>CM061135.1:134250527-134935622 GCA_030789695.1 Scilla litardierei | reverse complement strand
AGTCTAATCGACGATCTATCCTATGTGCACAGTCAACAAAGTCCATTCGTCGATTTTCTAAGTTCATACAACGTTTTACTGGTGCTGGAAAATAAATTTTAGTTCAAGTTGACGATTTTTAGTTTAGGGTTCAGTCAGCTATTGTGGGTGTTTCTACGAGTTTCGGGGAACCAACCTGAACCGGAGTTTGTCATAGATAGGAAGTCGTGTCTGATCGGAGGACTCCTCAGCTTCATATCTGGTCCTCGCACGATTCCCCAAAAGTCGAAACTTGCGACGAAGGCCTACGACGTGTCGCAACGTCGTAGGCGGCAAATCCGCGAAGTAGCACACCCAAGTGGGGCCCACAGCAGTGCTAGGGGTCAATGGGGGACCCACAACACCTCTGGAGAACTTGGGGGGCCCACCACAGGAGTTGGTGTGGGAGAAACTAGGTTGCGACGAAGTGCTGTCGGTCGGGCACGGTCGGTGCGGAGAAATCAGTCGGTCGGACACTGTGGTGGCGCTGTGTCGTGCTGCGGGGTCGGTCACAGCGACGGGTGTGAGAGAAATCCTCAGTCAGACCGAGCGGATCTCTCGGTCGGGCGCTTGGCGATGCGGGCGACGGCGGGTTGCAACGTTGCAACTTGCAACGAAGCGGAGCGGAGCGTGGGTGCGGAGCGGGCTCTCGGTCGGTGCGGGCGATCCCACCGTCCAGGCGCTAGCGGGTGCGGAGCGGATGCGGAGTGTCTGCAACGAAGCGGGGTGCGGGCTGTTCTCTCGGTCAGACCGAGGGATGGCCTCGGTTGGAGCGGGGCGACAGCGGGGGGGGCTTGCTGCGGTGCGCTGCGAGCGGGCGATGCGGGGAGCAGCTCCGGTCGTGCATTGGGAAGTGCGGGGGCGGCCGTCGGTCGTGCACTGGGGCGATCGTCGCAACGTTGCGACGAACGTTGGGAAGGCGTTTTTGACGGCTAGGGTTTGTGTAATACGGAAATAACCTAGCCTAGGGCTAATATAAATAGGTTAGAGCTAGGGTTAGGGTTAGGGTTTAAGAAAACGTAATTAAAATAATTAATTTAATTAATTTAATTTAAAATTACTCTCCTCTCCCTCACGAAATTTGTGTGCGGCCAAAAATTCTGAAATTTGGTCAAAAAAATTCTTTAATACGTTTTTATAATATAGGAATTTTATTATAATTAAAACACTTTTAAAAATTGGTTTTAAAATTATTTAAAACTTTCAAAAAATGGAAAATAGGTCAAATTAAGTCCAAAAATTGTAAAATAATTATAGGGTGTTCGGGACGATGAAAGAAAGAGAGTGGAGAAGACAGATCTAAATTTCAACGTCGGGAGGCGAAACTAAAAATAGAAACGTCTCGCATCAAAACAGAAAGTTACGACGTCACATCAAATAAGTTAGTATCGCGGAAGAACGACTCGAGATATGTCATTCCAAAGTTGTTCCACAATCTAATACTTTCAGAGACGATCACATCAACATATCACACAATAATGTTCAAAATCAAATAAAGTCAAAAATAAACACGTGTACAATCAAGAGCACGTGCACAAAGAAAGTATGATCGGAAACCGACCGTTACATCCTCCCCAACTTAGAAATGATTCCGTCCTCGGAATCAACATCAAGCATCACTGGGAAAAAGATGCGGGAAGCGCTCTCTCATATCGTCCTCACGCTCCCAGGTGGACTCTCCAGGCGATCTGTGACGCCACATCACTCTCACCAGGTCGACTATCTTATTCCTCAACTGCTTCTGTCGACGGTCCAAAATCTGCCTAGGCTGCTGGTCATATGTCAGGTCCGGGCGAACTGTAATCTCCGAGAAATCAACCGTGTGCGACGGATCACTGACGTACCGACGTAGCTGAGATACATGGAATATGTCGTGAACACCCTCCAAAGATGGTGGCCGAGCAAGGCGGTAGGCCACTGCTCCCACACGCTCTAGCACATCAAATGGCCCAATATACCTCGGACTCAGCTTTCCCTTCTTCCCAAAACGAATAACTCCGCGGTTCGGAGAAATCTTCAGGAAGACGTGATCTCCAGGATGGAACTCCAAAGGTCTCCTCTTGGCATCTGCCCAATGCTTGAAGCGATCCTGTGCAACTCTAAGCTTCTCCCTGATGTCCCTCACAACATCCATAGCTTCCACTATCATCTCTGGACCTAACAGCTCCCGATCTCCAATGTCATCCCAGCTCAGTGGCGATCGACATTTCCTTCCATATAAGGCAGAAAACGGCGCCATGCCAATGCTCGCCTGGTAGTTTTTATTATATGAGAACTCCACCAAGTGAAGATGGTCCTCTCATGATCCCTTCAAATCGAGCGTACAAGCTCGCAGCATATCCTCCAGAATCTGAATAGTCCTCTCGGACTGGCCATTAGTCTATGGGTGGTACGCCGTGCTGAAACTCAGACTCGTACCCAAATGCTCATGCAGACTTCTCCAGAACTGAGATGTGAATCTCGTGTCTCGGTCAGAAATAATGCTCACAGGGACTCCATGTAAGCGTACAATCTCCTGCACGTACACGGTCTACGTTACAACCAACTCAAGAGGAAATTAAAAGAGAAGTAAAAGAAATTTACCTCCAGATATTTCCTCGCCAAAGCTTCCGTAGACTGGCCCACTCGGAATGGGATAAAGTGCGCAGACTTGGTCAACCGATCCACGATCACCCAAACTGCGTCGTTCTGCCTCGGGATCCGAGGTAAACCAGTCACGAAGTCCATCGTAATATGTTGCCACTTCCACTCCGGAATAGGAAGCGGTTGTAGCAAACCAGCCGTACGATGGTGCTCAGCCTTCACCTGTTGGCATATCAAACACTTGGCAACGCTCCGTGCCACACTCCTCTTCATGCCAATCCACCAATAATTCAGACGGAGGTCCTTATACATCTTGGTGCCTCCAGGATGTATAGAATATGGCGAGCTATGAGCCTCGCTCAACAGCTCCTTGCGAGCATCACCTGCAGGTACACAGAGTCTACTGCCGTACCGTAGTGAACCATCCTCATGAATCACGAACTCCGTCCGTAGTCCAGCTTCAACCTGCCTCCTGATCCTCTGCAGCTTCGGATCTCCTGCCTGTGCTGCCTTGATCCGATCCACGATCGTGGACTGAATCTGCAAATTCATGAACGAATGAACCACACCAGGTAGGACAACCTCCAAATCCATCTCTCTCAGATCCTGCTGAATCCTCCAGTAGACAGAATGCATCATCGCAGTAGGAAGTCTACTCAAAGCATCCGGCACTACGTTCACCTTCCCCGGATGATACTGCAAATCAATCTCGTAGTCAGCCATGAGCTCTAACCATTGCCTCTGACGCATGTTGAGCTCCTTCTGCGTAAAGATGTACTTCAAGCTCTTGTGATCGGTGAAAATCTTCACACTCTCACCTAGCAAGAAGTGCCTCCAAATCTTCAGTGCAAAAATCACTGCTGCCAACTCCAGATCGTGCGTCGGGTAATTCTTCTCATGAGTCCTCAACTGACGAGAAGCGTGCGCAACCACGTGGCCATGCTGATGCAAGACGCATCCTAGGCCCTTCCCTGATGCATCACAATAAACTTTTATGCCTCCGCTTCGATCCGGTACTGCCAACATCGGTGCCGTGGTCAATCTCGCCTTCAAGATACTGAAGGCCTCCTCACAAGCATCTGACCAAAGAAACTCCACGTCCTTCCTGGTCAGCTTCGTCATCGGCTCTGCAATCTTCGAGAAATCTTTGATGAAGCGCCGATAATAGCCTGCTAAGCTGAGAAAGCTCCTGATGTCTGACGCTGACTGTGGAGTCGGCCAATCTCTGACTGCTCTGACCTTCTCCGGATCTACAGATATGCCATCACCGGACACCACGTGTCCTAGGAATGCGACTCTGTCCAGCCAGAACTCGCACTTGCTATTCTTGGCATAAAGCTTATGTCTCCTCAGCGTCTCCAGCACTGTCCTCAGATGACAGCTGTGCTCCTCATCCGTCTTTGAGTAAATAAGGATGTCATCAATAAATATAACGACAAACTTATCCAAGAAGTCGTAGAATATTAAGTTCATCAAATTCATGAACACAGCTGGAGCATTGGTCACACCAAACGGCATGACCACGAACTCATAATGTCCGTACTTCGTCCGGAAAGCCGTCTTCGGAACATCATCCTTCTTCACCTTCAATTGATGGTATCCACTCCTCAAGTCCAACTTCGAGAAGACTCTCAAACCTCCAAGCTGGTCAAAGATATCGTCGATGCGCGGCAGCGGATACTTATTCTTCACGGTGACAGCATTCAATCCTCGATAGTCCACGCACATCCTGCGGGACCCATCCTTCTTCTTCACAAGTAAAACTGGTGCACCCCATGGTGACACACTAGGGTGGATGAAACCCTTCTGCAGCAACTCATCCAACTGCTTTCGCAGCTCCTCGAGCTCAGCGGGAGCCATACGGTACGTCGCCTTCGATATTGGCTGTGCTCCCGGCATAAGATCAATTACAAACTCTAAAGCTCTGTCGGGTGGCAGACCCGAGATATCCTCCGGGAAGACGTCGTCGAAGTCTCTGACGACTGCTGGTCGCTCGATCTCCATCTCCATCTACATGACTGTAATGATCGGTACCTCCGACTTGGCCCGAAATCTGATGGGCCCAAGCGACTCATCTCTGCTGCGGAACTCGAACTCCGGATGACCTGGAATCCGGAACACCACCCTCTTGCTGTGACAGTCGATCGAGGCGTGGAAATATCCCAACCAATCGATGCCAAGAACGACATCGAAGTGTGGCAGATCGTGGACAATGAAATCTGCGAAGAGCTCGTGTCCACTGACCACCAAAGAAATCGATCGACATTCCAAGTTCACCGTCACCACTCCGTTCCCTGTGGTGATGTCTTAACACTTAGGGAGTGTATGGGTGGGGATGTAGTGCTTTGTTACAAACCTCCGGGATATGATGCACATAGATGCACCGGAGTCAAACAAAGCCAAGGTCGGGTGAGAGGAAACTAGAATGGTGCCTAAGATATAAGGGAACTACGGTCAAATCAAACTACTCTAACAAACAAGTCAAGCAAGCAACACTAATAATAATAAGATCTAAACTATGAAATGAAAGACTAGGATCAAGAGTTACCTGCTATAACTCCATCCAGCTCCTCAGTCTCCACAGCAGTCATGGTATACGCCGGCCTCTGGGGCTAAGCTGCTCTCTGAAACATCTGCCTCTGCGGTGCCAAAGGTGGTCCACGAATAGCAGGTCCTCTCTGAACTGGAGCAGGCGCTCTTATCTGCAGCGGGGCTGGCGCTCCAACCACAGCATGATGAGCTCTCGGACAATCCTTCGCAGCATGCGAGGCATCTTCGCAAACTAGGCACAGTCCCATCTTCTTTCGGCAATCCTTCTGAACGTGTCCTAGCTTCCCGCAGTAATGGCATGGTCCCTTACTCTGAATCTGCATAGGTGCTCCTGGCCTCTTGAATGGTACTGTCTGGACTGGCCTCATCACCGGCCTAGCAGGTGGCCGGTACTGCTCCACGGGACGCTTCCCTTTATCAGCTGGAGGGTCAGGCAGAAGAGCTATGAGCTCATGATTCTTCGCAGCATCAAGCACCTCCCTCATAGTCGAAAAACTCGCCAAAGACATAGAAGCCTGAATCTTCAGACGCAGGCCCTGACGAAAGCGATCGGCTCGCTTCTCCTCCTTCCTCACCATATGCGGGGCAAAACAGCTCAGCATCTCAAACTCAGCTCATACTCCTCGACAGTCATATCTCCCTGCTTCAGGTCTATAAATTTGCTCAGCAGCTCCCTCCTAGCAGACTTGGTTAAGTACTTATCCTTGAACATAGACCTGAAGGTCTTCCATCCTACTGGCTTCTCAAGACGCCTCTCCTCGATGCGCCACCAGTTCCTCGCATTCTCCGTCAGTTGCATCTTTACTATCTCCACACGGGTATCATCAGGAATCTTCGCAGCAACTAACTTCTCCTCCGTGCTCTGGATCCACTCGTCAGCAGCTAGGGGTCCCTCCTTCCCCGAAAGTGTCCTCGGCTGGAGCTCGTTGAACTGCTTCACTCCCAGAGCAGCTCGAGGGGCAGGTGGAGGTGGTGGTGGTGCAACTGGAGCAGCCTGGGCAGCACGCTGGGACTGCTGAACCAACTGATACTGAACATCCAGCATCTCCCTTATCACACCCAGAAACTGACGTAAGTCTCCTCTCTGGTCCTCCGGAACTCCATCTCCTAAGTTCCCCGATCGGGTAACACGTCGTCCTGCCATCCTATTGACAGAAACACAGAGGTTAGACTCGTACGATTACTAGATGATAATAAAATGAATTTCAATACTTCGATTGTTTCGTATTCACAGAAGGATGGGACCTGCATGGGCCACCACTAAAACCTGTCACGCCCCGCTTCCCAAAAAGGACGGAGGCGAAGCGTGACTAAGGCCCGCTTAGGCCGGGGCTGAGAGCCCAGACCCAATAAGCGTCTGTGGTATTCCAAAACGAAGGAAACAGGTCACTGCAAGTTAGTACGAAACAATAAAAGTACTGAAAGAGATAGCATTTCATTTTATTCCAAAATAACATCCAAAAAAAGTACTGAGAGTCTAAAACGTCCGAAGGGCTACAACTGCAGAAAAAGAAACTACTGGTGCAAGCACCCAACCTAGGCAAGAAAACAACATGTGCTACACACCTAATATAAACTGGAACAGAACTCTGGATCAGCAACTGGAGGCCTCTAACTCTGGTCCTCCACAGGGTCGTACTCCGGATCAACGTCCTCCGGCTCTCCGTCAGCTGGTAAGTCCGCCTCGTCGATGTACTCTGGCTCAACACCTGACGTACAACACCAAAAGAAGGAACTGTACGTCAGGTCAGGTCTACAAACAGGGTTAGACCAAACTGCAAGTGTATCAACTTTTAGACAACGTTTTACTGGTTGATTAACATGCTGGGGTTATAACTGAGTAACAAACAGAAGTAACGCATCAGGAAAGTAAAGCACAACAAGTAGTAGTCGTAGCGTGTGCTACGAACTACGGGACAAACCTATAGGTGTCAAGACAAGACAGGACGTGACGGGACAAGAAAGACAGGACAAGTGAGACACGAAAGGGTTCACGCCTTACGGTTCGAGGGGGATCAGACCATCTTGCCGTGCGCACGCTCAACCCAACCCCAAACCCAGGAACTCAGGACAAGATTTGCAGGGATCATTTCCGCTAGGGAAACATCCGAAACGCCCGAAGGCTTTTTGTGTAACAGGGACACTTCCGCTAGGAAAGCATCCGAAACACCCGAAGGCTTTTTGTGTAACAGGGATCACTTCCGCTAGGAAAGCATCCGAAACGCCCGAAGGCTTTTTCTGTAACATGGATCACTTCCGCTAGGAAAGCATCCGAAACGCCCGAAGGCTTTTTGTGTAACAGGACACGACATGACAAGTGTAGGGAGTTGTTATTCTAGGGTGTCCACACGCACGCACACACATGATAGCCCTACAATATCAAAAGTTGTTGTTGTCAGGCTCAGACTTCGTCGTCAAGTCTGAGCCGTCAGGAGTCGTCCCGGACGCTATCATTTCACGTCTGGTTCTATTCGTTCACAGTTAACAATTCTAACCAACTAGGGCCAAAGCACGGCCAAAAGTGCAAGTGGATACACTTGCCTGCGATGGCAAGTGTGTCGTCCTCTCAAAGCGTCTCGTCCAAGCGTCTCGTCCGCGGAAGTCCGTCTGAAATATCGCCACGATGACGGTGTCAGGTCTCAATTTCATCAAATCCTATTAGGGTTCGTTTCTAGGTTATCGGGACTATCCTATTCGTCAAAAGTCACTTTTTTGATGTTTCAGTCTAATCGACGATCTATCCTATGTGCACAGTCAACAAAGTCCATTCGTCGATTTTCTAAGTTCGTACAACGTTTTACTGGTGCTGGAAAATAAATTTTAGTTCAAGTTGACGATTTTTAGTTTAGGGTTCAGTCAGCTATTGTGGGGGTTTCTACGAGTTTCGGGGAACCAACCTGAACCGGAGTTTGTCGTAGATAGGAATTCGTGTCTGATCGGAGGACTCCTCAGCTTCAGATCTGGTCCTCGTACGATTCCCCAAAAGTCGAAACTTGCGACGAGGGCCTACGACGTGTCGCAACGTCGTAGGCGGCAAATCTGCGAAGTAGCACACCCAAGTGGGGCCCACAGCAGTGCTAGGGGTCAATGGGGGACCCACAACACCTCTGGAGAACTTGGGGGGCCCACCACAGGAGTTGGTGTGGGAGAAACTAGGTTGCGACGAAGTGCTGTCGGTCGGGCACGGTCGGTGCAGAGAAATCAGTCGGTCGGACACTGTGGTGGCGCTGTGTCATGCTGCGGGGTCGGTCACAGCGACGGGTGCGAGAGAAATCCTCGGTCAGACCGAGCGGATCTTTCGGTCGGGCGCTTGGCGATGCGGGCGACGGCGGGTTGCAACGTTGCAACTTGCAACGAAGCGGAGCAGAGCGCAGGTGCGGAGCGGGCTCTCGGTCGGTGCGGGCGATCCCACTGGCTAGGCGCTAGCGGGTGCGGAGCGGATGCGGAGCGTCTACAACGAAGCGGGGTGCGGGCTGTTCTCTCGGTCAGACCGAGGGATGGCCTCGATCGGAGCGGGGCGACAGTGGGGGGGCTTGCTGCGGTGCCTTGCGAGCGGGCGATGCGGGGAGCAGCTCCGGTCGTGCATTGGGAAGTGCGGGGGCGGCCGTCGGTCGTGCACTGGGGCGATCGTCGCAACGTTGCGACGAACGTTGGGAAGGCGTTTTTGACGGCTAGGGTTTGTGTAATGTGGAAATAACCTAGCTTAGGGCTAATATAAATAGGTTAGAGCTAGGGTTAGGGTTTTGGTTTAAGAAAACGTAATTAAAATAATTAAAATTATTAATTTAATTTAAAATTACTCTCCTCTCCCTCACGAAATTTGTGTGCGGCCAAAAATTCTGAAATTTGGTCAAAAAATTCTTTAATACGTTTTTATAATATAGGAATTTTATTGTAATTAAAACACTTATAAAAATAGGTTTTAAAATTATTTAAAACTTTCAAAAAAATGGAAAATAGGTCAAATTAAGTCCAAAAATTGTAAAATAATTATAGGGTGTTAGGGGCGTCGAAAGAAAGAGAGTGGAAAAGACGGATCTAAATTTCAACGTCGGAAGACGAAACTAAAAATAGAAACGTCTCGCATCAAAACAGAAAGTTGCGACGTCACATCAAATAAGTTAGTATCGCGGAAGAACGACTCGAGATATGTCGTTCCAAAGTTGTTCCACAATCTAATACTTTCAGAGACGATCACATCAACATATCACACAATAATGTTCAAAATCAAATAAAGTCAAAAATAAACACGTGTACGATCAAGAGCACGTGCACAAAGAAAGTACGATCGGAAACCGACCGTTACACCTCATGTCCAATCGGTTCTCTTTCTACGTATGGCTTTATTCTTTGGCCATTCCCCTTGAATTTTTTGTTCTTCCCCTCGAGTTCTATGGCACCCCGCGGTGACATACTTATTATCTTGTAGGGGCCGGACCACCTTGATTTTAGCTTTTCGGGGAAGAGTCGTAGTCTTGAGTTGTAGAGGAGTACTTGGTCATCTACTTTGTAGTGCATTACCGTGATATTCTTGTCATAATAGACCTTAGTCTTTTCCTTGTACATCCTTGCGTTCTCATAGGCGTGTCGCCAGATTTCGTCAAGCTCGTTGACACTCAAGAATCGTCGCGTGGTGGCGCTCTTGTAGTCAAAGTTCAACTTCTTTATCGCCCAATATGCTCTATGTTCCAATTCCACTGATAGGTGGCATGCTTTCCCGTATACTAACCTGTAAGGGGTTTTTCCGATATGGGTCTTGAAAGCGGTGCGATACAACCAAAGAGTGTCACTCAACTTTTGGGACCAATCCTTCCTTGATGCACTTATCGTCTTCTCTAGGATTTTCTTAATCTCTCTGTTGGAGATTTCAACTTGGACACTCGTTTGGGGATGATATACAAGACCGACCTTGTGATGCACTCTGTATTTCTTAAGCATTGTCTCAAACTTCTTTTCGATGAAGTGACTCCCCCCGTCACTTATAACCGTTCTGTCATGGCCTGTTTAGCTCTATACGGCACCTGATACGGTAGCCTCTACGCACGAGTAGAGAGGGTATAATGAGTTGATAAGAGAAAATATGGCGTGAATGTGGCTCATGGCAGTCATGTAATTTCGTGAGGAATGTAGGGGCATTTTGGTCATTTGGCTACATGGGTGGAAGTGTGTGTGAAGAGTAAAAGTGGGTGTGTAAAGAAATGTCACACTTGTAAATTATGAAAGAGTGGGTTAGTGTGAGAGGGGCTAGTGTGAAAAGGGATGGGTTTAATGGCACACCCGTAAATTTTTTGATAGGCCAGGGGCAAAACGGTCTTTTGGTCAAAAGCTGCTGTGCGTACACACTTAAGTTGTGTGAATATAAAGTAATGGAAAACTTGTAAATACTTGGAACTTGAGGGGTAATTTTGGAAGGGTGTTAGGGTAATTTTGCCATATGCATGCTTATCTTGAAGAGAAATCTAGAATAAGGAATTTTTTATTTCATTTCTACATTCTTCCTTAACTGTCTTCTCCTTTCTTATCTTTTCTTCATTCATCCTCATCCCCCTTAACCCATGGCCAAAATTCCCCCTTCCCCTTGCCATTTCTTCAAGCTTCAAAACCCTAATTTCATTCCAAGAAATTGAAGAAAACCCTAGCTCACTTCAAGGAGAAAGAAGGGTGGAAGGAGGAGAAAGAAAAGAGAGAAAGAAAGAGGATTTCTTGAGGTAGGAATCTAACCATGGCTTGGAAATTTTTATTTAGGGATATGAGAATACTATGAAGTTATTTTAGTTGTTTATCATCTTAATTTCATGATTTTGTGTGTGTGCAATAGATCAAAAGATTCAATTTTTACTTGGTTTTCTTAGCAAACTACCCTTCATTGAAAGTCTGAAAGTCTGATGTGTGTTTATTCATGGATTGTGATCACTATGGACGGAATTAGCTTTTGAAAAAAAAAAATCCATATAGTTCATGAAGTCCTACCCCAAATTTGCCATATGTTGAGTTCAATAAGTAGGAGAAAGAATTCATTATTTGCAAGTGTCTGAAAATCTGTCAAGCTGTACACAGTTCAGCAAAATGAGCATAACTACCTGCATACTCTATATATTTTGTTGATTTTGGTCTTGTTGGAAACTTAAGAGGTTTTTCTAGATGTTCATCAGAGTGCTCATATGTCGTAATTCTGGCTCCAAAATGCTTAAAATTGGATTTGAAGACATGTGCATAAATCTGTCTGCAGAACAGATTTGACACACTTGACTAAACAATTCACTATAAATCATATACTTCACATATATGCATGAAATTTTATGGGTGAACTCAGGACTATAATATCTTCAACTTTCTTTCTTTGCGTTTTGTCTAATTCACAAAAGAAATGGGTTAAAAATGCTGTCTTTCTAGCTGATTTTGCAATTTCAGTATGCTGAATGGTGTTGGGTGAAGTTGGAAGTGTGTGATATTGCTCATGTTTCACTCCAAAATGCATGAATGAAGTTGATGCATGTATGTAAGTTTGGTTAAGCTATTTTTTATTAAATTTGATGATGTGATATGTCTCATTTACATGACGAACGCCATATGTTCGATAAAATGCCCAAATGAATTTGAAGTTGGAAAAACTTGAAAATTGGCGTTTTAAAATGTTGTGCCATGTAATACTTTTGTCAACTTGTGTATGTCCATTGAACATTATGATATCTGACATGTTAATTAGGATGTCTCGGTCTGCTCATAGGCTGGTGAACATCCTAGTATTGGGATGGGGGAAGTTTGGGTATAACTTAAATTTAAGGGGCTGGACTGAGAAGTTGGGAATGATATGTAATATGCGATATTTACACCCACTCGCCTTTACCGGGAGTGGAGGGGACATACGTAGGTTGTGTTACTATGTGGAGAGCCTCACTCCTGCCAGGGACGGGGGAGCTGAGAGGCCCGGCATACAGTGCCCGTGTCCACTGCGTCGTGTGCTATATTCACCCCACATTTAGGGTGAGGTCCAGGCCCTTATCTTTAGGCGATACCCATGCTTCCAAATATATCACTAACATCAATTAACTAATGAACCATATATGGGTTGTTGTTATTGCACACTTGTGTGTTGTACTTTTTTTACCTTGGTTGCTTGTACTCTTATTGCCGTTACACTCATAACCCTAAATGATTTTTCCTGCCCTAGTTAGTTTCCTACTGGGCACGTTTGACGTGCTCATTTTACTTTTCAGGTCTTGAGCAGAGGTCACCAGAGTAGAGTCTCCCACAGGAGATTCCTTAGATGTGGGGTTGAGTTTGGGTATACCACTCTTTTGGGATGTGTCTTGTAGTGTGAGTTGGGTTGAGTGGGGAATGAGTTGTCTTTTGTAGTTATGTTATATGTTGGTGGCTTGTAGTACTTCTCATGTATGTACTAGAGACAGTTCACTTGTACTTGACGCTGGTGTGTTGTACGTTCTTTAGTTATGTGGTTTTGTGGATATGTACTCCTTGTGATGGCTATGTGTGTTGCTTCTTTCTTTTTTATATCCGTGATGTATGATCCCATCATACGCAGTGGCCTACTTATTGTGTGTTTACCTTACACGCTTGGTGTATACCGCGGCTTGTCAGGCTCCATCCTCTCTTTTTCCTGCTATGGGACGTCGTATAGATATATGTGAGAATGGGCTGTGACACGTTCTCGGGCAAAGCAGGGAAAAATCATATGCTTGAAGAACTTGGCCACTACCCTTGCGTCATTTGGGGTGGCTATGGCTTCCACCCACTTTGAGACGTAATCAACTGCAACTAGGATATATTTTTTGACGTTACGTGTTGGGAATGGTCCTATGAAATCAACACCCCAACAGTCGAATAATTCTATCTCCAAAATGCCTTGTTGGGGCATCTCATTTTTCTTCGTGATATTTCCCGTTCTTTGGCACCTGTCTCATGCTCTGATGTATTCATTTGCGTCTCTGAAGATGGTGGGCCAATAGAAGTCACTTTGGAGAATTTTCAAAGTGATTTTAGTACCGCTGCATGTTCCCCACAAGATTGGTCATGGCAATGTGACATAATGGAAGTGGCCTCCTCTTTCGGAATACATCGTCTGATGATCCAGTCGGCACATGTTTTGAATAAGTACGGATCATCCCAAAAGTAGTTTCTGGCATCATGTAAGAACTTCCTTCTCTGATATGGTGCCATCCCATGTGGTATTATGCCGCTCACCAAATAGTTGACTATGTCGGCGTACCAAGGTGCTTCAAAGGAGGATGCCATGAATAATTGCTCGCCGGGGAAAGAATCACCAATCGGCATGCTGTCGTCTCCATGCCTATAGATCGACCGTGATAGATGGTCTGCCATAACATTTTCGGCCCCCTTCTTGTCCTTAATCTCTATGTCAAACTATTGGAGGAGAAGAATCCATCGTATTAAGCGCGGCTTTGCATCCTTCTTGCTTAACAAGTATTTCAAAGTTGCATGATCCGTATGGATTATTACCTTGGATCCCAGAAGGTAAGATCTGAACTTTTTAATGGATTACACCACGACTATTAATTCCTTCTCTGTAGTGTCGTAGTTCTTCTGAGCATCATCCTAGGTCTTACTGGCATAGTATATTGCGTGAAGCTTTCCCTCCTACCTTTGGCCTAAAATAACTCCCACCGCTTGATCACTAGAATCACACATCAACTCAAAAGGTAGGTTCCAATCTGGCGGTTGTATGATAGGCGCAAAAATGAGAGCTTCTTTCAACCTGTTAAAAGCTAGCTAGCTAGCGTCAGAAAACACAAAAGGAGCATCCTTCACAAGGAGCTCTGTAAGAGGGCGAGCAATGCTAGAGAAATCCTTTATAAAGCGACGGTAAAATCCTGTATGACCTAGAAAACCACGGATACCCTTAAGATTAGTGGGGGGGCGGCAAGTCTTTGACGACCTTGACCTTGGCCTTGTCAACTTCGATCCTCTTAGAGGAGATGACATGGCCAAGAACTACTCACTCTGTTACCATGAAATGGCACTTTTCCCAATTTAGAGTCAAATTATTATATTGGCATTGTTCTAAGACTTTAGACAAATTGGCTAAACAAGCATCAAAGTCGACGCCATAAACGGAAATGTCATCCATAAAAACTTCCATTATATTTTCAATGAAGTTCGAGAAAATGGACGTCATGCACCTTTGGAATGTCGCGGGTGCATTACATAACCTAAACAACATTCTTCGGTATGCGAAGGTGACGTAGGGACATGTAAACGTCATTTTTTCTTGGTCTTCACGGTGCAATGGGATTTGGAAGAGTCTAGAATAACCATCAAGGTAACAAAAATATTTATGATTGGCAAGTCGCTCAAGCATTTGAGCGATCAATGGGACGGGGAAGTGGTCTTTTCTGGTGGCTTTATTGAGTTTTTTATAATCAATGCACATGCACCTACCAGTGACAGTCCTAGTAGATATCAATTTATTTTTATCATTCCTCATAACTGTCACGCCCCCTTTCTTGGGCACAACCTGAAGGGGCTAACCCATCTAATGTTGGAAATAGGGTAGATAATATCGGCTTCTAGCAGTGGCTAACCCATCTACTGTTGGAAATAAGGTAGATAATATCGTCTTCTAGTAGTTTTAGCACCTCCTTTTTTACTACTTCTTTCATGTTAGGATTCAGTTGCCTCTGAGGCTCAATAGAAGTAGCTTCCTTATCCTCGAGGTGGATTCTATGGGTGCATATGGTGTCGCTAATGCCTTTAAGGTTGGCAATGTTATATCCTATCACCTTCCTATGTGCTTTGAGGGGTTTGAGAAGGCTTTCCAATTGCGACTTGGTAAGGGGGCACTAACGATGATAGGGTAGGTAGAGCTCTCTCCTAAGAAAGCATATTTTAAATTCGCAGGAAGGGGTTTTAGTTCTACCTGAGGGGGTGTTGTACCCCCATCATCGTTCGGATGCTGGGAATTCTTCGTCGGTAGATTCATAAGATGAGTAAGCCGATGATGGCGCATCCATGTAGACGTCTGTAGAGTCCATCTCCATGGGGTCAGGTTTCGTACTGCACCTGTAAATACGAATAGAGTATTCAGATGCAAAAACTTGACTCGTCTCGAAATGTGTGAGCGCTACTCCCAAGTGTAGGAGATCAATCAAGTGGTAAACCTGGAGAGTCAGGTGTCGAATCCAGGGGACAATTGACCTGTAAACCAAAAGAATTAGTTTATAAAGATTAATAAAACGATGAAAAATTACCACCTTTCGATGGTGAGATAATCGCGATGATGGTTTTAAGTAAACGAGAAAGTAATACTAAAACGTGTACAGAGAGTCGATATAGGAAACCGATGAGAGGAGCATGTGTCGGTTGTGATTTCGTTAGAGTATGTGTAATCAATGGTAATCAACGTCTTTTCTATAACTCAACGTTTCACCCCGCAAGGGTATGTGAACATCGCAAAACATAACGATAACAGAATATTCAAGATGCCGTAAATAATCACGTAAATTACTATCTTCATAAAGAATTTAAATTCATGTGCCCACAAGGGTCATGGCGATGTTCTCAAGGATCACGCTACGAATAAGTTCGCAAAGATCAGATTCGATCCAAGTACACCAAGAAAGAGAATACTTGAATAATACATGTAGAATCTAGCAAAATACGTGATATAACATGTGAAATAAGGCAAAAAGACATAGAAACCAAAGATTACAACACCCTAACTACATCACAACCAACACACAAGGATATGAGCCACGCATGGAGAGAAGAAAACTTAATTTCATTAGCAAATACATGATCAAAAGGTCAAAATACATGCTAAATACGTGAAATACAAGGTATAAGTTGAGATTTCTATCATCAAAACTCCTCAAAAAGCCTTGGAATTCCTTCTGCAAGAGCCTCTGTTCTCTGTCTCCAAAGCCTCAGAAAATCTCACGAAAATACGCATTGTAGCCCCTCCAATACGCTCAAAATACGCTAAAAACAAGTCTGGTTACTCTCTGGAATACTGGGGTATTTATAGGGGTACAAGGTCGGTGCGGATCCTAAAAAATCGTTAAAACCCGATTCAAAATCCACTGAGATCTGAAACCCAAAGTCGGTGCAATTCCTGGCCGTTGGATCAAGGCGGGATGTACTGTGGGCTTGCCATATGTCTAGCAGATCGGATCCGCGCCCGCTTGCAAGCCCGCATCTGCTTCAAATCCGATTTCTCGTCAGAGAGTTTCTGGGCCGTTGGATGTTTAATCTGACGTCTTCGATTGTGCTACGTCGCCCGTATTCGAGTGCTTCATTCACTCCGCTTTGGATTCGATCAGACAGTTGGATCACGATCGTGCGGTTGTGGGTCGGCCATGCCGCCCGTATATTCTCTCCGATGTAGGGTTGTATTGGACCATTCGATCACTGATATACGTTCAGGATGAGGCCACGTCGCCTGTATTCACCCGCTCTCCGCAGCTGCGTTCGTTGATGCTAAAATCCGTTGGATCGAGATCCAACGGCGGAGCTTGAGCCACGTCTCCCCTTTGCTGAGTGCCGTCGGATGAAGCGGTGAGCGGCCAGGATATTGCCACGTGGCTCGCCTGATGAACTCGTACGTGTACATGTGTATTTCGACCGTATTTTCCCCATATTTATCCATTTAAAAGGTAGTCTGCATTCAAAAATTCATAGTAATTAGCACAGATCTCAGGAAAAAATAAATAGTTGTTGGAATCCTGAGATCGAGATCTTCGTACTGAAAAAAATGGCAGAGATACTCAGTCTATTTCTGTTTTGTGCATAAATTGAGAGTTTGTCACGCCCCGCTTCCCTAATACGTGGAGGCGAAATGTGAGAAGGTCCACTCAGACTTGAAGCTGCAAGCTCCAAGCCCGATAAGCGTCAATCAACAATAAGTTTGCAGGTCCTTGCAACGCGATACGAAACAAAGATAATAATAAAGGGAAGGAGACAAAAGACAATCTCAGAATATCCATCATATTAAATTCCAACATCACAGAAAAAGCCACCAGGCTTAAAGAGAAAAGAATCTAAGGGCCCAAACATGGCCAACAAAAGTACAAGTACAACAAAGGTGTCACGCACCGACAACTAACAGGAATCCTAAAACAAAAGGAAACTGCAAGTTCCTAAGAAAGAGCACCGGTATCTCAAACTCCTCGTCAAACAACAGAATCGGGCACGAACTCCACGAACTCGTCACCCTCAACAACAATCTCTGGCTCGGCAACTAACATGCGACTCCCAAAGAGAAAGGGGCACATGTCAGCAAGTCTAAAAAGACTTGGGCAAGGAAACTGAAAGGGAGGTAAACTAGCAACCTAGCAGTTATAGCATGATGCGTGGCAAGTATAGCATGGAAGTAACAAGTGGTAGGTGTGACATGTGTTGTCAAGTAACAAGTACAAGGGATCACTCACACACAGGTGAGTGCCCTATTGCCCACAGGCTGTGTTCAAGTACAAGTCAAGTAAATCACGTCAAGTAAACATGTCGTGCACAGAGATTCCGCCTGTTGGCTAGAGTGGCTGATCGGGCCAACTCCTAAGCTCAAGTGACGGTTTATCTCTACCCCTCCCACGTGTGTCGAGCCAGGGAATTACCCCGAACACGGAATGCTCGCTTCTGGAACACGAGCCAGGAAATGTGCTGACATGTATGGCATAGGGTTATGCCCACGAAAAGTGGGTGCCTAGCCGGAAACTAGTAGGTCGGGCATTGGCTATCAACCAACACATGGCCCGCTTCTCAGCACGAGCCAGGAAACACAAGTATTGTAGCGTGTGTTACGAATGCGACATTCAACATGGATGGCATGTCATGTAGTAAGGCGTACAAATAAAGAATTTAAATATGGCAGTTTAATATGCATGAACAACAAGTTAAAAGGGTTGGATCTAGCTTCGTTGTCAAGCGAGATCAATTGAGGTGACGGATCTAGTTTCGTTGTCAAACTAGATCAAATAGGCGTCTAGGCGGCTATCATTTCACCGTCTAGTCTCTTTTACGCTACAATAAGCAAATGGCCTAAAACATGGCCTAAAACCCTAAGTGGCAAGTTTCAGTTGCCTCGCACCAAGGATGACGATCAACGAGGCACGTCATGAAATGTTATCTACGGAGATGAAATCGCTGCCGTGGCAAAACAACATTAGAACAACATCCAACCTAGTTTATTATTAGGGTTTCAATAAAATCACAAGGAGAGTTATGAGAAAACCAAAGGATCGAACCCTACCGTATAGAAGCGGAAGATCGAAGCCGAGCAAGCATGGCAACGGAAGAACGATCCGGGGAAACCTAGGGTTCAGATCTGGAATGGGGAGAAAATCTGGAGAAATGGGGTTTTGGGGATTTTTGGGGGTTTTCCGACGATCTAGAGGAGGTGGCCGGCCTAAATGGCGAGGGGGATGGGCTCTTGATGAGGGGAAGAGCTAAAGGAAGGTTGGGGAAGATCAGAGGTCAATGGGGGAAGGAAAGAGGCCAGGAGAAGAGAAAGAAAGAAAAGAAACGAAGTGGGGTATTTATAGAAAATGACCTGGTGGATGCCCAGAAATTAGGGTTTCGACACTGATTAGTCGATCAAAGAGCAACTACTGACCGACTAGTTTGGAAACTAGTCGGTCGGTTGACCAACGCAGACCGACTAAGTGGAAACAGTAACTCCTGACGAAAAATAGGATTTAGATTTAGTCGGTCAAAGAACAACTACAGACCGACTAGTTTCTCATCTAGTCGGCCGACGAATGTTCTTAGAGCGACTAAGAATGAACAGTACTCGACTGTACAGAAGAACTAAGAATTAGTCGGTCTGAGTACAAAACTTAACCGACTAGTTTAACAACTAGTCGGTCGAAAGATGAACTTAAACCGACTAAACAGAAACAGTAACTTAAGTAAAATTAATCCAAGGAACTAGTCGGTTTGAGTAGAGTTACCGACCGACTAGAATGGATTCTAGTCGGTTTTTCCGCCTTCTCGAACCAACTAAGATGCACCAAAAGTGCCGATTCGAATCGCGGAGCTTCGGAAAGATTCATATGGCTTCTAAGATCACTCTAACTCTAAGATATGAGCGATTTGAAGCTCGTCACGAATGACTTACTCCGAAATCGACGATCGAAGGAAGAAGCTAGAAAATCTCAACGAACGAATGAAAACGAAAGCCACGGAGACGGAAAAATCACATCCAAGGAGAAGATCCACCAAGCATATATTTTTAATATAGATAATCCAATTACACGAAAACCAGTCGTTACATCCTAACCACCTTAGAATAAATTCCGTCCTCGGACTTCCTAACATATCTAGTCGCTCTATTAAGTACCCCAAATCATTTCACGTCATACTTCAAACCAAAGGTAGTCATAGCACGTGCTTATTTATATACGCACTAGATAGTCAAACATTATCACTACTAACACGTATTCATTCATGCATGTTATACTCTTATACCTATCACAGTCATTCGTACTCATACACGTATTTCAATCATTTGCATACACCCATTATATAGCTACTACTTACCTAGCACAAACAATGGTTCAGATATTCACAAAAGATTAGTCTCACACTTAGCAAATACAACCATCGCTCTACGTATAGATAGCTACCTATGCAACAAACAACCATGTGTATATTACTCCCTAATATTTCCTAGTATACATCCAATACCACACACATCGACACATGTAGCCGCACCACGCCATTATTCAAACAAGTCTTACTATATCTAATACATATTCACCGCTACCATAATTTCACAAATATAGTCATTCAAACGCATGTAAATATTCCACCATATCTTCACATCACATACTGCCCTATAACTATACTCACGACACGCCAAACACATCATAGTCACCAAAACTTATAACTAGGCACACGCTTACCCGTGCATGGTGCACACCCATACACGCTAACATTTCATCCATGTATACCAATCATACATTATATACTCAGGCATAGAAACACATTATATACTCAATCATTCCATTCATTATATACTCAGGCATATATATATATATATATATATATATATATATATATATATATATATATATATCAATCATTCACATATACCAATCACACATAGAAACACATATGTCAGCACATCTACACACCTAGTTTAGCTAGCACACATATGTTCACACGGGCAAGTCCTTAATAAATATCTATACCACAAGACCAACACCTATAGCTATATACTTGGTATAGCGAACCACAATCGTGTGCGTAACACAACCAGGCACAAACACTCCTATCACTATATATATCAAACATCACTATATATGCAACTACAGACATACACAACAATATACTTAAGGTATACCCACTCAACTTGAGTGAGACCCAAAACGCATATCATGATACTTTATATACGTAACACGGTATTCACACCTATACCAATACCATATCCAAGTATATACATCCACCAATACAACCATATACAACCCACATGTCAATCACAATTAATATTTAGTCAGGTAACACTCACATAGTTCAATCACTTTATACCATAATAGTAATACAGACATCAGCGCACGTATAGTTATAACACTTCCCTAATACATGCATTCACCGTATAGTCACACACATGTAATACATATATTCACACCATATCATATTACCCATAATTAGTATACCAACGCGTCTACATCATACACAGTGAAGATATGCAATAGCCGTGTACACCTCATGGCATACACGCACAATACGTAACTACGTACGAGCACACACTCACGCGTACAACACATAGGTCACATAATAGGCCTACCCACCTTAACTATACGTACACCTATTATTATCACACCCAGCATATATATTTCACCAATCATATTATTTCAACCATCATAAGTATCTCCAACTACATACACTCTATTAGACATTCCAATACAGAATTTTATATACATGGACGCCCCTAGAGTGGTATAGCTATCCACGTACATATCTATAAATATTAACACACTTACAATTTCATAACATCATGAATAACTCTGAGTATGTATATATCACACAATAGGCAAACATTATCATGCTATAGGGGGTACACTCTTCAAGCCTACATACTCAACTTAGGTACATGCACTACGACAACATCACCAAAAAGTCCAAGGACCCACTACTAAACTGGCGTGACGTAAACAACGGCAAACACTAGTGGGATAACTAGGCAGAAGGAAGGAAACCAAGATTAGATGGCGTAACGAAACAAGATCGTTAAAATGGGTTCAGGTAGGGCGAGGATAAGGAGGTAAATAGATCAAGTGAAACTGAGATATAATTGTGGATGTTTAGGCGGGGAAGAAAGATGTAAATATTACTCTCATAAGTTTTCGGAGATAGAACGTGAAAGGCAAAAGTCAAAAACACTAAAAGTATAAAACGGTTGTATTTTGAAAAGTTGGAATTCTCCTCCGTAAAAATGATATTTGAAGATCGATAGAATAAGTTGTTCGAAATAAGGTTAAGTTGAAAACACATAGTCAGAGGAAAAGATTTATTGGCTTAACGAAAATCGTTATGAAAGGAAGTAAAGCGTTCATACGAACATTAAGGACGTAGTTTTAGAAAATATTATACGGCGGTGATTTAATAATGTTGGCAAAAGTTTGAAACGAAATTAAACTAACGAAAGAATTTTAAACTCGTGCTAAATACCTTCAAAGTCTTTAAACCAGGAAAAGCTTAAATAATCAATATTGAAACTACCTTTTAGTGTAACCAGGATTTGCCAAAAGAAATCGTTTTACACAAAGCTCTTAACATACAGGCTAACGAGCCTAGCATGGATATGAAAATATTTGAAATTCTATTTAGTTAGAATTTATTCTAAAGTATGTTTGGAGAACGGAAAGATAATAATTCCTTTAGTAATGAAATTATCAAAATTTGTAAATAAGCCTTAAAACCATATTACGGAGGGTCTAGATCATGAAAAGTTATGAAGACGTAATTTTCCAAAAATTGTAATAGAGAAAATGTTGAACATATCCTTGGTTTGTTGAAAGCTAAAATCATGTGTGACTTGGAAGGTATATTAAGGGAGCGTGACGAATCATTTGAACGGCATAAATAAGAAAGGAAAAACTTTATAAATCGAGTTTGGGAAAAATTAGAAACACGCTCAGAATTAAATTGATATATGGAAAGGGACGAGATATTTAAATAGGTAAGAAAGTAAAGGCTGGAAAAACATTATAAAATAGTAATCAAATCTCGTCAAAACTTTCGAAATTCAAAAATAAATTTAAGTCAACGAAAGAACATGAGGTATAAGTATACACATTTTAAAGTTCCGAACAAATTTAAACTTAGGAAAAGGAAGTCGGAAAGATACTTTCGGAAAATTCAAGATTTGCAACGGAGAGGTTCGTAAACATTATACGGCAGTAGCTTAATATAATATTCCGGCAAAATTTCGAAATTCAAAGAATGAAATCCGATCAACCATAATGTGAAAATTTAGGCCCATGCTAAATGCTTCCAAGTTTTAAAACTGAAGAGAAGATTCCAATTAAATAACATTTAAAATACTTTTTAGAGGGACCCGGATTTGCCAAACAACTGATTTATACAAGATCTTAAAGTACGAGTACAATGAACCTAGTACTGATATATGAAAACAATTGAAGTTCTATTTATCTTGGAAGAGATTTTAAAGTATGTATGATATGCGATTAAAATGGATCTCATAGTTAGAAAAATGGTATGTCGAATTTTTTTCAAAATAGTAATAGAGTCCTTAAACCGAAATGTGAAAATATAGATTAGAAAATTGTTACGAGATAGCAATTATAATTACAACCATTAGGCTCTGAAATCTACAAGGAATTTTGACTCAATCGAAAAGTGAGAAATTTAAGTATATACGTAGCGGGTTTAAAACGAAATTTAAACTTAGCGAAAACTTCAATAGGGGAAATCGAAAAATAACTTTAAAAGAAATTAAGCTTCGTGAATGGGGACATTCGAAGGATCAACGATTATCGAAACATGGTGGTTATGGGAATCAGGGCAAGGGATTTGGTTGGATGATCAAAGCATAAATACGCCTAGGATATGACTTAGGAAAATCTACGGGAAACTCCTACGGTTAACCAACTAAAGATTAGGGAACTAATCGCTAAGACTTTTTAAGGGCTAGACGGCAATGAAATGAGTTCAGCTTGGTCCGAAGTCGATGAACCAAAGCGAACGACCAAAGAAGTCTTAAAAGTCTAACATGGTCAGAGCTAGACAGGAACCACTAAGGTAACTCCTACGACGATTAAATCAACTCCTAGCAGGGAGTCTAACTAACAATCAGGGGCTTCTAACTAGCAAGCACAGACGTCTAACTAAGTCTTCCTACCACCTAGTGACATAGGAAAACTACTAGACTCAAGGCTATAGACTCGGATGTTGCAATTTATTCAATGGACATTCCATAGTTATTATCGTTGTTCCGATAATTCGCAATTGCAAGACGGACCTGCATGTGCCACCAATAAAACCTGTCACGCCCCGCTTTCCTAATACATGGAGGCGAAACGTGAGAAGTTCCGCTCAGAGTTGAAGCTGCAAGCTCCAAGCCCGATAAGCGTCAATCAACAATAAGTTTGCAGGTCCTTGTAACGCGATACGAAACAAAGATAATAATAAAGGGAAGGAGACAAAAGACAATCTCAGAATATCCATCATATTAAATTCCAACATCACAGAAAAAGCCAACAGGCTTAAAGAGAAAAGAATCTAAGGGCCCAAACATGGCCAACAAAAGTACAAGTACAACAAAGGTGCCACGCACCGACAACTAACAGGAATCCTAAAACAAAAGGAAACTGCAAGGTCCTAAGAAAGAGCACCGGTATCTCAAACTCCTCGTCAAACAACAGAATTGGGCACGAACTCCACGAACTCGTCGCCCTCAACAACAATCTCTAGCTCGGCAACTAACATGCGACACCCAAAGAGAAAGGGGCACATGTCAGCAAGTCTAAAAAGACTTGGGCAAGGAAACTGAAAGGGAGGTAAACTAGCAACCTAGCAGTTATAGCATGATGCGTGGCAAGTATAGCATGGAAGTAACAAGTGGTAGGTGTGACATGTGTTGTCAAGTAACAAGTACAAGGGATCACTCACACACATGTGAGTGCCCTATTGCCCGCAGGCTGTGTTCAAGTACAAGTCAAGTAAATCACGTCAAGTAAACATGTCGTGCATAGAGATTCCGCCTGTTGGCTAGAGTGGCTGATCGGGCCAACTCATAAGCTCAAGTGACCGTTTATCTCTACCCCTCCCACGTGTGTCGAGCCAGGGAATTACCCCGAACATGGAATGCTCGCTTCTGGAACACGAGCCAGGAAATGTGCTGACACGTATGGCATAGGGTTATGCCCACGAAAGTGGGTGCCTAGCCGAAAACTAGTAGGTCGGGCATTGGCTATCAACCAACACATGGCCCGCTTCTGGAACACGAGCTAGGAAACACAAGTATTGTAGCGTATGCTACGAATGCGACATTCAACATGGATGGCATGGCATGTAGTAAGGCGTATAAATAAAGAATTTAAACATGGCAGTTTAATATGCATGAACAACAAGTTAAAAGGGTTGGATCTAGATTCGTTGTCAAGCGAGATCAATTGAGGTGACATATCTAGTTTCGTTGTCAAACTAGATCAAATAGGCGTCTAGGCGGCTATCATTTAACCGTCTAGTCTCTTTTACGCTACAATAAGCAAATGGCCTAAAACATGGCCTAAAACCCTAAGTGGCAAGTTTCACTTGCCTTGCACCAAGGATGACGATCAACGAGGCACGTCATGAAATGTTATCTATGGAGATGAAATCGCTGCCACGGCAAAACAACATTAGAACAACATCCAACCTAGTTTATTATTAGGGTTTCAATAAAATCACAAGGAGAGTTATGAGAAAACCAAAGGATCGAACCCTACCGTATAGAAGCGGAAGATCGAAGCCGAGCAAGCACGACAACGGAAGAACGATCCGGGGAAACCTAGGGTTCAGATCTGGAATGGGGAGAAAATATGGAGAAATGGGGTTTTGGGGATTTTTGGGGGTTTTCCGGCGATCTAGAGGAGGTGGCCGGCCTAAATGGCGAGGGGGATGGGCTCTTGATGAGGGGAAGAGCTAAAGGAAGGTTGGGGAAGATCAGAGGTCAATGGGGGAAGGAAAGAGCCAGGAGAAGAGAAAGAAAGAAAAGAAACGAAGTGGGGTATTTATAGAAAATGACCTGGTGGCTGCCCAGAAATTAGGGATTCGACACTGATTAGTCGGTCAAAGAGCAACCACTGACCGACTAGTTTGGAAACTAGTCGGTCGGTTGACCACCGCAGACCGACTAAGTGGAAACAGTAACTCCTGACGAAAAATAGGATTTAGATTTAGTCGGTCAAAGAACAACTACTGACCGACTAGTTTCTCATCTAGTCGGTCGACGAATGTTCTTAGACCGACTAAGAATGAACAGTACTCGACTGTACAGAAGAACTAAGAATTAGTCGGTCTGAGTACAAAACTTAACCGACTAGTTTAACAACTAGTCGGTCGAAAGATGAACTTAGACCGACTAAACAAAAACAGTAACTTAAGTAAAATTAATCCAAGGAACTAGTCGGTTTGAGTAGAGTTACCGACCGACTAGAATGGATTCTAGTCGGTTGGTCCGCCTTCTCGAACCAACTAAGATGCACCAAAAGTGCCGATTCGAATCGCGGAGCTTCGGGAAGATTCATATGGCTTCTAAGATCACTCTAACTCTAAGATATGAGCGATTTGAAGCTCGTCACGAATGACTTACTCTGAAATCGACGATCGAAGGAAGAAGCTAGAAAATCTCAACGAACGAATGAAAACGAAATCCATGGAGACGGAAAAATCACATCCAAGGAGAAGATCCACCAAGCATTTATTTTTAATATAGATAATCCAATTACACGAAAACCAGTCGTTACAGAGTTTACTCTAATAATTAAGGGTATTTAAAATATGATCTTATTAGAGACCAAATAAGTACCATATATGCACAAAATGGGGCAAAATGAGGGGCTAAGTATGTAATATTTACCATAAATCACACACACTAACTAGCGTTTTGCTAGTCTCTAGCAAAAAGAGCGACTAAATCAGATGTTTAGAAAAAATATTAAATCCTTCCAATTGTCTATGGTTTGGCTCAATACGCACTTTCCATCATAATATTTACCACGAATATACACAAGTATGAATGAGATCAAATCCATGTCATTTTCCCTAATCTAGTTTAAATACATAACAAACAAGCATCGTTTTGCATAGGCCAAAAGTATAACACAACATCAATTCATAACTTCTAATTTTCAAGGAAGTGGCATTATTTAAAGATTGTCTGATTCATGGGTGTTGAGTTTGCCATATCTTTTTTTCCTTTTTTTGATTTAGAATGATCCGTGTAATGATCTTTTAGTTAATGACTCCTAGGCTAGACGACCTTTGGGCATTAGGCTTAGAAGGGCCCCTCGAACTTAATAACTCGAATCATCTAAGTTTTTTATTATCTCTTTCTTTTAGTGTACTCCCAATACATCCATCTTTCGACGTGAATCTCCAATGCTTCCGGAGGCACAAAGACCCGGCTACTTGATAAACTCAAGGGAACGATGCATTTATTCTTTTTCTCATTATTTTTCATTTTTTTTTCATTTTTTAAGCAACTCACACCCATTCATTAGACTCACATTTCAGTACATATTCATGGCCACATTCCTATTTAAAAAGAAAATTATTCATATCAATCATGTCCACTTTAACTCATGCATCACAACGACTTGCATGGAATTAATTCAAACCATTTCGAGATATTAGTCATGAGATTTGAAACTTTTCATAAGGGGCATATTAATGATAAATACCATGAAGAAAAAAATAATGATTTCAAGCCATAAACAATTTTTAGAATGCCATTAATGCATAATCATCCGATAAAGGGACACTTTAAGAGGGCTTAAATGATGATTAGAAGATGAGTGATGGTGATTTATTCTTTTCTCTCTCTATCTTTTTAAAAAAAACTAAAAAACCTCCTAACAAAAATTCTAATACACTCCCCCCAACTTAAAGACAAACATTGTCCTCAATGTTGAAAAGAGAATACTAGAGTCAAAATTCCTAAGAAAAATAAAAAGTGTAAAATAAAGAAACGAAAATCTATTACTACTGAGTAAGGAAAGAACACACCTGTTTAAGTGCCACCAGAAGGTGGGTCTGTAAGCTCCATGGTCGTGTCCTCCTTGGTCCAAAGTTCTTGAAAGTGTTTCAATCGTTGTCCGTTAACTTTGAACTTGTTGTCGTCTTTCTCATTCACCAAAATCACTGCTCCATGTGGAAACACTTGTTTGACATAATAAGGCCCCGACCACTTGGAACGTTGTAACGGTCGGTTTTCGATCGTACTTTCTTCTTGCACGTGCTTCTGATCATGCACGTATTCTATTTTAGACTTGGTTGCTTTTGAACACTTTTGTGTGATAAGTCGTTGTGATCGTCTCTGAGGGTATTAAATTGTGGCACTATTTTGGAACGACATTTCTTGGGTCGTTCTCCCATGATTTAATCATATTTGAAGTGATGTCATGACTTTCAGTTTTGACGTGAGACGTTTCTATTTTTAGTTTCGTCACTCGACGTCGAAATTTAGATCCGTCTTCTTAGTCCTCTTTCTTTTGTCGTCCCGAGCACCCCATATTTATTTTACATTTATTTTTAGAATTCGTTTGACCTATTTTATATTTTTGACTAAGTTTAAAATATTTTTAAATCTTACTTTTATAAGTGTATTAGTTCTAATAAAATTCATATATCTTTATAACTCCCCAAAATAATTTTTGGCCCAAGCCCAAGCCCTAGCCGCATCTCCATGCGTGGAAGAGGGAGAGAGAGAGTTATTTTTGTTATTTTTATTATTTTAATTAATTTTAATATTTTCCTAAACCCTAGACCTAGCCCTAACCCCCTCCTCTATTTAAATAAGCCCTAGGTTAGGTATTTTTCGCAACAACACAAACCCTAGCCGTCAAAAACCCCCCAAAGCTTCGTCGCAACTGCAGCCGCAGCCGCCCTTGCATGACCGACGGAATTCATTGTTTTCTCTCGGTCGGACCGAGAGAAAACCCCGCACCGCCGCCCGCTCTGCACGTTGCAACTGCAACGTTGCATCGCCCGCCCCGCACCCACTGCGACCGAGAGATCCTCTCAGTTTGACCGAAGTCAACGCCCGCATTCCACTCCGCTCCACACCCCATCGCTCGCTTCGCAAGCCCAAGCGCCCGACCGAGGGCCGTGCTCGGTCTGACCGAGCCCCGCTTCACATCCGCCCCGCTCCGTATCGTTGCAAGCCGCAACGTTGCAGCCCTCACCCGCCCAAGCGCCGACAGAAGAGATCCCCTGCACTTGGCCCGCTATGACCGAGAGCCCCGCCCGCTGCAGCCTCCTCTTCGCAAGCACCCGCACTCGCTGTGTCCGACAGAGAGCTCCTCTCGGTCTGACCGAGAGAAACCCCTGCAGCGGCTAGCTGCGACCGACGATCTTCGTCGCAACCCCGCATCCGTCGCAACGCTTACCACCATGGGCCCCCCAAGTTCTCCAGAAGTGTTGTGGGTCCCCCATTGGCCCCTAGCACTGCTGTGGGCCCTACTTTGGTGATCTTCTTCGTGGATTTACTGACAACGACGTTACAACACGTCGTAGCCCTTCGTCGCCAGATCTAGCTTTGGAATCTCGTTCGCGATTCAGAGTTGACGACGAGGAATTTCTCACCACTCCTTCTATTATATTCCAGACTCCGGAAAAGGTTGGTTCCCCGAATTCGTATCAACCCTCATCGTAGCTATAATCAGACCCTAAACTAAAAGTCGACAACTATAATTAAATTTCCTTTACGCTCTTTTAAAACGTCGTGCAAATGTAGAAAATCGACGAATGGACTTGATAACTGTGCACATAGGATAGATCATCGAATAGGGCTGAACATATAAAAAATTTGATTTCTGACAAATAGGATAGTCTCGATAACCTAGACATGAACCCTAATAGGAATTACTGAAAACGAGACCTGACACCGTTGACGTGACACTATTTCAGACGGACTTCGGCTGACGAGACGCTTGGACGAGACGCTCCAGGGAGACGACACACTCACCACCGTAGGCAAGTGTATCCACTTACACTTTTGGCCGTGCTTAGGCCCTAGATTGTTAAAACTGTTAACTGTGAACAAAGAGAACCGGACGTTAAAATGATAGCGTCCGGGACGCCCTTGACGGCTCAGACTTGACGACGAAGTCTGAGCCCAACAACAACAACTTTTGACATCATAGGACTATCTTGTGTGTGCATGCATGTGGACACCCTAGAATAACCTTTCATGTCTTGTCACGTCTCGTCCCATCTTGCACAGCCCAGAGGGCAAGAGGGCACTCTCCGAGTGATCCCTTGTCTTGTTGCACAGCCAGAGGGCAATAGGGCACTATCTGAGTGATCCCTTGTCTTGTTGCACAGCCAGAGGGAAATAGGGCACTATCCGAGTGATCCCTTGTCTTGTTACACAGCCCAGAGGGCAATAGGGCACTCTCCGAGTGATCCCTTGTCTTGATACACAGCCCAGAGGGCAATAGGGCACTCGCCAAGCTAGAGCGAGTGATCCCTTGTCTTGTCATGTCTTAAATACTTGGGTTTGGGGTAGGGTTGAGCGTGCGCACGGTAAGAGGGTCTGATCCCCCTAGAACCGTAAGGCGTGAACCCTTCGTGTCACACTTGTCTTGTCTTGTCCCGACATGTCCCGATTTGTCTTGACACCTATTAGGCTAGTCCCATAGTTGGTAGCACACGCTACGACTACTACTTGTCACATTTTACTTTCCTGCTGTGTTTTACTTTCTTTTGTTCCTCTGTTATAACCTCAGCATGCTAATCAACCAGTAAACCGTTGTTAAATAGTTGATACACTTGCAGTTTGGTCTGACCCTTCTTGTAGACCTTACCTGACGTACAGTTCCTTCTTTTGGTGCTGTACGTTAGGTGTTGAGCCAGAATACGTCGACGAGGCAGACTTGTCAGCAGACGTGGAGCCGGAGGGTGCTGATCCAGAGTACGATCCAGAGGAGGACCAGAGTTAGAGGCCCTCTCGTTGCTGTTCCAGAGTTGCTGTTCCAGTTTTAGATTGGGTGCGTAGCACCTTTTGTTTTCTTGTCTAGGTTGGGTGCTTGCACCAGTAGATTTCTTTCTGCAGTTGTAGCCCTTCGGGCGTTTAGACTCTCAGTACTTTGGATGATTGTCTTTGGAATAAAATGATATTCTTTTCCTTTTAGTACTTTTATTGTTCCGTACTAACTTGCAGGGACCTGTTCCTTTGTTTTGGAATACCACAAATGCTTATTGGGTCTGAGCTCTCAGCTCCGGCCTAAGCGGGCCTTAGTCACGCTTCGCCTCCGTACTTTTGGGAAGCAGGGTGTGACTGGTTTTAGTGGTGGCCCATGCAGGTCCCCCCCTTTTGCAAATTCGGAACAATCAAAGTATTAAACTTCATTTTATTATCATCCGGTAATTGTACGAGTCTAATCTATGTCTTCTGTCAATAGGATGGCAGGACGACGTACTACCCGATCAGGGAGCTCAGGAGATGGAGTTCCGGAAGACCAGGGCGGGGAGTTCCGTCAGTTTCTGGGCGTGATGAGAGAGATGCTGGAGGTGCAGCATCAGTTGGTTCAGCAGTCCCAGCGTGCTGCCCAGGCTCCCCTAGCTGCACCACCACCTCCTCCTCCTGCCCCTCGAGCTGCTCCAGGAGTGAAGCAGTTCAACGAGCTTCAGCCGAGGACATTTTAGGGGAAGGAAGGACCCTAGCTACAGATGAGTGGATCCAGAGCACTGAGGAGAAGTTGGTAGCAGCGAAGATCCCTGATGATACTCGCGTCGAGATAGCGAAGATGCAACTGATGGAGAATGCAAGGAACTGGTGGCGCATCGAGGAGAGGCGTCTCGAGAAGCCAGTGGATTGGAAGACCTTCATATCGATGTTCAAGGATAAGTATTTCACCAAGTCTGCTAGGAGGGAGCTATTGAGTAGGTTTATAGATCTGAAGCAGGGGGATATGACTGTCGAGGAGTATGAAGCTGAGTTCGAGATGCTGAGTCGTTTTGCCCCGCATATGGTAAGGAAGGAGGAGAAGCGAGCTGATCGCTTTCGTCAGGGACTACGTCTGAAGATTCAGGCTTCTATGTCTTCGGCGAATTTCACGATTATGAGAGCTGTGCTAGATGCTGTGAAGAATCATGAGATTATATCGTGTCTACCTGACCCTTCAGCTGATAGAGGGAAGCGTCCTATGGAGCAGTACCGGCCACCTGCTAGGCCGGTGATGAGGCCAGTTCAGACGGTGTCATTCAAGAGGCCTGGAGCACCAGTGCAGAATCAGAACAAGGGTCCATGCCACTTCTGCGGTAAGCCAGGACACGTTCAGGTCAACTGTAGGAGGAAGTTGGGATTGTGCCTAGTTTGTGGAAATGCCACGCATGCTGGAAGGATTGTCCGAGGGCCCGTAATGCTATTGTTGGAGCGCCAGCCCCGCTGTAGATGAGAGCGCCTACCCCAGTCCAGAGAGGACCTACTGTATGTGGACCACCCTTGGTGCCACAGAAGCAGATGTTTCAGCGAGCAGTGCAACCCCAGAGGCCGGCGTATACCATGACAGCTGTTGAGACTGAGGAGCTGGATGGAGTTATTACAGGTAACTCTTTAATCCTAGTCTTTCTTTTCATAGTTTAGATCTTATTGTTAGTGTTGCCTGCTTGGCTTGTTTGTTAGAGTAGCTTGGTTTGACCGTAGTTCTTTTATATCTTAGGCACCATTCTAGTGTCCTCTCACCCAGCCCTTGCCTTGTTCGACTCCGGTGCATCCATGTGCACCATATCCCGGAGATTTGTAACAAGGCACTCCATCCCCACCCATACACTCCCTAAGTGTTGGGACATCACCACAGGGAACGGAGTGGTGACAGTGAACTTGGGTTGTCGATCGATTCCATTGGTGGTCAGTGGACACGAGCTTTTCGCAAATTTCATTGTCCATGACCTGCCACATTTCGATGTCGTTCTTGGCATCGATTGGTTGGGAGATTTCCATGCCTCGATCGATTGTCACAGTAAGAGGGTGGTATTCCGGATTCCAGGCCATCCGGAGTTCGAGTTCTGTAGCAGAGATGAGTCGCTTGGGCCCATCAGATATCGGGCCAAGTCGGAGGTACCGATTGTTGCAGCTATGCAGATGGAGATGGAGATCGAGCGGCCAGCAGTCGTCAGAGACTTCGATGACGTCTTCCCAGAGGATATCTCAGGTTTGCCACCCGACAGAGCTTTAGAGTTTGGTATCGATCTTATGCCGGGAGCGCAACCGATATCGAAGGCGCCGTACCGTATGGCTCCCGCTGAGCTCGAGGAGCTGCGGAAGCAGTTAGATGAGTTGCTGCAGAAGGGTTTCATCCACCCTAGTGTGTCACCATGGGGTGCATGTAACGGCCTGTTTCTATCGTACCTTCTTCGAGCACGTGCTTTTGATCGTGCACGTGTTTATTCTAGACTTTATTTGTTTTTGAACGTTTTGTGTGATATGTCGTCGTGATCGTCTCTGAAAGTATTAGATTGTGGAACAACTTTGGAACGACATATCTCGAGTCGTTCTTCCGCGATACTAACTTATTTGAGGTAACGTCGCGACTTTCTGTTTTGACACGAGACGTTTCTATTTTTAGTTTTGTCTCTCGACGTCGAAATTTAGATCCGTCTTCTCCACTCTCTTTCTTTAGTCGAGCCGAACACCCTAAAATTATTTTACAATTTTTGGACTTAATTTGACCTATTTTCCATTTTTTTTGAAAGATTTAAATAATTTTAAAACCTATTTTTATAAGAGTTTTAATTACAATAAAATTCCAATATTATAATAACGTATTAAAGAATTTTTAGGCCAAATTTCAGAATTTTTGGCCGCACCCATCTTGCGTGAGGGAGAGGAGAGTAATTTTAAACTAAATTAATTATTTTTAATTATTTTAATTACGTTTTTCTAAACCCTAACCCTAACCCTAGCTCTAACCTATTTATATTAGCCCTAGGCTAAGTTATTTCGGCATTACTCAAAACCCTAGCCGCCGTTTCCTCTCCCAAAGCTTCGTCGCAACGTTGCGACGATCGCCCCAGTGCACGACCGGAGCTCACCCCCGCACATCCCCGTGCACGACCGGAGCCGCTCTCCGCATCGCCGCTCGCAGCGCTCCGCTGCAAGCCCCCCCCGCTGTCGCCCCGCTCCGACCGAGGCCTTCTCTCGGTCTGACCGAGAGAACAGCCGCTTCGCCCGCACGCTGCACCGCTCCGCATCGCCCTAGCGCCCGACCGACCCGCCTTGTCGGTCTGACCGAGAGGCCGCCCCGCTTTCCCCCAAGCGTCGCTTCGCCTGCACCCGCAGCGCCCGACCGACGAGATCCTTCGGTCTGACCGAGGATTCCCCTCGCACCGCCGCTGTGACCGGCCCCGCTGCGCTGCAACTCGCACGACCGAGAGCTCCTCTCGGTCTGACCGAGAGGAACCCCCGCACCAGCAGTGAATGACCGACGACCATTCTTCGCAAGTTGGTTTCTCCCACACAACTCCTGTGGTGGGCCCCCCAAGTTCTCCAGAGGTGTTGTGGGTCCCCCATTGACCCCTAGCACTGCTGTGGGCCCCACTTGGACGTGCTACTTCGCGGATTTACCGTCTACGACGTTGCGACACGTCGTATGCCTTCTTCGCACTTTCCAGCTTTTGGAGAATCGTGCAAGGATCAGATCTGAAGCTGAGGAGTTCTCCGATCAGACACGACTTCATATCTTCGACAAACTCCGGTTCAGGTTGGTTCCCCGAAACTCGTAGAAACCCCCACAATAGCTGACTGAACCCTAACTAAAAACCGTCAACTTGAACTAAATTTATTTTCCAGCACCTGTAAAACGTTGTACGAACTTAGAAAATCGACGAACGGACTTTGTTGACTGTGCACATAGGATAGATCGTCGATTAGGCTGAAATATCAAAAAGTGACTATTGACGAATAGGATAGTCCCGAAAACCTAGAAACGAAACCTAATAGGATTTGATGAATTTGAGACCTGACATCGTCGCCATGGCGATATTTCAGACGGACTTCCGTGGACGAGACACTTGGACGAGACGCTTCGAGAGGACGACACACTCGCCATCGCAGGCAAGTGTATCCACTTGCACTTTTTGGCCGTGCTTAGGCCTTAGCTGGTTAGAATTGTTAACTGTGAACAAATAGAACCGGACATGAAATGATAGCGTCCGGGACGACTCCTGACGGCTCAGACTTGACGACGAAGTCTGAGCCCGACAACAACAACTTTTGACATCATAGGGCTATCATGTGTGTGCGTGTGTGTGGACAACCTAGAATAACTCTTCCTGTCTTGTCACGTCCCGTCCCGTCTTGCACAGCCCGCTGGGCAATAGGGCACTCTCCGAGTGATCCCTTGTACTGATTCACAGCCTACGGGCAATAGGGCACTCTCCAAGTTAGAGAGAGTGATCCCTTGTACTGATACACAGCCCGAGGGCAATAGGGCACTCTCCAAGCTAGAGAGAGTGATCCCTTGTACTGATTCTCAACCTACGGGCAATAGGGCACTCGCCAAGCTAGAGCGAGTGATCCTTTGTACTGGTGTCATGTCTTGTCTTGTCTTGGGGTTTGGGGTTGGGTTGAGCGTGCGCACGGTAAGAGGGTCTGATCCCCCTCGAACCGTAAGGCGTGAACCCTTTCGTGTCTCACTTGTCTTGTCTTGCCTTCTTTCCGTCACGTCCCGTCTTGTCTTGACACCTGTAGGTTAGTCCCGTAGTTGGTAGCACACGCTACGACTACTACCTGTCCCGTTTTACTTTCTTGCTGCGCTACTTCCTGTTGTATTACTCTGTTATAACCACAGCATGCTAACCAACCAGTAAACTGTTGTGAAATAAAACCTCAGCATGTTAATCAACCAGAAAACCGTTGTTTAAAAGTTCGGTACACTTGCAGTTTGGTCTAACCCTTCTTGTAGACTTTACCTGACGTACAGTTCCTTTCTCTTGGGTGCTGTACGTCAGGTGTTCTGCCAGAGTTCGTGGACGAGGCAGACTCACTGGAGTACGTAGAGCCGAGGACGTCGTCATCAGAGTACGTACCTGACAAGGACCAGACCTTGAGGTCTTTTAGTCGCCACTTTCAGAGGTTACTACTTTCAGTTTTCTTTTAGATAGTTTGTTGCCACGCTTAGGCTTCTTTTTAGACTTTGTACTTATTGGATATCATATCTCTAATTTAATGAATGCAACTTCCTTTCCGTACTTTCTGTTGTTTCGAACTATAATAATGCAAGAACCTGAAAATCGTTTAAAATGGTACCTCTACAGACGCTTATTGGGTCCGAGCTTCGCAGCTCTGGCCTAAGCGGACCTTGTCACGCTTCGCCTCCGTCCATTTTGGGAAGCGGGGCGTGACAGGTTTTAGTGGTGGCCCATGCAGGTCTTGCAAAAGTTCGGAACAATAAAAGTACCGCATATATTTAATATCCACGTACAAGTCTGAATTAGTTTTCCCAGTCTCAGATAGTAGGAAGACTTAGGTAGACGTCCCAATTTGATAGTCAGACGCCTTGATTAAGAATTAGTCATCCTTGTCTTAAGATACCTGAGTAGCCCTCACTTGGCTCTGGCCATGTTAGATTACTAGAGCCCTTCTTTTGGTCGTTCAATCGGGTTCATCGACTTCAGGCCCAGCAGAACGTAACCTTGATTCTCTTAGAAACTTTCCCCCTTAGATCCTGATTGTAGTTTAGCTCGTTAGGAAATCTTAGCGCCAAGCTCTCCTGATATTTAGACGACCCGATAATTAGAACCCCTGACTTCTAGCGTCCCTCTGATCATTACACTTTTGTGTTATCGACCGTAATGTTCCATCGTTACTCTTCACGATTCGTGTCCTACACATATTCTTCGAGCGATCGTTTTCCTGTCTCCCGATTCACGTGATCGTTTCCTGACGATTATCGTCGATCCTTCGAATCCCTTCCTTGACCAATTCTGCTTCCTCTAAAAGTATTTTCGAAATTTATTATTAAGTCTTTCGCTCAACTTAACTTCTTTGAAAACCCCTATTCTATATGTTTCAAAATTCTTGTTTTTCGGTTGAGTTGAAATTCTTTCACTAATCTTGAAACCTCCCTGGTCGTAAAATTATTTTACTATCTCTTACCTGTTTCAAATCGGCATTTTCGTGTTTCAGTTTTAAACCTCGTTATCAATTCTTTAATCCTATATATAAATATTACTTTTCTAAACTACAAAATTTTATTGCTAATCATTTACCGCACGTGCTTTTAGAATATTTTCAAAACCAAAGAGAACTTTAAACTCTTCTCGTATATGTATAAACAGCCTTATGTTCATTGTGCTCATGCTTCAAGAATCCTTGTATAAACTTACTTTCATTTGCAAAAAAAAATCGCTACCTCATCCTACTTTTATTTCATTTATTTCTTGTTTTCGAAACTCATTATTAAATTCTACGCTCGGTTTAACTCCCTTGAAAACCCTTTATTATATATATATATTTAAAATTTCTTGCTTTTCGGTTGAAAGTTCCTTCTTAGATTTTGAAACCTCCTTGGTCGTCAATTTTCAAGTTACTATCTGGTAATTATTTCAAATCGGTATCTTTCATATTTTCATTTTTAAAACCGTGTTAACATTTTGATAATTCAATTTATATTTTTCTGGGCTACAAGATCTATTTCTAAATCACTTACCTTGCATACTTTTAAAATATTTTCTAAACTAGGGGGAACTTCAATTATTTTATCATTATTATTATATCTGTTCTATGTTCCTTGTGACCACCTTCCAAAATCTTTGTGTAAACTTATTTTCATTTGCAAAACAATCGTTTTCCACCCTACCCATCCCTTCCTTCGTCTTACTGTTTCCAAAATTTTAGAAATCCTATCATCTGCTCACTTCCTCCTATATATATATATATATATATATATATATATATATATATATATATATATATATATATATATATATATATAAGTATATGATACCATATTTTTACACGTAATTCTCCTGTCATCAATCTAATTATTTTGAGAAATATTTTCGTCACACCCAACCAACTACCTCCTTATCTCGTCTTATTTGAACTCGTTCCTTCCGATTCATTTCGTTACACTCCTGGCTTCTGTTTTCTTTAGGTTGTGTAGACATTAGTCCTTGTAGTTGTCTACGTTGTCTCTGGTTTAGGAGTAGTTCCTTTGGTAGGTGATGTCGTGGTGGTGGTTGAGCATAGGTAGAGTGCATGGACCTGTATGAATGTGTGTTCTTTAGGATCCCGATGATTGCCTTTTTGTGTCTTGAATGTGTACTCAGTGTTAACCATGGTATGCTGGAAGTTGTCTGAATGACGGTATTCATACTTATATGAATGGCGTCATCGCAGGCAGATCCTTAGACTTAGTTTTAGTTTTAATGAATGGTTTATCTTGGTTGTATGTGACTGTATCAAAATTTTGTTTTCTTTAAACCAAATCTTTAAAGTTTTAAAACTAGCTCACAAGATCACAAATCACTTAACCTCCCTCATCCATTACCGCAACACCACACGTTTTTTCCAAATGTTTTAAAATATTTCTTGGGCCTTAAGTCTCTCTTCCTCTTCTCTTCTTTCTCCCTTAAACAAAATTTTTTTTTCGTGTTTATGGTTGTTATATTAATTGGGACTAGCTATTATTGTTATAGGATTTTGTTTGCAGGTAGGCTTGGAGTGAGATGAGTTTTATTATGTCAATGATTAATTGATTTTAGGAACACAAGGATGATGGATTAGAATATCTTTTGGATGAAAAGAATGGACTGTCCAAAGACTTATTTATAAAACCGGAGTGTGGCGGACTCAATGGGAAATTCTGGTCGAATGAAATTATATGCGAGGAGATGATGACTCATCAGATTTGAGGCTTAGACGAATGGTAGATAGGGATGGCTACAGAGTATGATAGGAGTTAGGGTGATCATGAGATGGAGTAGAGCTTTTAATAGCATCGAGACTTAATTGTTGAGTTGACGTGAGAAGACATTGGGAGTAACACGATGTGTGGAGATAAATGGATGATTAGGCAGTCGGACTTAATTTTGGTTGGGATTAGTTATAATGAGTAGGGTGAGATGTAGTTCTGATAGATCAAATTATTTGGTGGATGAATTTATGGGGAGATATGACAAGAATGTATTGAGAACACAGCGATTGCTGATTTGTGAAGGTATTATAAGACAAACAAAGTTTTTGCCTTGGATTTGTAGTTGACTAGAATCTCATTTTTTTTCTTGGAGATTGATTAACATTGGGAGGAGATTGAGAAATTTAAAAGATATTATTGAGAAGATGATTATTTTTTTGTGAGGACTTGGAGTTGGAAATTTGAACAGTAGTGATGGGTCTATAGTTAAGTATTAGGAGAAGAGTTTAATCGTGGCTTTGCCCAGTGAAAAGATGGATTATGAGGGGTTATTGAGGGACGTTGTTCGAAGTTACAGGATTAGAAATCTTTATGGGTAGATATGATAGTTGCGGGTATAAGGTTATATGGGTAATATTATTACTAGTGTGAGTGATTCCGAGGGCGGAATCATTTCTAAGGTGGGTAGAATGTAACGGCCTGTTTCTATCGTACCTTCTTCGAGCACGTGCTTTTGATCGTGCACGTGTTTATTCTAGACTTTATTTGTTTTTGAACGTTTTGTGTGATATGTCGTCGTGATCGTCTCTGAAAGTATTAGATTGTGGAACAACTTTGGAACGACATATCTCGAGTCGTTCTTCCGCGATACTAACTTATTTGAGGTAACGTCACGACTTTCTGTTTTGACGCGAGACGTTTCTATTTTTAGTTTCGTCTCTCGACGTCGAAATTTAGATCTGTCGTCTCCACTCTCTTTCATTAGTCGACCTGAACACCCTAAAATTATTTTACAATTTTTGGACTTAATTTGACCTATTTTCCATTTTTTTGAAAGTTTTAAATAATTTTAAAACCTATTTTTATAAGAGTTTTAATTACAATAAAATTCCTATATTATAATAACGTATTAAAGAATTTTTAGTCCAAATTTTATAATTTTTGGCCGCACCCATCTTGCGTGAGGGAGAGGAGAGTAATTTTAAACTAAATTAATTATTTTTAATTATTTTAATTACGTTTTTCTAAACCCTAACCCTATCCCTAGCTCTAACCTATTTATATTAGCCGTAGGCTAAGTTATTTCGGCATTACTCAAAACCCTAGCCGCCGTTTCCTCTCCCAAAGCTTTGTCGCAACGTTGCGACGATCGCCCCAGTGCACGACCGGAGCTCACCCCCGCACATCCCCGTGCACGACCGGAGCCGCTTTCCGCATCGCCGCTCGCAGCGCTCCGCTGCAAGCCCCCCCGCTGTCGCCCCGCTCCGACCGAGGCCTTCTCTCGGTCTGACCGAGAGAACAGCCGCTTCACCCGCACGCTGCACCGCTCCACATCGCCCTAGCGCCCGACCGACCCGCCTTGTCGGTCTGACCGAGAGGCCGCCCCGCTTTCCCCCAAGCGCCGCTTCGCCCGCACCCGCAGCGCCCCACCGACGAGATCCTTCGGTCTGACCGAGGATTCCCCTCGCACCGCCGCTGTGACCGGCCCCGCTGCACTGCAACTCGCACGACCGAGAGCTCCTCTCGGTCTGACCGAGAGGAACCCCCGCACCAGCAGTGAACGAACGACGGCCATTCGTCGCAAGTTGGTTTCTCCCACACCAACTCCTGTGGTGGGCCCCCCCAAGATCTCCAGAGGTGTTGTGGGTCCCCCATTGACCCCTAGCACTGCTGTGGGCCCCACTTGGACGTGCTACTTCGCGGATTTGCCGTCTACGACGTTGCGACACGTCGTAGGCCTTCGTCGCACTTTCCAGCTTTTGGAGAATCGTGCAAGTATCAGATCTGAAGCTGATGAGTTCTCCGATCAGACACGACTTCCTATCTTCGACAAACTTCGGTTCAGGTTGGTTCCCCGAAACTCGTAGAAACCCCCACAATAGCTGACTGAACCCTAACTAAAAACCGTCAACTTGAACTAAATTTATTTTCCAGCACCTGTAAAACGTTGTACGAACTTAGAAAATCGACGAACGGACTTTGTTGACTGTGCACATAGGATAGATCGTCGATTAGGCTGAAACATCAAAAAGTGACTATTGACGAATAGGATAGTCCCGAAAACCTAGAAACGAAACCTAATAGGATTTGATGAATTTGAGACCTGACATCGTCGCCGTGGCGATATTTCAGACGGACTTCCGCGGACGAGACGCTTAGACGAGACGCTTCGAGAGGACGACACACTCGTCATCGCAGGAAAGTGAATCCACTTGCACTTTTTGGCCGTGCTTAGGCCTTAGCTGGTTAGAATTGTTAACTGTGAACAAATAGAACCGGACGTGAAATGATAGCGTTCGGGACGACTCCTGACGGCTCAGATTTGACGACGAAGTCTGATCCCGACAACAACAACTTTTGACATCATAGGGCTATCATGTGTGTGCGTGTGTGTGGACACCCTAGAATAACTCTTCCTGTCTTGTCACGTCCCGTCCCATCTTGCACAGCCCGCTGGGCAATAGGGCACTCTCCGAGTGATCCCTTGTACTGATTCAGAGCCTGCGGGCAATAGGGCACTCTCCAAGTTAGAGAGAGTGATCCCATGTACTGATACACAGCCCGAGGGCAATAGGGCACTCTCCAAGCTAGAGAGAGTGATCCCTTGTACTGATTCTCAGCCTGCGGGCAATAGGGCACTCGCCAAGCTAAAGCGAGTGATCCCTTGTACTGGTGTCATGTCTTGTCTTGTCTTGGGGTTTGGGGTTGGGTTGAGCGTGTGCACGGCAAGAGGGTCTGATCCCCCTCGAACCGTAAGGCGTGAACCCTTTCGTGTCTCACTTGTCTTGTCTTGCCTTCTTTCCGTCACGTCCCGTCTTGTCTTGACACCTGTAGGTTAGTCCCGTAGTTGGTAGCACACGCTACGACTACTACCTGTCCCGTTTTACTTTCTTGCTGCACTACTTCCTGTTGTATTACTCTGTTATAACCATAGCATGCTAACCAACCAGTAAACTGTTGTGAAATAGAACCTCAGCATGTTAATCAACCAGAAAACCGTTGTTTAAAAGTTCGGTACACTTGCAGTTTGGTCTAACCCTTCTTGTAGACTTTACCTAACGTACAGTTCCTTTCTCTTGGGTGCTGTACGTCAGGTGTTCCGCCAGAGTTCATGGACGAGGTAGACTCACTGGAGTACGTGGAGCCGAGGACGTCGTCATCAGAGTACGTACCTGACAAGGACCAGACCTTGAGGTCTTTTAGTCGCCACTTTCAGAGGTTACTACTTTCAGTTTTCTTTTAAATAGTTTGTTGCCATGCTTAGGCTTCTTTTTAGACTTTGTACTTATTGGATATCATATCTCTAATTTAATGAATGCAACTTCCTTTCCGTACTTTCTGTTGTTTCGAACTATAATAATGCAATAACCTGAAAATCGTTTAAAATGGTACCTCTACAGACGCTTATTGGGTCCGAGCTTCTCAGCTCTGGCCTAAGCAGGCCTTGTCACGCTTCGCCTCCGTCCATTTTGGGAAGCGGGGCGTGACAGTGCACCTGTTTTGCTCGTGAAGAAGAAAGATGGGTCCCACAGGATGTGCGTGGACTATCGAGGGCTGAATGCTGAAGAATAAGTATCCTCCGCGCATCGACGATATCTTCGATCAGCTTGGAGGCTCAAGAGTTTTTTCGAAGTTAGACTTGAGGAGTGGATACCATCAGTTGAAGGTGAAGAAGGATGATGTTCCGAAGACAGCTTTCTGGACAAAGTACGGACATTATGAGTTCGTGGTCATGCCGTTTGGCGTGACCAATGCACCAGCTGTGTTCATGAATTTGATGAACTTGATTTTCTATGACTTCCTGGACAAGTTTGTCGTTATCTTCATTGACGACATTCTGATTTATTCGAAGTCTGAGGAGGAGCATAGCTGTCATCTGAGGACGGTGCTGGAGACGCTGAGGTGACACAAGCTATATGCCAAGTATAGTAAGTGCAAGTTCTGGCTGGACAGAGTCGCATTTCTGGGACACGTGGTGTCCGGTGATGGCATATCTGTAGATCCAGAGAAGGTCAGAGCAGTCAGAGATTGGCCGACTCCGCAGTCAGCGTCTGATATCAGGAGCTTTCTTGGCTTAACAGGCTATTATCGGTGGTTCATCAAGGATTTCTCGAAGATTGCTGAGCCGATGACTAGGCTGACAAGGAAGGATTTTGAGTTTCATTGGTCTGATGCTTGTGAGGAGGCTTTCAGTATCTTGAAGGCGAGGTTGACCACTGCACTGGTGTTGACAGTACCGGATCGAAGCGGAGGTTTCGATGTATATTGTGATGCGTCAGGGAAGGGCCTAGGATGCGTCTTGCATCAGCATGGCCATGTGGTCGCCTATGCTTCTCGTCAGTTGAGGACTCATGAGAAGAATTACCCGACGCACGATCTGGAGTTGGTAGCGGTGATTTTTGCACTGAAGATCTGGAGGCACTTCTTGCTGAGTGAGAGCGTGAAGATCTTCACCGATCACAAAAGCTTGAAGTACATCTTTACGTAAAAGGAGCTCAACATGCGACAGAGACGATGGTTAGAGCTCATGGTTGACTACGAGATAGACTTGCAGTATCATCCCGGGAAGGTGAACGTAGTGCCCGATGCTTTGAGTAGACTTCCCACTGCTATGATGCATACTACTGACTGGAGGATTCAGCAGGAGCTGATAGAGATGGATTTGGAGGTCGTCCTACCTGGTGTGGTTCTTTCATTCATGAATTTGCAGATTCAGTCCACGATCGTGGATCAGATCAAGGTAGCACAGGCAGGAGATCCAAAACTGCAGAGGATCAGGAGGCAGGTTGAAGCTGGACTACGGACGGAGTTCGTGATTCATGAGGATGGTTCGCTGCGGTACGGCAGCAGACTCTGCGTACCTGCAGGTGATGTTCGAGAGGAGCTGTTGGGCGAGGCTCATAGCTCGCCATATTCTATACATCCCGGTAGCACCAAGATGTATAAGGACCTCCGTCTGAACTATTGGTGGATTGACATGAAGAGGAGTGTGGCACGGAGCGTTGCCAAGTGTTTGATATGCCAACAGGTGAAGGCTGAGCACCATCGTGCTGCTGGGTTGCTGCAACCGCTTCCTATCCCGGAGTGGAAGTGGCAACATATTACGATGGATTTCGTGACTGGTTTACCTCAGACCCCGAGGCAGAACGAAGCAGTCTGGGTGATCGTAGATCGATTGACTAAGTCTGTGCACTTTATCCCATTCCGAGTGGGTCAGTCTACGGAAGCTTTGGCGAGGAAATATCTAGAGGTAAAAATTTCATACTTTTACTTCTATTTTAATTTCCTCTTTGAATTAGTTGTGATGTAGACCGTGTACGTACAGGAGATTGTACGCTTACATGGAGTCCCCGTGAGCATTGTGTCTGACAGAGACACGAGGTTCACATCTGGCGTGTCACGCGAGTGATGCCCGCGTGACAGGGGTTTAGATATTTGTAACCGCAAGCGCACGGTGTTGTAGTGTGGCTTGGGGGTCGAACACAGGGAGGCTAGGATGTGCTTGTGTCAAGGAGGACCAAAATCACCCCGTGGGCGAGCTAGCCCGAATCGGTTGATGGGTTGTCACGGAAAGGAATGCAATGTATGAACAATAAGAAAATAAACCCGTGACTTTGGTTTCCATTCCAACGAGCGACTCTCGCCGATACGGCCTACGGTTAGGATAGCGATCGGAATTAGGGTCTAATGGTGAGACGTTGCCTCTGAAAGTGGTACCGGCATCCCATGGGCCCGATATTCCGGTCGGTGCCCAGGATGATACACCGGACTTCCCGGATTCGATCAGTGGGCACTCTCGTGTCCATTAACACTGATCGATTCCGGAAGCACTAAGCTCGCAACGATAACTCCCAACGTCTCATCCTGCCGCTCCCGCGCGCTAGGATTCGGCGTCTACGCTAAGGGCGTGAGCTATGGCTAGGGAGTCAACCGCCAAGTTTATTCCCCCTTGGCCCAACGGTCAAAGGCGGTCTTTTTCCCGCCGATGACAATGAAACACCCTGCGTAACCGTTAGATTCCTAATCCCTATCGATTTCCTAACCCTATGGATGCATCGGGAAGAGCCCCCGAAGGGGTTTCCGCCAAAATCCCAGATTTGGGAACTACTCACAAATATTCATTAAAAAGCGATCTTGTAACGACCACTTTTCGTTGTACGTTGTTCGTGCACGTGCTTTTGGCCGTGCACGTGTTTGTTTTAGACTTTATTTGATTGTGAACACTTTTGTGTGATATGCCGCTGTGAACGTCTCTGAGAGTATTAAATAGTGGCACTATCTTGGAACGACACTTCTCGAGTCGTTTTTCCACAATTTAAACTTGCTCGATGAGACGTGACGATTTTCACTTTTGACGGGAGACGTTTCTATTTTTAGTTTTGTCGTCCGACGTCGAATTTGAGAACCTTCTTCTTAGTTAGCTCACATTCTTCGTCACGATCACCACGATATTTATTTTATAATTTTTGAAGTTTATTTGACCACTTTTATATTTTTAACAAGTTTTATATTATTTTTAATAATTAATTTATAAATTATTTTCAGCCAAATAAAATTTATTTGAGTTTTAAACGTTTTAAAGAATTTTTGAGCCAATTTCCAGCTCATTTGGACCAAGTCAAACCCTTGGGTGAGTTGGAGTAGTTGGGATTCAAATTTTAAATTATTTTAATATTCTAATCCTATTAGATTTAGCCCTAGACCAAGTCAACCCATCTATACTATATAAACAACCCCTAGGAAGACCCATTTTCGCAAGAAATTAGCCCTAGCCCCTTCCAAAACTCAAATTGGACGTTGCGACGAACTCCCCAGCTCCGACCGAGAGAACAGGCCATTTTCCCCCGCTCAGACCGAGAGAACAGGCCATTTTCCCCCGCTCAGACCGATGGCCGCCCCCGCATCCCCGCTCCGCACCGACCCGCTGCTGTCGCCACCCCGCTCCCGGCTCCGACCGAGGATTCCTCTTGGTCAGACCGAGAGGCTTCCCCGCTCCGCTCGCATCTCCGCACCGCTGCAAGCCCCCGCTCAGCGCCCGCCTTGTCGCCCCGCATCCGCTAGCGCATGACCGAGCGGATCGCCCGCCTCCGCAACGTTGCAACGCTTGCAACGTTGCAACATCGCCCGCCCCGCTCTCCAAGCGCACGACCGACCGCTCCCATCGATCTGACCGAAGGAAGCGCCCGCACCCGCTGCTGTGACCGACCCCCGCTGCTGCACAGCCCCGTTCTCTCGCAGCGACCGAGGAATTCTCCCGCATTGGAGGGGTACGACCGAGAGCCACTCGTCGCAACCCCGCATCCGTCGCACCGCTTGCCTCCGTGGGCCCCCCAAGTTCTCCAGAGTTATTGTGGATCCCCCAAAGGCCCCTAGGACTACTGTGGGCCCCACCTAGGTGCTTGCTCTTTGAGGATTCGTCGCGTACGACGTCGTCGCATGTCGTAGCCCGTCGTCGCACGTGCGAGCTTTGGAATCTGGAATCGTCGCCCGGGTTGATTGCTCTGAAATTTCCAGCGAGGAATCTAATTGGAATTTGGACTTGGAGCGCGATCTTTTATTCCAACCCCCGGCGTCGCTACCCGACGCCGGTGTAGCTTTCGCGTCGTGTTGAGGTAACGTTTTGCACCCCTAGGACCCCAACCAAATTGCACGTTAACCAAGACTAAAAATCAGTATTTTAAAGTATTTTAAATGTTTTAGCAATCACTAATCAAGATTAATAAAACGGATGTAGGCCGGTGGACTTGTGCACGTAGGAATCGCGTCTTTGGACTCGTTGGACGGTGTTTTCTTGACGTGATAATTGCAGGCAAGTGAAACTTGCCAACACTTGTGTAGGGCCATGTTTTTAGGCCACTTCCTTGTTTTCAGCGTAAAAGAGACTAGTCAGTGAAATGATAGCTGGCTAGACGCCTACTTGATCTAGTTTGACAACGAAACTAGATCCGTCACCTAAATGATCTAGCTTGACAACGAAGCTAGATCCAACCCTTAAACTTGTCATTCATGCATGCTAAACTGTCACGTTTACTTTTCTTACTTGTACGCTTTACTACTTGTCATGCCATGTCATCCATGCATTGATTGTTGCATCGTAGCACACGCTACAATACTTGTCCTCGTACTACTTGTCCGGCTAGGTGCATCCCTACGCCATACTTGTTTACACACTTCCTGGCTCGTGGTCCAGAAGCGGGCCTCATGTGTTGGCTAGAAACCAATGCCCGATACACGTGGAGGGGTAGGGATAAACGGTTACTTGAGCTTAGGAGTTGGCCCGCGCAGCCACTCTAGCCAAAAGACGAAATCTCTGTGCACGAGGTGCTTACTTTTCTTGTCTTGTACTTGTCTTGTGAATGTCATGCCATGCTCGTACTTTACTTCGCTTTACTTTACCTGTTGCACTCATTACTTTAACTGCCATATCATTGCATCATGCTAGAACTTTTAGGTTGCTTTTACTTGTACTTTCAGTTTCCTTGCACAAGTCTCTTGTAGACTTGCTGACATATGCCCCTTGCTCTTTTGGGTGTCACATGTTAGACCCTGAGCCAGAGACCGTTGCTGAGTACGTGGTGTTTTGCTGACGCTGAGCCTGAGTCCATGATTGCCCAGGAGGATTTTGGTGGACACCGGTGACCATTCTTTGAGTCTTTGTTGAGCTTTATTTTGCTTTAGGCCTTTTGTTAGTTGTTGGTGTGTAGCACCGTTGTTTTGTACTTTGTACTTTTGTTGGCCATGCTCGGCCTCTTTTAGACTCTTTTCTTTTAGCCTGGTGGCTTTTCTGTGATGTTGAGATTTATTGCTATGGATATTCTGAGATGTTTCTTTTGTCTCTTTCGTTATTATTATCTTTGTTTCGTTTCGCGTTGCAAGGACCTGCAGTTTTAATTTGATTGACGCTTATCGGACTTGCAGCTTTGTAGCTTCAAGTCTGAGCGGACCTTCTCACGCTTCGCCTCCACGTTCTTGGGAAGCGGGGCGTGACAGGTTTTGTTGGTGGCCCATGCAGGTCGGTCTTGCAATTGCGAATTAACGGAACAACGATAATAACGGAATGTCCATTAAATAAATTGCAACATCCGAGTAATAAGCCCTGAGTTTAGTTGTTTTCTTAGGACACTAGGTGATAAGAAGGCTTAGTTAGACGTCTGTGCTTGCTAATTAGGGGCCCTGATTGTAGTTAGACTCCCTTTTAGCAATTGATTTAATCGTCGTAGGAGTTACCTTAGTGGTCCTTGTTTACCCCTGACTATATTAGACCTCTAAAATTTCCTTTTGTCGTTCGCTTGGGTTCATCGATCTCGGACCAAGCTGAACGCATTTCGTTTCCGCCTAGCTCCTTAGAAAGTCTTAGCGCTTAGTTCTTAATCTTTAGTTGGTCGACCGTAGGAGTTTTCCCGTAGGCTCTTCTGATTCATATCCTAGGCGTATGTATGCTTTGATCACCTGACCAATTTCCTTGCCTCGATTCATGAGATCGCCTCATGACGATCGTCGTCAATTTTCAAACATCTCCACTGCAAAACTTGAACCTTCTGAAAGTATTTTTCAATCTCCTCTTCCACTAAGTTTAACCTTGTTCAAAATTTTAATATACTTATACTTCATACTCCTTCATTGATTTAAATTTTTTTTAAAAACTTTTGTCGAAATTTTGAACACTAGTTATAATATTTTTCCAGCATATATTTTTCGTACTTATGTAATTGTGTTGCCCTTCATATATTAATTTTATATAGAACCGTACTTTTATTTTTCCCAATACGATTTATAATTTTCCTTCTTATACGAATGAAACGTCGCGTTTACTTTAATATACTTTCAAGACACATGGAATTTCAGCTTTCAGCAAGTTGGACTTTGCTCGTCGTTTTCGCTACTTCAGATTTTTGCAAAATTACTATTTTCATAGCCTCTTCCTGTTTTAGACCCTCCCTGATTTGATTTTAAAGATTTGCTATTCGATCTTGATAATTCTTATGCTAAGTTACTATCATTTTCTTTCCGCTCACCATACACGCTTTTAGAAAAAATTTCTAAACCAAATTGAATTTTAATTATTTCTATATCCGTGCCAGACTTGTTGAGCACGTATATTAAGAACCTTGCGTAAATCAGTTTTTTTTTTCATTTTTGGCAAACACTGGTTCTTTAAAAGTAGTTTCAAACCGATCATTTTAAATTTCTCCATAGCCTAAAAGTTTTGAAAGCAAGAGTTTAAATTCATCCGTTACTTGATTTCATTCTTCGACTTTCCAAAACTTTTGACAACATTATATTAAATTACTGACGTATAAATTTTCTAAACCACGTCCTTAATATTCGTGTAAATGAGTTTACTTCCTTTTAAATTGATTTTATATAAACCAATAAAACATTTTCTCTTATTATGAATATTCGACTCAAACTTATTTTGAACAACTCGTTTTATCGATCCCCAAATATTTCTTTTCAGACGAGGATTTTAATTTTGAAGAACAACAGTTTTCAGATTTCACGTATTTTAGCGTGTGCTACTTACCACATTTTCTTTTCCCCCTCATATATAAGCATCACTACATCTCCCTTTCCCTCAACCTAAACATCACCATTGATCCAATGTTTTCCCTAACCAAGCCGTCTCTTGTATTCGTCCTATCTGAACTCGTGCGTATCGATCCTTCTCTCGTCACGCTCTCGATCTCTCTTTATTGCTTAGGCCTTAGGGTCCTTCAATGTCTGTGTCAACCCTTAATTGTTAGTAGGCCCTTGGACCTTGTGAGGAAGTCGTAGTGCACGTACCTAAGCTGTGTACGTGGGCTTGAATGAGTGTACCCCCATAGTATATTGATGCTTGCCTATTGTGTGGTATATATATATATACACGGAGTTATTCGTGATATTATGAAGTTGTTGGTATGTTAGTGTTTATAGATTTGTGTGTGGCTAGCTATACCATACTAAGGATGCCTGTATAAGAATTAGTGTGTGAATACCTAATAGGGTGTATGTAATTAGGAGAAACTTATAATGGTTGAAGCAATATGCTGGTGAAACTATATGTATGCTAGGTGTGATAATAATAATAGGTGTTGGTACACCAGTTATAGGTAGTAGGCTATGGTGTGAATATATATGTTGCATGTGAGTGATTATACGATGAATATGTGTGCATGCATTAGGGAGAGTATTATAATTATGCGTGTGCTGATGTCTGTATTATTACTATTATGGTATATAGAGTGATTGAACTATGTATGTATTACCTAACTAGATATTAAGTGTGACTGACTTATGGAATGCATATGATTGTATTGGTAGATATGTATAAATAATGGAGTGATATTGGTATATGTATGAATGCCGTGTTACGTATATAGAATATTCTGATATGTGTTTTGAGTCTCACTCAAGCTTGAGTGGGTATACTCTAAGTAGATTGAATGTATGTTTGTAGTTTGAATATAGCAATGTTTGATGTATGTATAGTGACAGAAGTGTTTGTGCCTGGCTGTGTTACACACATGATTGTGGGTCGCTACACCAGTTTATAGTTATATGTGTTGGTCTTGTGGTATAGTTAACTACTATGGACTTGCTCGTGTGAACGTATGTGTACTAGCTAAAAGTAGGTGTGTAAGTGTGCTAGTAATATAATGGTATGATTGGTATGCGTAAATGAAATGTTAGCGTGTATGGGTGTGCACCATGCACGGGTAAGTATGTGCTTAGTTATAGGAATTGATGACTATGATATATGTGGCGTGTCGTAAATACAGTTATAGGACCGTACGTAATGTGAATGTATGGTGAAATAATGGAATGCATTGAATGACTATATATATTATGAAACTATAGTAGTGGTGAATAAATAAATATATATATATATAGTGAAACTTGATTAATTATGGTATGGTGTGATTACATGTGTTGATGTGTTTAGTGTTGGATGAATACTAGGGATTATCAGAGGGTAGTATACCCATGATGTCTGTACATAGGTAGCTACATATAGGTAGAGCAATGATTGTATTTGCTAGGTGTGAGACTATCCTTATATGAGTATCTGAAATATTGTTTGTGTTAGGTAAGTAGTAGTTATATAATGGATGTATGTTTATATAAATATGATTGAAATACATGTATGAAATTGACTGACTATAATAAGTATAAATATATGACGTACGTGAATGTATATATATACGTGTTGGTAGTGTTTATGTTTAACTACCTAGTGCGTACATGAGTACCTGTAATGACTATACCTGGTTGAATTATAATATGACTTGATTGGGGTAGTTACTAGAGTGACTAGTTATATTAGAAAGTCCGAGGACGGACTTTATTCTAAGGTGGGGAGGATGTAACGACCACTTTTCGTTGTACGTTGTTCGTGCACGTGCTTTTGGTCGTGCACGTGTTTGTTTTAGACTTTATTTGATTGTGAACACTTTTGTGTGATATGCCGCTGTGAACGTCTCTGAGAGTATTAAATAGTGGCACTATCTTGGAACGACACTTCTCGAGTCGTTTTTCCACAATTTAAACTTGCTCGATGAGACGTGACGATTTTCACTTTTGACGGGAGACGTTTCTATTTTTAGTTTCTTCGTCCGACGTCGAATTTGAGAACCGTCTTCTTAGTTAGCTCACATTCTTCGTCACGATCACCACGATATTTATTTTATAATTTTTGGAGTTTATTTGACCACTTTTATATTTTTAACAAGTTTTATATTATTTTTAATAATTAATTTATAAATTATTTTCGGCCAAATAAAATTTATTTGAGTTTTAAACGTTTTAAAGAATTTTTGAGCCAATTTCCAGCTCATTTGGACCAAGTCAAACCCTTGGGTGAGTTGGAGTAGTTGGGATTCAAATTTTAAATTATTTTAATATTCTAATCCTATTAGATTTAGCCCTAGACCAAGTCAACCCATCTATACTATATAAACAACCCTTAGGAAGACCCATTTTCGCAAGAAATTAGCCCTAGCCCCTTCCAAAAATCAAATTGGACGTTGCGACGAATCGTCGCAACGTTGCGACGAATCGTCGCAACGTTGCGACGAACTCCCCAGCTCCGACCGAGAGAACAGGCCATTTTCCCCCGCTCAGACCGATGGCCGCCCCCGCATCCCCGCTCCGCACCGACCCGCTGCTGTCGCCACCCCCGCTCCCCGCTCCGACCGAGGATTCCTCTCGGTCAGACCGAGAGGCTTCCCCGCTCCGCTCGCATCTCCACACCGCTGCAAGCCCCCGCTCAGCGCCCGCCTTGTCGCCCCGCATCCGCTAGCGCATGACCGAGCGGATCGCCCGCCTCCGCAACGTTGCAACGCTTGCAACGTTGCAACATCGCCTGCCCCGCTCTCCAAGCGCACGACCGACCGCTCCCATCGATCTGACCGAAGGAAGCGCCCGCACCCGCTGCTGTGACCGACCCCCGCTGCTGCACAGCCCCGTTCTCTCGCAGCGACCGAGGAATTCTCCCGCATTGGAGGGGTACGACCGAGAGCCACTCGTCGCAACCCTGCATCCGTCGCACCGCTTGCCTCCGTGGGCCCCCCAAGTTCTCCAGAGTTATTGTGGGTCCCCCAAAGGCCCCTAGGACTACTGTGGGCCCCACCTAGGTGCTTGCTCTTGGAGGATTCGTCGCGTACAACGTCGTCGCACGTCGTAGCCCGTCGTCGCACGTGCGAGCTTTGGAATCTGGAATCATCACCCGGGTTGATTGCTCTGAAATTTCCAACGAGGAATCTAATTGGAATTTGGACTTGGAGCGCGATCTTTTATTCCAACCCCCGGCGTCGCTACCCGACGCCGGTGTAGCTTTCGCGTCGTGTTGAGGTAACGTTTTGCACCCCTAGGACCCCAACCAAATTGCACGTTAACCAAGACTAAAAATCAGTATTTTAAAGTATTTTAAATGTTTTAGCAATCACTAATCAAGATTAATAAAACGGATGTAGGCCGGTGGACTTGTGCACGTAGGAATCGCGTCTTTGGACTCGTTGGACGGTGTTTTCTTGACGTGATAATTGCAGGCAAGTGAAACTTGCCAACACTTGTGTAGGGCCATGTTTTTAGGCCACTTCCTTGTTTTCAGCGTAAAAGAGACTAGTCAGTGAAATGATAGCTGGCTAGACGCCTACTTGATCTAGTTTGACAACGAAACTAGATCCGTCACCTAAATGATCTAGCTTGACAACGAAGCTAGATCCAACCCTTAAACTTGTCATTCATGCATGCTAAACTGTCACGTTTACTTTTCTTACTTGTACGCTTTACTACTTGTCATGCCATGTCATCCATGCATTGATTGTTGCATCGTAGCACACGCTACAATACTTGTCCTCGTACTACTTGTCCGGCCAGGTGCACCCCTACGCCATACTTGTTTACACACTTCCTGGCTCGTGGTCCAGAAGCGGGCCTCATGTGTTGGCTAGAAACCAATGCCCGATACACGTGGAGGGGTAGGGATAAACGGTTACTTGAGCTTAGGAGTTGGCCCGCGCAGCCACTCTAGCCAAAAGACGGAATCTCTGTGCACGAGGTGCTTACTTTTCTTGTCTTGTACTTGTCTTGTGAATGTCATGCCATGCTCGTACTTTACTTCGCTTTACTTTACCTGTTGCACTCATTACTTTAACTGCCATATCATTGCATCATGCTAGAACTTTTAGGTTGCTTTTACTTGTACTTTCAGTTTCCTTGCACAAGTCTCTTGTAGACTTGCTGACATGTGCCCCTTGCTCTTTTGGGTGTCACATGTTAGACCCTGAGCCAGAGACCGTTGCTGAGTACGTGGTGTTTTGCTGACGCTGAGCCTGAGTCCATGATTGCCCAGGAGGATTTTGGTGGACACCGGTGACCATTCTTTGAGTCTTTGTTGAGCTTTATTTTGCTTTAGGCCTTTTGTTAGTTGTTGGTGCGTAGCACCGTTGTTTTGTACTTTGTACTTTTGTTGGCCATGCTCGGCCTCTTTTAGACTCTTTTCTTTTAGCCTGGTGGCTTTTCTGTGATGTTGAGATTTATTGCTATGGATATTCTGAGATGTTTCTTTTGTCTCTTTCGTTATTATTATCTTTGTTTCGTTTCGCGTTGCAAGGACCTGCAGTTTTAATTTGATTGACGCTTATCGGACTTGCAGCTTTGTAGCTTCAAGTCTGAGCGGACCTTCTCACGCTTCGCCTCCACGTTCTTGGGAAGCGGGGCGTGACAGGTTTTGTTGGTGGCCCATGCAGGTCGGTCTTGCAATTGCGAATTAACGGAACAACGATAATAACAGAATGTCCATTAAATAAATTGCAACATCCGAGTAATAAGCCCTGAGTTTAGTTGTTTTCTTAGGACACTAGGTGATAAGAAGGCTTAGTTAGACGTCTGTGCTTGCTAATTAGGGGCCCTGATTGTAGTTAGACTCCCTTTTAGCAATTGATTTAATCGTCGTAGGAGTTACCTTAGTGGTCCTTGTTTACCCCTGACCATATTAGACCTCTAAAATTTCCTTTTGTCGTTCGCTTGGGTTCATCGATCTCGGACCAAGCTGAACGCATTTCGTTTCCGCCTAGCTCCTTAGAAAGTCTTAGCGCTTAGTTCTTAATCTTTAGTTGGTCGACCGTAGGAGTTTTCCCGTAGGCTCTTCTGATTCATATCCTAGGCGTATGTATGCTTTGATCACCTGACCAATTTCCTTGCCTCGATTCATGAGATCGCCTCATGACGATCGTCGTCAATTTTCAAACATCTCCACTGCAAAACTTGAACCTTCTGAAAGTATTTTTCAATCTCCTCTTCCACTAAGTTTAACCTTGTTCAAAATTTTAATATACTTATACTTCATACTCCTTCATTGATTTAAATTTTTTTTAAAAACTTTTGTCGAAATTTTGAACACTAGTTATAATATTTTTCCAGCATATATTTTTCGTACTTATGTAATTGTGTTGCCCTTCATATATTAATTTTATATAGAACCGTACTTTTATTTTTCCCAATACGATTTATAATTTTCCTTCTTATACGAATGAAACGTCGCGTTTACTTTAATATACTTTCAAGACACATGGAATTTCAGCTTTCAGCAAGTTGGACTTTGCTCGTCGTTTTCGCTACTTCAGATTTTTGCAAAATTACTATTTTCATAGCCTCTTCCTGTTTTAGACCCTCCCTGATTTGATTTTAAAGATTTGCTATTCGATCTTGATAATTCTTATGCTAAGTTACTATCATTTTCTTTCCGCTCACCATACACGCTTTTAGAAAAAATTTCTAAACCAAATTGAATTTTAATTATTTATATATCCGTGCCAGACTTGTTGAGCACGTATATTAAGAACCTTGCGTAAATCAGTTTTTTTTTTCATTTTTGGCAAACACTGGTTCTTTAAAAGTAGTTTCAAACCGATCATTTTAAATTTCTCCATAGCCTAAAAGTTTTGAAAGCAAGAGTTTAAATTCGTCCGTTACTTGATTTCATTCTTCGACTTTCCAAAACTTTTGACAACATTTCGACTTTCCAGAATTTGGGTACGAGTCTGAGTTTTAGCACGGCGTACCACCCGCAGATCGATGGCCAGTCAGAGAGGACTATTCAGATTCTGGAGGATATGCTACGAGCTTGTACGCTCAATTTAAAGGGATCGTGGGAGGACCTTATTCACTTGGTGGAGTTTTCATATAACAACAGCTACCAGGCGAGCATTGGCATGGCGTCGTTTGCTGCCTTATATGAGAGAAAATGTCGATCGCCACTGAGCTGGGATGACATTGGAGATCTGGAGCTGTTGGGTCCGGAGATGATAGTGGAAGCTATGGATGTCGTGAGGGACATCAGGGAGAAGCTTAGAGTTGCACAGGATCGCTTCAAGCATTGGGCAGATGCTAAGAGGAGACCCTTGGAGTTTCAGCCTGGAGATCACGTCTTCCTGAAGATTTCTCCAAACCGCGGAGTCATTCGTTTCGGGAAGAAGGGAAAGCTGAGTCCAAGATATATTGGGCCAGTTGATGTGCTTGAGCGTGTGGGAGCAGTGGCCTACCGCCTTGCTCTGCCACCGTCTTTGAAGGGAGTTCACGACGTATTCCACGTATCTCAGCTACGTCGGTACGTCAGTGATCTGTCGCACACGGTTGATTTCTCAGAGATTACGGTTCACCCGGACCTGACATATGACCAGCAGCCTGTGCAGATTTTGGACCGTCGACAGAAGCAATTGAGGAATAAAGTAGTTGACCTGGTGAGAGTGATGTGGCGTCATGGATCACCTGGAGAGTCCACCTGGGAGCGTGAAGATGATATGAGAGAGCGCTTCCCGCATCTTTTTCCCAGCAGTGCTTGATGTTGATTCCAAGGACGGAATCATTTCTAAGTTGGGGAGGATGTAACGGTCGGTTTTCGATCGTACTTTCTTCTTGCACGTGCTTCTGATCGTGCACGTATTCTATTTTAGACTTGGTTGCTTTTGAACACTTTTGTGTGATATGTCGTTGTGATCGTCTCTGAGGGTATTAAATTGTGGCACTATTTTGGAACGACATTTCTCGGGTCGTTCTCCCACGATTTAATCATATTTGAAGTGATGTCACGACTTTCAGTTTTGACGTGAGACGTTTCTATTTTTAGTTTCGTCCCTTGACGTCAAAATTTAGATCCGTCTTCTTAGTCCTCTTTCTTTTGTCGTCCCGAGCACCCCATATTTATTTTACATTTATTTTTAGAATTCGTTTGACCTATTTTATATTTTTGACTAAGTTTAAAATATTTTTTAATCTTACTTTTATAAGTGTTTTAGTTCTAATAAAATTCCTATATCTTTATAACTCCCCAAAATAATTTTTGGCCCAAGCCCAAGCCCTAGCCGCATCTCCATGCGTGGGAGAGGGAGAGAGAGAGTTATTTTTGTTATTTTAATTATTTTAATTAATTTTAATATTTTCCTAAACCCTAGACCTAGCCCTAACCCCCTCCTCTATTTAAATAAGCCCTAGGTTAGGTATTTTTCGCAACAACACAAACCCTAGCCGTCAAAACCCCCCCAAAGCTTCGTCGCAACTGCAGCTGCAGCCATCCCGCACGACCGACAGAATTCATTGTTTTCTCTCGGTCTGACTGAGAAAAAACCCCGCACCGCCGCCCGCTTCGCACGTTGCAACTGCAACGTTGCAACGCCTGCCCCACACCCACTGCGACCGAGAGATCCTCTCAGTCTGACCGAAGGCAACACCCGCATTCCGCTCCTCTCCACACCCCGTCGCCCGCTTCGCAAGCCCAAGCGCCCGACTGAGAGCCCCGCTCGGTCTAATCGAGCCCTGCTCCGCATCTGCCCCGCTCCGCATCGTTGCAAGCTGCAACGTTGCAGCCCGCACCCGCCCAAGCGCCGACCGAAGAGATTCCCCGCACTTGGCCCGCTACGACCGAGAGCCCCGCCCGCTGCAGCCTCCTCTTCGCAAGCGCCCGCACCCGCTGTGTCCAACCGAGAGCTCCTCTCGGTCTGACCGAGAGAAACCCCCGCAGCGTCTAGCTGCGACCGACGATCTTTGTCGCAACCCCGCATCCGTCGCAACGCTTGCCACCGTGGGCCCCCCAAGTTCTCCAGAAGTGTTGTGGGTCCCCCATTGGCCCCTAGCACTGCTGTGGGCCCCACTTTGGTGATCTTCTTCGTGGATTTACCGACTACGACGTTACGACATGTCGTAGCCCTTCGTCGCCAGATCTAGCTTTGGAATCTCGTTCACGATTCAGAGTTGACGACGAGGAATTTCTCGCCACTACTTCTCTTATATTCCAGACTCCGAAAAAGGTTGGTTCCCCGAATTCGTAGCAACCCTCACCGTAGTTATAATCAGACCCTAAACTAAAAGTCGACAACTATAATTAAATTTCCTTTACGCTCTTTTAAAACGTTGTGCAAATGTAGAAAATCGACGAATGGACTTGATAACTGTGCACATATGATAGATCGTCGAATAGGGCTGAACATCAAAAAAATGTGATTTCTGACGAATAGGATAGTCCCGATAACCTAGACACGAACCCTAATAGGAATTACTAAAAACGAGACCTGACACCGTCGACGTGACAATATTTCAGACGGACTTCCGCTGACGAGACGCTTGGACTAGACGCTCCAGGGAGACGACACACTCGCCACCGCAGGCAAGTGTATCCACTTGCACTTTTCGCCGTGCTTAGGCCCTAGATTGTTAGAACTGTTGACTGTGAACAAAGAGAACCGGACGTGAAATGATAGAGTCCGGGACGCCCTTGACTGCTCAGACTTGACGACGAAGTCTGAGCCCAACAACAACAACTTTTGACATCATAGGACTATCTTGTGTGTGCATGCGTGTGGACACCCTAGAATAACCTTTCCTGTCTTGTCACGTCCCGTCCCGTCTTATACAGCCTAGAGGGCAATAGGGCACTCTTCGAGTGATCCCTTGTCTTGTTGCACAGCCTAGAGGGCAATAGGGCACTCTCTGAGTGATCCCTTGTCTTGATACACAGCCCAGAGGGCAATAGGGCACTCGCCAAGCTAGAGCGAGTGATCCCTTGTCTTGTCACGTCTTGAATACTTGGGTTTCGGGTAGGGTTGAGCGTGCGCACGGTAAGAGGGTCTGATCCCCCTCGAACCGTAAGGCGTGAACCCTTTCGTGTCACACTTGTCTTGTCTTGTCCCGCCATGTCCCGATTTGTCTTGACACCTGTTAGGCTAGTCCCCTAGTTGGTAGCACACGCTACGACTACTACTTGTCACGTTTTACTTTCCTGCTGCGTTTTACTTTCTTTTGTTCCTCTGTTATAACCTCAGCATGCTAATCAACCAGTAAACCGTTGTTAAATAGTTGACACACTTGCAGTTTGGTCTGACCCTTCTTGTAGACCTTACCTGACGTACAGTTCCTTCTTTTGGTGTTGTACGTCAGGTGTTGAGCCAGAGTACGTCGACGAGGCGGACTTGTCAGTAGACGTGGAGCCGGAGGGTGCTGATCCAGAGTACGATCCAGAGGAGGACCAGAGTTAGAGGCCCTCTCGTTGCTGTTCCAGAGTTTCTGTTCCAGTTTTAGATTGGGTGCGTAGCACCTTTTGTTTTCTTGTCTAGGTTGGGTGCTTGCACCAGTAGATTTCTTTCTGCAGTTGTAGCCCTTCGGGCGTTTAGACTCTCAGTACTTTGGATGATTATCTTTGGAATAAAATGATATGCTTTTCCTTTTAGTACTTTTATTGTTCCGTACTAACTTGCAGGGACATGTTCCTTTGTTTTGGAATACCACAGACGCTTATTGGGTCTGAGCTCTCAGCTCCGGCCTAAGCGGGCCTTAGTCACGCTTCGCCTCCGTACTTTTGGGAAGCGGGGCGTGACAAACATAGCTTTCCTGGAAATAAGTGTAGCCTTGAGTAGTACACTAAAACTTTGTACCCTTGTTTGAACTCCTTCATTAGGATCATTTTTGTCATGCACATCTTTCATTCTCTCTTTTGCCAATTTCGCATTTTCATAGGCTTCCCTCCGTAGCTCTTCAAGCTCTAATATCTGCAATTTACGAGAATCATTCGATGAGTCATCAAGCAAATTTAATGATGTAATAGCCCAATAAGATTTATGTTCTAATTCAACAGGAAGATGACAATTTTTTCCATAAACTAAACGGTACGAAGACATCCCGAGAATAGTCTTGTATGCCGTCCTGTAGGCCCATAAAGCTTCAGGCAAGCGAAGACTCCAATCTTTACGTGTGGGGTTCACCATTTTCTGATGGATATTCTTGATCTCCCTATTTGCAAGTTCAGCGTGTCCATTTGTTTGGGGATGACATGGAGTTGAAACTTTATGCGTCACCCCAAACTTCTTCATTAAATTTGCGAAGAGCCTATTGCAAAAATGGGAACCTCCATCACTGATAATGGCCTTTGGCACTCCAAAATGCACGAAGATATTTTATTTCAAGAACTTTAGCGCGATGGATGCGTCATTAGACCTACAAGGAATAGCCTCCACCCATTTAGAAACAAAATCAATTGCAACGAGTATGAAAACATAACCAAACGAAGGTGGAAAAGGTCTCATAAAATCAATCCCCCAACAATCAAATATTTCTATCTCTAACATGGGATTTAATGGCATCAGATTTCTTTTTGTGATTCCCCCCAACTGTTGACAACGCACACATGATTTATAATAAGCATATGCATCTTTAAACATGGTGGACTAGAAAAATCCACTTTGTAAATTTTTGCAACATTTTTATGAGCAGAAAAATGTCCTCCACATATCCCATTATGGCAAAATTGTAAAACACAACTAATCCCATGATCGGGTATACATCATCTCACAATTTGGTCTCCATAATACTTAAAGAGATAAGGATCGTCAAAGTAGAAAGATTTTACCTCATGTTTGAAACGTTTAAAATCAAGAGCGGACTAATGTGATGGAGTTCTACCTGTCATCAAATAATTGACTATGTCCACATACCATGGTAGAGTAGAGACGTCAAAAAGTTGCTTATTGGGGAAGGAATCTCTCAACGGTGTATCTGATGACTTTGTGCCTACTGTCAATCTAGAGAGATGGTCGACAACATGATTCTCCACTCCCTTTTGTCTCGTATCGCGATGTTGAACTCCTGCAAAGAAGAATCCATTGTATAAGTCTAGGCTTTGCATCCTTTTTAGATAATAAATATTTGAGTGCAGAATGGTCCGTATAGACGACGATAGGCAATCCCAAAATATAGCTCATGAACTTGTCCAATACAAATACCACCGCAAGTAATTCCTTTTCCATTTTCGTGTAATTTCTTTGAACATCGTTCATGGTCTTACTTGCGTAGTAAATCACATAAGGAACTTTTTCTTTCTTTTGCCCAAGAACCGCCCCCACTGCGTAATCACTCGCATCGCACATAATCTCGAAAGGAAGAGTCTAATCTGGAACCTACAAAATAGGCGATGAGACAAGTAAGAATTTCAGTTTTTCAAAGGAATTTTGACACTTTTGCGTCCAAATAAATTCAGTATTTGAAGTTAATAAATTGCAAAGAGGTCGAGAGATAGCGCTAAAATCCTTTATGAAGCGTCTATAAAATCCTGCCTGACCCAAGAAGGAACAAATATCTCTGACACTTTTTGGTGTTGGCAACTTCTCTATAACCTCAACTTTCGCCCTGTCCACTTGAATACCTACTTTAGAAACTAAGTGACCAAGTACCAAACCTTCCGTAGTCATGAAGTGGCACTTTTCCCAATTGATTAGCAAATTCTTCTCTTTACACCTGCACAAAACAAGGGTTAAGTTAGAGAGACAATTTTCAAAAGAGGTGACATATATCGAAAAATCATCCATAAATACTTCTACAATCTTTCAACCATATCACTAAATATGCTTAACATGCAACGTTGAAAAGTAGCAGGTGAATTGCATAATCCAAATGGCATCCTCCTAAATGCGAAAGTTCCAAAGGGACAAGTGAAGGTGGTTTTCTCTTGGTCCTCTAGAGCGATCTCTATCTGATAATAACCTGAGTAGCTATCTAGAAAACAATAATATTCATTGCCAGCCACTCTCTCTAAAATTTGATCTAGAAAATGCAAAGGAAAGTGGTCTTTTCTTGTTTTTGAATTTAACTTCCTATAATCAATGCACATTCTCCATCCAGTGGTGGTTCGCATTGGTATGAATTCATTGTTTTCATTTTTAACCACAGTTAAACCAGATTTCTTAGGGACAACTTGAGTTGGACTAAGCCACTTGCTATCAGAGATTGGATTAATAATTCCAGCATCAAGTAATTTAAGAACCTCACCCTTTACCACTTCTTTTAATGTCGGGTTCAACCGACGTTGCATTTCACACGTAGGTTTTGCATCATCCTTGAGATAAATATGATGTGTACAAGTTAAGGGATTTATACATTTGATGTCTGCAATGGACCATCCAATGGCCCCCTTTATGTTCCTTATGTACATCAAGCAATGAGTGTTCCTGTTCAAGTGTAAGTTTGGAAGATATTACCACTGGGAAGGTTTCATCTTTTCCCAGGGAAAGCATACTTCAAGTAGTCCGGCAATGGCTTCAGCTCAAGCTTTGGATGCTCCACATCAGAAGGTAGTTGTGGTGGCAGTCCAACTGGCAGTGGTTCAAATCTTGGTGCACATGTTTCCCTTGGTTTTTCATGAGTTCCATGCACAAAATAAGACTCATTAATGTCATCAAAATTATATTCAATATAATTAGATACACATTCATACTTAGGCTCAAAATAGTCTTCGATCAAATTTTCAAATAAAACATACATCTTCAACACTTACAACACATGTTGGCAACTTACATGATTTAAAGATATTTAATTCAAGCTTCGTGTTACCAAACGTTATCTTCAACTGTCCATCCCTATAATTAATTACAGCATTGCATGTAGCTAAGAATGGACGTCCCAAAATGACAGGAGTGATTTTACCAGAAGGTGGTCCATGTATGTCTAGGACGATGAAATCCACGGGGTAGTAGAACTTGTCCACCTGAACTAAAACATCCTCTACGCAACCTCTTGGGACTTTCATTGATCTGTCTGCTAATTGCAGCACCACTGGAGTTGGTTTCAGCTCTCCCAAACCTAGTTGCAAGAAAACAGAGTAAGGCAAAATATTCACACTAGAACCCAAATCAAGCAAAGCATTTCCAACCCTCTTTGTTCCTATAGTGCATGGAATAGTAGGAGACCCTGGATCTTTATATTTAGGTGGAGTGTTATGTTGAACTATGGCACTTACCTGTTGCGTGAGAAAAGCTTTCTTTTTCACATTAAGCATTCGTTTCACAGTGCATAAGTCCTTTAAACATTTAGCATAGGCAGTCACTTGGTTTATCGCATCAAGCAAAGGAATATTAATTTTTACATGTTTGAAGATGTCCCTAATTTCTGCCTGATACTTATCTTTCGAGGGTGGTGCTAGCCTCTATGGAAATGGAGCTGGAGGTGTATATGGTTCAGGCTCTTTTTCTTTGACCTCCTCTTTTTCTAAGCTTTTCTCATCCTCTTGCAGCTTTTGTGGTACATGCTCATCCTATTTCTCCTCAGCTATTTGTGCATGCTTAGGTGGTTCTGGCTTTTCTATTTCTCGTCCGCTATGCAAAGTAGTCACCGCCTTGCATGGTTTCACGTTGTCACCTGAAAAAGAAGAGGAATTTATGTTAGGATTTGCCACAGATTGAGCTGGTAAAGTACTTTTTTTCTAAAGATGCAAAAATTTTAGAAAAGTTTTCGTTAAGCTGCTGAAACTGCTACTGAAATTGTTGTTGAAGCTGTTGTTGTTGTTGTTGATTCTACATCTGCATCATTTACTGAAGTACGGCTGTGATATCAGTGCTCTGCTCCTTCTTACATTGATTGCTCGCATGATTTGGATGGTGGTAAGGAGTGGTCGTTTGTTGCACCGGCTGCTATGGTCCCCATCCCAAATTTGGGTGATTCTTCCAAGAAGAGTTGAAAGTGTTCGAATTTACCCCTTAATTGGACACCCATTTCACTTCAGTTTGTGGGTTCCTTATAGTCTCTTTCATAGCAGGGATTGTGGGGGAAAACATACGTGTCATGAGTGGGATGCTCACAAATGGCACAAAATTGTCCAGCTTCGACTGCTTTTACTGCTCTCAAGTCTAGGCCTTGTAGCCTCTGCGTAAGCAATATATCCACTTGTGCTCTTATTGCATCGTCTGGCTTCAATGAGTGCATGCCTCCGTTAGATGGTTGAAGTGGCTCTTATCTATCAAACTCTGAAGTAGACTCACATCTCCTTGTATGCTCCGCTATGGTCTCCATGTAATCCCAAGCCTCTGTAGGAGTTTTCTGAAAGAATTCCCCGTTGCACATCATCTCCATGTATTGCCTACTTTGTTGAGTATTGGACTTCTCCCTACTTGTTGTTAATGATGAGCAAACATAAATACTTGTGACTAATACCTAATTTGCAGTTAATCTATTGCCTAATCATATCATGAAGATATATTAGCAATGGATGTCACTCAAAGATCAATGAAAGCAAAGAAAGTGGATTGGATGATCAAAGATGGTGATTGAAGCTCCTAGAAGACTTCAAGCTCATACGTTGAAAAGAAGAGAGAGTTCTACAAATGTAATCTTCTTTTTCTCTTCTAGATGTAGCTTAGAAGTAGAACTATGTTGGAGCACACCCATACATCCTCATTTCGGCTTAGGAAATCATTAGATCATCTGTCCTTTGACTCCAATCAAGATTGTGCATCTATTGATCTCAACAGTCGACTTCTGAACAATTTACAGTCGCCTGTCTTAAAACAGTCGACTGTGTTTTTTCCTATAGTCGCCTGTTATGCACATACTTAATTGGTTATTTCTTGGGCTTCTAAGCTTTAACTCTTTCAGGCGACTGCTATACATTTTACAGGTGCCTGTCCTAGTGATAGTCGACTGTGGTTTGTTAATCAGTCGCCTGGCTATCTGCAGCCCAAAACCAATTCTCAGTTTTGATCTGCCCAGTCGACTGATATTGTATTTATAGTCGACTGTCTAATGGCATAGTCGACTGTAAATGCTTCAACAGTCATCTGTCTTTGAGCCTCTCTAAAGACTCAACTCTCTGAAAAATGCCAGGGTTTGTGACAATCGTTTGTAGAAGGAGTTACAGTCGCCTGTTGGATTTTCAGTCGACTTTCTTCTCTTCATCAGTCGCATGTCCTGTATTCCCAGATTTTTCTAGGATCTTCTTAACTTACCCTCATTTCGGCCAGTCGCCTGTTTAAGGATTTACAGTCGCCTGTTGGTTTAACAGTCGACTGTCTACCCCTTACCAGTTGACCGTCCACATGGTAAGTTACCGTTATGAATTCTCACCTACCCACTGTCACTGTGCAGTGGTCGACTGTAAGTTGTTCATTAGTCGACTGTCGCGAGAACAGATTCTATCCGTTGAGTTTTTCTTCACGGATTTCAAAGGTGTTTTTGGGGATTCAGCTTGAAGGGTTTGAGAAACTTATAAAAGAAGCATCTACTGTTCCATTGAAAGGTGGACTCTCTAAAGTTTCATTTTGCTAAAACATTCAAGCTTTCATTCTTCCAAGATCAAAGCTCTCAAAATCCAAAAGCCCTAGAATTCCTATCTTTCATCTCTTGCTCTCCAACCTAGAACCAAAGTTCTAGGCATTTGGTGCAGTCAAGAGAAAGGGCTTTCCTCTCTTCCAAGAGAGTCTTTCAACGCACAACACACTTCTCCTTCAAGTTCTACTTCAAGGCATAGGTGATTGTAAGTGTTGCTTAATTTCATATTTCATAACTTTTGTTATTTGATTTACTCTCGGGTTGTGAGAGTGTTTTGCTTGATCCCAAGTTGTGGGAGTCAAGGACATCGAGTGTACTTCGATTTCACTTGAAGGCTTGCTACAAGTGGGGTTTTAAGGAAACCTCAAGTTAGAGTTCTAACTTGAGTATCCGGTGGTTACCGGGTGGAAGGGACGTAGGATTACCGGGAACAAGTCGGGAAGTGACTTGGTTAATCCGAACCCTTGAAACATCCTTGCGTTTGCATTGTTTCTTTTTGGGGTTTACTATTATTCCGCATTAATTGTTGGTTAGGAATTTAATTTGGTGTAACGATCTTTTTAAATTGCATAAACACTATTCAACCTCCCTTCTAGTGTTTTCCCCATAGCCAGGGTCCTTACAATTGGTATCAGAGCACAAGTTTCAAGCTATGGCATCCAACAACAACAACGTTCCTCCACCGACTTCGTACAACAATTACGATCGTGATGGAGCGTCCACAGTATTCGAAGGTCAATCAAGGGTGCGTCCTCCACGCTTCAATGGCACGAACTTCGGCTATTGGAAATGCCGGATGGAGATGTTCCTAAGAAGTGCATCCCTTTGGAGAACCCTCTATAAGGTGTTGGATCCTGTGGATGGCAAACAACACTAGAAGAGGGGTTTGAATAGTGTTGTATAGAGATAAAATTTTTTCGTTCTTTACAAATCAACACAAAGCAAATCCTTCTAATGTTGCCTAAGAAACCAAGTAGAGTGATCTACGCTTGGTTCTTAATCAACAAAGTAATCTTATAATCACAAAGTAATTTCACAGCAGATAGTCGACTCCCTATGAACAGTAGTCGACTCACCGAGGGAATTTAAGCACAGCTAAGATAAGATTACAAGTAATACAAATATTATATCTTTATTCACAGTGGATAAAAGAAAGTTGATCTTTGCAATAGATGAACAATAATTAGCAAATAATAAAGTAAGAGCAAAGATAAACAAACACAGATAACCAATCGCAGACACAATGATTTTTATCCTGGTTCCCCACAACTTTTGGGTACGTCCAGTCCCCGACCAATCCGGTACGAGATTTCCACTATCTGCCTTGGCAAATACAAATACCTAACTCCACTCGTTAGGATTTCCAACGACCTAGTCTTGACCAGGATTTCCAACCGCAACACCTAGACTTGTCTAGGGTTCCAACATCAACACCCTTACACCAAGGGGTAATCACAAAATAAATCAATATCCATTTCACCACAATAGATTGGTGGAGATCGGATTTACACCCAGATTCTATAGCCAAATAGTAATAGACAAATTACATGTAGTGGCTTGATAGAATAAGATTCTAGATCACACAAAGATACGAATGAAGTCTTTGTGATCTAGATCTAATGTTTTTCAAAAATCATTTAAATAAAAATTCAAGAACAAATAATACGGATTTGAAAAACAGTTAGCCAAATAAAATGAGATTATGATCTTCAGAAAATAATAACAAAATTGCAAGATCAAGAGTAAAACAGATTTGGTTAAAGAGAGAATGAAAGCTCAGAACTTTAGAGCGTTTTGCACGAGAGATTTGAATTCAATTGATGTTGTGGTATTTTTCTCAATGAAAATGATCCTCTATTTATAGAAGAAATCTGAGAATTCAAAATTCAAATTCCCTTGACTTTTGTCCCGAAAATCATGGGAGAAAATCACTCAAAGATATTTCAAAAATCAAGTCAAAACGTCAAACTTCGACAGCTGGTAGTCAACTCCCTAGGAGTGGTAGTCGACTCCCAGTGTGTTTAAGGAGAAATTGATTCTCAGCTGGTATTCGACTTCCTACCTTTGGTAGTCGACTCCCAGAGGAGTTTCTACTGAGCCACAGCTAGTCAATCAAGTAGTTAACTCCAGGGTGTAGTGGAGTTTCACTACGGAATTATAAAACGACTAGAGAAAGCTCTCAATATCTTTTTGAAAATGATTTAAAAGATATTTACAACGTTTTTGAAATCATTTGTGTGTGTGTGATTGTCTATACGATTTGGCTTTAACAATACCCTAAGAAAGACACAACACACTCACTATAGACTAGGACACGTCTTCGGAATCTTGATCAACTGAATGAGTGGATGTGAGCTACACTTGAGCTTCTTGTTCTATTCGAGCTTTGAGCTTCATCATCGGCTTTTGGCATGACCGTAATCCATATTAGCATAAAACAGGTGCACAAGACTGGGATAGTAGAGATAAGTGTTTTCAGAGGAAAATAGGTTTGCCAAGTTCTGAAATTCTAGTATGCTATCAATCCCATAGTTTACTACATCATCAAGTTTGACAAATCTTTCATGGAGGATGGGTTTCTTGGAGATTTTGACAAAATGTTCGAAGGTGGTGCTCCTAAACAGATAGGGTAAGATTGTTTCTTTCTCAGATGTAGATTCAGTTGAAATTTTTCTCTTCTTGAGAGGCATCTAGATAGAGTAAAAAACAAGAGTTTACAATACTAGATATGCAAGAAAAATTCCGAAGTAAAGATGGTGAGAAAAGATTTTACCTTGAGTAAGTTTGAGAGAGGGATGAAATCAAAAGTTGATAGAGCTCCAAATAACCCAAGCACCAAGAGAAATTTTTCAAGAGAAGGAGTAGAATGGGGTAGTCGGCTATCCTAGGGTTTCTCTTTGAGGGTTTTTAACAAGAGGGTGAACGATGGTGAAGAATGAGGGCCAATGGATTAAGAATTGAGTGGTTGGGATATAGTTTAGCTTATTGGGTATAAGTTGCCTTTAGGGTATGAACCCATTAACTCCATAGAACCCAATAGGAGTTAGTAAAAAAACAAACCCAGAATTCCGCACAGCCACTGGTAGTCGACTCCCTCATGTAGGTAGTCGACTCCATACTTGGTTGAGTCGTTTTCTCATCCCGAGGGGTTTTGATCCAAGACTGAGTGCGTTTTCTGAACAAGCGATGTTTTAAAAATATAACGCAAACATTTATAATCATATAAAGAGATAAAAAATTAAATTATTTTAAACAAATTTAAGCATATATATTTTGCAAAGAAAAATGATTAAGTCGTAAAAGTGCGCTTTTGATGCTGATCCAGTTATCAAGCATTTGGATCTTGTTTTCTCCTCTTCGTTTCCTTAGAGTACCTGAAAAATAAACGTTTATGGTACTCCTTGGCTTTTGAGTCCGGAGGGTTAGTCTTTAGGAAGCCAAACCCAGTGTGGTTTAGTTCCTTCATAAAAAGTATATTTATAGTTTTTTCTTAAGTGAACTTGGTGAACAAAATCTGTAGCGTACCTTTTCTTTTGTTGCTCGGACAAGTTCTTCGGTATCCAGATGCTCAAGGAATTTTTGTTAGAATGATGCATCCTAGTATGCTTAATCCGTTTCTTCGTATGATGTGAATCATAACCGAGTCCGGTTTTGCTAGATGAGGCTTTTTGATTATTTATTAAACTATCTAGCTTCCCTTTTCCTTTATTGAAATTCTCAATAATTTTCATCGTAGCGTCGTATTTACTTTGACAGATACGAGAAGATTATTCAGATTCTCAACCATTTCATTTACTGATAAAATATCTTTTTGCAAAGAATCATTCTTTTCTTTAAGAAAACTATTTTCTTTAATGATTTCTTCCTTTTCTTTAGCATCTCTTTTAATATTTCTAAGTGTTCTTCTATGTTCTTTTATAAGCGTTTCATGCATTTTGCATAGCTCCTTATATGCTCTCCGATAATCCATGTCTTCATCATCACTTGATGATGAATCATTGTCACTAGATGAATCATGATGCGAACTTACCTTAGAGGATGTGGAAGCCATGAAGCACATGTGTGTTGTTTCTCTTCTTTCATCATTATTTGTTGCTGAGGATTCATCGGACGAGGATTCATCGGACGAGGAATCATCGCTCTGGTCGAAGGTGCGTAAGCTTCCTTCTTTGGTCGTTGGAATTTGTTTCTTCCATTGTTTCTCTTTTCATTATTGTCTTTGTTCTTCCCACGATCTCTGGAATCACGATTGTTTCTTTCCAATGGACAGTCTTTCTTGACGTGCCCTGGTTTATTGCAACCAAAGCAAATAATACCGTTAGTAGGTCTAAAAAAGCGTTTTTCATACTTACTTGTGATGAACTCTTTAAAGTTCTTTGAGATGAAGGCGATATGGTCTTCTCTGTTCATGTAGTCGGAATCTTCTTCGTGGGCTTTAAACGCGAGATTCTACTTCTTTGGTTTTTCTTCGATCTTCTTATCTTCTTCAAGCTCAATCTCATATGCCATGAGATTCCTATTAGTTCTTCGATGGTGAGGTCCTTTACGTTATGAGCTTCTCGAATGGCAGTTGTCTTTCCGTTCCACTTGGGTCGGAGAGATCTTAGTATCTTCATTACCTGCTCATATTCGGAAAGTTTCTTTCCTAATCCTGCAAGCTCATTCGTAATATTAGTAAAACGAGTATTCACATCTGTGATACTCTCTCCTTCTTCCATTTTAAAAGATTCGAATTTTGAATGTAAAACATTTATGCGGGATTCCTTTACCTTTTCTGTTCCTTCGTGACTTACCTGAAGAGTATGCCATATTTGGTGTGCTGTCTCACATTGGGAAACTCGATTGAACTCATTTCCTGTTACGGTGCAAAATAGTGCATTCATTGCCTTTGCATTGAGACTTGCTCTCTTCTTGTCGTCAGCTGACAATTTCCCTAATTCAATGTCGGTAGGTGTGATGTACGGGACTTTAGTAACGGTCCAAGCTTCAATGTCCAATGACTCCAGGTGAGTCTTCATTCGGATCTTCCAGCTAGCGTAGTTAGTTCTGTTGAACAGTGGTGGTCGTATGGTATTCAGTCCTTCAGAATGGAAAGATGTTGATGCCATCACTTTTGTAGCCTCGCTCTGATACCAAGTGTTGGATCCTGTGGATGGCAAACAACACTAGAAGGGGGGGTTGAATAGTGTTGTATAGAGATAAAACTTTTTCGTTCTTTACAAATCAACACAAAACAAATCCTTCTAATGTTGCCTAAGAAACCAAGTAGAGTGATCTACGCTTGGTTCTTAATCAACAAAGTAATCTTATAATCATAAAGTAATTTCACAGCAGGTAGTCGACTCCCTATAAACAGTAGTCGACTCACAGAGGGAATTTAAGCACAGCTAAGATAAGATTACAAGTAATACAAATATTATATCTTTATTCGCAGTGGATAAAAGAAAGTTGATCTTCGCAATAGATGAACAACAATTTGCAAATAATAAAGTAAGAGCAAAGATAAACAAACACAGATAAGCAATCCCAGACACACGGATTTTTATCATGGTTCACCACAACTTTTGGATACGTCCAGTCCCCGACCAATCCAGTACGAGATTTCAACTATCTGCCTTGGTAAATACAAATACCTAACTCCACTCTTTAGGATTTCCAACGACCTAGTCTTGACCAGGATTTCCAACCGCAACACCTAGAATTGTCTAGGGTTCCAACAACAACACCCTTACACCAAGGGGTAATCACAAAATAAATCAATATCCAATTCACCACAATAGATTGGTGGAGATCAGATTTACGTCCAGATTCTATAGCCAAATAGTAATAGACAAATTATGTATAGTGGCTTGATAGAATAAGATTCTAGATCACACAAAGATACGAATGAAGTCTTTGTGATCTAGATCTAATGTTTTTCAAAAATCCTTTAAATAAAAATTCAAGAAAAAATAATACGGATTTGAAAAACAGTTAACCAAATAAAATGAGATTATGATCTTCAGAAAATAATAACAAAATTACAAGATCAAGAGTAAAACAGATTTGGCTAAAGAGAGAATGAGAGCTGAGAACTTTAGAGCATTTTGCACGGGAGAATTTGAATTCAATAGATGTTGTTGTATTTTTCTCAATGAAAATGATCCTCTATTTATAGGAGAAATCTGAGAATTCAAAATTCAAATTCCTTTGACTTTTGTTCCGAAAATCATGTGAGAAAATCACTCAAAGATATTTCAAAAATCAAGTCAAAACGTCAAACTTCGACAGCTGGTAGTCGACTCCCTAGGAGTGGTAGTCGACTCCCAGTGTGTTTCAGGAGAAATTGATTCTCAGCTGGTAGTCGACTCCCTACCTTTGGTAGTCGACTCCCAGAGGAGTTTCTACTGAACCACAGCTAGTCAATCAAGTAGTTAACTCCAGGGTGTAGTAGAGTTTCACTACGGAAATATAAAACGACTAGAGAAAGCTCTCAATATCTATTTGAAAATGATTTAAAAGATATTTAAAATTTTTTTGAAATCATTTGTGTGTGTGTGATTGTCTATACGATTTGGCTATAACAATACCCTAAGAAAGACACAACACACTCACTATAGACTAGGACATGTCTTCGGAAGCTTGATCAACTGATGGAGTGGATGTGAGCTTCACTTGAGCTTCTTGTTCTATTTGAGCATTGAGCTTCATTATTTATCTTAGCAACGTTCGTCCTTGTCTTTGAGCGTAGATTGTGCTTCTTTGAGTATGTATAAAGCTTTTCATTTGTCGCACATCCTGCACACTTAATTGTAGTGTAGTTAGTACACTAAGCTTCATTTGGTGTGCTCATCATCAAAATCACTTGTGGTGGAATTCAATTTCCATCACTCTCCCCCTTTTTGATGATGACACGCAAATGAAAAATGAAGTAAGTTGAAATATGAAAATACATGAAAATACACTTACTCCCCCTGCTTTGAAGCGGTTCTCCCCCTGCATCGAAGCCGTTAGCAAAACAATACATATGATATATTCATTTTTTCATTTCATATTTTTCTCCCTCTTGTCATCAACAAAAAAATGACAAAGTATAACATATGAATCATAACATAATTTTAGGAGGGGAATTCAATTACCATTTCTGCAATAGAAATGTTAGCATAAGATCAACCAATATTTTGCATAATAGATAAGTTCATAGATATGAAGTGGTAGCAAGCATCACACGATAATAGAGTTATTACAGACCATAAGTTTGAAATCATTGTTTAAAGAACCATTGTTTGAAAGCTATTTCTTGAAATATCAAGGATGACAGCTGTTCTTCTTCAATTCCTTGATCTCATCAAGGATCATAACAAGCGTTTCCTCCGTCATTTTGTTGCTTTTGACCATAAATTCTTTGAGGTCATCCACCTTTTTGTTGAGGTCGTCGAAGCCTTTCTCTTGTGATATCTTTAACTTCCCAATTTTCTTCAAGAGCATCTCTTGAAGTTCAATGATCTATGCCGGTGTGTCTTCTTCTTCTTCTTCCACGCTTCCTTTTTCTTCTTCTTCTTCTTCTTCCTCATCAGAATCTGAAACAACAATTTTCTTACCTCTCCTGGAGGATGATGATCCTCCTTCACCTGCAAGTTTCTCTTCGGGAATGTTCTCATCAAGGTCATGATGTATGTTCATTCTTCCAAGAGCATGGACATCAAATATACATGCTGGTTCCAGAATTGTGGTTTCATTGTCTAAAGGCACATTATAGCTAATAAACAAGATAGTGAGATAGTGTCCATATGTTAGAGTGGATGAGGGTCTATCTGAAGAAGCTGAAGCAAGAATAGAGTCCATAATAACTTTGGTCCAATTGACGCGGATGTTCCCTAACATAGCATAGATACATTTGGCCTGCTTCTCAGACAATATAGAGTGACTACCAGTTTTTGGGTAATATTGTAAGATAGTATATTTGCAAGAATTCTACCTGGATAGCGAAGATCGCTACAAGGGAGTTTAGTTTGAAAGTACTTTCCTGGCAAATACATTCTCTCCAAGATATTACTATCAGTCATCTCTATTTTATCAAGTAACATGACAGTGTATGGAATGCTTAGGGCTTCTCCAAGGGATTTAACGGTAATGGCAAGTTTTGTGTCAAGAACTTTTGAGACAAATCGGCTTTTGGCAAGATCGTAATCCATATTAGCATAAAATAGGTGCACAAGCCTGGGATAGTAGAGATAAGTGTTTTCAGAGGAAAATAGGTTGGCCAAGTTCTGAAATTCTAGTATGCTATTAATCTCATAGTTTACTACATCATCAAGTTTGACAAATCTTTCATGGAGGATGTGTTTCTTGGAGATTTTGACAAAATGTTCGAAGGTGGTGCTCCTAAACAGATAGGGTAAGATTGTTTCTTTCTCATATATAGATTCAGTTGAAATTTTTCTCTTCTTGAAAGGCATCTAGATAGAGTAAAAAACAAGAGTTTACAATACTAAATATGCAAGAAAAATTATGAAGTAAAGATGGTGAGAAAAGATTTTACCTTGAGTAAGTTTGAGAGAGGGATGAAATCAAAAGTTGATAGAGCTCAAAATAACCCAAGCACCAAGAGAAATTTTTCAAGAGAAGGAGGAGAATGGGGTAGTCGGCTACCCTAGGGTTTATCTTTGGGGGGTTTTAACAAGAGGGTGAAAGATGGTGAAGAATGAGGGCCAATGGATCAAGAATTGAGTGGTTGGGATAGAGTTTAGCTTATTGGGTATAAGTTGCCTTTGGGGTATGAACCCATTAACTCCATAGAACCCAATAGGAGTTAGTCAAAAAAACCCAGAATTCCGCACAGCCACTGGTAGTCGACTCCCTCATGGAGGTAGCCGACTCCCTACTGGGTTGAGTCGTTTTCTCATCCCGAGGGGTTTTGATCCAAGACTGAGTGCGTTTTCTGAACAAGCGATGTTTTAAAAATATAACGCAAACATTTATAATCATATAAAGAGATAAAAAAATTAACTTATTTTAAACAAATTTAAGCATATATATTTTGCAAAGAAAAATGATTAAGTCGTAAAAGTGCGCTTTTGATGCTGATCCAGTTATCAAGCGTTTGGATCTTGTTTTCTCCTCTTCGTTTCCTTAGAGTACCTGAAAAATAAACGTTTATGGTACTCTTTGGCTTTTGAGTCTGGAGGGTTAGTCTTTAGGAAGCCAAACCCAGTGTGGTTTAGTTCCTTCATAAAAAGTATATTTATAGTTTTTGCTTAAGTGAACTTGGTGAACAAAATCTGTAGCGTACCTTTTCTTTTGTTGCTCGGACAAGTTCTTCGGTATCCAGATGCTCAAGGAATTTTTGTTAGAATGATGCATCCTAGTATGCTTAATCCGTTTCTTCGTATGATGTGAATCATAACCGAGTCCGGTTTTGCTAGATGAGGCTTTTTGATTATTTATTAAACTATCTAGCTTCCCTTTTCCTTTATTGAAATTCTCAAAAAATTTCATCGTAGCGTCATATTTACTTTGACAGATACGAGAAGATTATTCAGATTCTCAACCATTTCATTTACTGATAAAATATCTTTTTGCAAAGAATCATTCTTTTCTTTAAGAAAACTATTTTCTTTAATGATTTCTTCCTTTTCTTTAGCATCCCTTTTAATATTTCTAAGTGTTCTTCTATGTTCTTTTATGAGCTTTTCATGCATTTTGCATAGCTCCTTATATGCTCTCCTATAATCCATGTCTTCATCATCACTTGATGACGAATCATTGTCACTAGATGAATCATGATGCGAACTTACCTTAGAGGACGTGGAAGCCATGAAGCACATGTGTGCTGTTTCTCTTCTTTCATCATTATCTTCTGTTGAGGATTCATCGAACGAGGAATTGTCGCTCTGGTCGAAGGCTGCGTAAGCTTCCTTCTTTGGTCGTTGGAATTTGTTTCTTCCATTGTTTCTCTTTTCATTATTGTCTCTGTTCTTCCCACGATCTCTGGAATCACGATTGTTTCTTTCCAATGGACAGTCTCTCTTAACATGCCCTGGTTTATTGCAACCAAAACAAATAATACCGTTAGTAGGTCTAAAAGAGCGTTTTCCATACTTACTTGTGATGAACTCTTTAAAGTCCTTGAGATGAAGGCGATATGGTCTTCTTTGTCCGTGTAGTCGGAATCTTCTTCGTGGGCTTTAAACGCGAGATTCTTCTTCTTTGGTTTTTCTTCGATCTTCTTATCTTCTTCAAGCTCAATCTCATATTCCATGAGATTTCCTATTAGTTCTTCGATGGTGAGGTCCTTTACGTTATGAGCTTCTCGAATGGCAGTTGTCTTTCCCTTCCACTCGGGTCGGAGAGATCTTAGTATCTTCATTACCTGCTCATATTCGGAAAGTTTCTTTCCTAATCCTACAAGCTCATTCGTAATATTAGTTAAATGAGTATTCACATCTGTGATACTATCTCCTTCTTCCAGTTTAAAATATTCGAATTTTGAATGTAAAACGTTTATGCGGGATTCCTTTACCTTTTCAGTTCCTTCGTGACTTACCTGAAGAGTATGCCATATTTGGTGTGCTGTCTCACATTGGGAAACTCGATTGAACTCATTTCCTGTTACGGTACAAAATAGTGCATTCATTGCCTTTGCATTGAGATTTTCTCTCTTCTTGTCGTCAGCTAACCATTTCCTAAATTCAATGTCGGTAGGTGCGATGTACGGGACTTTAGTAACGGTCCAAGCTTCAATGTCCAATGACTCCAGGTGAGTCTTCATTCGGATCTTCCAGCTAGCGTAGTTAGTTCTGTTGAGCAGTGGTGGTCGCATGGTATTCAGTCCTTTAGAATGGAAAGATGTTGATGCCATCACTTTTGTAGCCTCGCTCTGATACCAAGTGTTGGATCCTGTGGATGGCAAACAACACTAGAAGGGGGGTTGAATAGTGTTGTATAGAGATAAAACTTTTTCGTTCTTTACAAATCAACACAAAACAAATCCTTCTAATGTTGCCTAAGAAACCAAGTAGAGTGATCTACGCTTGGTTCTTAACCAACAAAGTAACCTTATAATCATAAAGTAATTTCACAGAAGGTAGTCGACTCCCTATGAACAGTAGTCGACTCACAGAGGGAATTTAAGCACAGCTAAGATAAGATTACAAGTAATACAAATATTATATCTTTATTCGCAGCGAATAAAAGAAAGTTGATCTTCGCAATAGATGAACAACAATTAGCAAATAATAAAGTAAGAGCAAAGATAAACAAACACAGATAAGCAATCGTAGACACAAGGATTTTTATCCTGGTTCCTCACAACTTTTGGGTACGTCCAGTCCCCGACCAATCCGGTACGAGATTTCCACTATCTACCTTGGCAAATACAAATACCTAACTCCACTCTTTAGGATTTCCAACGACCTAGTCTTGACCATGATTTCCAACCGCAACACCTAGACTTGTCTAGGGTTCCAACAACAACACCCTTGCACCAAGGGGTAATCACAAAATAAATCAATATCCAATTCACCACAATAGATTGGTGGAGATCGGATTTACACCCTGATTCTATAGCCAAATAGTAATAGACAAATTACGTTTACTGGCTTGATAGAATAAGATTCTAGATCACACAAAGATACGAATGAAGTCTTTGTGATCTAGAACTAATGTTTTCCAAAAATCCTTTAAATAAAAATTCAAGAACAAATAATACGGATTTGAAAAACAGTTAGCCAAATAAAATGAGATTATGATCTTCAGAAAATAATAACAAAATTGCAAGATCAAGAGTAAAACAGATTTGGCTAAAGAGAGAATGAGAGCTGAGAACTTTAGAGCGTTTTGCGCGAGAGAATTTGAATTCAATTGATGTTGTGGTATTTTTCTCAATGAAAATGATCCTCTATTTATAGGAGAAATCTAAGAATTCAAAATTCAAATTCCCTTGACTTTTTTCCCGAAAATCATGGGAGAAAATCACTCAAAGATATTTCAAAAATCAAGTCAAATGTCAAACTTCGACTGCTGGTAGTCGACTCCCTAGGAGTGGTAGTCGACTCCCATTGTGTTTCAGGAGAAATTGATTCTCAGCTGGTAGTCGACTTCCTACCTTTGGTAGTCGACTCCCAGAGGAGTTTCTACTGAACCACAGCTAGTCAATCAAGTAGTTAACTCCAGGGTGTAGTGGAGTTTCACTACGGAAATATAAAACGACTAGAGAAAGCTCTCAATATCTTTTTGAAAATGATTTAAAAGATATTTAAAACGTTTTTGAAATCATTTGTGTGTGTGTGTGATTGTCTATATGATTTGGCTTTAACAATACCCTAAGAAAGACACAACACACTCACTATAGACTAGGACACGTCTTCGGAAGCTTGATCAACTGATGGAGTGGATGTGAGCTTCACTTGAGCTTCTTGTTCTATTTGAGTTTTGAGCTTCATCATTGATCTTAGCAACGTTCTTCCTTGTCTTTGAGTGTAGATTGCGCTTCTTTGAGTATGTATAAATCTTTTCATTTGTCGCACATCCTGCACACTTAAGTGTAGTGTAGTTAGTACACTAAGGTTCATTTGGTGTGCTCATCATCAAAATCACTTATTATGGAATTCAATTTCCATCACAAGGAATATGTCGAGCCCATCAAAGAGCACTTCAACTAATGGACGCCTCCGAGATGTCCGCCGAAGTCAACAACACAAAGGCAATGAACGCTCTTCATTGTACGTTGGACCCGGATGAGTTCAACAAGATATGCACATGTAAGAGTGCATATCAAATTTGGAACCATCTCATCGTTACCTATGAGGAAACGAGTAAGGTAAAACTCTTTAAGCTATATGTTGCCGTGCATTTCGATATGTTTCACATGCAGGAAAATGAAAGCATAGCATCGATGTACGGACATTTTACCGACGTCACCAATGAACTGGAAGCTCTTGGACAAGTTTACGCACAACAAGATAAGGTAAGGAAGATCATAATGGGAATGACCTCCAAATGGGAAAGAAGAGCTATCTCCATCAAGGAGGTCAACGACTTGAAGACTTACACAATCATGAATCTCATCTGTACTCTCATGTCTTACGAAGTAAGACATGAGAACTGATTAAAGATTCGAGCTATGTGATGTGTCCATATTTTCCACTATTTTCATATCATCATTTCATTGCATCATATGCCATGTTCGTATCCAAATCCCACATTTTACTACGATATTGCATTTCTGACGATATATTCGAGTTTCGTAGTGTTTTATGTGTTTTCAGGGATTTTGGAGAAATTTAAGACCCCACTTGGGTATGTACACATCCGACATGCCCGTGAGCTCATTGGCGGAGCCCTGTAGGAGTTCGCCACACTTTTGGAGCCATTGGAGGGGGGAGAGAGAGAGAGAGAGAGAGAGAGCAGTGGATAGAGAGGAGCCTTCAGCAGCTCCTGGGAGTGTTTTCCAGACTGCTCGATCAAGAAGTTCAGATGCTTGGACCGAGCAGCTTCAAATGAAAGAAAGGGTCAGATACGCGGATGGCTCAGACCGAGCAGTTCGTCTGCTCGGTCGAGCAGCGTCAAATTGCAATTCCAACGCACGGCCAGTGCAGACTTTTCAGTGACCGAGTCAGCCCTGCTCGGACCGAGCTGAGCTGACTCGTCCCGTGCAGGCAGAGTGAGGATTTTGAAGATTTTTGATTCCATGTACTGCTCGGTCGAGCAACACTACTTCTCGGTTTGAGCAGCTGAACGAGCAACGAATTGCTCGACCGAGTCACCTACTCGGTCGGCAACGCCAGGGCTATTTTTTGAAGGATTCGCTGAAGCCGTCGTTTGCACGATCTGGGGGAACTGAAGACTGGGGAGCTACAGAAGCCTGGGGGCGACTCATTTTAGATTTTTTCAAATAGTTTTTGTGAGAGCTGAGCGATTTTGAGAGGGATGCTTTTAGATTAATTTTTGTTAAGGAATTTCGGATCGAAACCTTCGGATTATTGCTATTGTTCTCGATTGTTCTTGTGTTTGGAAACTTGGGATTTTTCTGGGATCTATAAATTGCAATTCTTATCTATCTCCAACTGTAATTCTTCTACTTTTATTCTTTTGATTGATATGATTTCTTCATCTCTAAAAATGATGTTTTTATTCGTGAATAGTGCCATATGTGAGTAGATCTCTCTAGGGTTGATGGGTTAGCCCTAAGATCCTAGGGGGAGATGTAGATCTGAATCTCTACATTGAATTAGGGGTTTAGGGAAGTATTTCGATCGATCCTACCGAACCCCTAGATAACCCGTACTGAGATCATGCCCACGGTCTGTGTAATTGATGTGCTTAAAGGGTATCTTTGGGATTCGAATAGGAAATCAATGGATCCAACCAAGCCTCGTGACCATGCCCGGCTCGTGCCTTGAGGGGATCCATCGACGTACTATATCGCTACGTTGACGGCTACTGCCATTGCGTCAACGAGAGCCACTGAAATACCTCCCAATTCTAACCCACGAGAGTGGTACGAATTGGGAGATTAATCCCTAACCCTAATGCAATGTAAGGATTCTATCCCAACGTCGATTCCCGACGATCTTAGTAGCAATCCCTAATGCCCTAGTCCTTTTTATTAGTAAAACAACAACAACACCCCAAACAACTCTTTCAACCCGATAGCTATCTCACTTTGAGAATTAGAAGTAAACTGAGAATCCATATACACTATCACCGTCCCTGTGGGATTCGATATCATTTATACTATAACTCGACACCGTCCGCTTGCGGATTGAGCCTGGAATTGAAGCCTAGGGGCCACACTATGCCTGGCGTTCGTGATACCGCCAGGTGGAATCTAGGTGTAGGTTTCAGGTGCGTCAAATTTTTGGCGTCGTTGCCAGGGATGGCAATAGTGTTTATCTCAGTTTATTTTTATTCTTTGAAGTTTGCTAGCACTCTAATCATTTCTCACCTTTCCGCCCATTTTTATTCTTTTATTTATTTCGGTGCTACTGACGGTATTTGTTTGAGTTTTGTTGGTGCATAAATACCCGCTTCAAGGGATCTACTAGAGAATTATTATTCGATCCCGAGATCGAGAAGGCAGCGAGGGCTTTGAGAGCCTCAAGTAGAAGTTCATCTCCCTCCGCTCAAATGGTGAAAAACAACCCTCTTACTCCTCACACCGGGTCCATCAGGGACCACATGAAGCCGACGTTTGGGAACAACTCCTCCATTCTTAGACCGTAACTGGCGGCGACGAGCTTCGAACTGAAGACGGGGTTGATTAATTTAATACAGCAGGATCCCTTCCATGGGCATCCACATGAAAACCCCAACCATCATATTGACACTTCCTGGCGAAGTGTGACACGTTCAAGGCCAAGGACGTGAGCGACGATGCTGTGAAGCTGCGGATTTTCCCTTTCACTTTAAGGGATAAAGCCTCCTATTGGCTCCGGGCCCACCCTCCAAATAATTTCACCACTTGGGAGAAGCTGGCACTTGCCTTCTTGGATAAGTTCTATCCACCCTCGAAGACAGTGCGGATCCGTGGAGCGATCTCAAACTTCAAGCAGCTTCCACAAGAATCACTCTATGAGGCATGGGAGAGGTTTAAGGACCTCCAACATCAATATCCTCACCACGGGATACAGCCCTGGGATCTGTTGCAACCTAGCACCAAAATGATTATAGACGTTGCGCCGCAGGGCGCCCTACTTGATAAGTCTCCTGAGGAGGCTATAGACTTGTTGGAGCACATGGCGGCCAACACTTAACAATGGAATGATGAACGGACTGTTGTGACCCAGACTTCTGAGGTCAAGGCCGCTAGTCACTTGGATTCTCACATCGAGACCTTGTGCAAATAAGTGGTCCGGATTGAGCATCGTCTGGACTCCATCCCTACTTCACCCAGCACATCGTATCATCCTGCAGAAGAGTATGCCAATCAGGTCTACATCCTTAGTGAGGCCCACTACGATGGTACTGAGACATCTGAGTCTGTACAATACGTCCAAGGATAGGGACGGAATCAGTGGCAGCATCCAGCTGCTAGGAATCACCCGGGGTTTTCTTATAGAAACCCGAGTGGAGGGCTGCAACTTCCACAATTTCAGAGGCCGCCACCCCCTCCTCAGCAGCAGTAAAATCAGCAGCATGGCGGATTTAGGCCAGCTGGGCCTTACAGACCGCCGGGTTATCAATTCAACCAGCCGCCTCAGCAGGGCTATGTGCCAAACCCGCCGCGGTCAAATCTGGAGGCCACTTTGGAGACCTTTATGAGTGGTCAGGTCCATTTTAATCAGGACACCTCGACCCAATTTAAAAGTATCAATTCTTCACTTGATGAACTGAGGGGTCAAATGTCCTAGCTCTTGAAGAATCAGGGGAGATTTCCCTCATAGCCGGAGACAAACCCGAGGGCCCAAGCTAATGCTGTGGTTTCAGTTACCACATGTGAAGGACGGGTGACTGACCCCGTCATGGTCCCGGTGCTGAACAAAGAGAAAGTTACAGTTGAAGAAGTCGTTGATGACGGTGATAGAGAAGAGGCTGCCGAAGAGCCTATCATTATTGAGAAGAAAGCAGATACCCCACTCATCATGCCTACTACAACGTCACCTCCCGTTGATGCAGCTAAAAGTAAAGCTACCTGACCTCCCCCTCCATACCCGCAGAGGCTAGCCCTAGCCAAGATGGAAAAGAAATACTCCAAGTTCATGGAGTTATTGAAGGGAATCCAGCTGAACATCCCGTTCATGGACGCCATTATGGAGATCTCGATCTATGCTAAATTTTTGAAGGATTTGATCACGTGAAGGAGAAAGACGGAAGAGATTAAGCTTTTGGAGGACTCCACCTCCGTTATTAAAAATCACCTCCCCCAAAAGCTGTCGGATCCGGGGAGCTTTACCGTGCCGTGCTCCATTGAAGGGATGCCAATTAGCAGAGCTTTGATTGATCTGGGGGCTAGTATCAGTTTGATGCCCCTTTCTATTTTCAAGAGATTACAGATTGGAAGTGAGCTAGAGCCGACAAGTATGTCCATCCAGCTTGCAGATCATTCCATCACCTACCCGGTGGGTATAGCAAGGGATTTTATTCTTCAGATACCCCCGAAATTATGTGTTCCCATCTATTTCATTATCATGGATATGCCCAAGGGAGGGAGCTCCCAACTTATACTCGACTGCCCCTTCATGGAGATGGCCGGTGTTCTGATCGATGTGCGAGAAGGGACCCTCTCTCTCAAAGTGGGGAATATCGAAGCTGAGTTCTGGCTACAGAAGCCGATGAGAGAGCGAGCTCATGTGGAAGGGGCCAGCTATTTAGAGCTTCTTGAAGACGAAGCCATTGAGGATCTCACTTCTGAGGGGGTCATGAAGGACCCAATGAAGACAAGCATCGACGATGACGGCGACCCAACCTACAACAAAGCGGTCGTTGCGTACATCCGAGTATTGGATGAGGAATTTCTACATCATTCTCCGAATCATGAAGAACCGGAGCCCATATGCTGCTCAGAGGAGAGACAAGAAGTAGGCGGAAACCAAATGCCGCCGGGTTGCACCATCGAAAGGAACGACGCGCGACCACCACGCGCACCAAACAACCATCATGAATCAAAGGGAGTCGAGCTCAAGACTAAAAACGAGCGCTTATTGGGAGGCAACCCAATTTCTTAGATTTTGGATTCTAACTTTTCAATATCTTATTTTTATTTCATATTTTAGAGATAAAATTATAAGATCACAAAAAAAATTTATGAGTTCGTGTTTTGTACAGATTGACATGTGGGGGCATGCAGATCGACATTATAAACGGAAGGAAGTTGGAGGAGAGCACCAAATTTGAGGAGAAAACAAAGGAAAAAGGAGAAAAGGGAAACACATGTGACTCGACCGAGCAGCTATACTGCTCAGTCGAGCAGAGCAGAGACAAGAAAAGAGAGGAATTCATCACTCTGGTTGCGCGGCCCGAGCATCATTGGCTCGATCCGAGCAGCAAAAGACTCGGTTCGAGCAACCTATTACTCGGTCGAGTACTACAGGCTTTTGGAATTGTGGAGAAAACAGCACTCTGCCTACACGGCCCGAGTGGAGTCGGCACAGCCTGAGTAGTGAACAGTCCGACCGAGCAGTATACTGCTTGGTCGAGCATGCGAGGGAGTATATTTCGGCTCAATTTATTGAATGATTGACTCGGTCGAGCAGCTGCGCTGCTCGGACCGAGTCGTATTATCATTTCTCGCGGGCCCTACCCCAAGCGAGTTGGGTTTTTAAACCCAACCCGTTTTTATTTTACCCTAATCTAAAATTTTTACCCTAAAATTTACTTTTACCCTCCTCGTGCTCTCTCCCTCACTCCTTACTCGTTCACCCCCCGTCGTCCTTTACCGCCGCTCCGTCACTTCTGCCGCAGGTCCGCCGCCCATCTCCAGTCAGTCGCTGCCACTCCCTCCTTTCTCTCTCTATATATATCTCCACCCATCTCTTCTACCCCCGTCCCCATTTCTAATCGACGGCACCGTCGACGGCGCCACCACCGCCGATGGCGTCGCCCATCCGACCACCAAGAAACCCCCCCTCTCCGCCAATTAAACCCAACCCCCAACCCTTCGACCCCCCCTCTCTATCAGTACCCACCAAAAAGCCCCCCCTTCTCTGATCTCCTGCGCCCTAGGGCGTGGACCGAGCACATTTGTGCTCGGTCAGAACTTCCCACCAAGCAGCACGACTTGGACCGAGCAGTAGCACTGCTCAGTCGAGCACCCCTAGTTTAATCTGTCCCTATTTTTAATGCCCTATTTTGATGTTTTATTCGCTTCTTTTGCAGGTGTTCGTTGCCTACTTCAGCTCAGACTACAGGGACTAGCTTGTGGGATCTTTTGGCACTCGCATCACTCGCATCGCTCGCACATACGGTACACTCGTTGCTATATTTATTTTTTACCGTATCATCATCCTACCGTCGCCACGATGGTACGCACGCGAGGTGCCCCCACCACACCCATCCGTGGGAAGAGGCCCACTCCAGGTGCCTCTTCCTCCAGACCCCAGCGTCGTGCACGACTCACCACCACCACCACTACCGCCCCCCTCCACCATAGCTCTTATCCCTACCACTTCCACACCACTCACGTCCACCACTACCTCCGCCACCTCACCCCCTATCCCCACCACAGCACCATTCACCGCCTCTACATCATCTCCCCCACACCCCGTCCCCACCAGGGATGCCCTGCCTACACGTCTACGGACCTATGGCATCACGTTTCGAGACAACACACATCGAGAGCGCTTTGTTAGGATCTCTCAGCATCGTCTCGTACCTACTTTGTTCATAGATGTTCCCACCCTGCGTTCCCTTGGACTCCTTCAGGGGTCTATCACCTCTACCGAGCGATCGGTTTCGACTGCTTTCTCAGTGTACACACCCCCACCTACACCCACATTGCACTCGAGGCTCTCAGCTCCCTCGCTCGCACCCCAGCGGGTGATGGCATCACCTTTCGGCTCATGGATCACGACTGCACTATTACACATGCCATGATCCGAGAGTACTTTCACTTCCTTGCCATCCCCGAGCCTAGAGCAGCATTTTCTCCACATTATGATGTGGACACGTTTGACGCTCGAGCCTTTTGGGAGCGTATTTCTGGCCTTCCTCAGTATCGCCCTAGTCGGGCGAAGGCATCGTGCATCGTGCACCCATGCCTTCGTTACACTCAGAGGCACTTAGCCACCACTCTATTCTGCAGGCCAGAGGTCGGAACCATGTACCTACCAGAGCTCACCCATCTCATGGGCATGACCCAACTTCTGAGATTCCACCCAGATGGCTCACTTCACCCATTCATGCTCTCTGACGTAACCCACTGGTTGTGTTATCGCCTACTCTATACTGCCACCACCGACTATGCCACTGACATCTGTTGCGGTGGCTTCTTTACTATCTTTGCCAGGATGCTTGACATTCACATCCCCGATGACCTTCACTGCCCTGTTGGCCGACACGCTTGACCACCGGCGTGCTTGAGCATATGCATATTATCAGACCATACGGGGGTCATCACTGGCTATATCTTGTAGGCACCCACCACACTCCCCATATGGTGCACCCCGCCCCTCACTCACACACATCCCAGCTGTCCAGCTTGACTGGATGATTCCTAGGGTCGAGCCACTCCCTCCCCTACACTTACTCGAGCCCCCCGGAGCTCCGGTCGAGGCAGCCGTCGATGACCCGGTCCCACGCTCCCCGAAGTTCGAGTTGCACGACATTGCTACCTTAGTTGCCGGCCTCCCAGTACCACCTGCTCACTCATCATCTTCTGGAGCCGTTTCTTCCACCTCCACCTCCATATCCACCGTATCCACAGCCGTCGAGTCTTCGGGGACTGTCCCCACCACTTGCCCCGAGACTCCGATTTCTCTGACCACTGCATTGGTGCCAAAGGGCACCGATATACTATTTGCTGATGACCCCATAGATCTTGATTCTCTCGTGAACGACCCTGCCCCCACTCTTCCACCCCTCAGCGACCTGATAGCTACACTTTCTCTCTCTTTAGGTCACCAGATTCCACTTTCCGGCACCACTTCCTCCTCATTCGCTGCCATTTTTACTGAGAGCGTGTCGACGTTTGTCTACTCTTCTGTGACGACTTTGGCTCTCTCTTCTACCACCGCTGAGTTACCCTCGAGCCCACCCCCTCCTACGTTCCACGCTAGGCACCGTGCACCAGCTGCACTGGACCGTTTCACGAGAGTGGTGACTCACAGACACATCCCCCGCCCTCCACCCGACTCCCGTACTACAGATGGTCGCCTGACAGCGTTAGAAGAGTCGACTTCTCTCCTTCGGAGAGATTTCGACGAATTTTTACGCTCCACGGTGACACACCACTCGAGAGTCGAGTCGGACTGGGCATCCATCATCGATCTCCTCAGGACACGCGGCCCATCTCCAGTGATCCTTGCACATGCTCCACCACCCAGGCCAGACACTGTGACCCCCACCGCACCACTCAGTGCTTCACTTTCCCAGGCTTCTGCAGAGCCTGTTTCTTCCACTTCTGAGTTGGACTTCACAGTAGATCCCCTATCTGCCCTGGTGTTACATTCAGCTGCGCCCTCCACTGCCACCATTGACCTCACTTCTGACTCACCCTTACTATCGGGTCCACAACAGAGGGACCCATCACCACCCCCAGAGGGTGGTGCCTCTGCTTGATGTTGTCTATACCAGTTTTTGCCTCCCCCTATTTATATTGAGCCCATCTGTCTGCTCGGGGCCCTACACTCGCATAGCTTGGGGGAGGAGCCACCCATGCATCACATCTTCTTTTAGCATTGCATCATGTCATATTTTAGTTTCTTTCTGCACAGTTTTTATTTTTATTTCTTACCCCGACCACCCCACCCCTTTTAGCATCATCTCTCACTTACCAGCGTATTCTTAACAGTGAGGACACTGCTAGGTTTAGCTTGGGGATGAGCGCTACTGCTTTATGTTTGATTTTTCGTTTACATTTTCCTCCCTTATTTCAGTTTTTATTTTACTTTTTCACCACTTTTCGACGTCCTTTTATTTTTTCTCATTTTGCATCATATTTTCTATTTTCACCATGCATGCATCTCTTTTCATTTATTTTCCTATTTTCTCCGCACTTTTCCTTTTGCTAGGGATGTTCCGCTTGATGATACTTCTCATAGCCTTATTAGTCTTTTATGATGGTCACTTCCGATGATATGCTATTAGGGTAAATTTCAGTTTTACTATCTATATGCGTGCATTTTTATTGCTGATCTATCTGATTTAATGCTTAAAATGAATTGAAAATCGAATGCATGAATTAGTATCTAGTATGAACTATGTTGGGTGATGCACCTAGGTTCACGCATCAGTAGAACACTTGGAGTATCTGTTTTTATCTTATTCACTTCTGATTGCATGCATGCTGCTATGGTGCTATTTACTGCATGCCTTTTTCAGTATTCATCTAGAGGAATGAAAATATCCATGCTATTTATGAGTTTAGTTAGGGTATTATTTTATCAAACCGTTGTGCACCTCTTATGAGTGAACCGAGAGTTATACTATTTTCCTTCTCCACATATCTATATATTTCTCTACATATCAGTTGGTTACACCCCCACAACTATCTTTACCGCATCTCACTTCCCAAACCCAAAAAGAAAAAAGTATAGCTTCTAAATGACAAAAAGAAGAAAAAAAGGAGAAAAAAATGTGTATATATTCATATTTGAAAAGGAAAAGAAAAAGAAAGAAAATGAATAAATATTGTTTTGTATCTTTTCATTAGAAGCTATCACTTATACTGGGAAGAAAAAGAAAAATTTCATGTCATATTCCTTAATGCGACGCCTCAAGCTAAGCTTGGGGGGTAAACCAACTGATCACGTGAGTGAGCATGACAGTAGAGTGGAGACGGTGCATAACGGGGAGATTTAATAATACCTAAACTTTACGAAATGCTTTAGTTTATGGAGATTTTTCGTGAACCAAAATGAATAACTGAATGGCATGACTTTTTCTATTCTCTATTGCATGTTGTGTGATTTCTTTATGCTCCTTGTGTATCTGTGATTGAAAAGGGCATTGCCAACTTCTTTATACTAGACTCTAGGGATTTCATGAGATTGATATGAATTGATGGCGTTATTTCAGTAGATCCCTATCTTTTGTCTGTATTGCATACTAGTCATATGATTTGTAAAACTAGAAATTGCTAGTAGCATGTATGTTTATTATTCAGAGCATCGTGATTTACTATTTAGGCCAGAGATCTGACTGAACATCCTTAGCATCCTCCTCTCACTTCTATTCTATTCTCTTTTTATTTTTATTTTCTATTTGCTTTTTGTTTTCCTCCCGACGTACCAGTTATTCGTCTTCCTCGAGGACGAGTAAGAGGTAAGCTTGGGGGATTTTGATGCGTCCATATTTTCCACTATTTTCATATCATCATTTCATTGCATCTCATGCCATTTTCGCATCCAAATCCCACATTTTACTACGATATTGCATTTCTGACGATATATTCAAGTTTCGTAGTGTTTTATGAGTTTTCAGGGATTTTGGAGCGATTTGAGACCCTACTTGGGTACATGCCCGTGAGCTCATTGGTGGAGCCATGTAGGAGTTCGCCACACTTTTGGAGCCATTGGAGGAGAAGAGAGAGAGAGAGTAGAGGAGAGAGAGGAGTCTTCAGCAGCTCCTGGGAGTGTTTTCTAGACTGCTCGGTCGAGTAGTTCAGATGCTCAGACCGAGCAGCTTCAAATGAAAGAAAGAGGCAGATACGCGGATGGCTCGGACCGAGCAGTTCATCTGTTCGGTCGAGCATCATCAAATTTCAATTCCAGTGCACAGCCCGTGCAGACTTTTTAGTGACCGAGTCAGCGCCTGCTCGGACCGAGCTGAGCTGACTCGGCCCGTGCAGGCAGAGCGAGGATTTTGAAGATTTTTGATTCCCTGTACTGCTCGGTCGAGCAACACTACTGCTCGGTCCGAGCAGCTGAACGAGCAACGAATTGCTCGACCGAGTCACCTACTCGGTCAGTAACGCCAGGGCTATTTTTGGAAGGATTTGCTGAAGACGCCATTTGCGCGATCTGGGGGCACTGAAGACTGGGGAGCTGCGGATGCCTGGGGGCGACTCATTTTAGATTTTTCAAATAGTTTTTGTAAGAGCTGAGCGATTTTGAGGGGGCTGCTTTTAGATTGATTTTTGTTAAGGAATTTCGTATCGAAACCTTCGGATTATTGCTATTGTTCTCGATTGTTCTTGTGTTTGGAAACTTGGGATTTTCTGGGATCTATAAATTGCAATTCTTATCTATCTCCCGCTGTAAGTCTTCTACTTTTATTCTTTTGATTGCTATGATTTCTTCATCTTTGAAAATGATGTTTTTATTCGTGAATAGTGCTATGTGTGAGTAAATCTTTCTAGGGTTGATGGGTTAGCCCTAAGATCCTAGAGGAGAGATGTAGATCTGAATCTCTACATTGAATTAGGGTTTAGGGAAGTATTTTGGTCGATCCTACCGAACCCATTGATAACCCGTACTAAGATCATGCCCACGGTCTGTGGAATTGATGTGCTTAAGGGGTATATTTGGAATTCGAATAGGGAAATCGATGGATCCAACCAAGGCTCGTGACCATGCCCGGCTCATGCCTTGAGGGGATCCATCGACGAACTATACAGCTACGTTGACGGCTACTGCCATTACATCAACGAGAGCCACCAAAATACCTCCCAATTCTAACCCACGAGAGTGGTACGAATTGGGAGATTAATCCCCTAACCCTAATACAATGTAAGGATTCTATCCCAACGTCGATCCTCGATGATCTTAGTAGCGATCCCTAATGCCCTAGTCCTTTTTATTAGTAAAACAACAACAACACCCGAAACAACTCTTTCAACCCGATAGCTATCTCACTTCGAGAATTAGAAGTAAACTAAGAATCCATATACACTATCACCGTCCCTGTGGGATTCGATATCATTTATACTATAACTCGACATCATCCGTTTGCGGATTGAGCCCGGAATTGAAGCCTAGGGGCCACACTACGCCTGGCATTCGTGACACCGCCAGGTGGAATCTAGGTGTAGGTTTCGGGTGCGTCACTATGATGAACCCTTCAGAGGCCAAGAAGAAAGCTTTAGCATTCAAGGCTAATTCTTCATCCTTCGATAGTGAAGAATAAGAAAATGAGATGGACTTGGAGGAAATGGCTCATATGGCGAAGAAGTTCTAACGCTTCTTTCGCAAAGGTAAATTTCCCTCTAAAAATAGATTTGAGTCTACTAATAACACTTCCTCTCTTTGCTTTAAGTGTAATAAGTTAGGGCACATCAAGAAGGATTGCCCAATGCTCCGAAACAAAGAGAAGTGGAAGGCTCCGAAGTACCACTAGTCCTACAAGAATAAGAAAGATAAGAAGAAAGGATTAGTCGGTACATTCGATGACTCAAGTGGAGACTCATCAAGCAATTCCGATGATGAGAAGGGTGAAAGTGCCCACATGTGCTTCATGGCCCGGGAAAATTCACTCTCCGATGAGAGTGATTCCGACATGGATGAACCCGATGTAACTATGGATAAATTGTGTATTGCTAATGAAGAACTATTTGCTAAGTATCAATCTTTAATGCTTAGAAATACTAGCTTAAAGAAACTGTCTGTTAGCAAACCATCCATACCATGCATTATCAACAATGACACCATTGTTGATATACTAACTCTTGAGAAAGCAAATTTGGCTTCTCAAAATGTCACTTTGAGAAATGAGGTGAATACCCTCAAATCTCAACTAGATCAAACATATCCTAAGGATAATAGTGATCTAGCTTCACGACACACACAATTGGGTTTAGAGAATGACTCTCTTAAAACCCAAGTGCACGAGCTCAAAGCACGGGTGTCCACTTTGGATACCAATATTTATTCTCTTAAGGAGAAATATGAGCTCATGTCCTCCCGTATAATGAGATTTAATAAAGGGAAAGGACAATTGGACGATTTGCTAGCAAACCAATTTCCGGTCACACATCGTGTTGGTCTTGGTTTTGTGGAAGCGAAGGCATCCAATGCTCGCACCTCCTATAGTGGTGTCACTATAGACTTTGTGAGGCCATCCTTCGGTGCATCCACAAGTGGTGTCAAAGACACTATAGGTAGCAAACCTACCAAGAAAGCCACCACTTCACCGTCTCTTCCTTTTGGTAAGAAACCCATTGCGAGTGGAAACCAAAAGAGAAGTCATGCTTACATGTCCACCAACCTTCATCCACGTAGGAAAACTCCTACTTCATGAGTGGATACTCATGACACTTTCTATGCTCCATGTAGTGACCCTGTGCTATGAGGAACAAACACTAGAGGGGGGAATAGTGTTTTATAGAATTATAAGGAATTTACGCCAAATAAAACACTAAGCCAACAAATACGGAATGAAAGAAGTGATCAACAACACAAGGAATAATGCAAAGCAAACATGCAATCAACCCTGGTTCGGTGCCACCCAAGTCTCCCCGACTTGTTCCCAGTGCCTTAATCCAGCAACACCCAGATCCCCTCCAGATACTCTAGTAAAACCACTAGAGCTTTCTTTAGCCCACTTGCGGAAACCCCACAAGTGCAATCGACCTACAATCGATGTCCGTGTATCCCACAACCCGGGAACACGCAAAACATTAATCCCACAACTAGGGACTAAGCACACTCTCACAAACCGAGAGCAAAACTTAATCTTGACTCCCACTACTGGGATCAAGCCAACCCTCTCAACAACCGAGAGTATACAACAATTTATATGTATAGAGAATGAAATGTAAAGCTCTTACCACAAAATCCTATGCATTGAGAAATACTTACCAATTTAGGGCAAGAATGGATTTTGAGGAAGAAGATAGCACCAAACACTAGCTCCACCAAGATGGACAGCAATATATGGCTAGGGTGAAGTTGGTGACTTTGATTCAAGCTCTTAGCTTGAGTAGCTCACAAAGAATGAGAATCTCTCTTGAGGAATTAGGGCTCAAAGAGTAAGGGAGAGATTCTTGTGAGATGAGAGCGCTTAGAAATGGAGTTGAATGGCTCTTCTCTTGGATGTGAAAATGTCTCTAATATCAGCCTTGATTACCTGGTTTGAAGCAACTCAAACTTATATAGGAAGAGACAAAATGGTCACAAAAATCGTGGCATTAAATGCCCAACGGATCTATTTCTGAAGCTGCTTAATCGGTCTAAGAAGGATCACTGACTGATTAGTTTTGGAACTAGTCAGTCGGTGAACCTTCTTGGACCGACTACATGGTTGACAGAGAAGATGGTGAAATCATGGGTAAGCACTAGTCGGTCTAAGAAGGATCACTGACCGATTAGTTTTGAAACTAGTCGGTTTAAAAAGGATCATCAACCGACTAGATTGACAACTAGTCGGTCGGTGAACCTTCTTGGACCTACTAGATTGGCTTTTAATCGATTAACCATCCTTCTTGAACCAACTAACTAGTCAACAGTACAAAGGCTGAATTAACAAGTATGACTAGTCGGTTCAAGAAGGATTTCCAACCGACTAGATCACCATCTAGTCGGTTGGTTCTTCTACTTGAACCAACTAAGATGCATAAGAAGCCGAGAAATGAGGCGATAAGCTTTGGGAAGGTTTCTAAGGGCTTCTAAGGCAATCCTAGAGATAAAATATGATAGTTATGAAGATTTCTAGGCAAGTACTACTCAAGGCTTAACATTCTACTAAACTGAAGCGAGAAGACATAAAAGTAAACACGACAAACCGTCTTCAAAGCTTCAATATGGAGAATCCGAATCCCTTGACTTCACGAATAACTGCTTGAGCTTCAACGAAGCTTCAGGCACAACGATCACGTGTTCTAAGGAAGTCTTGGGACATCGCTTGAGATGAACAAAGTACTTTGGAGACGATCTCCATAATTCTTCAAGGTCTTGAGTCTTTTAGTTGAATGACTTGAATATTTCCAACGTCATAGACTTCGAAGCATTTGACTCATCCATTCCTTTCTTCTCTGTGGATTGAATCTCCATTCATTTGTTGATGCCATTGACTTGAGGTTTGAGGTAGCATTTGAGTTCTTCAAGCCAATGGTTCACCTTTGTTGATCTACCAAGTCCTCCACTTGAATCAACACGTGTAGTCACTTTTGATCTTCTTGAATCTAATTGGTGACTTTTTAGCTAACTGCAAACACATGAGTTAATCGCAATGATTTGTGTTTGATCATCATCAAAATCAAGGTGGAGAGTCCAATACTCAACATTCTCCCCCTTTTTGATGATGAAAAACCAAATATAAACCAAATAAATAATTGTGCATTAAATATACTTACTCCCCTTACTCCCCCTGCAATGATGCCAATCAAGTTAATATCAATAATCAATAGCATCATTCAGCAGTTAATAGTGTGTGTATCACATGAGGTTGTGTATATATCGCATGAATGACCAGAAATAATATGTGTACACAATACAAATCATATAGGTGATACACATCATAAACATGAGCATGATTACCAATATATATATAATGTAATCAATACAAACCAAGCTAATCACAAATGCTCCCCCTGAATCATATACATGAACGATCATACATAAAGTCTATATGATTCAAGTTATTGTTTAACACTCAACATTTAATAAGTACATCCTTTGTTTATTTCTCTCCCCCTTTGTTATTATCCAAAAGACATGGGGGTATAGAAACAACAAAAGCAAAAATAAAGTGGAAAACTAAAAGGTATATCTAATGTAAACTAGATAAGCTACCAATTTAAAACAAGATATCAAAATAAAGATATCAATTGCAAGAGCAAATATCCAACAACAACTCAACTACCCTCAATTATCACAAGAAGATAAGCAATAAGCATATGTGATAAAAGATTACAATAGATACTAATTGTGAAGAGTAGTCTAAGCAGTGTTAGAAAAGTGACAATAGCATAATTAGCAGTAGCTACCAGCTATAAATATGATAATGAATATGTATAATAATGTAAAAATCATAACATCACTTATGAAAGAAAAACAAGTGTTCAAATAGTGTCAAGTACACAGACAAACTCAACTATCACAAAAGTTATAACATTAAGCATAATATGATAGACTGTCCTTGAGCAAGGGCAAGACATATGACATGAACATTATTAAATACATAATGGAGGAATCAAAATCATCACAATGACATAGATCAACAAATAATATCAATAAACTGAGATCTAAGTCAAACATAAAAAATGCAACAAACATGACTATGGAAATTTTTTTAAACCATGTGTACAAAGTTATGTTATGAAATAATAACACAAATGAAGTATAATGGCATGTGATACCAATTGTAGGCATACCAAATCATCTCCAAAAGTATCACAGCTAAACTCCACAAAGCATCTCCAAAAGTAAGCATACCAAATCTAAGTGAAGTGTGCGATGTGGGGGTGACAAGGTGATAAATACAAAATGAATATCAAATATCTATATCACGCAAAAGTGTTATGCCAAAATAGAGATAGTAAATTCATAAAACATATGGCATACACAATTCTAGTACACTAGGATACTAATTGAAACAGTGTTCAAAAGAACCATAGTACTAGCTTGCATTCCAGAATAGATACTCACATAATGAGTCAATGATAAGCATGGAATACCATGAGCATAAGGAAGATAAGCACTATATCACAAGCTCAAAACTAGCATCAAGCAAGAGCATGTAAAGATGATATCCAATATAAATAGTCTAACATAGTGTGCAAAGCAGGCAAATAATGTCAAGATCAGGACATCACTTGAGAAGGGAACCAAGTGAACAAATAGAGACATGATCTCATCCTAGCTCAATTATCACAAAGGATTCAACATGAGGCATAATGTGACAAAACATCTTTTGAGCAAAGGCATGAAGATAGTCTACGTTCAAAGTCACAAGGTGGGACATAATCGAATAAAGTTATCATGAACATCGGATGCATGCATACCAATTGTGCGAATAGAATAAAAAGCTTGTGTAAGCACAATATAATCGGAGGTAGCATCAAAAAAGTTATAGTGCATCAAGATATATTCATGGAATAATATCTATGACAGAATATACATATCATCAAACACAATATAAAGCTTATATGATCGAGTATAGCACAAGTTATCTCTAACATCTCATAAAAATAGCATAAAATATAAGCATGAGATGAGAGATGACATAGTGAGAAATATAGCTTGAAGATCACTAACTAATATGAATGAATGTGATGTCACTTGTGAAAATATCATACATGAAAGATTTAGCTATAGACATGAAAGATCTCTTGAATAAAATTATAGCTAAACATCAGTCATGAAGCAATTAAAATGACAAGTAACATACATTGATTACCCCAAATCATATCAATACGTCTCATAAAGATAATCATACAAAGTATAAGAAAAGTATGAGATGTGTGGTGATACAATGAACAAATATGCATAAAGATCCTAAATCATTAATCTTATTCATGGCATGAAAAAGATATGAACATCAATAAGCAACTAACCAATTTATTATATGAATGTTATAGCTACCATGATACATGTGTCGTAATAAGACATATATGCCATACATGAACAAGGTAGTCACATAAACAAACAATCTTCATGAGGGTGTGACAAGAATGAGCTAATGACGAAGTATGCTATATTACACAAATCGAATATATTAAAATACCAATTGTAAACATGGTAGTCAAAACCAATATATTAAAAATACTAATTGTACAAAACACATACTTACAACCATTTAGCTCTCCCTATATGAGTGCATCTCCAATGCACCATCCTTTCCTTTGAATTGATCCATCATTTGTAAACCAAGGAGTGTGTAGAGTAGGCATCTTGCACAACAATCTGACAATTCAACAATTGGTGGTATCCAAAAAAACTTTTTGGATCCAATAGGTTAAGGAACAAAATCAAGTAGTCCAATAACCAATCATTTACCAATTGTAAATAACACTCATCAATAGAAATGCATGACATGCATTAATATGAGTTATTATGGTCATGAAAATCATACATATCAGGAATTAACAATTCTCAATCATTAGAAATTAGAAACACCTAGACTAATAATTCCTATGCAAATGATTTAGTCAAGCAACATAATTATGAATACACACATCTAATACAATAGTGTGTGCTAGAAAGATTCCTCGTTCAATATGCATATGTGCACAAAATAAACATTCACGGCACAACACATATTGAAGGAAGGCATGAAAAGTAATACCACAAAGAGTGTGCATGAAAAGCATAAAGTATTAATTTTCAAAACCAAATTTCTTTTTCCCTTTGTCATATCAACAAGATAGGAAGGTGGAAATTGATAATAAATCACCAAGGGTTAGAGAAATCAACTAATCTATATGCACAACATAATATGAATGAAATGCAATGACATAAAAATGTAAATGTCATAATAGTAATCAAAACATGTCACACTCCCATAAAATCATACAAACTATGCAAACTTGGGAGTAGTGGATGAACTCACATAGTGGATGAACTCACATATATATGGGTACAAAAAGTAATCATACAAGCACTGTATCCAAGAAATGAAGTGCAATATGAGTCGCATGAGAATATGTGAATCCTAATATACGATTCTATATGTGTGTTCATACCATGCCTAGAAACAATCTTAGGAATCCAAAAGATAGTGATTTGGGATTCTTATGAAGAGGTTGTGTAGAGGCATGAGTAGGAAGTTGGGATGCACACGTGTGAAGTGGAACATAAATATAGGCGTGTCCCGTGTGTGAAACATGCAAATGAGCATTAGTTCTAACATGAAATTTTTTTAAGCCACACGTTATAAATAATCCTCGAATAAACATATGTGTATGGATTATGAATACAATGCACATCAGTCAAGAATTTGACACACGTGAAATACATAGACATAAATGACATACAAGACACATAATATGCAAACATAGGATATGCATGAGATAGTCTCAAACACAAAGTGACATCTACATGTATCGAACACACATGTAAACCAAATGTAAGAATATACTTACAACATTAAGCCCCCCTACTTTGGTGCATCACTTAAGCACCATCAACTCCATTAGAATGAAAATCTTTGCAAATCAAGGAGTTGGTAGAGTTGGTATCCCAATGTGGATTGAACCTAGAAAACATAATTTTGGTATCCAAAAACCTTTTTGGATCCTATGGGTTAGGCAACAAATTTAAAATACTAAATTCAAATTATTGTAACCCATATCCTAATGTAATCATACACAATGTTTATGTTGCATGTAATCATGTCACTTGATAAATATTTAACCATATACATGCATATACCAAATGTACCAAAAGTAAATATGTATATTAATCCAAAAGCATGACATGCATCACATGCAACAACACATAAATATGAACCAAAGCATGTGTTGCATAAAAATATTAAATATTTTAGACATGAAAATCATAAACACAATGATTTACTAATAAACATGCAATAGAAATCAAATTCAATATGAATTTACGTTTCTAACAAACATGAGCATCTAAGACCAAAATGCAAACAAAAGAGTAAATCAATTCTTAACACAAATACTTTGGTACCCATAAAATGAATATAAACAAATGGTACCAAGCAATGAAGGGTCAACGGAAACTAACCCTTCGGAAACCAAGTCCGAGAGGACCGTGATTTCCAAACATAATCATCATTCAAATTAATATCATGAATATAAGATTGCACATACATATCCTTAGCATGATTACTAGTGTTCTTAGGACCCCAAATAGTGTATGATTTGGGTATCCTCTTCCTAGTGGTTGCATGCACAAAAGGTTGATCTCTACGTGGTGCATGTGGCCTAGGAACATGAGATCTAGCAAGAGCATGAGAAAATGTGTATGGAACATTGTGTTGTGATAAAGCATGATGATGGGCATATGGTCCATGGTGTGGTGTTGCATACATATGTGGATGAATATGAGGTGCGTATGCATGGGGATGATCAGGAGAATAAGCATGCATATGTGGATGTGATGTGTGATCATGAGCATGTGGAGGTGCATGAGCATGAGTACGTGCATGAGAGTGTCTCATATGAGTGTTTGCATGTGCTCGTGGGTGTGGAGCATAAAAACCATCATTCGTGTGAACAGGTGGGGTGACGTGCGTTTATATTTCATATATTCACGCACGTTTTCTTTTGTGTTTCTCCGTGTTTTTCAACCGTCTTTTATTCGTTTTCATGTATTTTCTCGTTTTCTTTCACTTTTCTTTGTTTATCCATGATTGCAGGGGATTGACCACGTAGGGGACGTTTAACGATGATATCCCAAGTCCCCGGAGCAACAAGAGAAGTCACGCGTGATCCAGGGGGTCAAACGTCGAAGAATTCATCTTTCAGCCCCTCACCCGGTCGGTTGGTCATCTCCAACCGATCGGGTGATGCACGCGTGCACCACCCGGTCTTAGCCGGAGCTCACATGGAGGTCACCCGACCGGTTCGTAGACCGGTTCAGCGGGGGCCTGTTCTCTGTTTTCTCGAGCAAAATGCCAACCGATCGGGTGACTCTCACCCGATCGGTTCATCTGTAGCTGAAGATGAAGAGCGGAAGACACGGACGCCGAACCGATCGATTCACCCGACTGCTCCAAGATCCAACCGGTCAATCAAGAACTCACCCGACCGGTTCATGTGATCGGGTGAAAGCTCGCCGTTTTCTGTTATTATTTTGTAACGGATCAACCGATCGGTTGACTTGTCAACCGATCGGTTGATGCGAAAGTCTATAAATAGAACCCCTAGGGTTCCAGAAACGGGAGCTGCTATTTTTTTACTATTTTCTCTCCTTGTGACGGCTGTAATTGTTACTCTTTTGTAAGTTTTCATATCTTTCTCAAATTTTAGTATTGTCTTATCTACTCTATTACTTCCGCATTGCAATTGTCCGATTATGATTCCAACGGTTAATTTTCAATTAGATCGCTTTTTCATGGATTTTTGTGAGTAGTTCCCAAATCTGGGATTTTGGTGGAAACCCCTTCGGGGGCTCTTCCCGATGCGTCCATAGGGTTAGGAAATCGATAGGGATTAGGATTCTAACGGTTACGCGGGGTGTTTCATTGTCATCGGCGGGAAAAAGACCGCCTTTGACTGTTGGGCCAAGGGGGAATAAACTTGGCGGTTGACTCCCTAGCCATAGCTCACACCCATAGCGTAGACGTCGAATCCTAGCACGCGGGAGCGGCAGGATGAGACGTTGGGAGTTATCGTTGCGGGCTTAGTGCTCCCGGGATCGATCAGTGTTAATGGACACGAGAGTGCCCACTGATCGAATCCAGGAAGTCCGGTGTATCATCCTGGGCACCGACCGGAATATCGGGCCCATGGGACACCGGTACCACTTTCAGAGGCAACGTCTCACCATTAGACCCTAACCCCGATCGCTATCCATACCTGTAGGTCGTATCGGCGAGCGGGTTGGAAACCAAAGTCCCGGGTTTTCTTTCTTGTTGTTCGTACCCTTTATTTCCTTTCAGTGACAACCATTTACCGATTCGGGCTAGCTCGCCCCTCGGGGTGATTTAGGTCCTACCTGATCCAAGCATAACCTCGCCTCCCTGAGTTCGATATTCCCGCACCCTACACTAACCGTGCACTTGCGGTAAACTGACACCGCGCCCATTACCGCTAAGCGGGGGCGCCGGCCAAGTTTATGGCGCCGTTGCCGGGGAGGCAACGTGCTTGTTATTTTAGGATCTCTTGAACCCTCGTGTCTAGCTCACATCCCTACCTTGCGATAATTTTCGCATTCTCCTTTTTCTTTTTTATTTTTCTTATTTTTATTTCTTATTTTAACTGTTTCTTTCCCACTTGTCGCTTCACGGGTGTTTGTTGCTTTTCATGCGCAGGAGTTCAAGGAGTCTTGACGACTTGATTCCCCTCGATCCAGAGATTAATGCCACCCTTAGGCGTTTGGCCGCCGAGAAGCGAAGAAGAGAGGATCCCGAATCCATGGAGGAGAACACCCCACCTCACAAGTCTCTGCTGGAGTACTCGATGCCATCTATTGAGTCGACTTCTGTCATCTGATCTCCAGCTATTGCGGCCCAAAGCTTTGATCTGAAGCCGTCTTTAGTGACATGGATCCAGCAAGACCAGTTTGCGGGTGCACCCATGGAGAGCCCGATCGAGCACCTAGACTCCTTCTTGGAGAAGTGTGACACCTTCCGGATTAATGGTGTCACGACAGAGGCTATCCGTCTGAAGCTGTTCCCCTTCTCTTTGCGAGACAAAGCCAAGCAATGGCTAAGGGGGAAGGACCCCAACACTTTCAACACCTGGGAGAAGCTCTCCAACGCTTTTCTGACGAAGTTCTTTCCTCTGGGGAAGACCATGAAGTTGAGGAGTGAGATCTCCTCCTTCTCCCAGGCCAGCCACGAGTCCTTGCATGAAGCTTGGACGAGATATAAAGAAATGCAAAGAAGATTCCCTCACCATGAGCTTCCAAAGTGGCAGATTATTAATCTGTTCTACAATGGGTTGAGTGATGACCTGAAATCTTCTATGGACGCCGCGGCTGGGGGTTCCTTCATGTCTAGGAGCGAGGAAGATGTCGGGCATATTCTGGAAAATATGGCATCCAACAATGAGCGGTGGTGTGACGAGAGAGCCACACCAAGATCCGGGGGTATACACAGAGTCGAGGACGTCGACAAACTTTCAAGAAAGTTCGACTTGCTTTTGACCCAGATCTCCGCGCTAATGGTAGGAGCCGGTGGGGCCGGTACACAGCAAATTTCTGCGGTAGAGTCCGAATTCTTTGGGGAATTCAACGGTGGTGACATCTCACCACCGTTGGATCAGGCGAGCGCACTATTTTACAACCCCACGGGAAATACGCCGTATCCGCCAAGGACCAATTCCAACCTGGCCTACTCTCCAAACAACCGGAACCACCCCAACTTCAGTTACCGGCCACCATTTCAGCCCTCACTGCCTCAGCAGCCGCAGCAACAAACTTATCAGCCGGCTAGGCCACAGCAGAGCCCAGTTCAGCAGCAACCACTTCAGCAGCAACCATTTCAGCAACAACCTCAGCAACAATTTTACGCCCCCAGGAATCAGCAGCCGTTCCAGCAGCAGCAGCAGCAGTATGTCCAACAGAGGGCCGTCTCTCCGGTTGAGTCTCTCTTGACTCAATACATTACCAACCAGGAGAAGATCAACCAAAAGCTGGAAATGGGTCAGCGGACCCTCACGGACCAAGTAACCTAGCTGGGGTTACAAGTGGCGAACCTTGCAAGGTCACAAAACCAATTGCCGCCACAACCGGAGGTGAACCCGAGGGGAGCAACCCAAACATCGGCACTCGTGCACGAGCACGCGAATGTGTCCGCTATCGTTCTGAGAAGCGGGACACAAATTCCTACTAGAGTGCCCCCTAGCAAACCGGAAGCACCATTGGTCGTTGAGAGATCGATCGAAAAATCAAACGACGCCGGTGCTTCGTCATCAAATCCTATGACTCCGGAGGGAGTGTCTGAAGAAGAGAAGAAGAAGAAGGAAGAAGGGAGCCCGAAAGTGTTCAAACCAGTTGTGCCATTTCCACAACGGTTGGCTCAGGCAAAAATTGATGAGAAATATGGCAAGTTCTTTGCCATGGTCAAGGACCTAAGCCTGCAAATCCCCTTCCTAGAAGCAATCGAAACAATCCCCTCCTATGCAAAATTCCTGAAAGATTTGGTGACTAGAGGGTCTAGAAAGGAGAAAGTAGTGCTGACGGTGGAATGTAGCGCCCTTATTCAGAGGGCAAATCCGCCGAAACTCAAGGACCCGGGGAGCTTCTCTATACCTTGCACGATTGGGGCAGTGAAGATTCATCGTGCACTCGTCGACCTCGGAGCGAGTGTTAGTTTGATGCCCTTGTCGATGTATAGGAGGATAGGAATGGGTGATTTGGAGCCCACCGGTATGACCCTACAACTAGCTCACCGGTCGGTCAAATATCCGGTGGGGATTGTGGATGATCTCCCAGTAAATGTAAGAGGGGTGCATGTGCCAGTGGACTTTGTAGTCATGGACATGCCTGAGGACGCACACACCCCCATCATCCTGGGACGGCCTTTCATGGCCACTGCTGGCGTTTTAATAGATGTGAAGAACGAAAAACTCTCTTTAAACGTCAGCGGAGAAAAAGTTGAGTTTGATCTGGGGTTGTCCATGAAGCACCCCGATCCCCCTGATGACCCTCAGTGCAATTTGTTTGAGATGGAAGAAGAGAAGGCCGCTGAAGAGAGCTCCTGGGAGATTCTCTTAAGAATCCCCCCCGATGACTTGGGGGATTCAGAAGATGGAGATGGCCCCAAGAACAAAGAAGCTGCTGGAAAGGCGAATGCAGCAAGAACGACCCCTTCCGGGTTCTCCAAGGCTCCTCCTGTGAGGAGAACAGGGAAAGAGCCCATGGACCTCACTAAAGACGAGGTCCGGATCCTAAAGAAGATGGCGAGAAGCGCCAACACGAAAGAAAAGCCCCCGGATCCCAAGAACAAGGGGAGGGTAGTCGAGCAAGTATTTTTCCAGCCGCTGACTACTCCAAGTGCCTTCAGCTCCAATGAGAAAGAGATGCCGAACTTCGGGCATCACCCGTATCAACCACCATGATCATCTCTTGCGGGCGTCGAGCCAACAACGTTAAACAAGTGCGCTTCATGGGAGGCAACCCATGTTCTAAACTTTTTCCCCATTTTTAGCGTTATTTTTTGAATTTATTTTATCTTCTTTTTTAAATAAAATCAGCCGCGAGAACATCCATTTGGGGACTTAGACAAATCTGTTGGTTTTTGCAGGAAACAAAGCCCCAACCGATCGGTTGATAACTCACCCGATCGGTTGGGATGTATCAGATACATGCCGACGTCTGTCCCCAAATGACCCGATTGGTTGAGGAATGAAGCGACCGGGTGACAGACCGGGTGAGCTGGGGAGAACTCTCGGAAATTTTTGGGGAATATCAACCGATCGGTTGAGTTCGAGCGCGATCGGTTGACACGACCGGGTGAGCAGCCCTAAGTTCTCGGGAAAATGAGTGGAGCGGCCAACTGATCGGTTGACAAGTCAACCGACCGGTTCGCCTGTAGCGATTCTTCGGCAAGAATTTTGACCTAATAGTCAACCGATCGGGTGACTTGTCACCCGATCGGTTCGACTTAAAACCCTATAAATACCCCCAACCGCCCGTTCGATCCGCACTCGCCATTTTCGAATCCGGATCCACCGTTTCACCTCTCCCTCGTGCGCATGCCCTCTTTCTTCCCTTCAATCAACCTCAATCGCCTTTTCCCCCATCCCCCTACCCATCCACCATCGATTTCTCTCCATTCTCCTCGATTCCACCAACACACAAAACCCTAACCTCGACCCGTTTTTCCCCAATTTCGAAACTTGCTGAAGAGATCTCTGCGGCTTCACAGCGCGCTCCAATCGAGTAGCATCGGGGCGTCAACGAGCAACTATCTTCATATCATTCGGGTAAACTCGCTCCTTTGCTTAATTTTAATTTTACCCCAAATATTCCATTTGCTTATTGGTTGTATTCCGTGTTTGTGTTGAATTCATTGTACTCTTGCATACCTACGCACACGAACGACACCCACATAATGCCTCCCCGCCGTGTTAAGCCCACCGACGAAGGCTCTTCGAACCCTAGGCCCACCTGTCGTACCCGTCGCACACAGCCCACCACCTCCGACCCATCCACCACACCACACACCACTCCCCCTCCTCATGCTTACGATCTCGAATATGGGATGCAATTCCAAACCGATGACCATGCCGACCGATTCGTGGCCATGGTCCTCCTAGCTGGTCAGGGTGGTCGGATAACCGAGGAGTCCGTCGACCGAGATCTCCCGTTTCTTCAAAGCTTCATTCGCCACATCCGTGAAGACCCACCCGACGTCTCCGAGCTCCACATTCCACCCCCCACGACTCCTGGTCCTCAGCGCAGGCCCCCGTCACCACCCCCAGAGGGTGGTGCCCCTGCTTGATTTTTCTCTCCCACTTTTGCCCCCCCCATATTTGTTCCCATCTGTCTTTTCGGGGCCCTGCTTTGTCTCTGTCGGGGGGGACTATGTGCGTGTGGCTTTCTGACTTCACCTCTTTTGTTTTTGACTCCCCCTTGCATATCTCTGCATTTTATCGATCATATCATTTCGCTAGCACTATCTGGTTTAGCTTGGTGGATGTCTATTTTGGTGTGCTGTCGTGTTTTGTTTGTTTTTCTCATTTTTGTGTGTGTGCTTGTTTTTCATTTTTTAAATGTCGTGTCGTGTGTTTTTATTTTTATTTTTATTTTCGTGTTGTTTGATTTTGATTTTGATCTTTCTTTCTTTTTCAGTTTCATCTATGTGATTTCCTCGTTTTCATTTCTTTTTGTGTCAGTGCGTATTCCCCCCCATTTTCATTGCCCTCCCGTACTCATTCATATTGCATTGAGGGCAATGCAAACTTCAGCTTGGGGGAGTCGCACTGTGTGCGTCGTTTGAGTCCTTCTTTTTCGTTTTTTTGTGCCGTTTTCATCGTGTTTTTATTTTTTTTTTCCTTTTCATCTTTTTAGCTCTTTCTCCTAGAGATGAATCCTATGATGAATCGCCACAAAGTCACACACGCCTAGCATTGCATCGATAATCACACTCACTAACCCTAGGATTTCGAGTCCTCTTGCATTTCACGCATCGTGGGTCCACTTAGCTTTCTTGTGAGTCGTGCGTCGTGCCTTTCTATTTGGTGTGCTTCTGCTTTGTGATTTTAATTTATATACCTGTCCAGGAATGACCCCTAGATTATCATGCTTCGATTTGAATATGTGGTACTTGTTTCTACTATATGCATGCTATATTTATATTGTATATTTCAATTCGCATGCGTCGGGATTCCACAATTAAGGACTAGGATAACCCATTTAGCCTATGCTCTATTTAGCGAGAATAGTTTCCTTTGCCCGAGTGTTCAGATTTCGACTTCTTTTTTGTTTTACTTGGTGCAAATCCCCTCGTCGTGTACCGTTCTTCCACTTGGGAGAGTACACATGTGTATAGCCAAAAACCCAAAGATCAAAAAAAATATAGAAAAAAGGGAAAAGAAAAGCCCAAAAAGAGAGAAAAAGAAAAATTGTGTATAGCCAAAAAGCCAAAAAAAAATACAAATACCCGAAACCCAAAAAAATTCCTGTGTGAATATTTTTTCCTACTTGCCGAGAATAAAGGGAAGGCGAGAATTTGCACCGAGTGTTCTACTCCACATCATCTCAACCCCCATCGTTATCGAAAACACTTGGTTTAGGAACTTTTTAGCTTGTATCTAGGCTATAGTGGCGTGATTTCCTTAACCCTAGTTGTGGAGTCCCCGATGCATGATACGCTTCTATTCTTACTCTTCTCATGCATGCTTGAACTTATATTCACCGCTTAATTCAATTCGAATCAGTATTTGGGTCATATCTTGGATTTGTGTATATCGAGCCTCAGAGCACATTGTAGAAAGCGACACCATTTGCTAGCGCACGACCACACTCACTCGCGCTTCACCGCGTGGGCCCACGACACTTATTTGGACTCGTTTTCCTAGGTTTAGTGGTGTGATTTGGCGTTTGCTTGCTTGGTGTGTCGTTTTTGATTTTGGTGGCTCTGATGGACGATCTAGGATTTAGAGTTTTCTTTTTCTTTCTTCCTCTCTATTTTTCCCTTCCGAGCTCCTACTCTCACTCGTCTTCCTCGAGGACGAGGAAGAGTTCAGCTTGGGGGATTTTGACGTGCGTTTATATTTCATATATTCAAACATGTTTTCTTTTGTGTTTCTCCGTGTTTTTCCGCCGTCTTTTATTCGTTTTCGTGTATTTTCTCGTTTTCTTTCACTTTTCTTTGTTTATCCATGATTGCAGGGGATTGACCACGTAGGGGACGTTTAACAATGATATCCCAAGTCCCCGGAGCAACGGGAGAAGTCACACGTGATCCAGGGGGTCAAACGTCGAAGAATTCATCTTTCAGCCCCTCACCTGGTCGGTTGGTCATCTCCAACCGATCGGGTGATGCACGCGTGCACCACCCGGTCTCAGCCGGAGCTCACATGGAGGTCACCCGACCGGTTCGCAGACCGGTTCAGCGGGGGCCTGTTCTCTGTTTTTGTCACGCCCCGCTTCCCAAAAACGTGGAGGCGAAGCGTGAGAAGGTCTGCTCAGACTTGAAGCTACAAAGCCGCAAGTCTGATAAGCGTCAATCACTTTAAACTGCAGGTCCTTGCAACGCGAAACGAAACAAAGATAATAATAACGAAAGAGACAAAGAGAACATCTCAGAATATCCATAATAATAAATCTTCACATCGCAGAAAAATCCACCAGGCTAAAATAAAAGAGTCTAAAAGAGGCCCAGCATGGCCAACAAAAGTACAAAGTACGAAAACAAAGAAATGGTGCAAGCACCGACAACTAACAGCAACCTAAAACAAAAGCAAGTAAAATCAGTCTCTAAGACTGGTCTCCGGTGTCCTCGAACTCCTCGACGAACGTAGGCTCGGGCTCAGCGTCAGCAAACACCTCGTCCTCAGCAACTGCCTCTGGCTCAGGGTCTAACATGTGACACCCAAAAGAGCAAGGGGCACATGTCAGCAAGTCTGGAAGACTTGTGCAAGGAAACTGAAAGTGGTGAAAGTAAAGCAACCTAGCAGTTCTAGCATGATGCAATGACATGGCAGTTTAAAGTAATGAGTGCAACAGGTAAAGTAAAGTAAAGTAAAGTACGAGCATGGCATGACATTCACAAGACAAGTATAATACAAGAAAAGTAAGCACCTCGTGCACAGAGATTCCGTCTTTTGGCTAGAGTGGCTGCGCGGGCCAACTCCTAAGCTCAAGCGACCGTTTATCCCTACCCCTCCACGTGTATCGAGCCAGGGCATTACCCCCGAACACGGAATGCTCGCTTCTGGACCACGAGCCAGGAAGTGTTTTAAACAAGTATGGCGTAGGGGTGCACCTAGCCGGACAAGGAGTACGAGTACAAGTATTGTAGCGTGTGCTACGAATGCAACATTCAAGCATGGATGACATGGCATGGCAAGTAGTAAAGCGTACAGGTAAGAAAAGTAAACGTGACAGTTTAGCATGCATGAATGACAAGTTTAAGGGTTGGATCTAGCTTCGTTGTCAAGCTAGATCATTTAGGTGACGGATCTAGTTTCGTTGTCAAACTAGATCAAGTAGGCGTCTAGCCAGCTATCATTTCACTGACTAGTCTCTTTTACGCTAAAAGCAAGGAAGTGGCCTAAAAACATGGCCCTAAACAAGATTTGGCAAGTTTCACTTGCCTGAAACTATCACGTCAAGAAAACACCGTCCAACGAGTCCAAAGTCACGATTCCTACGTGCACAAGTCCACCGGCCTACATCCGTTTTATTAATCTTGATTAGTGAATTCTAAAACATTTAAAATACTTTAAAATACTGATTTTTAGTCTTGATTAGCATGCAATTGGGTTGGGGTCCTAGGGGTGCAAAACGTTACCTCAACACGACGCGAAAGCTACACCGGCGTCGGGTAGCGACGCCGGGGGTTGGAATAATAAGATCGCGCTCCAAGTCCAGATTCCAATTAGATTCCTCGCTGGAAATTTCAGAGCAATCAACCCGGGCGACGATTCCAGATTCCAAAGCTAGCACGTGCGATGACGGGCTACGACGTGCGACGACGTCGTACGCGGCAAGTCGTCGAAGAGAACGCACCTAGGTGGGGCCCACAGTAGTCCTAGAGGCCTTTGGGGGACCCACAATAACTCTAGAGAACTTGGGGGGCCCACGGTGGCAAGCGATGCGACGGATGCGGGGTTGTGACGAGTGGCTCTCGGTCGTACAGCCTCGGTGCGGGGACTTGGCTCGGTCAGACACTAGGAATGGCGCTGTGCGACGATTGGGGGCGTGCAGCAGCGCGGGTGCGGGGAGATTCCTCGGTCAGATCGATGGGGGCCGTCGGTCGTGCGCTTGGAGAGCGGGCTGCGACGTTGCAACGTTGCAACGTTGCAAGCGTCGGTCGCTGCGGGCGTGGCCTTCGGTCGGGCACGGAGCGGAGCGGGGCGACGAGGCGGGTCGATGCGGAGCGTTGTGCGGAGCGGGGCGACAAGGAGGATGCGGGCCAAGCGGTCGGTCAGGTCGATGGAACGGAGCAGGCGGCTGCTGTAGCGTGCGGAGCGGCTAGGATGCGGGCGGGGGCTTCGGTCGGAGCGGGGGAACGGGGCCGTTTCCTTCGGTCGTGCGGCAGCTGAACGTCGCAACGTTGCGACGAATCGTCGCAACGTTGCGACGAATCGTCGCAACGTCCAATTTCAAGTTTGGGAGAGGCTAGGGCTAATTTCTTGCGAAAATAGGTCTTGCTAGGGGTTGCTTATATAGTATAGATGGGTTGACTTGGTCTAGGGCTAAATCTAATAGGATTAGAAGTTTAAAAAGATTTAAAATTTGAAATTCAATTACTCCAACTCATCCAAGGGTTTGACCTGGTCCAAATGAGCTGGAAATTGGCTCAAAAATTCTTTAAAACGTTTAAAACTTAAATAAATTTTATTTGGCCGAAAATAATTTATAAATTAATTATTAAAAATAATATAAAACTTGTAAAAATTATAAAAGTGGTCAAATAAACTCCAAAAATTATAAAATAAATATCGTGGTGATCGTGGTGATGAATGTGAGCTAACTAAGAAGACGGATCTCAAATTCGACGTCGGACGACGAAACTAAAAATAGAAACGTCTCCCGTCAAAATTGAGAATCGCCACGTCTCATCGAGTAAGTTTAAATTGTGGAAAAACGACTCGAGAAGTGTCATTCCAAGATAGTGCCACTATTTAATACTCTCAGAGATGTTCGCAACGGCATATCACACAAAAGTATTCAAAATCAAACAAAGTCTAAAATAAACACGTGCACGGCCAAAAGCACGTGCACGAACGAAGTACAACGAAAACGTACCGTTACATCCTCCCCACCTTAGAAATGATTCCGTCCTCGGAATCAACATCAAGCACTGCTCGGGAAAAGGTGCGGGAAACGCTCTCTCATCTCATCTTCACGCTCCCAAGTGGACTCACCAGGGAAACCGTGACGCCACTGCACTCGAACCAAGTCGATGGTCTTATTCCTCAGCTGCTTCTGTCGATGATCCAGAATCTCAACGGGCTGCTGATCATAAGACAGATCTGGACGAACCGTAATCTCCGAGAAATCCACAGCGTGAGAGGGATCACTAACGTATCGACGTAACTGAGATACGTGAAATACGTCGTGAACTCCCACAAGCGACGGTGGCAACGCCAATCGATAAGCCACAGCTCCAACTCTCTCCAGGACATCAAACGGCCCAATGAATCTCGGACTCAGCTTGCCTCTCTTCCCGAATCGAATAACTCCGCGGTTCGGAGAAATCTTCAGAAAGACATGATCGCCAGGCTGAAACTCCAAAGGCCTCCGTTTAGCATCTGCCCAATGCTTGAAACGGTCCTGCGCAATCCTCAGCTTCTCTCGAATGTTCCTCACAACATCCACAGCCTCCACGATCATCTCCGGTCCTAACAGCTCCCAATCTCCAACGTCATCCCAGCTCAGTGGCGATCGACATTTCTTTCCATATAACGCTGCGAAAGGCGCCATTCCAATACTCGCCTGGTAGCTGTTATTGTAGGCAAACTCAACGTGATGGAGATGATCCTCCCAAGATCCCTTAAAGTCCAGCATGCAAGCTCGCAACATATCCTCCAAAATCTGAATCGTCCTCTCGGACTGGCCATCCGTCTGCGGGTGGTACGCCGTGCTGAAACTCAGACTCGTACCCAAGCTCTTCTGCAGACTCTGCCAAAACTGAGATGTGAATCTCGTGTCTCTGTCCGACACGATACTCACGGGGACTCCGTGAAGTCGTACGATCTCCTGCACGATTCACGTTACATTACTATCTAAACTAGAAAAAGGAAATAAAAATGGAGAGTAAACGAATTTACCTCCATGTATCTCCTTGCTAGCGTCTCAGTAGACTGTCCTACTCGGAAGGGAATAAAGTGCGCGGATTTGGTCAATCGGTCTACGATCACCCAAATCACGTCGTTCTGCTTCGGACTCCGAGGTAGTCCAGTCACGAAATCCATAGTGATGTGCTGTCACTTCCACTCCGGAATCGGAAGCGGTTGCAACAACCCTGTCGTACGCTGATGCTCCACCTTTACTTGTTGGCACACCAAGCACTTGGCTACACTCCGAGCCACACTCCTCTTCATTCCATGCCACCAAAAGTTCAGACGAAGATCCTTGTACATCTTGGTCCCACCAGGATGCACAGAATACGGCGAACTGTGTGCCTCGACCAATAATTCCTCTCTGATATCCCCAGCTGGCACACACAACCTGGCTCCAAATCTCAGCGAACCATCCTCGTGGATCAAGAAGTCAGTCCGCAGACCGGCTTCCACCTGCTCCCGAATCTTCATAAGTTTAGCATCTCCAGCCTGACCAGCCTTGATCCTATCCACGATCGTCGATTGTATCTGCATGCTCATCATCGAAGAAGTCTCTCCAGGAAGAATAATCTCGATACCGGTCTCGCAAAAGTCCTGCTGTAATCTCCACTGCGACGTCAACATCATCACTGCTGGAAGTCTGCTCAGCGCATCCGGAACCACATTCACCTTGCCAGGGTGATACTGCAAGTCAATCTCGTAGTCTGCCATGAGCTCTAACCATCGACGCTGTCGCATGTTGAGCTCCTTCTGGGTAAAGATATACTTCAAGCTTTTGTGATCGGTGAAGATCTTCACCTTCTCACTCAGCAGGAAGTGCCTCCAAATCTTCAGCGCAAACACGACAGCAGCCAACTCCAAATCATGTGTCGGGTAATTCTTCTCATGGGCCTTAAGCTGACGAGAAGCATACGCAACCACATGCCCGTGCTGATGCAACACACATCCAAGTCCCTTTCCAGAAGCATCGCAAAAGATCTCGAATCCTCCACTCCGGTCAGGCACAGCAAGTACAGGGGCAGTCGTCAATCGCTCCTTCAGAATACCAAAGGCCTTCTCGCAATCATCAGACCAAACGTAAGGCACATCCTTCCACGTCAGTCTGGTCATCGGCTCAGTAATCCGAGAAAATTCCTTAATGAAACGTCGGTAATAGCCTGCAAGTCCAAGGAAACTCCTGATCTCTGACGCCGACTGCGGAACCGGCCACTCTCTGATAGCCACAATCTTCTCGGGATCCACAGAAATCCCATCACCAGACACCACATGCCCGAGAAAGGCAACTCTATCCAGCCAGAACTCGCACTTGGAATACTTAGCATACAAACGATGCTTCCTCAAGATCTCCAACACGGTCCTCAAGTGCGAGGCATGCTCTTCCTCCGACTTTGAGTAGATCAGAATATCGTCAATGAAGATGACGACAAACTTGTCTAGAAAGTCGTAGAAGACCAAATTCATCAGGTTCATAAAGACTGCGGGCGCATTGGTTACGCCGAAGGGCATAACCACGAACTCGTAGTGACCATACTTTGTCCTGAAAGCTGTCTTCGAGATGTCATCCTTCTTCACCTTAAGCTGATGGTAGCCACTTGTCAAATCCAATTTAGAGAACACCCTCGATCCTCCGAGCTGATCAAAGATGTCATCTATCCGAGGCAAGGGATATTTATTCTTGATAGTCACAGCATTCAGCTCCTGGTAATCCACACACATGCGACGCGAGCCATCCTTCTTCTTCACCAGCAACACCGGTGCTCCCCACGGAGACACACTGGGATTGATGTATCCTTTCTGCAAAAGCTCGTCCAGCTGCCTACGCAACTCCTCCAACTCTGCTGGAGCCATCCGATACGGCGCCTTCGAAATAGGCTGCGCTCCCGGCATAAGATCGATCGAAAACTCGAGAGCTCGATCGGGTGGCAGCCCAGACATCTCCTCGGGGAAGACGTCGTCGAATTCACGTACCACATCTGGTCTATCCTGCTCCATCTGCATAGCAACAAGCTCCACCGGTCTGGCCCGAAACCTGACAGGGCCAAGCGAACTGCTACCTCGACTGAACTCAAACACCGGATGTTCGGGAATCTCGAACACCACCTTCTTCCTCCGACAATCGATCGTAGCATAGAAGCTCGCAAGCCAATCCATCCCGAGCACGGCATCGTAGTTGATGATGTCGTGGACAATAAAGTCAGCGTAAAGCTCATGTCCACAGACCACCAAAGGGCAAGAAGTGCACCCACGATGCACCGAGATCACGCCATTACCCGTGACGATGTTCCAACTCTTGGGAAGAGGGGAAGTCGTCAAGGAATGCTTCTCGACGAAGCTCCGAGAGATAATGCACATTGATGCACCTGAGTCAAAGAGGACTCGTGCGGGAAATGTGCACACCAAAATCACACCTAACAAATAATCTAACAATCAAGCCCTAATCTAACAAACAATCATGTGCAATCAATTCAAACATAAGCTAACAATCAAGCTATCTAAGGAAGGAAACAACTAGTTTGAGAATTACCTGCGATAACCTCATCCGTAGCCTCGTTCTCCACTGCCGTCATCAGGTAAGCATGCCTCCTCGGCTGCACAGCCTGCTGAAAAGCCTGCCTCTGAGGAGCGAGAGGTGCTCCACGACCTGCAGGTACAAGTGCTCTCTGTTGCAACGGCTGTGCGGCAACGGGATTCTTCCAGGGTTGCTTAGAACTCGGGCAGTCCTTCATAGCATGAGTAGGGTCTCCACAAACCAGGCACTGTCCCAACATCTTCCTACACTGATCCTTGATATGCCCGGTCTTGCCACAGAAATGGCAAGTCTTCACAATAGGCCCACCTGGCCTCTTGAACTGCACTGGCTGGGTAGGCCTAGTCCCAGGCCTAGACTGCTCCATCGGCCTCTTCCCAGCTCCAGAAATCTGTCCTCTCTTCAGCTTCGCAATCTTCTCCTGTCTCCGAGCAGCTACCAGCAACTTCTGATATGACTCCATGTCCGACGTAGACACCAGACTCTGCAAGTCTAGAGAAAGACCCTGCAGAAACTTCTGAGCCTTCTCCTCAGCATCCTCTACCATCTTTGGCGCGAAGCGACTCAATCTAGTAAACTCCTGGTGGTACTGGTCCACCGTCAGACTCCCCTGCTTCAGCTCAATGAAGCGCTGCAACATCTCCCTCCTAGCAGCCTTCGGAAAGTACTCCTCATCGAATCTAGACTTGAAAGTAGCCCAAGGTATAGGGCTCACCAACAGCTCCTCCTCGGCATCCCACCAGTTTCGGGCATTATCCTTCAGCTGCCTCTTTGCCAGATCAACCCATCCAGCCGGGTTGACCTTCGACATCTTCAGATTATCCTCGGTATTTCTGATCCACTCCTCTGCAGCCATCGGTCCTTCAGATCCATCAAAGTACGTCGGGCCCAGCTCCCGAAACTGCTTCGCTCCTGGCTCATGGCGAGGAGCACTCTGAGTGTTCTGGAGCATGCCCTGCTGTACCTGCATCATCTGATGCATCATCCTCATGATCTCAGCATTGGTGGGCTCTCTACCCGGCTCCTCAGCACGATTGGGCCCACTGCCAGATCGGGTCTGTCGTCGTCCAGCCATCTAATGACATAGAAAACGAACAAACAAATTAAACTCAAAGCTTAATGACTTGGATGTTGCAATTTATTTAATGGATATTCAGTTTATTATCGTTGTTCCGTTAGTTCGCAATCGCAAGATAGGACCTGCATGGGCCACCAACAAAACCTGTCACGCCCCGCTTCCCAAAAACGTGGAGGCGAAGCGTGAGAAGGTCCGCTCAGACTTGAAGCTACAAAGCCGCAAGTCCGATAAGCGTCAATCACTTTAAACTGCAGGTCCTTGCAACGCGAAACGAAACAAATATAATAATAACGAAAGAGACAAAGAGAACATCTCAGAATATCCATAATAATAAATCTCACATCGCAGAAAAGCCACCAGGCTAAAATAAAAGAGTCTAAAAGAGGCCCAGCATGGCCAACAAAAGTACAAAGTACGAAAACAAAGAAATGGTGCAAGCACCGACAACTAACAGCAACCTAAAACAAAAGCAAGTAAAATCAGTCTCTAAGACTGGTCTCCGGTGTCCTCGAACTCCTCGACGAACGTAGGCTCGGGCTCAACGTCAGCAAACACCTCGTCCTCAGCAACTGCCTCTGGCTCAGGGTCTAACATGTGACACCCAAAAGAGCAAGGGGCACATGTCAGCAAGTCTGGAAGACTTGTGCAAGGAAACTGAAAGTGGTGAAAGTAAAGCAACCTAGCAGTTCTAGCATGATGCAATGACATGGCAGTTTAAAGTAATGAGTGCAACAGGTAAAGTAAAGTAAAGTAAAGTACGAGCATGGCATGACATTCACAAGACAAGTATAATACAAGAAAAGTAAGCACCTCGTGCACAGAGATTCCGTCTTTTGGCTAGAGTGGCTGCGCGGGCCAACTCCTAAGCTCAAGCGACCGTTTATCCCTACCCCTCCACGTGTATCGAGCCAGGGCATTACCCCCGAACACGGAATGCTCGCTTCTGGACCACGAGCCAGGAAGTGTTTTAAACAAGTATGGCGTAGGGGTGCACCTAGCCGGACAAGGAGTACGAGTACAAGTATTGTAGCGTGTGCTACGAATGCAACATTCAATGCATGGATGACATGGCATGGCAAGTAGTAAAGCGTACAGGTAAGAAAAGTAAACGTGACAGTTTAGCATGCATGAATGACAAGTTTAAGGGTTGGATCTAGCTTCGTTGTCAAGCTAGATCATTTAGGTGACGAATCTAGTTTCGTTGTCAAACTAGATCAAGTAGGCGTCTAGCCAGCTATCATTTCACTGACTAGTCTCTTTTACGCTAAAAGCAAGGAAGTGGCCTAAAAATATGGCCCTAAACAAGATTTGGCAAGTTTCACTTGCCTGAAACTATCACGTCAAGAAAACACCGTCCAACGAGTCCAAAGTCACGATTCCTACGTGCACAAGTCCACCGGCCTACATCCGTTTTATTAATCTTGATTAGTGAATTCTAAAACATTTAAAATACTTTAAAATACTGATTTTTAGTCTTGATTAGCATGCAATTGGGTTGGGGGTCCTAGGGGTGCAAAATGTTACCTCAACACGACGCGAAAGCTACACCGGCGTCGGGTAGCGACGCCGGGGGTTGGAATAATAAGATCGCGCTCCAAGTCCAGATTCCAATTAGATTCCTCGCTGGAAATTTCAGAGCAATCAACCCGGGCGACGATTCCAGATTCCAAAGCTAGCACGTGCGACGACGGGCTACGACGTGCGACGACGTCGTACGCGACAAGTCGTCGAAGAGAACGCACCTAGGTGGGGCCCACAGTAGTCCTAGGGGCCTTTGGGGGACCCACAATAACTCTGGAGAACTTGGGGGGCCCACGGTGGCAAGCGGTGCGACGGATGCGGGGTTGCGACGAGTGGCTCTCGGTCGTACAGCCTCGGTGCGGGGACTTGGCTCGGTCAGACACTAGGAACGGCGCTGTGCGACGATTGGGGGCGTGCAGCAGCGCGGGTGCGGGGAGATTCCTCGGTCAGATCGATGGGGGCCGTCGGTCGTGCGCTTGGAGAGCGGGCTGCGACGTTGTAATGTTGCAACGTTGCAAGTGTCGGTCGCTGCGGGCGTGGCCTTCGGTCGGGCACGGAGCGGAGCGGGGCGACGAGGCGGGTCGATGCGGAGCGCTGTGCGGAGCGGGGCGACAAGGCGGATGCGGGCCAAGCGGTCGGTCAGGTCGATGGAACGGAGCAGGCGGCTGCTGTAGCGTGCGGAGCGGCTAGGATGCGGGCGGGGGCTTCGGTCGGAGCGGGGGAACGGGGCCGTTTCCTTCGGTCGTGCGGCAGCTGAACGTCGCAACGTTGCGACGAATCGTCGCAACGTCCAATTTCAAGTTTGGGAGAGGCTAGGGCTAATTTCTTGCGAAAATAGGTCTTGCTAGGGGTTGCTTATATAGTATAGATGGGTTGACTTGGTCTAGGGCTAAATCTAATAGGATTAGAAGTTTAAAAAGATTTAAAATTTGAAATTCAATTACTCTAACTCATCCAAGGGTTTGACCTGGTCCAAATGAGCTGGAAATTGGCTCAAAAATTCTTTAAAACGTTTAAAACTTAAATAAATTTTAGTTGGCCGAAAATAATTTATAAATTAATTATTATAAATAATATAAAACTTGTAAAAATTATAAAAGTGGTCAAATAAACTCCAAAAATTATAAAATAAATATCGTGGTGATCGTGGTGACGAATGTGAGCTAACTAAGAAGATGGATCTCAAATTCGACGTCGGACGACGAAACTAAAAATAGAAACGTCTCCCGTCAAAAGTGAGAATCGCCACGTCTCATCGAGTAAGTTTAAATTGTGGAAAAACGACTCGAGAAGTGTCGTTCCAAGATAGTGCCACTATTTAATACTCTCAGAGACGTTCGCAACGGCATATCACACAAAAGTATTCAAAATCAAACAAAGTCTAAAATAAACACGTGCACGGCCAAAAGCACGTGCACGAACGAAGTACAACGAAAACGTACCGTTACAGTTTTCTCGAGCAAAATGCCAACCGATCGGGTGACTCTCACCCGATCGGTTCATCTGTAGCTAAAGATGAAGAGCTGAAGACACGGATGCCGAACCGATCGATTCACCCGACTGCTCCAAGATCCAACCGGTCACTCAAGAACTCACCCGACCGGTTCATGTGATCGGGTGAAAGCTCGCCGTTTTCTGTTATTATTTTGTAACGGATCAACCGATCGGTTGACTTGTCAACCGATCGGTTGATGCGAAAGTCTATAAATAGAACCCCTAGGGTTCCAGAAACGGGAGCTGCTATTTTTTTACTGTTTTCTCTCCTTGTGACGGCTGTAATTGTTACTCTTTTGTAAGTTTTCATATCTTTCTCAAATTTTAGTTTTGTCTTATCTACTCTATTACTTCCGCATTGCAATTGTCCGATTATGATTCCAACGGTTAATTTTCATTTAGATCGCTTTTTCATGGATTTTTGTGAGTAGTTCCCAAATCTGGGATTTTGGTGGAAACCCCTTCGGGGGCTCTTCCCGATGCGTCCATAGGGTTAGGAAATCGATAGGGATTAGGATTCTAACGGTTACGCGGGGTGTTTCATTGTCATCGGCGGGAAAAAGACCGCCTTTGACCGTTGGGCCAAGGGGGAATAAACTTGGCGGTTGACTCCCTAGCCATAGCTCACACCCATAGCGTAGACGTCGAATCCTAGCACGCGGGAGCGGCAGGATGAGACGTTGGGAGTTATCGTTGCGGGCTTAGTGCTCCCGGGATCGATCAGTGTTAATGGACACGGGAGTGCCCACTGATCGAATCCGGGAAGTCTGGTGTATCATCCTGGGCACCGACCGGAATATCGGGCCCATGGGACGCCGGTACCACTTTCAGAGGCAACGTCTCACCATTAGACCCTAACCCCGATCGCTATCCATACCCGTAGGTCGTATCGGCGAGCGGGTTGGAAACCAAAGTCCCGGGTTTTCTTTCTTGTTGTTCATACCCTTTATTTCCTTTCAGTGACAACCATTTACCGATTCGGGCTAGCTCGCCCCTCGGGGTGATTTAGGTCCTACCTGATCCAAGCACAACCTCGCCTCCCTGAGTTCGATATTCCCGCACCCTACACTAACCATGCACTTACGGTAAACCGACACCGCGCCCATTACCGCTAAGCGGGGGCACCGGCCATGGGGTAGGATGTGTGTTCCTACGTGGCATAGTATTGATGTACATAAATGCATGACCCTTCTTTGGAAGTCCACCCAAAGTGGGTTTCTTTGCAAAGGAGGGAGGAATAGGAGTGGTGGTTTCCTTAGTAGTAGAACTACACAAGTTGTTATAGACAACACTCGTGGATGCACCGGAGGATGGCCTCACAAAATCTATAGTTACTTCACTATAGGAGGTGCGTGCATTGGATGCACTTGCCTTAGAATAACCAAGGCCAACACGATGGTTTGTCGGTAGTTGATTCTTTAGCAAATCATCCAAATTGTCCTTTCCCTTATTGAATCTCTCAACAATGGAGGACATGAGCTCATATTTCGTCGAAATTGAAGAAATAGTGGCATCCAAGGTGGATGCATGTGTGATGAGTTCGTGCACTTGGGATTTGAGATCCTCATTCTCAAAGCCCAAACTAGTGTTTTGAGATTGAAGATTTTCAATCTCAAGATCGTTACTATCCACAATGAAAACACGATCAAGTTGAGATTTGAGGGACTCCGTCTCATTTCTCAACATGCCATTTTGAGTAAGCAAACTTGCTTTCTCAATAGCGAGTGTCTCAACAATGGTGTCATTGTTAGAGGTGCTACATGTAGATGTGTTAGTGAGACTAGCAATCTTATTCTTAGCATCACAATATTTATGCATAAGATTTTGATATTTATCAATTAATTGTCTAAATGCAATTCCAAGATCTTCCATTGTTACCTCTTCATTGTCCCTATCACTTCCACTTGAATCACTTGATTCGTCACTAGAGTCACCCATAGTGGCATCCTCTCGTCCCATCAAACCCATGAATGAATCCCTTTCATCATTGGAGAACGAACACTCCGAGGTGGACTCTTCTTGCTCCACTAGCATGTGCCATATTTGATATGCTGTTGTTGCCTTGGACACACGCATAAGAATGTTATAAGATAAATACTCAAGCAAGATATCCATTACCCCTTGATGTTTCTGCACCAATTCTTTTTGCTCATTTGTCCATTCATGTTCGGAAGTGGTAGGTGCACGAAGGGGCTTCTCCACAAGCTTCCAATAATCATCGTCGATGGATTGAATATAGGCCTTCATCTTCACACACCAAATTTGATCGTTGGGTCCTATGCGAAATGGTGGAAAAGGCCTTCGTGTATTGTTGTTGTTGGTTGCCATATCTATTACCTCGCTCTGATACCAATTGTAGTGACCCTGTGCTATGAGGAACAAACACTAGAGGGGGGGTGAATAGTGTTTTATAGAATTATAAGGAATTTACGCCAAATATAACCCTAATTAACCAACAAATGTGGAATGAAAGAAGTGATCAACAACACAAGGAATAATGCAAAGTAAACATGCAACCTACCCTGGTTCGGTGCCACCCAAGTCTCCCCGACTTGTTCCCGGTGCCCTAATCCAACAACACCCGGATCCCCTCCGGATACTCTAGTAAAACCACTAGAGCTTCCTTTAGCCCACTTGCGGAAACCCCACAAGTGCAATCGACCTACAATCGATATCCGTGTATCCCACAACCCGGGAACACGCAAAACCTTGATCCCACAACTAGGTACTAATCACACTCTCACAAACCGAGAGCAAAACTTAATCTTGACTCCCACAACTTGGGATCAAGCCAACCCTCTCAACAACCGAGAGTATACAACAATTTATATGTATAGAGAATGAAATGTAAAGCTCTTACCACAAAATCCTACGCCTTGAGAAATACTTACCAATTTAGGGCAAGAATGGATTTTGAGGAAGAAGATAGCACCAAACACTAGCTCCACCAAGATGGACAGCAATAGATGGCTAGGGTGAAGTTGGTGACTTTGATTGAAGCTCTTAGCTTGAGTAGCTCACAAAGAATGAGAATCTCTCTTGAGGAATTAGGGCTCAAAGAGTAAGGGAGAGATTCTAGTGAGATAAGAGAGCTTAGAAATGGAGTTGAATGGCTCTTCTCTTGGATGTGAAAATGTCTCTAATATCAGCCTTGATTACCTGGTTTGAAGCAACTCAAACTTATATAGGAAGAGACAAAACAGTCACAAAAATCGTGGCATTAAATGCCCAACGGATCTATTTCTGAAGCTGCTTAATCGGTCTAAGAAGGATCACTGACCGATTAGTTTTGGAACTAGTCGGTCGGTGAACCTTCTTGGACCGACTACATGGTTGACAGAGAAGATGGTGAAATCATGGATAAGCACTAGTCGGTCTAAGAAGGATCACTGACCGATTAGTTTTGAAACTGGTCGGTCTAAGAAGGATCATCAACCGACTAGATTGACAACTAGTCGGTCGATGAACCTTCTTGGACCGACTAGATTGGCTTTTAATCGATTAACCATCCTTCTTGAACCAACTAACTGGTCAACAGTACAAAGGCTGAATTAACAAGTATGGCTAGTCGGTTCAAGAAGGATTTCCAACCGACTAGATCGTCATCTAGTCGGTTGGTTCTTCTACTTGAACCAACTAAGATGCATAAGAAGCCGAGAAATGAGGCGATAAGCTTCGGGAAGGTCTCTAAGGGCTTCTAAGGCAATCCTAGAGATAAGATATGATAGTTATGAAGATTTCTAGGCAAGTACTACTCAAGGCTTAACATTCTACTAAACCGAATCTAGAAGACATAAAAGTAAACACGACAAACCATCTTCAAAGCTTCAACATGGAGAATCCGAATCCTTTGAATTCACGAATAACTGCTTGAGCTTCAACGAAGCTCCAGGCACAACGATCACGTGTTCTAAGGAAGTCTTGGGACGTCGCTTGAGATGAACAAAGTATTTTGGCGACGATCTCCATAATTCTTCAAGGTCTTGAGTCTTTTAGTTGAATGACTTGAATATTTCCAACGTCATAGACTTCGAAGCATTTGAGTCATCCATTCCTTTCTTCTCTTTGGATTGAATCTCCATTCATTTGTTGATGCCATTGGCTTGAGGTTTGAGATAGCCTTTGAGTTCTTCAAGCCAATGCTTCACCTTTGTTGATCTACCAAGTCCTCCACTTGAATCAACACGTGTAGTCACTTTTGATCTTCTTGAATCTAATTGGTGACTTTTTAGCTAACTGCAAACACATGAGTTAATCACAATGATTTGTGTTTGATCATCATCAAAATCAAGGTGGAGAGTCCAATACTCAACACTCCACACCCACGGACACGTGCAAATCCACACATGAGAAATACTCATGTACGTGCTCCTACACACTCATATGCTCATACGCATCATTCTTACATGTATGCACATCCTCCACATGTCATGCATGCTCCATATGATTAATACAACTTGCATGTTCCTAAGCATGCATACAACCTACATAGGTCTAATGCATATCCTCCTCATTTTTATACTAGAACTCATGTTCCTAGGATGCACACACCTCCTAGAAATCAATCAATTGTGCATGCAACTAGGAAAAGGACTCCCAAAACATACACTATTTGGGGTCCTAAGAACACTAGCTTAAATGATAGGAATGCCTATGTTGATTCCTATGTTCATGATATTATTAATAATGGTAATTATGTTGAAAAGCGGAAGTCCACTCGGACTTGGCTTCCAAAGGGCTAATCCCCATGGACCCAACAAAAATTGGGTACCATGAGCTTATGGTATACTATGTAGGTACCCAAGAAAAAGAAAGATAGCAATAAGCGTCATATTGGCTCTAAAAGGAAAGGATGGATACTCGACAGTGGTTGCTCCAAACACATGACGGGAGATTCCTCACTACGCTCCAAAGTGATTAGCATCAAGGATGGTGCAATGGTCACTTTTGGATGTAATCAAAAGGGAACCATCATTGTAGTAGGTAAAATCGGTAATCCTTCCAAACCACTCATTACTAATGTATATTTAGTTAGTGGTTTATGTCATAACATTATCTCCATTAGTCAACTTTATGACAAAGGTTACAAGGTTAACTTTGGAGAGGATATGTCTGAAATTATTGATTTTAATTCTCATGATTTATTTACCGGTATTAGGCGTAAGAATATTTATTATTTGAGCTTGCCAAAAACCGTAGAACATTGCTTAGTTGCTAATATAAATGAACAACTATTATGGCATCGCCGTTTTGGTCATGTTCATTTCAAGCACTTATATAAGTTAGCTAAGCATGATCTTGTCAAAGGTTTTCCAAAAATTTATTTTAGTAAGAAAAACTTTTGTGATTCATATCAAAGAGGTAAACTAAGTAAATCATCTTTCAAGCTTAAAGAAGTCATAACTTCTAAGAGGCCCCTAGAATTACTTCATCTAGATTTGTTTGGGCCAACTAGAACCGCTTCTTTAGGTAATGCTCATTATGGATTAGTTGTCGTTGACAACTTCTCGAGATTTACTTGGGTATCATTTTTAACTAATAAAAATGAAGCCTTTGAAGAGTTTACAATATTTGCGAAGAAGATTCAAAATTTCTTAGGATCCACTATTATCATTATTCGTAGTGATCATGGAGGAGAATTTTAGAATGAGTCTTTTTCGAAGTTTTGTGATGACATCGGGATAACTCACAATTTTTCTTTCCTCGTGCACTACCTCAAAATGGTGTTGTAGAGAGAAAGAATAGGACTCTCATTGAGTGTGCTCGTATCATGCTCTGTGATAGTCATCTTGGACTACAATTTTGGGCAGAAGAAATGCACACGACATGTTATGTGCTCAATAGGATCCTAGTAAGATCCCGAACGAACAAAACTTGCTTTGAATTATTTTATGACAAAAAGCCTCAAGTTCAATATTTTCGAGTTTTTGGTTCAAAATGTTATATCAAGAACACCTTTGGTAACTTAGATAAATCTGAGCCAAGATCCGATGAAGGAATTTTTGTTCGATATTCCACACGTAGCAAAGCCTACCTTATATACAACAAAACCTCTTCAACGATCGAGGAATCACTACACGTATCATTTTATGAAGATTTTGATTTTCCTCATGTTATTGATGATAGTGTAGATGCTATATGTGATTTGATCACTCCATATTTTATACCTTTTTTCTGCATGTTTACATGTCTTTTTGATCGGCCATATTGCATTTTTCACGATTATTCGACAATATTGCGATGCTTTTCACTATTTCTTGTTTTTGTCGTATTTCAGGAAATATGGAGCGATTTGGAGCGAATTTGAGATCAAGGGATTTACACGCGCTTAGGAGTGTCACCCACAGCTCATTCGAGGGCTTATCAGCGATAAAGGATGAGCGGAAGAAGAAGGAAATCAATAGGAGCGACGAAGAGGCAAAAAGAAGAAGAAACAAGCACAACAGCACATCACTCGGCTACGTAGACCACTCACTTGGCCGAGCAAGAAGCCCCACTCGACCGAACAGAACAGATATGCACACGAAGTTTTCAGCGTATACTCGGCCGAACAAAGAAAGCCCACTCGGCTGAGTGAGAAACTTCACTCACCCGAGTGGTACATGGAATTCGTCCAGAGAAAAGGCCGAAGTTACTGGAATTTTCAGAGATCCTGAGGAGGCCCACTTGGCCGAGTATGAATGCTCACTCGGCCGAATGAAGAAGTCCACTCGACCAAGCCACCCCCCGAAGACAGACCCTGAGAACCCCAAAGTTATTGGTTTTGTACAGGGTTTGTCACTCGGCCGAGTGACAAGGGTCACTCGACCGAGTGACCCTCTCCGATTGCTGTTAGGGCTGCGATTTCTGGGCTGCGCAGGGGCAGTTTGGTCACGATTTTTTGGAGATTTTAGAGGGTATTTAATTCCTGTTTTTACCCTAGTTTGCAGAGCTTTTGAACAATTAATTTTTAGACTTTCTTTTAGGATTTTGGCGGCTACTCTTTGTGAAATCTCAGCTGGGGATCGTCTGCAATTACATTGGTTTGTCTATTTCTATTAAAAACTCGATTTTTATGCATTATTTCTCTTTTGCAATGAATTGTGCCGTGATTATTATCGATTTTTCTGAGATTTGCATGATGTCTAGTGAGTAGTGCTGTCGTCCTAGGGCGTAGAGATGAACCCTATTTCTAATTTGTGATGAATTTGTAGAATTGTTGCTAGAATTGATTAAGGTTAGGTTGTGATCAATTGATTACGAGTAGCTAGGAATTCATATCGATTGGGATTTGCAAGAGATTGGGTCCCAATTGATAGGAAGGTCTAGATATTCGATTTAAATTGACAATTGGATTTCTCTAGATTTGGTTTGCAAGAGATTGGGCCAAAGCTAGGATTTTTAATTGTGATTATATACTAATATCCGTTTGTAAGAGATTGGATGGATAGGAACTATCATAACCTAGGTCGTAGCTCAAGTTTGCACGAGAGTGGGCTTGAGATACGATTGAACAATGATGTCGTTCTTCACACTAGCGGCTTAGGCTAGGGTTTGCATGAGAGTGGGCCCTATCCTAGGTTTGCTATAGACCGGCAATAGCGCGAGAGCATGAGCTTGGTTCTACATTAAGTTGCGACTAGTTCACCTATATTCGAGCTTAGCAACAATGAAACTTGTGAATCACAAGGATGAGAGACGGTCCGTAGTGGGGATTTCCTATCCCTAGACGCTTTATTATATTGATATTTCTCTTGATATTTGAACGACTGTGATTGTTATACCCAAAACTATTCTTGATACTCTTGATAGCTATGTGATTTGAAAAAGACACGGTCATTTGTCCTCCCTGAGTTCGATACCCGCTCGCCGCTACGCCGTGCGCTTGCGGTAAAACTACAAGTCGTTTTTTGGGTATACATCCGGACGCGATCAAATTTTTGGCACCGTTGCCGGGGAGGCGACGATGTTTTATTTTCTTTACCTAGTTATTTCTTTTTTTTTATTATTTTTTTATTATTTTACACCTCTATCGTGCTAACAATTCCATCGAAGCTCTGTTTTTCTTTGCATGTACACAAGATCAACGACGGACCTAGAGGATATAATATTTGATCTGGAGATCGAACGTACTGAGAGGAGGATCAGAGCCGAGAAGAGACTCAGAATAGAGGATAATTGTATGAACCGCCCGGAGACACCGGAAGAATTAGCGGCACGTATGGCAAGGATTATATCTATCAGAGATAGGTTTTAGCCTAAAACTTCTTCCACCACTTCCTCCATCGCTATGCTGGAGTTGGCGGCGGATAAGAATTTTGAGCTCAAGACGTGATTAGTGGTCTTAATGCAACAAGACCCCTTCCATGGGAATTCCCATGAGAATCCACACTATCACATGCAGTTATTCTTATCCAAGTGTGCCACCTTTCAAATACCGGGTGTTTTTGTTGTTGCTATTAGATTGCGACTCTTCCCCTTCACCCTCAGAGACAAAGCTCTATATTGGTTGAGAACGCAAGTGGAAGGTATATTCACTACTTGGGATGAGTTGGCTAGTGCTTTTGTCGATAAATTCTACCCGCCATCTAAGACAGTGAAGATTAGAAGCACACTCATGTCCTTCAAGTAAGGACCGCAGGAGACCCTATAAGAGGCATGAGACCGCTTTAAGGATCTACAGCATTAGTGCCCCCATCACAAATAGAAGCATGGGAGTTAGTTCACAGCTTTTATAATGGAGTCAAACCGGGCACTAAGCATATCATAGATGCAACCGCCGACGGAGCCATTCTTTCCAAAACACCGGATGAAGCTCCGGCCTTACTAGAGGAGATGGCCTCTAATAATCAACAATGGGGCGATGAGCGAGGGCAATCTTCTACCTCCTTGAAGCCAACGAGCATATATGAGGCCAAGGCCGTAGCAGAGCTTTCCAATAAGTTCGACTCTCTCCACAAGGTAGTGGAGAGACTGGAGAAGTATATCACCGAGCCGCATGGACCTCCCTCCACATCTACGTCAGGGAGCAATATGAGTGATTGGCAAGACCAATCTCAAGCTATGTTCGTAGGAGGAGAGCATGGAGAGGGAGCCTTGGAACAAGTGCAATACGTTGCGGGGAACTCCGGTTATTGGGCCAACCCGGCCACAAGGAATCATCCGGGATTTTCGTATGCAAATAATGAAGGGGCCCTAAACCCACCACCGCTGCAACAACCTCAAGCTAGGCCTCCCCCTCCACAACCTCAATACCAACCAAGGGGACCACCACAACAAAGCTACCCGCCTAGGGAACAAGCGGGACCATATAGGCCGTCTGGTTATAATCAAAGTTGGAGAGCTCCGAACCCACCACAAGCACAACCAAGATCGGATCATGAAGCTAGGGTGGAGGAATTCATGGCGGAGCAAAGAAAAATAAATGCTAAGTTGACGGCGCAACAAGACTCGCTTAATACCGTCGTTGCACAACTTGGAGAGCAACTTGCGTTGCTAAACAAAAACACTCAATAATTATCGGCTCAACTGGAGCCCAATCCACGGAGCAATACCGGCCACATAAATGCGGTAGTGGCGGTCACAACTAGGGGCGGGAAGGATACCACTCCCGCCATGGTCCAAATCAAGGAGCCCGTGGTAGAGATTTTGAACGACAAAGAGCCGGCTATTGAAGAGGAGAGCACGAAAGAGCAGCAAGAAGTTGGAAATTCTGAAATGAAGAAGCCTAATGTGGAGCGCACCTACATGCCTCCTTGTTCCCTTTCACAACGGTTGGCAAGAGCCAAAATAGAGAAGAGGCTCGCCAAGTTCCTTGAATATTTGAGGAGAGTAAGCCTCAACATACCTTTCTTGGATGATATAGTGGAGATCCCGTCGTATGCAAAGTTCTTGAAGGACTTAATATCGGGAAAGAAAAGGAAGGAGAAAATAATGCTTGACGAACAAGGAACTTGGTTCTCCCAGAGGGAAAAGGAGCCCGCGAAATTCAAGGATCCCAGAAGCTTTCGCATCCCATGCACACTTGGAGGAGTCCCATTGCAAAAGGCCTTGTTGACTTGGGAGCAAGTGTGAGCCTAATGCCCCTTAGCATGTTCCAGAAATTGAATACGGGGACCGACTTGAAGCCAACCGACATGAGAATACAACTAGCGGATGGTCGGGTTACTAGGCCGGTGGGGATTGCGGAGAACATTCCGCTACAAGTTCCGGGAGGAATATGCTTACCGTGCGACTTCGTCATTATGGACATTAAGGAGGAGGGCGACGCTTCACTTCTACTTCGACGCCCGTTCTTAGCCACCGGCGGCGTTATAGTCGACGTGAGAGAAGGTACTTTATCTTTGAATGTCGGAAACATCGAGGTTGAGTTTCATTTCCCCAAAGACATGAAGCATATGCCCTACCAAGAGGAGTTGGATTATGTGGACCTCCTTGACGAGGTGATCGATGAAGCCATTCTACATTCTATTGGCGCTCTCTATGATGATGGCCTTGAAGAAGGCCAAACTTCTAGCATTGAAGAAAAGTTGGAGGATCCTCCGGATGGCTCTACGGCCGATGATAAAGACGACGCTGATGTCGTGAGGATAAGGGAGCTTTGTAAGCTCTCCACGACCAACAATTCAAAGAAAGCTCCGTCGAATAAAAGATCGGCGTCACCGGTGAGGAAGAGGATTGGTTCTAGCTCAAGATTGGGGGACTTATCCCCCAACTCTACACATGATGAGGGGACGCCGAGGAAGGCCGACAAGCATCAACAACCAAATCCAAGTGGCCTTCCTGATAAATTTGACGGGCGCATCTCACATGCACCCAATATCACGCGCTAAACGAAAATCATAAGGGGTCGAGCTCAAGACCTTAAACGAGCGCTTGCCAGGAGGCAACCCGACGGTTTTATATCATTTTTAGTTGATTTTTATTTTTATTTTAGATTTTTCTTCGTGTTTAGAGTCTAGCGTCTACAAAAATCATGCCAACAGGCTCTATTTTTATTGACAGGAGATGGAGAACGAGAGATCAATCATATGGAGGATGACTAAGGCAAGGGAGAGCACTCCAGGGACGTGCTCAGGCCCCAGGAGAAGGCAGAGACTGATTGGAGGAAGAAAAACAGAGAATGGCACGAAAACAGAGAGCCGTTGCAGAAAACAGGAGGCCACTCGGCCGAGTGATACTTGTCACTCGGCCGAGCAAAGACTCCATTCGGCCGAGTGGAGCACAGATCAGGGAAGATCCTTCTAACCAACTCTGTTATTTTCTGCGATTTACAGTATAATTTGTCACTCGGATGAGTGACTTGTCACTCGGATGAGTGACTTGTCACTCGGCCAAGTGAATTAGATACCCTGCACGCTCTAAAAATTGCTGAGTGTCCATGTCACTCGGCCGAATGGAACCTGTCCATTCGGCCTAGTGGGAGAAAGCCATTCGGCTGAGTCGTAAGTTGCGAAGATATTTCAAAAAAAATTTTAATCAGCCGAGTGAATCCGTCAGTCGACCGAGTCGTAACTATCCTATATGAGAAGCTGCGGGCTGCACGAATTTTGAAAACCAAAATTCCCCCAAATCCTCGCCCGAGCCCCCTGCCCCTTCCTCTTCCTTAGCCCGATCCGCTGTTTCCCTCGCCTGAGGCGCTGCTGCGCCGCCGACCGCCGCTGGTCGCCGACGCCGCCTGCCGCCGCACTTCACCGGCGCCGCCCTCCCCTGCCGCCGATCACCCTCATTTCACCCCAAATTGGATTTTCTCCTCCATTTTCCTATTTCGTACGCCCATTGCGCCCCAAACTCAAATCAATTCCTATATATATCTATTGTACCCCCATCTCCCCCCATATTTGTTGATGTACACCGCTGATTTTATTGTTTGCTTTTCAGGGTAGCTTGGGGGGAGCTTGGGGGAGCTTCTGGACGCATTCAGAGCTTTGCGGAGGAGGCGTCTCTTCGCACACTTCAGATTTTTCTCTCGCATCGTGCTCAGGTATACTCGTTCCATCATCTAGCACTTCGTAATTTTATTTGGGTAGTGGGCACGTCTCGCGGCACATATGCCGCCTCGCCTGAGGCCACGCACCCGGAAGCCCGCTTCCAAGCGGAAGAAGTCAGGTGATCCTGGCTCTTCTTCCGCTAGGGTGGACTCCCCTCCACCTAGCCCACCACCACCTACACATCCGCCTCCTGCCGATCCCATTCCACCACCTGCACAGCCGGCCCCCGCAATCGATGCGATGGAGATCACGTTTAGAGATGACGCACACCGTGCCAGATTTGAGCGTATCTTCCATCGCTCGATTGTACCCTCTAAGTTTGCACACCTTACTGACTTAGATCTCCTAGGGGTACTTGAGGGGCTGCTCACGCTGTACGATAACGTTGGTTGGCACGAATTTCTGTCTGTGTCGGCGGACACCTACATCCGCCCGACACTTGAGGTCCTGAGCTCTATTTCCCGGACCACTGGAGGATGCTCATTTCGAATGATGGATCGAGAGTGCGTGGTCACTCTCGACATGCTTCAAGCGTTCTTCTAGTGGCCCGCTGTACCGATCCCAGACCGCGCTTACACTCCCACGCACATCCCACCCCCGTCGTTCGACACGCATGCCTTCTGGACACGGATCACGGGTTCACCACTCGCCTTTGACCCTAATAGGGCCAAGGCATCTGCGATTCTCCACCCCTGCCTCCACATTGCACATCACCTTATGGCGACCACTTTTCTTGTGAGGTACGAGCCCGGGACGCTATCCATGCCAGAGCTCTACATGCTCTAAGCGATGACACATCCTAGGGTCTTCGATAGGGGTAGTGACGTCCTGGTCCCCGCCGTCGAGATGGATATTGCCAGTTGGTACATCGACCGCATTATTATTTCTGTCGGCGCTCATACGCCTATTTGCTGCGACGGTTTGATTACCCTCTTGGCCCTTATGACCGGCGTCGACCTACCAGCTGACTTGCTTCGGCCACCGGGTCCCACTTCACTATCGATAGAAGTTATGGCCCGGATGAGGATGCTACGTCCTTATGGTCAGCAGCACTGGATATGGCTCCACGGTTCTTTCGTCGCGGATTACATGATCCTCCAGAGCCCTGCTCGGACACATATAGTACCCGTGGACGGGGAGTGGATTCCACCTATAGATCTTCTCATCCCTGCCACGTACGTGCTTGATCCTGAGGGTGCTCAGCAGGAGCCCCTCATTCCACCCCTGGACCATGTGATCCCTCAGCCTGCACCTGACCAGTCTGCACCTCCTGAAACCTCTGTCCATACTTCTGTTAGTGTCGGGAGAATTTTAGCTGAGTCCACCCATACTACCACCACCACTTTGCCCATGTCGATAGATCTCATTTCTACTGCCAGCCCTGAGCGTCCCACCACCATTTTAGAGAGCGGCGAGACCTCCTTAACCACCGCGGTAGAGACCCTTTCCTCATTGTGGTTTTCGACTCCTAGGGAGCCATTTTTTGCACCCTTCACGACCTCCCCAGTCGTCGACCTCACTGTCTCCACCGTCGCTGTATACTCCGAGAGCGTCGTGACGTTTGTCCCCACTTCCGTGTCACTGACCTCTCCGCCTGCCTCGTCATCTGTTTTCACTTCAGCTTTTGCTATTGCTCCTTCCTCTTCGACCTTGCCCGCGTCTCAGCCTCACACAGAGGCTGAGCGACACTTAGCAAGCACAGCACCCGAGCACCACCCTATTGATATACCTATCCTTTACGGCGGCCGTGTGAGACAGCCCCGTTCTTCTCCTGTTCGACCTATTCGACCCTCTGCTCCACCTCCCCCCGACACCCTTTTCAGAGCATTCGTGCTCTTGAGGGGGCAGTTAGTGGACTCAGAGGAGACTTTAGGGCTCTCTCCGCTACTGTAAGTGCAGTCCAGACCCGCGTCGCCATACTTCCTAGTATTCAGGCTTGCCTGAATCAGATTCTTGTGTGTCTGCCTCTGCCACCCACACCCACTTAGCAGCCACCACGCCTGCCACCGCCTCCGCCACAGGACGGTGCTGGTGCACCACCACCCCCTAGGCACACACTGGATGCCTTCCACCTTTTTGCCGCTGCCGTTTTGCTGATGTTTTGAGCCTGCTCATTTTTTGCACCCCTCCTCCACACACCGTTTTGGTCACATTTTGGTCATATCTGTTTATATCCTTTTGGGAGAGCGGACGTACTTTTTGGGGACACTCATATTTGCACCATTTTGATCTCTGCATGCATCACTTGCATACACATCATATTTTTATTTTTATTTTTTTCTTTTCATCATGCATGCATCCTCACCCACCCCACACATATCTCGTCTCTCGGTGTGCCACACTTTGCACATTGAGGACACTGTGCACTTTAGCTTGGGGGAGTGAGTCCTCACACTTTTCATTTTTATCGCCTTTTATTGTACTTTTCTCACTTTTCTTCATTTTTACGCCTTTTTCACCCACCTTTTTTTATTATGCATCACATTTTTTTATTTCTTGAGTGTGCTGCATTGTACATGTAGTTTTTTTATTTTATTTTTATTTCCCTTTTATCCTTATTTCTTCCATCTTTTTGCTAGAGATGAATTTTCTGTGATGATCACGACGTGGTGTAAGCTTATCTCTATGTGCATACTATCTTGTCATGCCATAGTTTTTATTTCAGATATCATATGTTATATCTTGCTATGCATTCTAGGTAGTAACCCACACCTTCATGTATGAATATGGATGAAATTCTTTTATTAGCTGAATCAGATGATTTGTACTGTATACTCTTCATGGATAACACACCAAGCTTCACGCATTGATTGCTTATATCTGGAGTACTGCTTTCCTTTCTTATATCACTTCTTATTGCATGAAATTTGTACGCTTCACTTTCAGGTTGAATGGATGTATGTTAGGTTGATATAACTGGATTAGTTTAATTTCTGAGATTAAACTGAGTAGATTACATTACTCTGCTGAAAGTTGTCGTGCACGTCATATAGAGTAAACCGAGTGTTACATAAATTTCTTTCTCCACATATCTTGAGCATTATTTTTATACTTATATTCATTGGTGAATCTCCCTTTAGCGGATCCTATTTTGGCATTTCCCCAGCTATGAAATTCCATGCTCCAATACCCCCAAAATCAAAAAGAAAAAAAATATATGAATATCTTTCTATCTGTTGATTTGGGATCTCAAATGTATATATGCTATGTTAAAAAAAGAGAAAGAAAAAGAAAAGAAAAGAGAAAAGAAACTTATACATGATCCCATCTCATACTCTTTCTTTCTTTCTTCCCTCTTTTGTTTTTATTTTTATTGGAGCTCAAAAAATGGGGAATGTTCTTATTGATTTACTTATGCCACCATGCTTATAAATAAGCTTGGGGGAGAGGATCCAATGATGTGTAAGAGAGTGACTACTTGACTGTGCATGACAACCTAAGCTAGGTAATTTTCTATACTCGATGAGATTACTAAAAGTTTTACGAAATCCAGGAATTGAAACTTAGCATGCATTTCACGAAAACCAAACCTTTCTATTCTTACTGATCCATATTGTGTGATATCTCTTATACTCCAAATAAAAAGCATTCAATTAAAAAGTGTGTGGTCTAGATTATGTATACCGCTTTAGATGCTTCAGACGACGTTAATTCTAGAACGATTCCATATTTCATATTGCTTTGATATTCTCGGGTTTTCTATTTTGAATGCATTCATATTATTATGATATCGAGATAAAAATCTTTGGCATGTGTTTATTATATTCGCCGAATGCTATATGAGTAAGCAAAGCCCACGTCCTGAGAAAATGATCTAGCACCTCTCTCTTTGCTTTCTTTCCTTACTTACTTTCTATTTCTTCCAGTTTTCATTTTTATTATTTTTCCCATCGGGTTCGCCATTTACTTATCTTCCTCGAGGACGAGTAAGAGATAAGCTTGGGGGATTTTGATCACTCCATATTTTATACCTTTTTTTCTGCATGTTTGCATGTCGTTTTGATCGCCCATATTGCATTTTTCACGATTATTTGATAATATTGCGATGCTTTTCACTATTTCTTGTTTTTATCGTATTTCAGGAAATATGGAGCGATTTGGAGCGAATTTGAGATCAAGGGATTTGCACACGCTTAGGAGTGTCGCCCACGGCTCATTCGAGGGCTTATCAGCAATAAAGGATGAGCAGAAGAAGAAGGAAATCAATAGGAGCGACGAGGTGGCAAAAAGAAGAAGAAACAAGCACACCAGCACATCACTCGGCCGAGTAGACCACTATTCGGCCGAGCAAGAAGCCCCACTCGGCCGAACGGAACGAATACGCACACGAAGTTTTCAGCGTATACTCAGTCGAACAAAGAAATCCCACTCGGCTGAGTGAGAAACTTCACTCGCCCAATTGGTGCAGGGAATTCGTCCAGAGAAAAGGCCGAAGTTACTGGAATTTTCAGAGATCCTGAGGAGGCCCACTCTGTCGAGTATGAATGCTCACTCGGCCGAATGAAGAAGTTCACTCGGCCGAGCCACCCCCCGAAGACAGACCCTGAGAACCCCGAAGCTACTGTTTTTGTACCGGGTTTGTCACTCGGCCGAGTGACAAGGGTCACTGGCTGAGTGATCCTCTCCGATTGCTGTTAGGGCTGCGAATTCTGGGCTGCGCAGGGGCAGGTTGGTCACGATTTTTTTGGACGTTTTTAGAGTGTATTTAAGCTCTGTTTTTACCCTAGTTTGTAGAGCTTTTGAACAATTAATTTTTAGACTTTCTTTTAGGATTTTGGTAGGTACTCTTTGTGAAATCTCAGCTGGAGATCGTCGACAATTACATTTGTTTGTCTATTTCTATTAAAAACTCGATCTTTATGCATTATTTATCTTTTGCAATGAATTGTGCCGTGATTATAATCGATTTTTCTGAGATTTGCATGATGTCTAGTGAGTAGTGCCGTCGTCCTAGGGCGTAGGGATGAACCCTATGGACCCTATTTCTAATTTGTGATGAATTTGTAGAATTGTTGCTAGAATTGATTAAGGTTAGGTTCTGATCAATTGATTACGAGTAGCTAGGAATTCATATCGATTGGAATTTGCAAGAGATTGGATCCCAATTGATAGAAAGGCCTAGATATTCGATTTAGATTGACAATTGGATTTCTCTATATTTGGTTTGCAAGAGATTGGGCCAAAGCTAGGATTTTTAATTGTGATTCTATACTAATATCCGTTTGCAAGAGATTGGACGGATAGGAACTATCATAACCTAGTTCGTAGCTCAAGTTTGCATGAGAGTGGGCTCGAGATACGATTGAACAATGATGTCGTTCTTCACGCTAGCGGCTTAGGCTAGGGTTTACACGAGAGTGGGCCATATCCTAGGTTTTCTATAGACCGGCAATAGCACGAGAGCGTGAGCTTGGTTCTACATTAAGTTGCGACTAGTTCACCTATATTCGAGCTTAGTAACAATGAAACTTATGAATCACAAGGATGAGAGACGGTCCGTAGTAGGGATTTCCTATCCCTGAACGGTTTATTATATTGATATTTCTCTTGATATTTGAACGACTGTGACTGTTATACCCAAAACTATTCTTGATTCTCTTGATAGCTAGGTGATTGGAAAAAGACACGGTCATTTGTCCTCACTGAGTTCGATACCGCTACACCGTGCGCTTGCGGTAAAACTACAAGTCGTTTTTCAGGTATACATCCGGACGAGATCATTATTCTCTTAGTAATGTCAAGATTAATGATTCTATTCTTGAGACTAACACTACTAATGATATTGTTGAAGATATTCCAAGTGATGCAGGAATTCCCAAAGCTTACCCAACCGTTCACAACCACCCTCATGACCAAATTATTGGAGATATTGGTGTGGGTGTTCGAACGTGGTCTAGAATTGAAGAATTCTCTCATTGCGCATTTGTCTCTACCATTGAGCCAAAGAACATCCAAGAAGCATGTAAGGATAGCTCTTGGATAGTGGTAATGGAAGACGAGCTCAAGCAATTCGAGAGAAATGAAGTTTGGGAGCTCGTTCCTCTTCCAAGTGGTCACCAAGTGATTGGGACCAAGTGGATCTTCAAGAACAAGACCGATGAGAACGAGGTCATCACAAGGAACAAAGCAAGGTTAGTAGCTCAAGGCTATCGGAAAGAAAAAGGTATCGATTTCGAAGAATCCTTTGCCCCCTAGCTAGATTAGAAGCTATTAGATTGCTTTTATCTTTTGCATCCCATAAGAATTTCAAACTGTTTCAAATGGATGTTAAAAGTGCATTTTTAAATGGTATTGTTAATGAAGAAGTTTATGTTTCTCAGCCACTTGGTTTCATACATGAAAAATTTCTAAACCATGTTTTCAAACTTAAGAAAGCGTTATATGGGTTGAGACAAGCTCTTAGAGCTTGGTATGATCGACTCAAAACCTTTCTTTTGGATTTAGGTTTTAAAATGGGTGAAGTTGATTCAACACTTTTTATTAAGGATTATGAAATGCCATCCTATTAATTCAAGTTTATGTAGACGATATTATATTTGGTTCTACTAACTTTAATCTTTGTTAAGAATTTTATAAGTCTATGAAGGATGAATTCGAGGTGAGCCATATGGGTGAGCTCAACTATTTTCTTGGACTGCAAATTCGACAAATGAAGGATGTGACTTTCATACATCAAACCAAGTATACAGGGGAGCTTATCAAGCGATTCGGGATGGAATCGTCTTCAAGCAAACGGACTCCCATGAGTACGATGACCTATCTACACAAGGATGAGAACGAAAAAGATGTAGATGTTCATCTATATCGAGATATGATCGGTAGCTTACTCTATTTAACTGCTAGTATGACTGATATCATATTTTTCGTATGCCTATGTGCTAGATATTAAGCTAGACCTAAGGAGTCACACTTGATTGCGGTTATACGAATCTTTCATTACCTCAATCATTCACTAGATTATGGGTTACTTTATCCTAAATCTAGCACATAAGAGTTAATCTTATATAGTGATGCCGACTTTGCCGGATGCAAATCTGACAGGAAGAGTACTAGTGGCACTTGCCATTTTCTAGGAAATTCCGTAGTTTCTTGGTTCTCCAAGAAACAGAACTCGGTATCATTGTCCACGACTGAAGTGGAATATATTGCCGCAGGTCTTGCATGTGCACAAGTTCTTTGGATGAGACACACTCTTTCAGACTATGGTGTCATTTGAGATACTTGTCCTATCATGGTTGATAACCAAAGTGCTATATGTCTTTCCAAGAATCCAGTACATCACTCCTATACCAAACACATAGATGTGAGACACCATTTTATCAATGATCATTTAGCTTAGAAGGACATCATCTTAGAGTACATTGAAACCCAAAAACAAATCGCCGACATCTTCACTAAACATCTTAAAGAAGATTCCTTTGTGAGGTTGCGTGGAGAATTAGGGATTATGGGTGAATCTGAAATTTAGGAGTTCAACTTTCATGTTATGTCATTTTTTTTGAACTCATTTCATCATAGTACTTCTCTTCCTTTGATAGATTATATGTTTCACATATATTTGTTGTAAGAGAGGTTATTGATATTTCGTTGATTTCGTTAGTTTTTGGATTGCTTTAAGAGATTTGTGTGTTAAACGATTATTTCTTGATATTGATTTCTTGTTGAGATTTATGTTAGAGTATAGGTCCTAAGGTGAGTTGTCTCTATTCTCAGGATTTTTAACCTCACTGTGCATTTTTGGACTAGGACAGACGACTGTCACTTCTTCGACAGTCGATTGTCCTACTCTATGTTTCTCATACAACAGACTATATCTTTCGCACATGCGACTGATGACAACTTTACAGTCGACTGTCTGATCGACAGGCGACTGCAGTTTTGCCATCAGGCACCTGTACATTTGGTCTGTGGTCTCTGTTTCTTTTTATCATTGAATTATTTATTCTCTGTTAGTTGACTGATGAGTAATTTACAGTCGACTGTCTTGGACAGGCGACCGTGATTTACCCTACAGTCGACTGTCTGTCAACCTAAGCCCATCTTTATCCTTTCAACCAGTCGACTGATGATTGTACATCAGTCGAATGTCTACTGTTGTGGCGGTTCGTTAATGTGATCTGAGCCGTTGATTTTTTGATCCAACTATCCAGATTCTTTTGACCCCTCATTATAACTTCGAGAACCATCGATTCGATCGATCGATTTCTCTCTTTTCCGATTGAAATCTCCGTCGTCTCTCCCCTTTGAACTTCACGATCGTTCTCTCCTTCGTTAAATTCAAGCTGAGACGAAGCCTCTCTCCTCGATTGTTCGCTCGATTAACTCTCGTCCGTCGATCGTCAAGTCTTAGGTATCATCCTCTTTCGTTTATCGACGCTTGCTTACCCTAGCTTCTATCATTAGTATTTCATGGAACCTGCTGGTTCTCCGTCGTTAGGAGAAACTTTGAACATCTTTCTTGCTGAATCCTCTCCTCCACCTTATGACCAGTAACCCTCCTCTCCGCCAGCTGATCAACCTCCCCCTACACCTCCGTCAGTACCGCTAGAGGACTTTCTTCTCGATCAACTGTGTGACCGTGTCTCTGCCATTGAAAAGCTTGCTTCCTCAATGGATCGAAGCTCTCTCTTCTTCTAGAGCTTCAGTACAAGTCGTTCGTGCTTCACGGGTTCCCCATTTCGGCCGCTCTTCAGGCCATGTTTCCACCTTCGGAGGAGTCTCCCAAGTCAGCTGCTCTCCCTCCTCCTCCTGGATTCGTACCTCCGTTTTCTGATGTCCAGCCCAGTGTCCATGTTGATGGTGAGTCTTCTACTGCGGGTGCGTCGTCATCCAAGAGGAAGGCTCGTGCATACCCTACCCGTCACTCTACCAGACTGACGTTCCGTCAATCTGGCTGCCCCTCTGACACATCGGTCATCCACATCGACTGATGCTTCTGTTGCTGCTCCTAGGGACACTCACCCTAAGACTTAGACTTTTTGTTAGGATTGAGTGTTTGAGCGCTTTTGTATGGATGATGTTATCTGGTTTTAGTTTATATGACTGCTGATGTTGTATTGATGGCATATGTATTTTTGTTCTTTTTGATGCACATGGTGATGTACATGTACTTTGTACCCCGTGTAACATTCATACACACAGACACACACAGACACACACAGACACACACACACACACACACACACACATGAAAATGCAGTTTCTTCAGTTTGTTTCACACATTACATAATTGTCTAACTTATATGTGTGAATTTTGTGAAATTGTCTCCTTGTATGTGATACCCTCTATGTGATGTGATTTGAGACGATTTTCCTTTTTATGTGGCTCATAATGTTGATATTGGACTCTCATTCCTCTAATCAGCTAAGTTAATAATGTGATTTATGAGTTTTTTGATTTGTATATCTTTAGACTCATGTAATTGTTTTTAGTTCTTATTTAGCACAATTGTTGTTGTTATTTTACTCCCACCTTTTTGGATAATGCCATAGGGGAGGAGAAATAAACAGATTCATAATGAATGTGCTAAGTAAATTCTAAATACACTTGAATCTAAGATTGAAGTTGCCTTAGATTCAGGGGGAGTAAGATATAATGAATATGGATTATAAAATACTAGATTTCATGGACTCTAGCAAATCATTTCTTTCATGCATATCTTACTCATTTGCTTCATTTGATCTATAGATGCCCTAAATTTTCTTGACTAACTTGATTGGCATCTATGTAGGGGGAGTAAGTTTTCGTTTAGCAAAATTATTTATCTTTTTGTTTATGTTTGTTTGTCATCATCAAAAGGGGGGAGAATGTTGAGTATTGGACTTCTCCTTACTTAGTGTTAATGATGTACAAACATAAATACTTGTGACTAATCCCCTATTTGCAGTTAATCCATTACCTAAGCATATCATGAAGATCTATTAGTAATGGATGTCACTCAAAGATCAATGAAAGCAAAGAAAGTGGATTGGATGATCAAAGATGGTGATTGAAGCTTTTAGAAGAATTCAAGCTCATACGTTGAAAAGAAGAGAGAGTTTTACAAATGTAATCTTCTTTTTCTATTCAAGTGTGTATCTTAGAAGTAGAACTATGTTGGAGCATACACACACATCCTCATTTCAGTCTTAGGAAATCATTAGATCATCTTTCCTTTGACTCCAATCAAGATTGTGCATCTATTGATCTCAACAGTCGACTGCTGAACAATTTACAGTCGCCTGTCTTAAAATAGTCGACTGTTTTTTGTTCTATAGTCGCTTGTTATGCACATACTTAATTGGTTATTTTCTTCGGCTTATAAGCTTTAACTCTTTTAGGCGACTGCGGTACATTTTACAGGCACCTGTCCAAGTGACAGTCGACTATGGTTTGTTAATCAGTCGCCTCGCTATCTTCAGCCCAAAATCAATTCTCAGTTTTGATCTGGCCAGTCGACTGATGTTGTATTTACATTCGACTGCCCAATGGCACAGTCGACTGTAAATTCTTCAACAGTCGTCTGTCTTTGAGCCTCTCTGAAGACTCAACTCTCTGGAAAATGTCAGGGTTTGTGACAGTCGTCTGTAGAAGGAATTACAATCACATGTTGGATTTTCAGTCGACTGTCTTCTCTTCATCAGTCGCTTGTCCTATATTCCCAGACTTTTCTAGGATCTTCTTAACTTACCCTCATTTTGACCAGTCGCCTGTTTAAGGATTTACAGTCGCCTGTTGGTTTAACAGTCGACTGTCTACTCCTTACCATTCGACTGTCCACGTGGTAAGTTACCGTTATGAATTCTCACCTACCCACTATCACTATGCAGCAGTCGACTGTGAGTTGTTCATCAGTCGACTGTCGCGGAAACAGATTCTATCCGTTGAGTTTTTCTTCACAGATTTCAAAGGGGTTTTTGGGGATTCAGCTTGAAGGGTTTGAGAAACCTATAAAAGAAGCCTCTACTGTTCCATTGAGAGGTGGACTCTCTAAAGTTTCATTTTGCTAAAACATTCAAGCTTTCATTCTTCCAAGATCAAAGCTCTCAAAATCCAAAAGCCCTAGAATTCCTGTCTTTCATCTCTTTCTCTCCAACCTAGATCCAAAGAGAAATCTTGTAGGCATTTGGTGCAGTCAAGAGAAAGGGCTTTCATCTCTTCCAAGAGATTCTTTCAACACACAACACACTTCTCCTTCAAGTTCTACTTCAAGGCATATGTGATTGTAAGTGTTGCTTAATTTCATATTTTATAACGTTCGTTATTTGATTTACTCTCGGGTTGTGAGAGTGTTTTGCTTGATCCCAAGTTGTGGGAGTCAAGGACATCGAGTCTACTTCGATTTCACTTGTAGGGTTGCTACAAGTGGGTTTTTTAAGGAAACCTCAAGTTAGGGTTCTAACTTGAGTATCATGTGGTTACCTGGTGGAAGGGACGTAGGATTATTGGGAACAAGTCGGGAAGTGACTTGGGTAATCCGAACCCTTGAAACATCCTTGCGTTTGCATTGTTTATTTTTGGGGTTTACTTTTATTCCGCATTAATTGTTAGTTAGGAATTTAATTTGGTGTAACTATCTTTTTAAATTGCATAAACACTATTCAACCCCCCTTCTAGTGTTTTCCCCATAGCCAGGGTCCTTACATAGTTTGCGGCTGCAGGCCATCGTAAAAGAATCCAATCGCATAGCCTTTGTCATATCCATGGTGTGGGCAAGCAATCAGAAGGTCCATGAATCTCACCCCCATGCTTGGTCATACGTCTACTTCTCCCTCTGCGAAAAGGACATGATTTGTGCTTCAAGCCATGGGTCCTCTGCAAAGAAAAGAATTTTTTTAGAAATTCAGTTTGCAATTGTAACCAAGTAGAGATAGATCTAGGCGGCAAAGAATTAAACCAATACTTTGCTTTATCTTTCAGAGAGAATGGAAAGAATTTAAGATAAACAGAATCAGAGCTAATTTTTCCATCCAACTGTGTCAAGTATACTTCTTCAAAATTTCTGACAAGCAAATAAGGATTATCATTTTCAATGCCATGGTAAGATGGTAAGAGTTGAATTATACCTGCCTTCAGATAAAAATTATGAGCATCTGCAGGTAGAACTATGCATGAATCAGACACCACCCTAGACGGCATACAAATTTCCAATAAAGGTCTTTCTTGTGCAGGTGGTGTGAAATGTATTTCATCATTATTATTAGCCATGTTTTCTGTTCGTACTATTCTATGTGAAGTAGGAGACCTATGCCACATAAATGTAGTGACCCTGTGCTACGATGAACAAACACTAGAGGGGTGATGAATAGTGTGTTATAGAATTATAAGGAATTTACGCCAAATAAAACCCAAATTAACCAATAAATACGGAATGAAAGAAGTGATCAATAACACAAGGAATAATGCAATGCTAACTTGCAATCTACACAGGTTCGGTGCCACCCAAGTCTCCCCGACTTGTTACCGGTGCCCTAATCCAGCAACACCCGGATCCCCTCCGGATACTCTAGTAAAACCACTAGAGCTTCCTTTAACCCACTTGCGGAAACCCCACAAGTGCAATCGACCTACAATCGATGTCAGTGTATCCCACAACCCGGGAACACGCAAAGACCTTAATCCCACAACCGGGGACTAAGCACACTCTCACAAACCGAGAGCAAAACGAAATCTTGACTCCCACAACTTGGGATCAAGCCAAACCTCTCAACAACCGAGAGTATACAACAATTAAGAAGTATATAGAATGAAATATAAAGCTTCTTACCACAAAATCCTATGCCTTGAGAAATACTTACCAATATATGGCAAGAGTGGATTTGAGGAAGATGAGATCACAAACCCTAGCACCACCAAGATGATCAGCAAGAGATGGCTTAAGGTGAAGATGCTGGTTGTGATTCAAGCTCTTAGCTAGAGGAGTTCACAAAGATTGAAAATCTCTCTTGAGAAGTTAGGGCTTCAAAGAGAAAGAGAGAGATTTTCTTGCAAGAGAGAGAGCTTGGAAATAGATAGTGAATTCTCTTCTATTAGGTCTGAAATAACTCTGATAATGGACCCTGTTTCTAGCTTGAAACGAATCAGGTTTATATAGAAAGAATCAAGAAAAGTCGTGGTCAATAATCTCCCAACGGTCATATTTTCGAGCAGCTTAATTGGTCTAAGAAGGATCACTGACCGATTAGTTTTTCAACGAGTTGGTCGGTGAACCTTCTTGGACCGACTAGAAGGAAGACAACAAAGATAGTGAAATCAAGAGATAGAAGAACTAGTCGGTCTAAGAAGAAGCATCAACCGACTAGTTTGACAACTAGTCGTTCGGTGAGCCTTCTTAGACTGACTAAGTAGTCAACAGTAAAGAAATCGAATTTCACAAGGAGAACTAATTGGTCTGAGAAGGATTCCCAACCGACTAGTTGGACAACTAGTCGGTCGGTGAACCTTCTTGCACCGACTAATTGGTCAATAAATAGGCTTGAATATATTAGGATAACTAGTCGGTCTGAGAAGGATTTCCAACCGACTAGATCGTCATCTAGTCGGTCGGTGAACCTTCTTGGACCGACTAATTGATCAACAGTGAATGGGCTGAGATAAGCAAGAATGTCTAGTCTGTTCAAGAAGGATTTCCAATCGATTAGGTCGTCATCTAGTCGGTTGGTTCTTCTACTTGAACCAACTAAGATGCATAAGAAGCCGAGAAAAGAGGCGATATGCTTCGGGAAAGTTTCTAAGGGCTTCTAAATCAATCCTAGAGATAAGATATGAGAGGTATGAAGATTTCTAGGCAAGTACTACGCAAGGCTTAACATTCTATTGTTGGATCTGGATCCTAGCCTAGAGGGGGGTGAATAGGCTTTTAAAAATAATTCGTGCAACCCACGAATAAGCACACGCAGTTATAGCAGCAACAGGGTAAATGAAAAGCAGACACAGAGTACACCGCAGATTTACCCTGGTTCGATCGTCCCAACGACCTACTCCAGCCCCCAAAGCAGAACTAGTATTGAATAGCGCAATAGGTACAAAACCACAAGTTAGAGCACGCTCAGAGCACCCTCTACGTCTCTACACTCGCTAGGCTCTCAGTACCCCACACACAGTGTTTCCTCTCACTATCAATTCTAGCAAAGCTTTCTACCAGCTAGTCCCAAACTAGCTGGGTCCCACTTGTCTAGTCCCAACTAGACAAGTCCCAAAATAGTCAAACAAAAATAGGTAATGTTTCCCCTACGAGGATCTAACACAACAGCTACACAAAAATAATAATAAATAGAGTTTAGGAATCTCAGTTTGTGTAGCGGCGATGTCCTCGTCAATCAGCACAGGCCAGAAATCGTCTGACATAGATGTAGATGTCCCCTCGTTTCATCAGCAACTCAAGATGCTTTGAAGATACAACTAGCAATGTGTATGTGCACAACTCCCCTCAATAATTGTCACTGCCTGCTTTGGTCTCTCTCTTAAAATCTTTGTGCGGATCTTCCACAAATTTGTGCAGCTCTGCCCATTTAGAATTTTTCTTTCTCAATGATGTCCTTGCACCTGCACACAAAAACAAAGAAATAAAACTCCAATATTCTTGATAAAATAAAATCAGAAACACCAAATAGAATCGGCGGCCTGTGCTTGGATTTATCAAAGAAGCAAAAATGAAAGTGCTCTTTTTTTAAAAAAATCCCTTTTTGTTCTCAGGTTAATTCATGGGTTTGCAAAGGGAAGATAAAAAAATGTGCCCTGTGCTTAGTGCTTAAGGATTTCCAACATACACAAAATGAACGTGCAGCACTCAAGATTCCATAATCAAAAAATTAACATTGAAGAGATCACTTAGTATTCTTTCAAGCACACAAAGAGAAATAATTTCGCACCTTTGGATTGACAAGGAAAAAGAAATGATGTGCCTTCTAAAAATAATTGTTTTTAAAACAAACCAAAACCCAACATGTACACATGCCACACACACACACACAAATTGCTATCCCTTAATTTTTTGTTTGCCTTTTAAAACACAACGTGCGGCAATGAAAAAAAAATAATTTTTAAACACAAAACACTTTCTCCATGCGACAGTGAAAAGAGGTGTTAAAAAGAAAACTTAGAACTCAAAAATCGGCAGTGGAGATTTTTAGAGGGGTGCTCTCCTAAAAAGAATGAAGACCATTAAAATTGTCTGACCCTTGTGCATTGAAGAAAGAACCCCAATTTGAAAGTTTCGGCTGCCTCACAAAAGAAATCTCAAAAAAAAGGAAGTAACCAATAATGTCTCGGCCTGGGATTTTTATGAACGAGAGGAACAAAACATTGCGCCGCCCCTTGCAACAAAATAATTCGGCTGCTAGGTTATTTTCGCAAGGTGGGTTAAGTTCTCCGAAAAGAAATTTGGCCGGCCACCCTTTTCTCCTTATTGCCGCGCGACCCTTCAACCCTAGAAGATGGGTATTTATAGAACCAAGGTAAAGGGGTTATGCCAACCGCTTAGGGATTTGACCCAATCAATATGAGATTTGATTTGCAATTCAAATTGGATGAGATTGGAAAAGGAAAAGATAAAGGATTTGAATAGATCTTGTTTGGTGTTTGAATAGGAAATGGGTAGGCACAAATCCATCAAATTGATTTGATCAAATATCAAATTGATTTGAATAAATCCAATCTCCTAAGTGAATTTGACTTGATCCACATCTCTTCTCATGACTTGACTAAGTCCACTTTGCTCTCCATTGACCAAGTCAAACTTCTTTGTGCACATACACTCCCTCTCTCCCAATATACTATACGAATAGCAATTCCTCCAAATAGTGATCACCGAGCCTGAAACACACTAAGCACACACATTAGATATAACGACACGTTTGTCATCATCAAACCAAGATCTTAGATCGTTGCTTCCAACAATCTCCCCCTTTTGGTGATGACAAACCCATAAAAGATTTGAGCAATAAGTATGGGTGTGTGAAGTGTGTTGAATGGTGTAATGCCATATGGATGTATGGATGAGTCATGGATGAGTCATTCAAACATTACAAAGCATGCACAACAAATAGTAGATAATAGTAGATATAAAAGCATGCTCCCCCTTCTCTCAAGCTCCCCCTTCAACAAATAGTTTAGTATATTTCAAGCTCCCCCTTCAACAAATTTCAACAAAATAATATCAACATCAAGCTGTCAAAATCTTTTCTTTCTCCCCCTTTGTAATCACCAAAAGTGGATTAATGAAGTCACAAAAATATTCCATGCAAAAATAAATCATTATTAGATGTAGCGTGCAATTTGCATGAGTATTCCAAATAATAGACAAGTCAAGTTCATAGAATTTCATACCAAGACTTCTCCACCTTTGTGTAAGTGAAATGATATAGACAATAAAGTACAAGAGGAGATTCAATTTTAGAAAATCAACCAAATCAATCCACATTTTCCAATTTTCATGAATATCACTAGGATTGATTTTTCCCACCTCATCAAAGATGAGTTCAAGTTACCGAACCCCAAAACATGGCCTAAAAGGACTTTTAAATGTGGGGTGGCATTGCTTGACGAGTAATATACACCAACACTAATGATTACCCATGTAGCATAAGTTGGATACTCGTGGGTTGTGTATTAGCCATGAAGTGTATCCATTTTTCATACGGAGCAATTTTCATATATATTTTCATTTGCAATTCTTTTGTGCTCAATTTTTATTCATGGCTAAACACTTCATATCCCTTAGAAAATTTCAGAAATTAATCATTCCTACATTCACTTTCCATGGTTCTTCAAAAGAATCTCCAAAAGCACGAAAAGTCAAGTATCGTGAAAGTGCAAATGTAGGTGTAGAAGTCAAGTTTGAAATTTTTAGAGACATGTCATGGCTACTAAAAAGATAACAACATGTTCATGTAGCTAAAACAATAATGAATTGACTTCTACAAGGGATACAATTGATCATTCATACAATACCACTTAAGAGATTCATAAGCGGGGAGTCAATAAGCACTTTTTTTTATGATTTTTTTTTCATTTTTTTTTTGTTTTTTTTCAGAAATAAAAACAGTAAAAATCATCCATGCAAGCACACAAATCAAAATAAATCAAGCACACAAACAAATCTATGAAGGTATGCAATGAAATGCAAAGAGGGATAAAAATTATACCTTCTCATCGCTTTTTGACGAAGGAGCTAAAAGAATGAGACATTGAATTTAACGCTCCTCGCCGAAACTCCATCACACCTACATGAAAGGTGTTAAGTGTGACCTTGGAATCCAACAAGGTCCACTAGTGTTAGCCAATATTGTTTTAGGAACCCACACTTGTTTAAATTTGATATTTGTGTTCCTAAATTTTCAATAGTATGAAGTATGGCCTACACTATCACAAGTAAAGCACTTTGCATATAAGTTCTTCGCAATAGATGGTGCATTGTGGAATTTCTTGAATTTTGACTTTTCAACGTTTTTCGAACCAAATCCAAGTCCTCTTCTATTATTGCCATATAATTGATTCTCTAAAATAGTATCTAACGATTGTTTTCCCATAGAGAATTTCTTAATGGCCACTTCAAGATTAGAGACTTTGGATTTCAACAATTTATTTTCTTCCACAAGCAATGTGCATTTACTTATAAAAGCTCTCTTGTTTTCCTCTTCCTTCCTTTCAAATTCAATCATTTTTCTTTTAAAATCATTATCCAACATGCAAAATTTATCATTAAGCTCTCTAATCACATAGTCTTTTTCAGTTTCGAGCTTAATCAAATCAAGTTTAAGCATGCTAATATTATTCATCAAGGAAGGGCAAGAGAGACAAGGTGCTTCATCATTAAAATTGGATTTTTCCTTTTTCAAAGTATCAATAGTAGAGTCACGAGCAACAATATCAATTTTGAGTTTTTCAATCTCTTTAGACATTTCATATTCAGATTGTTGCATTTCAAAGTTTTCATTTTGGTAGTCATCTATAGTGGATTCAAGCTCTACTATTTTATCTTGCATTTCTTTACAAAGAGTAAGGAGTTCAGTTTTACTACCAGAAATTACCTCATCGTGTATTCCCATCAATGCCATGCATGAATGGGCTTCGTGTTCCTCCTCCTCGCTCTCAGCTTCGCTATCCTTGTCCCAAGTAAGCACCTTGGATTTTCCCTTTTCTTTAGCTACCTGAGCTGTCTCATGTGGGCAATCCCTCATTCGATGTCCTCTTTTCTTGCATTTAAAACAAGTCATTCTATTAGTAGTATTCTGATCATAATTTTGCTTAGAAGACTGAAAAAAGTTAGAGCGATTAAACCTGGGTGCCATTTCTGCTCTTTCTTGCTTGGTCTGGACAAACTTTCTGAAATTTCTGACCATTAGCGCTATGTCATCATCATCATCTTCACTTTCGTCAGCTTTCAGAGCAAGTGGCTTGGTAGCTTTTTCTTTTTCCTCAGGTTTCTCCCTTTCATTAATATTTTGCAATTCAAGCTCGTGGGACATTAAATTACCTATTAAGTCCTCCACCCTCATCTGTGACAAATCTTTCGCTTCTTGGATGGCAGTAACTTTAGGCCTGAAAGAGCTTGGCAGTGCTCTTAATATCTTTCTCACCTGCTCAAGACTAGAATATGGCTTACCGAGCGAACTAGACTTGTAGACAATGTTGGTGAACCTCGCAAACATTTCTGATATCGTCTCTGAAGGTAGCATGTGAAATCCCTCGTATTCCGTGCTCAGAAGTGCAAGTCTAGACTCCTTCACCTGTGACGTTCCCTCGTGCGTTACCTCCAAAGTATGCCATATCTCCTGCGCAGTTAGACAATGTGAGATTCTATTATATTCAGATTTATCAAGTGCACAAATGAGAGCATTCATAGCTTTAGCATTTAAGGAATAAGATTTCCAATCATTATCATCCCATTTCTCATTTGGTTTTTCAATCTCAGCTTTTTCTACTTTAATTATAGGCAGTTTATATCCTTTTTCAATTATTTGCCAAGCCTTGTAATCAACAGAAATAAGGTAGATTTTCATACGATTTTTCCAATAAGCATAATCACCTCAATTAAACCTAGGGGGACGGGAAACAGACTGGCCCTCAGCAAAAGCACTATCCATATGGTTATTCATGGTCAATCTAGGCTAGATCCTAAACCTGCTCTGATACCACTTGTTGGATCTGGATCCTAGCCTAGAGGGGGGGTGAATAGGCTTTTAAAAATAATTCGTGCAACCCACGAATAAGCACACGCAGTTATAGCAGCAACAGGGTAAATGAAAAGCAGACACAGAGTACACTGCAGATTTACCCTAGTTCAGTCGTCCCAATGACATACTCCAGCCCAAAAAGCAGAACTAGTATTGAATAGTGCAATAGGTACAAAACCACAAGTTAGAGCACGCTCAGAGCACCCTCTACGTATCTACACTCGCCAGGCTCTCAGTACCCCCACACACAGTGTTTTCTCTCACTATCAATTCTAGCAAAGCTTTCTACCAGCTAGTCCCAAACTAGATGGGTCCCACTTGTCTAGTCCCAACTAGACAAGTCCCAAAATAGTCAAACAAAAATAGGTAATGTTTCCCCTACGAGGATCTAACACAACAGCTACACAAAAATAATAATAAATAGAGTTTAGGAATCTCAGTTTGTGTAGCGGCGATGTCCTCGTCAATCAGCACAAGCCAGAAATCGTCTGACGTAGATGTAGATGTCCCCTCGTTTCATCAGCAACTCAAGATGCTTTGAAGATACAGCTAGCAATGTGTATGTGCACAACTCCCCTCAATAATTGTCCCTGCCTGCTTTGGTCTCTCTCTTAAAATCTTTGTGCGGATCTTCCACAAATTTGTGCAGCTCTGCCCATTTAGAATTTTTCTTTCTCAATGATGTCCTTGCACCTGCACACAAAAACAAAGAAATAAAACTCCAATATTCTTGATAAAATAAAATCAGAAACACCAAATAGAATCGACGGCCTGTGCTTGGATTTATCAAAGAAGCAAAAATGAAAGTGCTCCTTTTTTTAAAAAAATCCCTTTTTGTTCTCAGTTTAATTCATGGGTTTGCAAAGGGAAGATAAAAAAAATGTGCCATGTGCTTAGTGCTTAAGGATTTCCAACATACACAAAATGAACGTGCAGCACTCAAGATTCCTTAATCAAAAAAATAACATTGAAGATCACTTAGTATTCTTTCAAGCACACAAAGAGAAATAATTTCGCACCTTTGGATTGACAAGGAAAAAGAAATGATGTGCCTTCTAAAAATAATTGTTTTTAAAACAAACCAAAACCCAACATGTACACAGGCCACACACACACACAAAAATTGCTATCCCTCAATTTTTTGTTTGCCTTTTAAAACACAACGTGCGGCAATGAAAAAATAATAATAATTTTTAAACACAAAACACTTTCTCCATGCGGCAGTGAAAAGAGGTGTTAAAAAGAAAACTTAGAACTCAAAAATCGGCAGTGGAGATTTTTAGAGGGGTGCTCTCCTAAAAAGAATGAAGACCATTAAAATTGTCTGACCCTTGTGCATTGAAGAAAGAACCCCAATTTAAAAGTTTCGGCTGCCTCACAAAAGAAATCTCAAAACAAAAAAAAGGAAGTAACCAATAATGTCTCGGCCTGGGATTTTTATGAACGAGAGGAACAAAACATTGCATCGCCCCTTGCAACAAAATAATTCGGCTGCTAGGTTATTTTCGCAAGGTGGGTTAAGTTCTCCGAAAAGAAATTTGGCCGGCCACCCTTTTCTCCTTATCGCCGCGCGACCCTTCAACCCTAGAAGATGTGTATTTATAGAACCAGGGTAATGGGGTTGTGCCAATCGCTTAGGGATTTGACCCAATCAATATGAGATTTGATTTGCAATTCAAATTGGATGAGATTGGAAAAGGAAAAGATAAAGGATTTGAATAGATCTTGTTTGGTGTTTGAATAGGAAATGGGTAGGCACAAATCCATCAAATTGATTTGAATCAATCCAATCTCCTAAGTGAATTTGACTTGATCCACATCTCTTCTCATGACTTGACTAAGTCCACTTTGCTCTCCATTGACCAAGTCAAACTTCTTTGTGCACATACACTCCCTCTCTCCCAATATACTATACGAATAGCAATTCCTCCAAATATTGATCACCGAGCCTGAAACACACTAAGCACACACATTAGATATAACGACACATTTGTCATCATCAAACCAAGATCCTAGATCGTTGCTTCCAACATCTATGAGATGAAGCTAGAAGACAATAAAAGTAAACACGACAAACCGTCTTCAAAGCTTCAACATGAAGATTCTGAATCCCTCGACTTCAATAATACTCCTTGAGCTTCAACGAAGCTTCAGGCACACGATCACGCGCTTTAAGAAGTCTTGGGACGTCGCCTGAGATGTACAAAGTAATTTGGCGACGATCTCCATAATTCTTCATGGTCTTGAGTCTTTTAGTTGTCTGTCTTGAATGTCTCTAAGCACAAAGTCTTTGATCCTCAAGGTGTTCTTTGAAGCTTTTGAATCATCCATTCCTATCTTCTCTTTGGATTGAATCTCCATTCTTTTGTTGATGCCATTGGCTTGAGGTTTGAGGTAGCCTTTGAGTTCTTCAAGCCAATGCTTCACCTTTGTTGATCTACCAAGTCCTCCATTGAATCAACACGTGTATTTACTTTTGATCTTCTTGAATCTAATTGGTGACTTTTTAGCTAACTGCAAACACATGAGTTAATCACAATGATTTGTGTTTGATCATCATCAAAATCAAGGTGGAGAGTCCAATACTCAACATTCTACCCCTTTTTGATGATGACAAACCAAATATAAAAAAACTAATAATTGTGCATTAAATATACTTACTCCCCCTGCAATGATGCCAATCAAGTTAATATCAATAATCAATACCATTATTCATCAGTTAATAGTGTATGTATCACATGAGGTTGTGTATATATCGCATGAATGACCAGAAATAATATGCATACACAATACAAATCATATACATGCTACACATCTTAAACATGAGCATGATTACCAATATATATATAATGTAATCAATATAAACCAAGGTAATCACCAATGCTCCCCCTGAATCATATACATGAACGATCATACATAAAGTCTATATGATTCAAGTTATTGTTTAACACTCAACATTTAATAAGCACATCCTTTGTTTATTTCTCTCCCCCTTTGGCATTATCCAAAAGACATGGGGGCATAGAAACAACAAATGCAAAAATAGAGAGTGGAAAACACAAAGGTATGTCTAATGTAAACTCGATAAGCTACCAATTGAAAACAAGATATCAAAATAAAGATATCAATTGCAAGAGCACATATCCAACAACAACTCAACTACCCTTAATTATCACAAGAAGATAAGCAATAAGTATATGTGATAAAAGATTACAATAGATACTAATTGTAAAGAGTAGTGTGAGCAGTGTTAGAAAAGTGACAATAGCATAATTAGCAGTAACTACTAGCTATAAATATGACATACCACAATGACATAGATCAACAAATAATATCAATAAACTGAGATCTAAGTCAAACATAAAAAATGCAACAATCATGACTATGGAAATTCTTAGCCATGTGTACACAGTTATGTTATGAAATAATAACACAAATTAAGTATAATGGCATGTGATACCAATTGTGGGCATACCAAATCATTTCCAAAAGTATCTCCAGCTAAACTCCACAAAGTATCTCCAAAAGTTAGCATACCAAATCGAAGTGAAGTGTGCGATGTGGGCATACACAAATATCTATATCATGCAGAAGTGTTTCTCCAAATAGAGATAGTAACATCATAAAACTTATGGCATACACAATTCTAGCACACTAGGATACTAATTGAAACAATGTTCAAAAGAACCATAGTGCTAGCATGCATTCCAGAAGAGATACTCACAGAATGAGTCAATGAAAAGCATGGAATGCCATGAGCATAAAGAAGATAAGTACTATATCATAAGCTCAAAACTAGCATCAAGCAAGAGCATGAAAAGATGATATCCAATATAAATAGTCTACCAATTGTAAAGATGATACCAATAATAGTCTAACAAAGTATGCAAGGCAGGCAAGTAATGTCAAGATCATGACATCACTTGAGAAGGAAACCAAGTGAACAAATAGAGACATGATCTCATCCTAGCTCAATTATAACAAAGGATTCAACATGAGGCATAATGTGACAAAACATCTTTTGTGCAAAGGCATGAAGATAGTCTACGTTCAAAGTCACAAGGTAGAACATAAACGAATAAAGTTAATATGAACATCGCATGCATGCATACCAATTGTGCGAATAGAATAAAAGCTTGTGTAAGCACAATTTAATCGGAGGTAGCATTAATGAAGTCATAGTGCATCAAGATATATTCAAGTAAGAATATCTATGACAAAATATACATATTATCAAACACAATATAAAACTTATATGATCGTGTATAGCACAAATTATCTCTAACATCTCATAAAAATAGCATAAAATATGAGCATGAGATGAGAGATGACATAGTGAAAAATATAGCTTGAAGATCACTAACTAATATGAATGAGTGTTATGTCACTTGTGAAAATATCATACTTGAAAGATTTAGCTATAGACATGAAAGATCTTTCGAATAAAATTATAGCTAAACAGCAGTCATGAAGTAATTAAAATGATAAGTAACATACATTGATCACCCCAAATCATATCAATACGTCTCATAAAGATAATCAAACAAATTATAAGAAAAGTATGAGATGTGTAGTGATACAATGAACAAATATGCATAAAGATCCTAAATCATTAATCTTATTCATGGCATGAAAAAGATATGAACATCAATAAGCAACTAACCAATTCATTATATGAATGTTATAGCTACCATGGTACATGAGTCGTAATAAGACATATATGACATACATGAACAAGGTAGTCACATAAACAAACAATCTTCATGAGGGTGTGACAAGCATGAGCTAATGAAGAAGTATGCTATATTATACAAATCGAATATATTAAAATACCAATTGTAAACATGGTAGTCAAAACCAATATATTAAAATACCAATTGTACAAAACACATACTTACAACCATTTAGCTCTCCCTATATGTGTGTATCTCCAATGCACCATCCTTTCCTTTGAATTGATCCATCATTTGTAAACCAAGGAGTGTGTAGAGTAGGCATCTTGCCCAACAATCTGACAATTCAACAATTGGTGGTATCCAAAAACTTTTTGGATCCAATTGGTTAAGGAACAAAATCAAGTAGTCCAATAACCAATCATTTACCAATTGTAATTCCTATGCATATGATTTAGTCAAGCAACATCATTATGAATACATACATCTAATACAATAGTGTGTGCTAGAAAGATTCCTCGTTCAATATGCATATGTGCACAAAATAAACATTCACAGCACAACACATATTGAAGGAAGGCATAAAAAGTAATACCACAAAGAGTGTGCATGAAAAGTATAAAGTATTAATTTTCAAAACCAAATTTCTCTTTCCCTTTGGCATATCAACAAGATAGGAAGGTGCAAATTGATAATAAATCACCAAGGGTCAGAGAAATCAACTGATCTATATGCACAACATAATATGAATGAAATGCAATGACATATAGAAGAACATAACATGATAGCAATCGAACTGTCATACTCCCACACAATCATACAAACTATGCAAACTTGGGAGTAGTGGACGAACTCATATATATATATATATATATATATATATATATATATATATATATATATATATATATATATGGGTACAAAAAGTAATCATACAAGCATGGTACCCAAGCAATGAAGTGTAATATGAGTGAGTAAGCAAGGTGGAACATAAATATAAGCGTGTCCCGTGTGTGAAACATGCAAATGAGCATTAGTTCTAACATGAAAATTTTTAAGCCACACGTTATAAATAATCCTCGAATAAACATATGAGTAAGGATTATGAATACACAATGCACATCAGTCAAGAATTTGACACACGTGAAATACATAGACATGAATGACATACAAGACACACAATATGCAAACATAGGATATGCATGAGATAGTCTCAAATACAAAGTGACATCTACATGCATCCAACACACATGGATACCAAATGTAAGAATATACTTACAACATTAAGCTCCCCCTACTTTGGTGCATCACTTAAGCACCATCAACTCCATTTGAATGAAAGTCTTTGCAAATCAAGGAGTTGGTAGAGTTGGTATCCCAATGTGGATTGAACCTAGAAAACATAATTTTGGTATCCAAAAACCTTTTTGGATCCTATGGGTTAGGCAACAAATTTAAAATACTAAATTCAAATAGTTGTAACCCATATCCTAATGTAATCATACACAATATTAATGAAACATGTAATCATGTTACTAGATAAATATATAACCATATACATGCATGTACCAAATGTACCAAAATTAAATATGTATATTAATCCAAAAGCATGACATGCATCACATGCAACAAAACATAAATATGAACCAAAGCATGTGTTGCATAAAAATATTAAATATTTTAGACATGAAAATCATAAACACAATGATTTACTAATAAACAAGAAATGGAAATCAAATTCAATATGAATTTACGTTTCTAACAATCATGAGCATCTAAAACCAATATGCAAACAAAAGAATAAACCAATTCTTAACACAAATGCTTTGGTACCCATAAAATGAATATAAACTTATGGTACCAAGCAATGAAGGGTCAACGGAAACTAACCCTTTGGAAACCAAGTCCAAGAGGACCATGATTTCCTAACATAATCATCATTCAAAATAATATCATGAATATAAGAATTAATATACGCTTGTTTCTCATGCATGCTTGTGTCCTTCGGGCCCCAAATAGTGAATGTCTTGGGAACCCTATTCCTATTGGGAGCATGCACATGTGGTTGATTTCTGCGTGGTGCATGTGTCCTAGAACATGAGATCTAGCAAGAGCATGAGGATATGTGTATGGAGCAATGTGTTGTGCTAAAGCATGATGATGGGCATATGGTCCATGGTGTGGTATTGCATACATACGTGGATGAATATGAGGTGTGTATGCATGAAGATGATCATGAGAATAAGCATGCATATGTGGATGTGATGTGTCATCATAAGCATGTGAAGGTGCATGAGCATGAGTACGTACATGAGAGTGTCTCAAATGAGTGTTTGCACGTGCTCGTAGGTGTGGAACATAAAAACTCTCATTTGTAGGAATGTGAGGAGTGGAGGCATTCCTACGTGTATTAGTGTACATGAAAGCATGTCCCTTCCTTTGATATCCACCCTTGGTGGGTTTGTTTGCAAAGTAGGGAGGAATAGGAGTGGTGGTTTCCTTAGCAGTAGAACTACCCAAGTTGTTATAAACACCACTCGTGGATGCACCGGAGGATGGCCTCACAAAATCTATAGTTACTTCACTATAGGAGGTGCGTGCATTGGATGCACTTGCATTAGAATAACTAGGGCCAACACGATGGTTTGCTGGTAGTTGATCCTTTAGCAAATCATCCAAATTGTCCTTCCCCTTATTGAGTCTCTCAACATTTGAGGACATGAGCTTATATTTCTTCGAAATTGAAGAAATAGTGGCATTCAAGGTGGATGCATGTATGGTGAGCTCGTTCACTTGGGATTTGAGATCCTCATTCTCAATGCCCAAGCTAGTGTCTTGAGATTGAAGATTTTCAATCTCAAGATCGTTACTATCCACAATGGAAACACGATCAAGTTGAGATTTGAGGGACTCCACCTCTTTTCTCAACATGCCATTTTGAGTAAGCAAACTTGATTTCTCAATAGCGAGTGTCTCAACAATGGTGTCATTGTTAGAGGTGCTACATGTAGATGTGTTAGTGAGACTAGCAATCTTATCCTTAGCATCACAATATTTATGCATAAGCTTTTGATATTTATCAAATAATTGTTTAAGAGCAATTCTAAGATCATCCATTGTTACCTCTTCATCGTCGCTATCACTTTCACTCGAATCACGTGATGTGTCACTAGAGTCACCCATAGTGGCATCCTCTCGTCCCATCAAACCCATGAATGAATCCCTTTCATCATTGGAGAAAGAACACTCCGAGGTGGACTCTTCTTGCTCTGCTAGCATGTGCCATATTCGATATGATGTTGTTGCCTTGGACACACGCATAAGAATGTTATAAGATAAATACTCAAGCAAGATATCCATTACCTCTTGATGTTCCTTCACCAATTCTTTTTGCTCATTTTTCCATTCATGTTCGGAAGTGGTAGGTGCACGAAGGGGCTTCTCCGCAAGCTTCCAATAATCATCGTCAAAGGATTGAATATAAGCCTTCATCTTTACACACCAAATTTGATAGTTGGGTCCAATGAGATATGGTGGAAAAGGATTTCGTGTGATGTTGTTGGTTGCCAAGCTATTACCTCGCTCTGATACCAATTGTAGTGACCATGTGCTATGAGGAACAAACACTAGAGGGGGTGAATAGTGTTTTATAGAATTATAAGGAATTTACGCCAAATAAAACCCTAATTAACCAACAAATGCGGAATGAAAGAAGTGATCAACAACACAAGGAATAATGTAATGCTAACATGCAATCTACCCTGGTTCGGTGCCACCCAAGTCTCCCCGACTTGTTACCGGTACCCTAATCCAGCAACACCCGGATCCCCTCCGGATACTCTAGTAAAACCACTAGAGCTTCCTTTAGCCCACTTGTGGAAACCCCTCAAGTGCAATCGACCTACAATCGATGTCCGTGTATCCCACAACCCGGGAACATGCAAAGACCTTAATTCCACAACCGGGGACTAAGCACACTCTCACAAACCGAGAGCAAAACAAAATCTTGACTCCCACAACTTGGGATCAATCCAACCCTCTCAACAACCGAAAGTATACAACAATTAAGAAGTATATAGAATGAAATATAAAGCTTCTTACCACACAATCCTATGCCTTGAGAAATACTTACCAATATAGGGCAAGATTGGATTTTGAGGAAGATGAGATCATAAACCCTAGCACCACCAAGATGATCAGCAAGAGATGGCTTATGGTGAAGATGCTAGTTGTGATTCAAGCTCTTAGCTAGAGGAGTTCACAAAGATTGAAAATCTCTCTTGAGAAGTTAGGGCTTCAAAGAGAAAGAGAGAGATTTTCTTGCAAGAGAGAGAGCTTGGAAATAGATAGTGAATTCTCTTATATTAGGTCTGAAATAACTCTGATAATGGACCTTGTTTCTAACTTGAAACCAATCAGGTTTATATAGAAAGAATCAAGAAAAGTCGTGGTCAATAATCTCCCAACGGTCATATTTTCGAGCAGCTTAATCGGTCTAAGAAGGATCACTGACCGATTAGTTTTGCAACTAGTCGGTCGGTGAACCTTCTTGGACCGACTAGAAGGAAGATAGCAAAGATAGTGAAATCAAGAGATAGAAGAACTAGTCGGTCTAAGAAGAAGCATCAACCGACTAGTTTGACAACTAGTCGGTCGGTGAGCCTTCTTAGACCGACTAAGTAGTCAACAGTAAAGAAGTCGAATTTCACAAGGAGAACTAGTCGGTCTGAGAAGGATTCCCAACCGACTAGTTGGACAACTAGTCGATCGGTGAACCTTCTTGCACCGACTAATTGATCAACAAATAGGCTTGAATATATTAGGATAACTAGTCGGTCTGAGAAGGATTTCCAACCGACTAGATCGTCATCTAGTCGTTCAGTGAACCTTCTTGGACCGACTAATTCATCAACAGTGAATGGGCTGAGATAAGTAAGGATGTCTAGTCGGTTCAAGAAGGATTTCCAACCGATTAGATCGTCATCTAGTCAGTTGGTTCTTCTACTTGAACCAACTAAGATGCATAAGAAGCGAGAAAAGAGGCGATAAGCTTCGGGAAATTTTTTAAGGGCTTCTAAGGCAATCCTAGATATAAGATATGAGAGTTATGAAGATTTCTAGGTAAGTACTACTCAAGGCTTAACATTCTATGAGATGAAGCTAGAAGACAATAAAAGTAAACACGATAAACCGTCTTCAAAGCTTCAACATGAAGATTCTGAATCCCTCGACTTCAATAATACTCCTTGAGCTTCAACGAAGCTTCAGGCACACGATCACACGCTTTAAGAAGTCTTGGGACGTCGCCTGAGATGTACAAAGTAATTTGGCGACGATCTCCATAATTCTTCATGGTCTTGAGTCTTTTAGTTGTATGTCTTGAATGTCTCCAAGCACAAAGTCTTTGATCCTCAAGGTGTTCTTTGAAGCTTTTAAATCATCCGTTCCTATCTTTTCTTTGGATTGAATCTCCATTCATTTGTTGATGCCATTGGCTTGAGGTTTGAGGTAGCCTTTGAGTTCTTAAAGCCAATGCTTCACCTTTGTTGATCTACCAAGTCCTCCACTTGAATCAACACGTGTAGTCACTTTTGATCTTCTTGAATCTAATTGGTGACTTTTTAGCTAACTGCAAACACATGAGTTAATCACAATGATTTGTGTTTGATCATCATCAAAATCAAGGTGGAGAGTCCAATACTCAATAATAAACTAGCAGAAAAAGATGTTTTTTATTTATGTTTTTATATTTTTATGCATTTTTATATAATAGAAAGCAAATAAAAATCCTAAACTAAGAGATGGAAAGATCTCACCGAATATTCCTCGAGAGAAACTAAAAGTATAGATCACAAATACCGCTGTCCTCGGCAACGGCGCCAAAACCTTGACTCGTCTCGAAATGTGTGAGCGCTACTACCAAGTGTAGGAGATCGATAAAGTAGTAAACTTGGAGAGTCAGGTGTCGAATCTACGGGATAGTCGGCCTGTAAACCAAAAGAATCAGTTTCTAAAGATTAATAAAACGATGAAAAATTACCACCTTTCGAAGGTGAGATAATCATGATGATGGTTTTAAGAAAACGAGATAGTAATACTAAAACGTGTACGGAGAGTCGATATAGGAAGCCAATGAGAGGAGCATGTGTCGGTTGAGATTTTGTTAGAGTATGTGTAATCAATGGTAATCAATGTATTTTCTATAACTCAACGTTTCACCCCGCAAGGGTATGAGAACGTCGAAAAATATAACGATAAAAGAACACTCAAGATGTCGTAAATAATCACATAAATTACTATCTTCATAAAGAATTTAAATTCGTGTGCCCGCAAGGGTCATGGCAATGTCTGCAAGGACCACGCCATGAATAAGTCTGCAAAGATCAGATTCGATCCAAGTACACCAACAAAGAGAATACTTGAATAATACGTGTAGAATCTAGCAAAATACGTGATATTACAAGTGAAATAAGGCGAAAATACATAGAAACCAAATATTACAACACCCTGACTACATCACAACCAACACACAAGGGTATTAGCCATGCATGGAGAGAAAAAAAACTCAATTTCATTAGCAAATACATGGTCAAAGGTCAAAATACTTGCTAAATACGTGAAATACAAGGTATAAGTTGAGATTTCTATCACCAAAACTCATCAAAAGCCTTGGAATTTCTTCTGCAAGAGCCTCTATTCTCTGTCTCTAAAGCCCCAGAAAATCTCACGAAAATACGCACTGTAGCCCCTCCAATACGCTCAAAATACGTGAAAAACAAGTTTGAATACTCTCTGGAATACTGGGGTATTTATAGGGGTATAAGGTTGGTGTAGATCCTAAAAAATCGCTAAAACCCGCTTCAAAATCCACTGAGATCCGAAACCCTAAGTTGACGCAATTCCTAGTTGTTGGATCAAGGCGGGATGGACTGTGGGCTCGCCACGTGTCCAACGGATTGGATCCACGCCCGCTTGCAAGCATGCATACGCTTCGAATCTGATTTCTCGTCGGAGAGTTTCTGGTCCGTTGGATGTTTAAACTGACGTCTTCGATTGTGCCACGTCGCCTGTATTCGCCCGCTTCATTCACTCCGCTTTGGATTCGATCGAACCGTTGGATCACGATCGCGCGGCTATGGGTCGGCAACGTCGCCCATATGTTCGCTCCGATGCGGGGTTGTATTGGACCGTTCGATCGCTGATAGACGTTCAAGATGAGGGCACGTCGCTCGTATTTGCCCGCTCTCCGCAACTGCGTTCGCTGATGCTAACAGTCGTTGGATCGAGATCCAACGGCGGAGCTTGAGCCGCGTCTCCCCTTTGCTGAGCACCGTCGGATGAAGCGGTGAGCGGCCCAGGATATTTCCACGTGGCCCGCCTGATGAACATGTACGCGTACATGTGTATTTCGACCGTATTTTCCCTGTATTTCTCCATTTAAATGGTATTCTGCATTCAAAAATTCATAGTAATTAGCACAGATATCAGAAAAACACAAATAAATAGTTGTTGGAATCGTGAGATCGAGATCTTCGTACTAAAAATACAAAAATGTTATAAATACTCAGTATATTGCTATTTGTGCATAAAATGAGAGTTTGCTCTAATAATTAAGTGTATTCATCATACGATCTTATTAGAGACCAAATAATTACCATATAAGCATAAAATGGGGCTAAATGAGGGGCTAAGTATGTAATATTTACCATGAATCACTCGCATTGTCAGATGTAAAGTCAAGAAGGCTTCCCTGATCGATATCGCCTTGGAGTGGTTCGGGGTCTACGTGCTCCCCATGGTCATGGTCTTCGTAGGTCTCAGTCTGGAGGATGTTGTCACCATAAAAGCGTAGAGTGTCTCCCTCCTACTGTACGTAGACTTCATCAGAGATGGGAATGCCATCCAAGGACTCTGTATTCCAGAATGTGCTCATAATGAAGACCGAGAGTACTTGAACAATTAGGTCCTCAGCAGGGAATTCTACCGGGCCATTGGTCCATACATCAGTCACCATGATCTCCAGTATACTTAAGGGCTGGGGCTCATCCAGTGGTTCAATTTGATGAGTCGCTCCCCAATATGCATCAACCGGTAGAGTTTCAACAGCGCAGAGATGCATCACGTCTCCTTTAAAGTTAATATGGATGTCATCCTCAATGGTACCTGCACCAGAGACATTGTTTAGTAAATGATTCTTAACCATCTGTTGATTCTCATTACCTGTCGTGTAGGTTCCTGCTTCGATGAATCGGAATACATATAGTAGCTCTCTCGCTGCACATTCGACCATTGATTCATCCATGTATTAGTCTTAAAGGCCGTATGCTTGGTATGGAGAGAAGTTAAACCAATCTGAGTCGCTATCAGAATCACTGCTCCAGTGCACTTGCATCTCCATTATACCTGATTTCTTTATGAAGAGTATTGGCTGGAGAGAACCGTTAGTAACAAAAGCGAAAAAAGAATAAATAGTGTGGAAAGATAAGAGATGATAATATTTGCTAACAAATTCGTCAACAAAAAAATAATCCAAGTAACACTGTTACCTTTCCCGGTAATGGTGCGAAAAACTTGATCGCCTGCGAACTAACACCTAGAAGCCACCTAGCAATGGCACGAACACCAAGTGCTAAATGTATCCCAAATACGAATTCCCGACACTTTACGCAAGCGTACGGTGTTAAATAATAGTATAAAAGATATCGATCCCACCAGGAAGGTAGAGATGTTATTGTCTTGGGATATTTCTATATCTCAGAATTTAAGTAGTAGTCGATTTTGAAATATTGTTTGTTTGGATTGTCAACAATTAATAAAGAATAGGGCTTTAGGACTCACCACTAGGATCGTCAGACGTCGATGCTTAGTTAAGATTCTTACGTTGCATTGGCATTATAAGGATTGTCGCATCTAAGATGTGAAATTCATGGTTCTAAGCACCATGAATCTAACGTATCGCATTAACCCACAGGCGCATACGACATGTGCATTAAGAATCGAAAATATTCATGCCACTCTCGTGGACGGAATGATCTCAGCTCATGCTGTTGTTTTTTGTGATCCAAATCCATGGTGCAGTTTTTCTAGGCAACTCGGTCGAGCAAGAGGCAACTCGGTCGAGCAGCAAGCTGCTCGACCGAGCAGCATGAAGACACTGACAGACCGAGCAGGCAGAGAGTTTGGGAAGTTTTCCCTTTGGCTTGGGTGAATCCTACTCGGTCGAGTAGGAGGCTCCTCGGTCGAGCAACAAGCTGCTCAACCGAGCAGCGGGAAGGCTTTGTTTGCCTGAGCAGCCCGAGGGCATTCCGTTTGAAGAGGGATACTGTTACTTGGGCCGAGTAGCTAGGCTACTCGACTGAGTCGACTCGACTCCACCAGTGACATTTTTAGGGCATGTCAGCTCGACCGAGCAGGCCGAGCTGACAGCTGACTCGGGCCGAGCAGCGCGGGGCCAACCCAAAAACTGACGTTTGGATTGGGTTTTCTGGGTTTGTTTTCGGTTTCTATTTAAACCTAACTATTGTTTTAGATTAGGTTAAACCTCTTTTCAGATTGAGAGAGTTTTGGAGAGCCTCTTACTACCCCATTGGAGATTGGAGAGAGTTTTAGGGTTTGTGTTCTTGAGAGAAAGGTTTGGGGTTTCCTTCTCTTCTTCTTCCATTGATTTCTTCCTCTTGAGTGGATTTGTGAGGGCTTGTTCCGTTGAAAAGTTATTACTCACGCGTGAGGGTGCGTTTTGTAACCCTAATTGTTTGGATCTATCTACTAGTGGAATCGTCTCGGATTGGATTGCTGGATGTAGGTTGTTTACGACCGAACCAGGGTAAATTCTTTATTTGTTGCTGTGATTCGTTTGCTACTTTCTATTGCGAGGTCATTTGAGAATTTTGTTGGGTCATTGGGATTAGATTTTTGCTAGCTCTATATTCCTGATCAGTTAATTAGGGTTGGTTTCCGCATTGATACCAAGGCGCTTTGGATTTCACCCCAACACATGCCACTTTTGTGGCTTAGAGCTTCGATGTATTTTGGTGGCTCTTATTGACGTAATGGCGGTAGCCGTCAATTAGTAATATATTTCGTCGGTGGATCCCATCAAGACATGAGATGGGCATGATCACGAGTCCCAATTGAATCCACTAACTCCCTAATTAAGCCTATAGGATACTCCTTAAGACAATCGATTCCACCGACCGTAGGCACAATCTCAGTACGGGTTCTCCTACAAACTTTGCAAGATCAACCAAAATACTTCCCTTTTATACCAACGCAACCTAAAAATCCTAACTTTGCATCTCAATCCTAAAATCCATGGGCTAATCCATTAGACCTAGATATAACTACTCATGCATCAAAGAAATAACAACAAGAGATTCGATAGATGCAATAGAATTCATCATGGCAATGGAAAACATCAAAACAATAGAAAGCGTAGAGAATTATTACCAATGCGTCGTAGAGCAATAGCAATCAAAAGAGAATTAAGAGAATAAGATTCCTTGCATGAAATAATAATAAAAATCCAAGCTTTGCTTCATACAAAATAGCGACGGCACAAACTCTCAAAAAACTAATTAAAACTAAACTAAGAGTTTCTCTAAAGCTCCTATCTGAAAATAAAGCTAAAAACGTGCTTAAATACATAGGATAGCAATCCAAAAAAATCTCAGAAAATCTGGGTACTTGGGCCCACAAACTTGGCTGGTCATGTCGCACTACTCGATCGAGTAGCGGAGCCTGCTCAGTCGAGTCAGCTACAGGCTCCGCTTGCTGCTACGTCTGCATCTGGCTAATACAGGATACTCAGTCGAGTAGCCCCTCCTACTCGGTCGAGTAGCCTCCCTACTCGGTCGAGCTATAGTAGATCAAAACTTCCTCCAAAACGCTGCTCTGTTTCTTTTCGACTCAGTACGAGTAGGTGAGCTGCTCGGTCGAGTTGCTTTGCTGCTCGGTCGAGCTAGGGTGCCTTGGAGAAAAGCTCAAAATCTTCATCTGTTTGGTGCGACTCGGGTCGAGTCGGATGTTTACTCGACCGAGTAGGTCTGGGCTGTTTCCTGTGCGATTTCTGCGTGTCAAAGAGTAGCTGATGCTACTCGGTCGAGTCACCTGGGAAACTAAGCTGAATCTTCTCCCTCTCTCATTCTCTTCTCCTCCTCTCCTCCAATCTTCTTCCATTCCTCGACAAACTCTCATGGAGCCTTGCCAATGACGTCTTGGACGTGCCGGATGTGTCCATGTCCCAAAATAGCTCCAAATCACTCCAAAACTCCTGAAAATCTAAAAAGCTATACAAAACTCGAATATGGCATTAGAAGCGCGATAATATATGAAAATATGGAGTTTGGAGGCGAATATGACATGAAATGATGCGATAAAAACATGTAAAATATGGACACATCACAGTCACTACCCACCACCAGTCAGTGCGGCGGGACATTAGAGAGTCTCTTGGTATCCTCCGAGCACGAGGTGCACCACCTGCCACACTTGCACCAGCTGTTCCTTCTGCACCAGTCACACCACCTGTTGTATCACCTCCTGATCTCTCAGCACCGCCATCTGATACTATCTCTGGTCTGTAGCAGCGGGACCCATCACCACCTCTAGAGGGTGGTACCGCTGCCTGATTCGTCTTTTTGCTCATATTCTCCCCTCTCATTTTTTGTGCCTATCTGTCCATACGGTGCCTAGTATTGCATAGCTTGGGGGATAACCCATTTCATCTATCGCATTCATATCATCATTTGCATGCTTGTTTTTTGCATTAGACATTTGGACCATGCATTTGCATTCATTAGATTTTCCTTTTATTATTGTTGTGTTTCTAAGATTTTTATTTTATCCTACCCACCCATCCCTGGCATCATTTTCCCTCTTTCACACGTGTTCTCAGCAGTAAGGACACTGCTGTGTTTAGCTTGGGGGTTGAGCACTTTCGCTTTTTATTTATTTTCCTCTTATTTTGCATTTTTTCACCTTATTTTTCCATCCTTTTCCACCTTATTTTTTCTTTTTAGCATCATATATTTCTTTATTTTTGTGTGCATGCATGCCTGTTTATATTTTATTTTCTCTATTTTCTTTTCTTTCTTTTACTAGGATGAATTCTTTGTGATGCTATCTCTAATGCTCTCACTGCCATCACGATGCCTATTTTCCATGCCATGCTGCTTAAGAGTTATTTCATAATCTTACCATTTATAAGTACATGCAATAAAATTCTTTTGATGATCTCTCTGAGTAAATGCATGAAGCTTATTGAAACTAAATATGTAGAGTAGTGATTACTATGCTTTCATTAGAAATGCACCAAGATTCACACATTATTAGCATATCAGAAGCCTCGCTTTCATCTCTTATTCGCATTCTTGTTGCATGCTTGATATGTTTGAAAAAATTTACTGCTTGACTTCACTGCTCATTGAGATGATCAGGAATACTCATGCTTATATATGAGTTTAGTTGATGTATTATCTAACTGAACTGTTTGTACACACTTTTGAGTGAACCGAGTGTTATATTAATTCCTTCTCCACATCTATCCTATAGTCTCTACATGTCACTTGATTTTACTCCCTAAACCTATTTCTATTGTATCCATTCCCAAAAATTCACTACAATTGCAAAATTCACTCCAAGAAAGTTCAAAAAGCCAAAAAGGAGCCAAAAATCAAAAATACAAATCATATTGCTCCTACAAAAATCCAAAAAGAAAAAGAAGAAACAAAAGTTTCAAAAATGAAAAGAAAAGAAAAAAATCAAAGTTTCATTATTTGGAGCAATACTTATACTTTTGGGAAACCCAAAACAAAGTCATATATCCCACAAATATTACTTTGGATGTGACGCTTAAATCCAAGCTTAGGAGAGAAAATCTTTTGACCATATGAGTGAGCATGACATTTGAGTGGAGTTGTGCATGAACAGGAAAGTTTGATAATGCTGAAACTTAGCGAAGTAATTTAGTTATAGGGATTTTCTATGATTCGATATGAGTATGTGCATGTCTTGACTCCTATTCTATTCTTTGTTGCATGCTTGGTGTAAATTCTCCATGCTTCAGTTATAGCTTTTGATTGAAAAGTGTGTTGCCAATGTTGTGTATATTTGACACTATGAAACACATCATGTGGATTTAAGCCGATTGCATGAACTTTAGATAGATCCCTTTTATTCGATCCTAAACTCTAAAGTAATTTATTTATTAAGGATATCAAGTCTCTTGATAGCATGTGACCCATTTCATGAGTAGTTGTGATGTGTGGTGAATGGCATGAGATCTGAGAGAATAATCTAGCGCTCCCTTCTCTTTGCGTTCTTTTCCATTCTCTTATTTTTACCTCCCGGTGACCTTCCTATTCGTCTTTCTCAAGGACGAGTAAGAGTTAAGCTTGGGAGATTTTGATATGTCCATATTTCCTATTCTTTTACTGCATGATTTCATAGCATTTTTATCGTCCAAAGTTCACTTTTTTATACATTATCATGCTTTTCACGATATATTTGATTCTCGTGAAGATTTATGGATTTTCAGGAACTTTGGAGTGATTCGGTGCAAATTAGAGACATGTACACATGCAAGCAAGTCGGAGCGTCAATGGCGAGGCCCGCTATATGCTTAACAAGGTGGAGAAGAGGATTTGAGGAGGAGAAGAGAAAGGAAGAGGAAGGAAAGATAGAAGATGAGTCTCCATTTGTGCTTCAGGTTTCCCAGCCAAATTGACCGAGTGGATTTGTCCACTTGGGCCGAGCTGCCACAGCCGAAGAAATGAGCTCCAACACTTATGGTTTATGTATCACTCAGACCGATCAGATCCACCACTTGGTCAAAACAACTCGATGGTTGTACTTCAATTTCTAACACTTAGCCACTGAGAAAGGGCAAAGAAGCTGCTCGATCGAGTAGATCAACTACTCGGTCGAGCTGAACATGCAGCAGAGTGACATATTCAAGGCCTTCCCAACTTCCTACAGCTTGTCCGAGTAGACAAGGCGACTCGACCGAGTAGCAGAGCAACTCGATCGAGCTGAACTGAAGGCAGAATACATTTTGAGCTAAGCACTGGTCCCTTGCCGCTCGACCGCGTGGGACATCCACTCGATCCGAGCACACAAGTTCCCCATGACAGATTGAAACACCACCGACGGTGGTGGTACCCTACTCGGACCGAGCGGCATCGCAGCTCGACCGAGCTAGGCGATGCAGTAGATTTTTAAATGGGCCACGTTGGGCTATTTTGTAAATTTTTGTGGGCTCCACCCCTTTTGTATATAAACCTATTTTCTGCCATATGTTTAGAGAGCTTACTTTATTATTCTTGATTTAGTTTTAGAGAGAGTTTTGAGCCGTCGTTATTGCTATGAAGACGAAGATTGGATTTTTATTGTTGTGTTTACTTTGAAATCATTGGGTCTTAATTCTCTGAGTTTGGTTCTTCGTCTCTATTGGTTTGGTAACTATTTCTCGACTTCTCTATCAGTTTTGATGACTATTGTTATGATGTTTGCTTTTGTTGATATTTCCATGAATCGCGAGTAGTTGTTTCTAGGGCTAATGGATAAGCCCTAGGATCTTTGAATTTAGATGTAAAGTTAAGATTTTTATGTTGTTTTGGTATAAAAGGAATGTGATTTGGTTGATATAGCCAAGTTTGAAGGAGATCCTAATTAGGGTTTGTGACCCACGATAGTGGCACACATCCTAGGTATATTATCATATGGACTTAATTAGGCTCGTTAGGGAATTCAATTGGAGTTCATGATCCACGATAGTGGCATGCATTTTGACGGTTTCCACTGACATCCTATATTACTAATTGATGATCTACGATAGTAGCATCAATGAGAGCCATCAAATCACAGATCGAAGCTCTAACCCACAATGGTGGCATGAGTAGAGATTGAGAACAATTATCATTCGTAATGCACAGATCGTGTGCAAGGCCATCCACAATGGTGGGGCTAAGCACTGGATACGTTACATGAGTGGTACTGTAACGGTCGCTTTCTGACCTTATGAGATTCTACGTGCACGTGCTTTTTCGTGCATGTGTTTTATTTGCCTCTTTCTTGGTTTCAGTATATACGATGTGATATGCCGTTGTGACCGTATGGAAGTGTAGAATTTTATATTAATTTTTGGGAACGTCATTTCACGGCTCGTTTTCTCGCAAATTGCTTTGAATGGAAGGGCGTTTTGGTCTTTTGGCACCAATCTCAGTTCCCGATTTTACGATAATTTTTGGTAGGTGTAACACGCGATCAGACCCCATAGCCCCGTACTTCTCGTCTCCACGATTGTCCTGGTATTTTCGGATTATTTTTCTGATCCCGTAGTGGAAGATATCCCCTAATCAATTTTCCACCGTTGATTAGTCGCTAACCAATTTGAAATTCAAATCTAAATCATATCTCTAACTTTGCTCCTACGTATCATGGGATATTATTTTGCCACTAGAGACACCCTCTTTTCCCCCTATATCCACTCTCCCTAACTCTATCTCTCTCTCACAATTAGCCAAAAACCCAAACCCAAATAGCAAAACCCTCCCTCTTCTTAAGGAAACAAACCAAGCCGCATTCTCTTCTCACACAAACCCATTTCTTGCGTTTTCCTTCAGCAACTCCGGCCACTCAAGACCACCGGCGACCACCCCTGGCCGTCGGCCACCTCTCCCCACCGACCACCCTTCTCTCTCCTCCATTTCCACTCTCTAAAATCCATTAGCCGCAGCTATACACAGATCTGTGCGCCTGCCGAAAAAACAGCTGCCGTCGCCGCTCCGGCGACCCCCTCCGGTGAACTCTGCCACCGTTGAACTCTCCTTTGACCCCCCCAATTATCTCCAACTCCCCTTACCCTCTTCCCTCATCTCTATCTCCATCAAAATGTTTTCAAACACAACCCAAACGACAGTTTTACAGATCTGCGCCACCGCCGGGAAAACTCGTGCCCACCGGCCATCCGGCCACCTACGATGACCACCCTACCACCGTTGGACTCCTATCAAACCCCTCTACCAACTGCAATTTCCCTCACACTCATATCCCACCTGTAGCTCCTGGAACATCCGTCGAAACCAAGTCCAGTCGCTGTTTTTGACAGATCTGGCCGCCGGGATTACTATTCAAGGCCAGCCACCGACCGCCGCCGCTGCCAGTGACCACCACTACCATTTTATTCTCCTTTGACCCCTCTCCGCTCTGCAATTTCCCTCATGCTCATAGCCCACCTGTAGCTCCCGGAATCCTTGTTGGAACACGCCGTATCGGCTGTTTTTAACAGATCTGGAAGCTGAACTTCGCCGCCGGCTCACGGCCACCTCCGACCACCTCCGGTGACAACTCCACTATCATTGGCTTCTTCTTGAAGTTCTTTACCTTCTGCAACTTCCCGTTTTCGCTATTTGTTGCTGGAATTTAACTGAGACGCGCGACAACGGACGTTGCGTGAATCTGTCCTCTCCGGCTTCTCACGGCCACCCACCGCCGTACGCTCACGCCGTCGGCCACTCACCAGGCCGAGCATCTTCCTCTGGTCCTACTTTATCTACCAACATCTCCCTTGGACTCTCGGAGTTCACGTGCGTTGGCGCACTGATTCGGGTTCAATATTACATATTTAACCCTCAATTTAGGCTTATTTTGTGCTCATGTGATGCTATATTGTTCTCTAGTACATACGTATTTTCTACACATTTATTTATCAGAGAAATCACCTTATTTGTGCACAAAATGTGAATTTGATTGTGTATTTCTGCATTTTTATATTTTTTTCTAGCATCGTCTCGATCTCACGATTCCAACGACTATTTATTTGTATTTTTCTAAGATCTGTGCTAATTTCTATGAATTTTTGAATGCAGAATACAATTGAAATGGAGAAATACGCAATTAAATACGAAAATACGCTCAACAGCCAATCACAAGCGTCCACGTGGCGGCAATCCATCGCTTCCCGCCTTCATCCTACGGCCGCAGCAAAACACAGATGCGATTAAATATCGACCGTTCGATCTTGATCGAACGGCCGACATCTGGCTTCATCACGCGCGGAGAAATGCAGAAGATCGTGGCCGTTGGATCTAGATCCAACGGCCCTCACTCGAGTTGAACGGAGCAGCGGGCGAGATTTGAAGTGGCGACGTGGCTTCTTCTAGGTCGTCCGATGAGGATCCAATGGCATCGGAGTGATCCGATTCGAATTCGAATGTGCGGAGAAATGCGGGCGACGTGGCTATCGGAGTTGGGGGCACGATTCTCAAAGCACATGCGGCGCTCCTTGGTCCGATCCCGCATGGATCGAACGGCTGAGGTTTGCGCCGACGAGATGAAGCGGGTTGGATGCGGTTTTGGAGCGGGTTTCGACCCGCGAAGCATAGTAAACCCGCAAGCCTATTATATAAGCGTATTTTAGGGTTTTTGTGCGGAGGCTGGCGTATTTTGGGACTTTTGGAGCGGCTACTGTGCGTATTTCCCCACTGAAAAATTCTGTAAAATTTCAGAGGCTTATTTTATTATTTCCAGAGAGTTTGAAGTCGAAACTTGGATATTTGGTGATATTTTCTTCAACTTCTATCCCGTATTTTAAGCTTTTCTATCGTATTTTGCTATAAAGTTGATGTATTTTGCTATGGAAGGTGTTTATTATTGCATGATGAGTAGCTAAAACTTATTTGTGCATGGTATGGAGTAGTTAGGGGATGTGATTCGTGTTAGTTTGGTTGTATTCCTTGTACTAAACCGTTAAACGTCGTTAAAATTGTAATCTTTGTTCGTAAATCGACTTTTTCAGATTCCAAAAGAATTGATTTAGTTGATGATCGCCCCCAAAAGGGTGAGTTTTGATCTCCCCAAAAGGGAGTTTCATATCGTAGTTTTGATCTCTCCAAAAGAGAGTTTCATATCGTATTATAACTTTAGCGACGATCATATTGAATATTTTGCTTGAACCCCCAAAAGGGCATCTTCCGATGAATTGCTCCCAAAAGGAGAATTCATTGAGTTATATTGGGTATTTTCCGGTGAATTGCTCCCAAAAGGAGAATTCATTGCGCTATACTTGTCAACCAAATTAATACGAATCATTGGTCCTAACGAACCCATACCATGTGCATACTTTTTATAAATATTTTCAAGCACGAATTTCTTTGTTTATATTGTTCACGTGTTCACATCACCATCACCGTCATCATTTGTGAAGTGGTTAGTTTCTTTTCGTAGGATTTCTATTTGATTTGAGCTGTGGTTGCAACAGATTTCTTCCCGTGGATTCGACATCTGGACTCCCAGATTTTACTAATTGTACGGACTCTTGCGCTTGAGAGAAGCACCTTTCCGGTTCCACCAAGTTTTTGGCGCCGTTGCCGGGGATCGAACCTGGGTCACCCGCGTGACAGGCGGGAATACTCACCACTATACTACACCGACCTTAGTTGGGGGGTGTGTATGAGACCTTAGGATTTTTTTTTTGAGAAGAATAAATCACCAAATCTCATCATTTTAAAACTCTTCATATGCCTCAAATACGGATGATTACGCATTAATTGAGTTCTAAAAAATTGTTTATGGCTTGATTAAATTATTTTTCCTTCATGGAATTACCGTTAATATGCTATTCATGAAAACTTTCAATTTCCATGATTAATATCTCGAAATAGTTTGAATTTATTTCATGCATGCTAATGTGATGAAAAAGCTTAAGTATACACAATTTATAAGAATAGTTTTCAAGTTGAAGAGGAATTTGGCCTTTGTTATTAATGTTTATGTTCGAATGAATGGGTGTTGAGTTGCTTACAAAAGAAAAAAGAAAGAAAAAGAATGAATGAAAAATGAATGAATGAGTATGTCACTAATAAATAACTTGTTGGCTCGAGTAGTACAGTCCGAGGGGTCCTTTTTGGCCTAATGCCCTATTATCGTCTGATTTGGGAGCCATTGACCGGAACCTCACTCATTTGATAGAGCGATCCAAGTTATACATTTTTCTGCGAATGTTGCTTGATGCGCGTTACGCGGAACTAATAAAAGAAAAGAAATGGTGAATATACTAAGCAATTTCACTACCCATGACTTGAATGATTATTTTGATAGGCCAATTCCTTGGAAACAAGAAAACTAGAGAAAAAACGACGTGTTATACTTTCGCTTGCGCAAAACGATGCTTGCATGTTATATATTCATACTAAATTAGAGAAAATATCAGGTGATTGATTTTGTTCATGGATGTGTATATTGATGGTCAAGACCATGTTGGAATGCGTATTATTGAGCCATGCCGTGAGCAATTGATAGAACTTAGTGTTTTATTAATCATCCGTATTAATCGCTCTTTTTGCTAGAGACTAGCAAATCGCTAGTTGGGGGGTGTGATTCGGGTTCAATATTACATATTTAACCCTCAATTTAGCCCTATTTTGTGCTCATGTGATGCTATATTGTTCTCTAGTACATACGTATTTTCTACACATTTATTTATAAGAGAAATCACCTTATTTGTGCACAAAATGTGAATTTGATTGTGTATTTCTGCCTTTTTATATTTTTCTAGCATCGTCTCGATCTCACGATTCCAACGACTATTTATTTGTATTTTTCTGAGATCTGTGCTAATTTCTTTGAATTTTTGAATGCAGAATACAATTTAAATGGAGAAATACTCAATTAAATACGAAAATACGCTCAACAGCCAATCACAAGCATCCACATGGCGGCCATCCATCGCTTCCCGCCTTCATCCTACGGCCGCAGCAAAACGCAGATGCGATTAAATATCGACCGTTCGATCTTGATCGAACGGCCGACATCTGGCTTCATCACGTGCGGAGAAATGCGGAAGATCGTGGCTGTTGGATCTAGATCCAACGGCCCTCACTCGAGTTGAACGGAGCAGCGGGCGAGATTTGAAGTGGCGACGTGGCTTCTTCTAGGTCGTCCGATGAGGATCCAATGGCATCGGAGTGATCCGATTCGAATTCGAATGCGCGGAGAAATGCGGGCGACGTGGCTATCGGAGTTGGGGGCACGATTCTCAAAGCACACGCGACGCTCCTTGGTCCGATCCCGCATGGATCGGACGGCTGAGGTTTGCGCCGACGAGATGAAGCGGGTTGGATGCGGTTTTGGAGCGGGTTTCGACCCGCGAAGCACAGTAAACCCGCAAGCCTATTATATAAGCGTATTTTAGGGTTTTTGTGCGGAGGCTGGCGTATTTTGGGACTTTTGGAGCGGCTACTGTGCGTATTTCCCCCCTGAAAAATTCTGTAAAATTTCAGAGGCTTATTTTATTATTTCCAGAGAGTTTGAAGTCGAAACTTGGATATTTGGTGATATTTTCTTCAACTTCTATCCCGTATTTTAAGCTTTTCTATCGTATTTTGCTATAAAGTTGATGTATTTTGCTATGGAAGTTGTTTATTATTGCATGATGAGTAGCTAAAACTTATTTGTGCATGGTATGGAGTAGTTAGGGGATGTGATTCGTGTTAGTTTGGTTGTATTCCTTGTGGTAAACCGTTAAACGTCGTTAAAATTGTAATCTTTGTTCGTAAATCGACTTTTTCTGATTCCAAAAGAATTGATTTAGTTGATGATCGCCCCAAAAGGGTGAGTTTTGATCTCCCCAAAAGGAAGTTTCATATCGTAGTTTTGATCTCTCCAAAAGAGAGTTTCATATCGTATTATAACTTTAGCGACGATTATATTGAATATTTTGCTTGAACCCCTAAAAGGGCATCTTCCGATGAATTACTCCCAAAAGGAGAATTCATTGAGTTATATTGGGTATTTTCCGGTGAATTGCTCCCAAAAGGAGAATTCATTGCGCTATACTTGTCAACCAAATTAATACGAATCATTGGTCCTAACGAACCCATACCATGTGCATACTTTTTATAAATATTTTCAAGCACGAATTTCTTTGTTTATATTGTTCACGTGTTCACATCACCATCACCGTCATCATTTGTGAAGTGGTTAGTTTCTTTTCGTAGGATTTCTATTTGATTTGAGCTGTGGTTGCAACAGATTTCTTCCCGTGGATTCGACATCTGGACTCCCAGATTTTACTACTTGTACGGACTCTTGCGCTTGAGAGAAGCACCTTTCCGGTTCCACCAAGTTTTTGGCACCGTTGCCGGGGAGGAATGGTTTGTGACTACGGTTTATTTCATTTAGAGGACCTTCGGTGAGATCTTTCCACTTTACTGTACATAAACTTTTTATTATTTTATTTTAATTTTTTAAAAATGGAATATATGAACTTTTATTGCACAAACAATCTATATGATGCAAGGTATGCTAATGCACACAAACATAGAATGGAGAATCTCAAAATTGTTAACTTTAATCAAACTGACTGTGAAACTTTCTTTCAGGCCTGGAGGAGGTTCACAGACCTAATATCGAGCTATCCGCAGCATGGGTTCACAAATGAAGAGCTTATGGTGTCCTTCCTAGATGGACTACGACCACAGCTGCAGGAATTATTGGGAGGCATGACGCCGACAGAGGCTTGGGAATATATGGAGTCTCTGCAAGAAAACGAAGAAACCATGGAAGAGACTTCAGAGAGCGCTTCAACGGAGCCTTCGTGCCTCGATCAAGGGGAGCAAAGCGTAGACATACCTTTGCAATACTTGAAAGAGGAAGCTTACCTGATTATTCAGACACAGGAGGCCACATCCCTTCAATTCCAGGAGAATTTCCTTGCTCGGAGCCGGCAGATTCAAAAATCTATTGAAGATCTTAATTTGATTGCCACTTGCGTAGAAGAAGGTAATGATTTTGAAACTCAATTTAAAGAATCTAATACGAGTTTATCTTCTATTGCAGGAAAATCGAGCAAGCCATGTCACGTTGAGGACACGAATATAAATATACACATGGCAGAAAGTGTGTGCAAAAGAGAGGACGAGCTAGCAATCTTGGATGAATGAGAGGAGGAGACAGCTAGGGACAAGGGTTTTGATATTATAGCCATGGAGTCAGAACCATGCCCTCCTCCAGTTTTGTCCCAAAATCATTTACCCCTCTCCCCATTGATCGAGCATCATATAGAGAGTAGTGCAAATCTTTCAGGGAGTAGTCGTCAGCTTGCTTTAATTCATTTCACTTATTTTGATGACTACGTTTGGAATAATTTTATTGAAAGGAATCTTAAACTAATTTGGACTGACACAACTCATCTCTCGCAGGACATTGGCAAACAGCTTATATAGATGCTTGGAGTTGTGTTGCTGGGGTCCAAATTAGTTTTTGGAGGAAAAATAATTGCCGAGGAGCGCAAGGAGCAAATTGAACTACTTCCTCCACCATCAAAGATTCGGGATCCGCCATTTGATCACGGTGTGTTCTATCCAGTAGTGTAGTTTTTATATACTTTCTAGGTTGCTTGCTTGAATAAACTCGTACCTCTTCCGACATTGAGGACAATGTCCATCTTTAGTTGGGTCCATCTTTAGTTGGGGGGTGTGTATGAGACCTTAGGATTTTTTTTTGAGAAGAATAAATCACCAAATCTCATCATTTTAAAACTCTTCATATGCCTCAAATACGGATGATTACGCATTAATTGAGTTCTAAAAAATTGTTTATGGCTTGATTAAATTATTTTTCCTTCATGGAATTACCGTTAATATGCTATTCATGAAAACTTTCAATTTCCATGATTAATATCTCGAAATAGTTTGAATTTATTTCATGCATGCTAATGTGATGAAAAAGCTTAAGTATACACAATTTATAAGAATAGTTTTCAAGTTGAAGAGGAATTTGGCCTTTGTTATTAATGTTTATGTTCGAATGAATGGGTGTTGAGTTGCTTACAAAAGAAAAAAATAAAGAAAAAGAATGAATGAAAAATGAATGAATGAGTATGTCACTAATAAATAACTTGGTTGGCTCGAGTAGTACAGTCCGAGGGGTCCTTTTTGGCTTAATGCCCTATTATCGTCTGATTTGGGAGCCATTGACCGGAACCTCACTCATTTGATGGAGCGATCCAAGTTATACATTTTTCTGCGAATGTTGCTTGATGCGCGTTACGCGGAACTAATAAAAGAAAAGAAATGGTGAATATACTAAGCAATTTCACTACCCATGACTTGAATGATTATTTTGATAGGCCAATTCCTTGGAAACAAGAAAACTAGAGAAAAAACGACGTGTTATACTTTCGCTTGCGCAAAATGATGCTTGCATGTTATATATTCATACTAAATTAGAGAAAATATCAGGTGATTGATTTTGTTCATGGATGTGTATATTGATGGTCAAGACCATGTTGGAATGTGTATTATTGAGCCATGCCGTGAGCAATTGATAGAACTTAGTGTTTTATTAATCATCCGTATTAATCGCTCTTTTTGCTAGAGACTAGCAAATCGCTAGTTGGGGGGTGTGATTCGGGTTCAATATTACATATTTAACCCTCAATTTAGCCCTATTTTGTTCTCATGTGATCCTATATTGTTCTCTAGTACATACGTATTTTCTACACATTTATTTATCAGAGAAATCACCTTATTTGTGCACAAAATGTGAATTTGATTGTGTATTTCTCCATTTTTATATTTTTTCTAGCATCGTCTCGATCTCACGATTCCAACGACTATTTATTTGTATTTTTCTGAGATCTGTGCTAATTTCTATGAATTTTTGAATGCAGAATACAATTTAAATGGAGAAATACGCAATTAAATACGAAAATACGCTCAACAGCCAATCACAAGCGTCCACGTGGCGGCAATCCATCGCTTCCCGCCTTCATCCTACGGCCGCAGCAAAACGCAGATGCGATTAAATATCGACCCTTCGATCTTGATCGAACGGCCGACATCTGGCTTCATCACGCGCGGAGAAATGCGGAAGATCGTGGACGTTGGATCTAGATCCAACGGCCCTCACTCGAGTTGAACGGAGCAGTGGGCGAGATTTGAAGTGGCGACGTGGCTTCTTCTAGGTCGTCCGATGAGGATCCAACGGCATCGGAGTGATCCGATTCGAATTCGAATGCGCGGAGAAATGCGGGCGATGTGGCTCTCGCGGGGCCGTTCGATACTCATCGAAAGGTCGAGATTGTTCCCGATCTGTGTCGGCGACGCGGCCTCTTCGCAAGACATAGGAGTAAGATCGAACTGCTATCAGATGAGCGGATGCGGGCGCCGAAGCAATCGGAGTTGGGGGCACGATTCTCAAAGCACACGCGACGCTCCTTGGTCCGATCCCGCATGGATCGGACGGCTGAGGTTTGCGCCGACGAGATGAAGCGGGTTGGATGTGGTTTTGGAGCGGGTTTCGACCCGCGAAGCACAGTAAACCCGCAAGCCTATTATATAGGCGTATTTTAGGGTTTTTGTGCGGAGGCTGGCGTATTTTGGGACTTTTGGAGCGGCTACTGTGCGTATTTCCCCCCTGAAAAATTCTGTAAAATTTCAGAGGCTTATTTTATTATTTCCAGAGAGTTTGAAGTCGAAACTTGGATATTTGGTGATATTTTCTTCAACTTGTATCCCGTATTTTAAGCTTTTCTATCGTATTTTGCTATAAAGTTGATGTATTTTGCTATGGAAGTTGTTTATTATTGCATGATGAGTAGCTAAAACTTATTTGTGCATGGTATGGAGTAGTTAGGAGATGTGATTCGTGTTAGTTTGGTTGTATTCCTTGTGCTAAAATGTTAAACGTCGTTAAAATTGTAATCTTTGTTCGTAAATCGACTTTTTCAGATTCCAAAAGAATTGATTTAGTTGATGATAGCCCCAAAAGGGTGAGTTTTGATCTCCCCAAAAGGGAGTTTCATATCGTAGTTTTGATCTCTCCAAAAGAGAGTTTCATATCGTATTATAACTTTAGCGACGATCATATTGAATATTTTGCTTGAACCCCCAAAAGGGCATCTTCCGATGAATTGCTCCCAAAAGGAGAATTCATTGAGTTATATTGGGTATTTTCCGGTGAATTGCTCCCAAAAGGAGAATTCATTGTGCTATACTTGTCAACCAAATTAATACGAATCATTGGTCCTAACGAACCTATACCATGTGCATACTTTTTATAAATATTTTCAAGCACGAATTTCTTTGTTTATATTGTTCACGTGTTCACATCACCATCACCGTCATCATTTGTGAAGTGGTTAGTTTCTTTTCGTAGGATTTCTATTTGATTTGAGCTGTGGTTGCAACAGATTTCTTCCTGTGGATTCGACATCTGGACTCCCAGATTTTACTACTTGTACGGACTCTTGCGCTTGAGAGAAGCACCTTTCCGGTTCCACCACGCACACACGTACTTTTAGCCAGCGTCACCGTTATCGTGAAGATCCGTTGCGCTACTCGCAACGGGAGGAGGATCACTGTTAGCTCACTGATTTTGCGCCACCACTCCGTTGTCCAGAGGTACGTTGCTACGCTACCCATGGCTAAGGAGTTCCAGACGACCCGACATTTTGCTGTTCAGACCCGACTTCCGTTTGTTGGACGACATCACGAAGTTGGTTTCCCTAACGAGTAGTAAAACCCACACCGTAGTTAACCAAAACCTAAACTAAAATTGGTCAACTTGAACTAAATTTATTTTCAGCATATGTAAAATGTTGTCACTGTAGGAAAGATCGACGATCGGACAAATTTTCTGTGCACATAGGGTAGACGTCGATTTAGACTGAACAAACATCAAAAATGTGACTTTTTGACTGTTAGGGTAGTCCCGCCAAATTTAGAAACAAACCCTAATAGGATTGATGAACGACCTGACATCGTCGCCGTGACCCTGTTTTAGATGCAGTACCGTAGACGGGACGCTTGGACGGGACGCTCCGGATGGACGACGCACTCGCCACCGTAGGCAAGTGTACTCACTTGTACTTTCGGCCGTGTTTAGGCCTCAGACTCTTAGAACTGTGAAAAATGTAAACAAAGAGAACCGGACGTGAAATGATAGCGTCCGGGACACCCCTTGACAGCTTAGACTTGACGACGAAGTCTAAGCTCAACAACAACTTTTGACACCTTAGGGTTATCTTGTGTGTGGGTGCGTGTGGACCCCCTAGAAGAACCATCCATGTCTTGTCTTGTCTTGTCTTGTTTTCCACAGCCTGCGGGCAATAGGGCACTCACTAGTGAGTGGGTGATCCCTTGTACTGATACACAGCCTGCGGGCAATAGGGCACTCACCAGTGAGTGGGTGATCCCTTGTACTGATACACAGCCTGCGGGCAATAGGGCACTCACTAGTGAGTGGGTGATCCCTTGTACTGATACACAGCCTGCGGGCAATAGGGCACTCACCAATGAGTGGGTGATCCCTTGTACTGATACACAGCCTGCGGGCAATAGGGCACTCACCAGTGAGTGGGTGATCCCTTGTACTGATACACAGCCTGCGGGCAATAGGGCACTCACCAGTGAGTGGGTGATCCCTTGTACGGATACACAGCCTGCGGGAAATAGGGCACTCACCAAGCTAGAGTGAGTGATCCCTTGTACGGACTTGTCTTGTGCACTTGGGTTGGGGTAGGGTTGAGCGTGCGCACGGGAAGAGGGTCTGATCCCCCTCGAACCGTAAGGCGTGAACCCTTCGGGTCACACATGTCTTGTCTTGTCTTGTCTTGTCTTGTCTTGTCTTGTCACGTCTTGTCTCGTCTTATCTTGACCCGTTTAGGTTAGTCCCGTAGTCGGTAGCACACGATACGGCTACTGCTTGACGTGTTTACTTTTCCTGCTCCGTTTACTTTCTATAACTGCCATGTATAACCTCAGCATGCTAATCAACCAGTAAAATGTTGCTTTAAATTAAAATACACTTACAGTAGAGTCTAACATTTCTGTGTAGACTTTACCTTACGTACAGTTCCTTTTCTCTTGGGTGATGTACGTCAGGTGTCGAGCCAGAGTTCGTGGACGAGGCAGACTTACCGGAGTACGTGGAGCCCGAGGACGTCGACCCAGAGTACGTGCCTAACGATGACCAGACCTTGAGGACTTTTCAGTCGCCGCCTTTCAGAGGTTACTACTTTTAGTTTGCCCTTTCGATAGTTTGTTGCCATGCATAGGCTTCTCTTTTTAGACTTTGTCCTCGCTGGATATTATCTCTCTATATTAATGAATGCCACTTTCTTTCTGTACTTTCTATTGTTCCGAATCTTGTTAATGCAAGAACCTGAAAATTTTAAGATGGTACCCCTACAGACGCTTATTGGGTCCGAGCTTCACAGCTCCGGCCCAAACGGGCCTTAGTCCCGCTTCGCCTCCGTAGTTTTGGGAAGCGGGGCGTGACAGTACAATGATAGTTGGCCATGAATTCCACATTTTAGATGCGACAATCTCTTCATATAAAACCAATTCAACATAGAAATTATAACCAAGCATCAACATCCGACGATCCTAGTGGTGACTCTTATTGCCCTAGCTTTCATTATAGTGTTAATCTGAGATAGAGAATACTTGTGACAACCTTCAGAACATGCCTATAAATGACACTGTTTCACGGCTTTGAATAGACCCAAGACCTGAAACAAATCGCCTCCTTGTGGGATCGGTATCTTTCTATATTACAAAGCTTTGACACCGTGCACTTGTAGTACATTTCTGGAGATGAAATCTGGGCTGATCAAGTTTTTGGCACCGTTGTTGGGAAGGCGTACAACCATATTATCTATTTATCACAATTAGGTTGATTAAAATGCGTAAAAAAAAGAGAGACATTATTCCTGCCACCTGCTTTATAATTATTCCTATCTTCTTGTACCACTGATATCTTTTCCAAGTTGGTCTTGACTATTCAGGTACAATTGAGCAATTTTGGGATTATTCAGACAATGATTATTCGGCACATTATGAGGCTCCAATGGAAGAATAAAAATATTATCCACATGACCCATACTATCAGATGAAAGGATATGATCACTATTCAAAGTGTTATGCCTACTGCGAGTCTTGTGACATGGAGGGACACATGCCCTATGAAAGCCGCGTCTGTCTCTTGAGTCCTGACCATTATATCAATTTGGCACTCGCACAGATGGAGGAGTGCAGGGCAACGTTTGCAATTGAATGGAAGGAAATCTACGCTAAACTAAATGAGGCAGTTAATCAATTGCAACAAGAGGTCGATGAATTCGGCAGGACTCTTCCAACTCTTGAGCCCGAGGGAGAGACCGAGGGAGAGACTGAGGACATTAATGCCCCCACCCTAGAGGAGATATCGGTACCATGCACTGATGAAAGAACTATGATGAGACACTCAGGAGGTGTCACTGCAGATCCAAGTTGCATCGTCGTCACTCCCCCACCCCACCGATACAGCTAGTTCATACGATGAGTGGATGGACGGAGAGGATTCAGATGGAGAAGGCATTGATGTTATCTACCTCATGCAGGATGACAGATACAACGCATCCAAGGGCAACACTTCCACTTCCATACCTGGAGAGCCTGTGGATACTTTAGCATCCTGCTTGTTCCCCTACCTGACACACGAGCCTACATGGCCGGAGCATGATTTTGAGAAGGCCTTACACACAGATCCAGAGCTTGTCACCGAGGACGTCATGCATTGGGATGAGGACACAACCATCCAAGTGGATCCTGAGCACTACCCTCTCCCATTAGAGCTTCCATAGCCACCTCACCCTTCCACTGACGATGAGGACTATCCCATAGAGCTTATGGCTCCCATTCAGGGAGATCCCTTTGCCCCCTCGTTTTTTTGCATTTGATTCCCCTCTGTATATGATATTTATTATGATTCAGATTTCGATGACTCATTGTGCCTTTTGCAGGATACACATACATATGATCAAAGGCACAATGGGATATGTATGAGGAGGAGAGCGAAGAGTTAGAACCCATGGACACATATGTCTATGATTAGGAGGTGCATTAGGATGCATTGATAATAGAAGAGCCAGAAGAGGACAACGCATTACCTGATGAACCTGAGACGAACAACGAGGAGATGAATGATGTGGTGCACGAGAGTAGAGATGTATTTCCAGGGAAGTGTTGTCAACCATCCCTAATTTTAAATATTTATATTGATGACCCACTTTGGAATACATTTATTTTGGGGGGAATTATCTACATCAGATTGATGTAGTTTATCTCTTGCAAGGTACAGGTGGAGTCCTTAGAGGGATACTGGGAGCCGCATTTCTGGAATCTGATGGAGTCCAATGTAACGGCCGCTTTCCGACAGTTCGTTTTTTGCGCGTACTTTCCTCTTTTGTACGCGTATTTTTCTTAGTCCCCTCTTCTATTCGTAACATATGATATGATATGTTAGTGTGACCATATGAGAGAGTAGTTATTTGTGGGATTTTTAGTGAACGTCATTTCACGGGTCGTTCTCCCACAAATTAGCTTTGATTTGAGAGACGTCGCAAATTTAGACTTCGACGCCGGATCTTTTTATTTTTAGTTCATTTTATGTGAACCCAATGCATGATTAACCACTGTATCCTCGAGCCTCTTGTTGTCACGGTCGTCCCGATATTTTTTTCGTAATTTTCGGACATCGTTAGCCCAACCTAACCCACTAATCAAAATCAAAGCATGCTTAGCCTTAACCCAAGTTTGAAATTCAAATCCTAATCAAATCTTAATGGAATCTCATACGTATCATGACAGAATTTCTGTAGCTACACTCACCTAGCTTTTTCCCTCTTTGCACATCCCCTCACTCACCCTCTCTCCTAGTCATCATTTAAATATACCCTCTTTATACCATACTATAGCAACATCATCTCTTTTAAAACAAACCCTCACCCAAACCTACCTAGGTCACGACCGAACCCATCTTCAGCCGCCATTTGCTTCCCTTGTGCCATCTTCTCACCGCCGGTGAGAGGTCGCCGACCACCTCTACTCTCCGACCATCTTCCCCTTTCCTTCCTCTCTCCCCTCTCCTCGCTCCCCCCCTAAAAAGCCATTAAAACAACCCCCAGGCCGTAAGTTTTTTTGACAGCCACACCTGACCTTTGCAGCCACCGGCCGTCGCCCTTCGGCCACCTCCGGCGGCCAACCCCACTGCCATCTGACTCCCCTCGACCCCCTCTACCTACTGTAAGTGTCTGTTGTCCCCTCAGGCCATCGCATCTTCGCGACGAACCAAAATGTAGAGATCGTCTAATCCTTGCAATACTAACAACACACATTAGAGGGGGGTGAATAGTGTAATGGCAATAAAATTGTCCAAATAAAATTTAACTTGCAAATGCGGATTTATAAATGCAAGAGGAATTAAATGGTACAATCAATCCAAACGCAAACACAAAGTTTTACCATGGTTCCCCAAACTTGGGTACTCCAGCCACACCAATATTCACTATATTCACACACATAGAAGTGAATACAAATCTCACAAGGAGATACCCCACAAAGAGAATTTATGCCCTACACAAGGACCCAACCAATCCTACACAAGGATCAAGACTCCCACATAGAGAATCACTAATTCCCACTCAGAGAATTAGGGTTAGCCCTACACTAGGACACTCGAACTCCCACAAAGAGAGTTAATTTCCACAAAGAGAATTCCCTAGTCCCACAAAGAGACAACCTCCCACAAAGAGAGAAACTCACACAAAGAGAGTATCCTAATCCCACAAAGAGAAATAGAAAAACAAATTACACCCTGTAAAGTAAATACTGTTACCTATGCCTTGAGATGCTTACTTATGAATGAATGCAAGGCATGGAAGAGGATCTCCAAGTGTTGGGATATGCTTGAGAGCACTTGGATGATTTCCCTTGAGCTGGACTTCAATGCATGAAGGAAGATGAATGCTCAATGAAGGGAAATGAGGGAGCTTGAGAGTGGCTTAAAGATCTCTTGAGATTTTCAATAGAATCAAGAGTAATCAAGAATCAATCAAGAAGTTTAAGCATAGGCAGCCCACTCATATATATAGGAATCCTATATCAAGCCCAAAAACCCAAAGAAACAGCCAAATAATCAAATCTGCAACGGCTAGAAACTGGGTGAAAATGACAGGAACAGTCGACTGATGATCATAAGACAGTCGGCTGATCAACGGCTAGAAAATATCCAACGGCTATAATCTGAGCCAGGACAGTCGACTGACGAAGTCAATACAGTCGACTGACAAACAGGACAGGCGCATGTAAAACCTTCAGCAGACGACTGCTGCAGGGGATGGAACGAAACAGAGAGCTGCACTCTTTCTCCAATTCTTCGCACAGGCGGATGATGTTAATACTACAGTCGACTGTCAAATAGTCATGCGACTGTACATTCTTCATCAGTCGACTACTGTAAAGTATGGAGAGAAGATAGAGAGATGCAGATATTGCACTTACGCTAGACAGGCGACTGTTGGCCAAATCTCATGCGACTGTAAATATACATGCGACTGAAAAACTGATCGACAGGCGACTGTGCGTAAAGCTTAGGTTTGAGTCAATTGAAATGTTGACTTGAGCTGTGCAAATCAGGCGACTGTAGAAGGATCTATAAGCTACTGGAAATCACCCAGTCGGCTGTGTTTCCCTCAACAGACGACTGACCGAAAGCCAGAGACTCCAAGTGAGTCTTTGGACAGAGTGAACCTATTGGGTTGGATTCTATGATAATCCTAAGGTTAACTAAGATGGTTAAATGCATGTGCATGAATGAGCAAACCATCTAACAAGGCATTACATCAACCCTAGACTCAAAAGAGAGAAAAAGCAATAAAGTAAATTACATGGATTACAATGCATTCATAAGAGTCTAAGTCTTCAATCTTGATGCCTTAATTGAGCTCCACCATCTCCAAGCTTTGGCACTCCTTGAGTCCAAACTTTGGCCCGTCTTCACATGATGTCCATCCTTACACCAAGTGATTAGTCTCCAAGAAAGATATCCTTGAAATAAACTGAGAGACTAAAACATGAGATTCATTAGCAACAACATAATGTTATGATCATCATCAAAATAAGATTGGTATGAAACACCAATACTCAACAATCTCCCCCTTTTTGATGATGACACACATTATGTAAATCATAAAGAATTAAAGCACAAAGCTAATGATCTCCCCCCACTTATATGCACCAATTATATAATGAGCTACACAAAGATAAATACTTATAATACCAATAATAACATGGTGACATATAATAGGCATGGGTTACATAAACCAATTGCAAAGAATAAAGGCATGCAAACATGAATGGTTTATCTAAACCCATATATCTCTCCCTATAGATATATCTCTCCCCATATGCATATGTATATATCTCTCCCCCTATAGATATGATCACATAATGCATATATCTCTCCCCCTTGACATCGTCAAAAAGGTGGACATCAAAAATATCCCCCTTTGTCATCTTAACCAAGATGTGACAATATGCAAGAAAAAAAAGATATGTATGATACCAAATTTAAAATTTTAGTGGGTATCAATTCACTATCACATGCTCCCCCTAGATCATAGAAATGGTCAACTTTTGACTTCTAGGATCTAATACCAATTAATTAATGGAGCCATGGGCCTTAAAAAGTGTATCAAAGCAATAGATATGGAAAAATCAAGCTTCAAAGATACACAAAGATATTGCCAAAAACAATGAGACATGAAACATGTTAGCAATAAACAAGAGGTTTGGTTTGAGACCCAAAATAACCAAATGTAAATAATGATTTCAAATAACATCCGAAATGAGAGTTAAAATATGTCTTAAAATAATTTAAACATATAATATATTAACTCCCCCTATTGACATACACATGGATCAAAAATGCATGTATGTCAATTAGCCCCAAGGTCCCAATTTTCATGAAAAGAAATAAATTTGAAAAATATTTTCAAAATCATGAAACACACACAATCAATGGGTATGCTTAAAATAAACATAAAAGCACAATACCCATGCAATATGCAAATGTGTGAGGAACCTAAACATTATGTAACCAAACCCAAGAGGAGTTTGATTTCCTAACATAATCACACGATGTGATCACATCCCTAACTAGAGAGTTGATGTAACTATCTCTCTCTTGCACACTACCCTTAGTGGGAATCCATAATCTCAAGGATTTCCTAGGCAATAGTTTTGCCTTTGCAAGAGGGAAGGATGTGGCATGCTTAGGTGTAGAAACAAATTTCTTAGCATGCAAAGAATGAGGATTTTGCTTCTTAGCAAAAAATGAAGAATCTTCATTCTTCCTCATCACCTTGTGATCTACATGCTTCTTGTTGGTGTTATTGTTGTACAAGAAAGCATGGTGATTCTTCTTAGGTGCTTTAGCAATATTTCTTGAATTTGCACCAAAAGAAGAATTAGAGGTGGGTTTGGGAACCACATTTTGAATATAACCCAAACATCCTCTATGATTTGCCGGATGTTGTTTTTCCAACAAATCGTGGAGTGAATCCCTAGAATACACAAAGCTTATAAGCTTCCGGGATTCCTCTTCACATTTCAACGTAAGTTGTTGAATGTGAGCATCTAAGCTAAGGTTTCGAGCAATGATATTTTCATTAGAAATGCTCAATTCCTTAACTTGAGAGAGAAGTGTGTCTCTCTCACAAATATCATAAACATGCCTTTCATCATGAACTACACTTGCAATAACTAGTTCATGCATTCTACTCTTAGCAATCTTATATTTTGCTTTTAATTTATTGTAAGAGTTGATGCACGTACTAGCCTTTTCGGAGACCAAGTCAAATTTGATCTTGAGCACCTCGTATGAGATCTTTTCTTCCTCGATCTCAACAAAATCATCATCATCCTTGCAAGATCTTGATGACGACTTCTCCTCCTTAGCCGTGAGGCACGAATCCTCATAGGAATTGTATGCATCAAGCCAAGCATCCAACTCTTCTTCGTTTAATCCGGAGGGGATTGGTGTAGGACCATCCATGGCTACAAAGCATGCATGAGCATCCTCCTTTGTATCCTCTTCTTCGTTACTAGAAGTGTCCTCACTCGAATCATCAAAGGTCCCGACAAGTCCCTTCTTGTGATTTTTGGACTTGGACCTTCCTTTCCAATGCTTCTTCCCTTTACCCTTGTAAGTTTCTTTAATGGGTTTGGAAGGGCATTTGGTGGACAAGTGACCTTTTCCACTGCAAGTGTAACAAGTAGGAATCTTGTTAGAATTAGAAGCAAACTTTGACAAAGACTTACCTTGCTTGTATTTGAGGAAAGCTTTGAATTGCTCGGCAAGATCCTCAATTTCTTCTCCACTTGCATCTTCTTGCTCATCTTCTTTACTAGGATCTTCTCGATGGAATTTCCTCCTCCACTTGATAGGCTCCTCCTTGGCATGGAATGCAACCCCTTTTGCTTCTCTAGCTTCTTGGGCTTTGTTGGTTGAATCTCCTTCTTGTGTTGAAGCTTTACTTCATACGCCATGAGATTTCCAATGCATTCCTCAACGGTATATTTGGACGTGTCATAAGACTCCAAAATTCCGTTGGCCTTTGACTCCCAACGAGGTGTGAGAGAGTCTAGGATCTTCTCTACACGATCCTCTTGGGAAATCGTCTTCCCGAGACCCTCCAATGCGTTCACGATATCGGTGAACCTTGTAAACATCTCTGAAATGCTTTCGCCTTCCTGCATCTTAAACATTTCATATTTAGATCTAAACACAGTTTGTTTAGATTTCTTTACCTTCTTTGTCCCTTCATGACAAATCTCCAGAGTGTGCCAAATATCATTCTTCGTTTTGCACATGGAGATGCGGTTGAACTCACTAGCTGAGAGAGCGCAATGTAATGCATTCATAGCTCTCGCATTAAACTTGATTGAGTCCTTCTCTGCCTTTGTCCTTGAAGCTGCAGGAGTAGTGGGCTTCTCAAATGGCACCTCCGTGATGTCCCATAGGCCTTGACCCTCCATGTAGATCATCATTCTGATCTTCCAACTTGGGTAGTTGGTTCCGTTGAAGAGCGGGGGTCGAACGGTTGAGTGGCCTTCTTCACGAGACACGGATGAGGCGTTGAATGCCATCGTTGCAGTATGCTTTAACCTCGCTCTGATACCAATTGTAGGAATCGTCTAACCCTTGCAATACTAACAACACACACTAGAGGGGGGGTGAATAGTGTAATGGCAATAAAATTGTCCAAATAAAATTTAACTTGCAAATGCGGATTTATAAATGCAAGAGGAATTAAATGGCACAATCAATCCAAACGCAAACGTAAAGTTTTACCCTGGTTCCCCAAACTTAGGTACATCCAGCCACACCAATATTCACTATATTCCCACACAGAGAAGTGAATACAAATCTCACAAGGAGATACCCCACAAAGAGGATTTATGCCCTACACAAGGACCCAACCAATCCTACACAAGGATCAAGACTCCCACACAGAGAATCACTAATTCCCACTCAGAGAATTAGGGTTAGCCCTACACTAGGACACTCGAACTCCCACAAAGAGAGTTAATTTCCACAAAGAGAATTCCCTAGTCCCACAAAGAGACAACCTCCCACAAAGAGAGAAACTCCCACAAAGAGAGTATCCTAATCCCACAAAGAGAAATAGGAAAATAAATTACACCCTGTAAAGTAAATACTCTTACCTATGCCTTGAGATGCTTACTCATGAATGAATGCAAGGCATGGAAGAGGATCTCCAAGTGTTGGGATATGCTTGAGAGCACTTGGATGATTTCCATTGAGCTGGACTTCAGTGCATGAAGGAAGATGAATGCTCAATGAAGGGAAATGAGGGAGCTTGAGAGTGGCTTAAAGATCTCTTGAGATATTCAATAGAATCAAGAGTAATCAAGAATCAATCAAGAAGTTTAATCATAGGCAGCCCACTCATATATATATATATATATGAATCCTATATCAAGCCCAAAAACCCAAAGAAACAGCCAAATAATCAAATCTGCAACGGCTAGAAACTGGGTGAAAACGACAGGAACAGTCGACTGATGATCATAAGACAGTTGGTTGATCAACGGCTAGAAAATATCCAACGGCTATAATCTGAGCCAGGACAGTCGACTGACGAAGTCAATACAGTCGACTGACAAACAGGACAGGCGCATGTAAAACCTTCAGCAGACGACTGCTGCAGGGGATGGAACGAAACAGAGAGCTGCACTCTTTCTCCAATTCTTCGCACATACGACTGATGTTAATACTACAGTCGACTGTCAAATAGTCATGCGACTGTACATTCTTCATCAGTCGACTACTTTAAAGTATGGAGAGAAGACAGAGAGATGCAGAGATTGCACTTAAGCTAGACAGGCGACTGTTGGCCAAATCTCCGGCGACTGTAAATATACAGGCGACTGAAAAGCTGATCGACAGGCGACTGTGTGTAAGCTCAGGTTTGAGTCAATTGAAATGTTGACTTGAGCTGTGCAAATCAGGCGACTGGAAATCACCCAGTTGGCTGTGTTTTCCTCAACAGGCGACTGACCGAAAGCCAGAGACTCCAAGTGAGTCTTTGGACAGAGTGAACCTATTGGGTTGGATTCTATGATAATCCTAAGATTCACTAAGATGGTTAAATGCATGTGCATGAATGAGCAAACCATCTAACAAGGTATTACATCAACCTTAGACTCAAAAGAGAGAGAAAGCAATAAAGTAAATTACATGGATTACAATGCTTTCATAAGAGTCTAAGTCTTCAATCTTGATGCCTTGATTGAGCTCCACCATCTCCAAGCTTTGACACTCCTTGAGTCCAAACTTTGGCCCTTCTTCACATGATGTCCATCCTTACACCAAGTGATTAGTCACCAAGAAAGATATCCTTGAAATAAACTGAGACTAAAACATGAGATTCATTAGCAACAACATAATGTTGTGATCATCATCAAAATAAGATTGGTATGAAACACCAATACTCAACACAAAACAGCGATCCATTGTGCAAATCTGTCCTCGTCGCCTTCTCATGGCCGGTCGCCGCCACGCGCAGCCACCGTTAGCCATCCACCAGGCCAAGCAACCCCCCGTTGACCTCCTTTAATCCCCGACAGACCCCTTGCTCCTAGGATTTCACGCACGTCTCCGATCTCGTGTGTTTTTCCCCGACGTTGTCGCCACCGTGTAGATCCGTTGCGCTACCCGCAACCGGAGAGATCTCGATGATTGCTCACTGTTCACGCTTTCTACTCGCTGTCTGGATGTGTCTTGCTATGCTACCCATGGCCGAGACATTGCTGACGATGCAGAGCTATCGCCGTTCAGACCCGACGTCCGATCAACGATCAAACGCCGAAAAGGTTAGCCCCCTAACGCGTAGCAAGAACCCACATCGTAGCAAATCTAAAACCTAATCTAAAATTCATCAAAGATAACTAATTTTATATTTCTTCTCCTTTAAAACGTTGTTCAACCTTGACATCGACGAACGGACTTGAATATCTGTGCACATAGGATAGTCGTCGATTAGGCGAAACGAATCAAAAAGAAGTCACTTTTGACTGTTAGGGTAGTCCCGCTGAATTTAGAAACAACCGCTAATAGGATTGAGGAAAACACGATCTAACGTTGCCATTGTCCCGTTTCAGACGGACCCTCGCCGACACACCGCTTTGACGAGACGATCCAGACCGATGATGCACTCGCCACCGCAGGCAAGTATTTACACTTGTTACTTACGGCCATGTTTAGGCCATCACCCTTAAATTGCTAAAGTAATAATAAGAGAGCCAGATGTGAAATGATAGCGTCCAGGACCCCCATTACAGTCTAGACTTGACGACGAAGTCTAGAAAAAACAACTGACACCTTAGGGCTATTCTGTGTGTGCGTGCGTGTGGACCCCCTAGAATAACAACTAAACAACAGAATATTCATAACTGGTCATGTCTTGTCTTCTTAGTTCTTGTAGTATACCTTACGGAAAGTCTCGACGTCTCACCAATGGAGTGAGCATACCGATAGACCATGGGGAATCTTGGGGAGCCTACCGAGGGTGTGGGTGTTCCTTTTCGTGTACACCTTACGGAAAGTCTCGGCGTCTCACCAGGGGAGTGAGCGTCCCGGCTGACCGTGGGGAGAGGCACTCACCAAGGGAGTGAGCGGTACTCGTACAGTCTAGTCTAGTCTTGACTTGAGCACTTGGGGTGGGGTTGGGTGAGCGGCCACCAGCTAGAGAGTTTGGCCACTCTCTACGTTGCAGGCACGAAATCTCTTTGGTGTCATACACACGACTTGTCTTGTTTGTCCTGTCCCATCTAGCTTAGTCCCATAGCCGGTAGCACACGCTACGGCTACTGCCTGTCACGTTTACTTTCCTGCATCGATTTACTTCTTGCATAGTATAACTGTCATGTCATCACAACAGCATGTAATCAACCAGTAAAATGTGGCATTTAAATCACTTTACACTTGTAGTAGAGTCTATCACCTCTACCTTGTAGACTTTACCTGACGTACCGTTCCTTTTCTCTTGGGTACTGTATGTCAGGTATTGAGCCAGAGTACGTGGACGAGCCGGACCTACCTGAGTACTTGAGCCGGAGGACGTCGACGTGGAGTGCATTCCTGATGAGGACCAGACCTAGAGGTCCCTTGCCATTGCCGATTCAGAGATTTCCTGCTTTCTAGTTTGGGTGCATGGCACCATCTTTACTTCTTGTCTAGGTTGGGTGCTTGCACTAGTAGTTTCTTTCTGCAGTTTGTAGCCATGCTGGGTATCTGTTTAGACTTCTGTACTTTCTGGATATCTTTTGAATAAATGAATGCATTTCCCTTTCAGTACTTTTGTTGTTCCGTATATTTTATATGCAGGGACCTATTTATTGCTTTGGAGTACCTCACAGACGCTTAGTGGATCCGAGCTTCGCACCTCCGACCCATGCGGACCTTAGTCACGTTTTGCTTCTGTCGTTTTGAGAAGCGGGGTGTGACAGGTTTTAGTGGTGGCCCATGCAGGTCCTGCAAAAAGTTCGAAACAATAAGAGTACCGCATTCATTTAATATCCGGTACAAGTCTAAATTGGGTTCCTTGTCAATAGGATGGTAGGAAGACTTAGATAGACGTCCAGGTTTGATAGTTAGGTGCCTTGGTTAACATTTAGTCATACTCGTCTTAGGATACCCTAGTAGTCTCTCACCTGGCGCTGACCATGTTAGATTTCTAGAGTCCTCCTATTAGTCGTTTGCTCGGGTCCATCAACTTCGGGCCCGCAGAATGTAACCTTGATTCTCTTAGGACCCTTCCCTGAGATCTCTATTACAATCTAGTTCATTAGGGAGTCTTAGTGTTGAGTTCTCCTGATCTTTAGACGGCCCGATAATTAGAACCCCTGAATTCTAGCACCTTCCTAATCATTACACTTCTGTGTTATCGACTGTAGGATTCCATCGTAGATTTTCATGAATCATATCCTAGGCGTATTCATCATGCGATCATATTCTTTGCCCTCAATTCACGTGATCGCTTCATAACGATTATCGTTAATTCTTCGAATCTCTCCATTGCAAATCCTGCTTCCTTTAAAAGTATTTTCAAAAATTCCTTATTAAATTCTTCCCTCAGTTTAACGTCTTTGAAAACCCTTATAATATATTTAAATTTCTTACTTTTCGATTGAGTTAAAATTCTTTCACAGATTTTGAAACCTTCTTGGTCGAAATTTTTAGTTACTACATCGTAATCATTTTCTAATAGGTACCTTTCGTATTTCAGTTTTAAAACATTGTTACCATTTTGATAATTCAATATATCATTCTTTTTCTAAACTACGAAATTTATTTTAACCACTTACCGTACGTACTTTTAGAATATTTTTCTAAGCTAAATAGAACTTCAATTTTTATATATCAGTTCTTTTTACCATCTGCTCGCTATTTCTACCTATTTTTATAAGTATATATATCTATGATACGATACCATATTTTACACGTATTCTTCTTTTATCTATTTAATTATTTGGAGCAATATTTTTGTCCCACCCATCCAGCTATCTCCCTATCCTCGCCTTATCTAAATGTGTTCTTTCCGATCTTGTTTCGTTACGCTTTTGGTTTCGGTTTCCTTTCTATTGTTTAGACATTAGAGCTTGTCGCTGCATGTGTCAACTCTAGTTTAGTAGTGGGCACATTGGTTTTGTGATGTCGTCGTGGTGCATGTATATAGGTAGAGTGTATGGACATATATGAGTGTGCTACCCTTAGGATGTTAATGATTGTCTCTTGTGTCATGAATGTATACTCAGTGTTAGTCGTGAGATAGGTATGAAGTTGTATGAATGATAATATTTATTATATGCGTGGATAGCTATACCACTTTAGGGATATCTGCGTATATTAAGATTTAGTGTTGGAATATCTACTAGTGGAGTATGTGGTACTTGTAAATACTTGAAATAGTATACTAGTAAGTCATGAGTATGTTAAGTGTAATAATAGCGGGGGTGCTTATAGTTAAGTGTGTAGGCCTATTTATGATCCATATGTTAGTACGTATGAGCGTGTGCTCGTACATAGATAAGTATGTGTATTAGTATACTAATTATAACTGAATTGCTATGGTATGAATATATGTTTTAGGTATGTGGCTATACGATGCGTGCATATGTGGAATAGTGTATATACGTGTGCTGATGGTTGTAATATTAGTATGGTATGTATGTGGTTACGTTGGTAGATGTATATTTTGGGGTGGTGTTGGTATAGGTATGGATATCGTGTTATGTATATAGAGCACTCTGATATGGGTTTTGAGTCTCACTCAAGCTTGAGTGGGTAAACTCTAAGTATATTGTTACATATGTCTGTGGTTTGCGTGTAGTACTATGAATATAGTAATGGATGATGTATGCATAGTGATAGGATTGGTTGTGTCTGGTTGTGCTACGCACATGATTGTGGGTAGCTACACCATTATATAGTTATAGGATTATATGTGACGTGTATATAAGATGAAGTATCTGCGTGTATTTGAATAACTAGATATTGGTGTATTATAGTTGTGATAGATGTATATTAGATATAGCTTACATGTTTTTAATATTGTATGGTGTGACTACATGTGTTGATATGTTGGTATTACACTAGGAGATATTAGGGAGTAGTGTACCCATGTTGTTCTATGCATAGTCAATTATCTATATGTGAAGAATTACGATCGTGTTTGCTGGTGTGAAACTATTTTTTTGTGAGTAGGTGTGACTTGGTTATGTGGTAGTGAGTGATAGTTATATAAGTATGTACGTGACTATATGAATGATTGAAGTACGTGTATGAATTTGACTGTCTATGATAGGTATAAGTATAGGATGTGTGTGTGTGTATATATATATACATGTTTGTAGTGTTAATGGTTGACTATTTAGTGCATATATATAAGCACTTGTAGTAACTGTACCTGCTTTGAATTATAGTGTGATGTGATTGGGGTAGTTACTAGAGTGGCTAGGTATATTTATAGTTAGAAAGTCCGAGGACGGACTTTATTCTAAGGTGGGTAGAATGTAACGGCCGCTTTCCGACCGTTCGTTTTTCGCACGTACTTTCCTCTTTTGTACGCGTATTTTTCTTAATCCCCTCTTCTATCCGGAACATATGATGTGATATGTCAGTGTGACCGTATGAGAGAGTAGTTATTTGTGGGATTTTTAGTGAACGTCATTTCACGGGTCGTTCTCCCACAAATCAGCTTTGATTGGAGAGACGTCTCAACTTTAGACTTCGACACCGGATCTTTTTATTTTTAGTTCGTTTTCTATGAACCCAACATGCTATGAACCACCGTACCCTCAAGCCTCTCGTCGTCACGGTCGTCCCGATATGTTTTTCGTAATTTTCAGACATCGTTAGCCCAACCTAACCCACTAATCAAAATCAAAGCCCGCTTAGCCTTAATCCATGTTTGAAATTCAAATCCTAATCAAATCTTAATGGAATCTCATATGTATAATGATAGGATTTCTGTAGCTACACTCACCTAGCTTTTTCCCTCTTTGCACACCCCTTCACTCACCCTCTCTCCTAGTCATCACTTAAATATACCCTCTTTATACCATACTATAGCAACATCATCTGTTTTAAAACAAACCCTCACCCAAACCTACCTAGGTCACGACCGAACCCATCTTCAGCCGCCATTTTCTTCCCTTGCGCCATCTTCTCACCGCCGGTGAGAGGCCGCCGGTCACCCCTACTCTCCGGCCACCTTCCCCTCTCCTTCCTCTCTCCCCTCTCCTCTCTCTCTTCTAAAAAGCCATTAAAACAACCCCAGGTCGCAAGTTTTTTTGACCGCCGCACCTGACCTTTGCAGCCGCCATCCTCCGGCCACCGCCGACGGCCAACCCCGCTGCCATCCGACTCCCCTCGACCCCCTCTACCTACTGCAAGTGTCCGTTGTCCCCTCAGACCGTCGCATCTTCGCAGCGAACCAAAACAGTGACCCGTTGTGCAAATCTGTACCGTCGCCTTCTCACGGCCAGTCGCAGCCGCGTGCAGCCACCGTTAGCCACCCACCAGGCCGAGCAACCCCCTTTCGACCTCCTTTAATCCCCGGCAGCCCCCTTGCTCCTAGAAGTTCACGCACGTCACCGATCTCGCGTGTTTTCCCCGACGTTGCCACCACCGTGTAGATCCGTTGCGCTACCCGCAACTGGAGAGATCTCGACACTTGCTCGCTGTTCTTTATTTCTACTTGTTGTCTGGACGTGTCTCGTTGCACTACCCACGACCGAGACGTTGCTGACGACGCAGATCTATCGCCGTCCAGACCCGACGTCCGATCTACGATCAAACACCGAAAAGGTTAGCTCCCTAACGCGTAGTAAGAACCCACATCGTAGCAAATCTAAAACCTAATCTAAAGGTCATCTACGATAACTAAGTTTATATTTCTGTTCCTTTAAAACGTTGTTCAACCTTAGACATCGACGAACGGACTTGAATATCTGTGCACATAGGATAGTCGTCGATTAGGCGAAACGAATCAAAAAGATGTGACTTTTGATTGTTAGGGTAGTCCCACTGAATTTAGAAACAAACCCTAATAGGATTGAGAAAAACGTGATCTGACATCGCCATTGTCCCGTTTCAGACGGACCCTCACCAACGCACCGCTTCGACGAGACGATCCAGACCGATGACGCACTCGCCACCGCTGGCATGTGTTTACACTTGTGTACTTACGACCACGTTTAGGCCATCACTCTTAAATTGTTAAAATAATAATAAGAGAGCCAGACGTGAAATGATAGCGTCCAGGACCCCCACTACAGTCTAGTCTTGACGGCGAAGTCTAGGCAAAACAACTGACACCCTAGGACTATTCTGTCTGTGCGTGCATGTGGACCACCTAGAATAACAACTGAACAACAAAATATTCATAACTGTTCATGTCTTGTCTTCTTAGTTCTTGTAGTATACCTTACGGGAAGTCTCGGCGTCTCACCAAGGGAGTGAGCATCCTGGCAGACCATGGGGAATCTTGGGGAGCCCACCGAGGGAGTGGGTGTTCCTTTCGTGTACACCTTACGGGAAGTCTCGGCGTCTCACCAGGGGAGTGAGCGTCTCGGCTGACCGTGGGGAGAGGCACTCACCAAGGGAGTGAGCGGTACTCGTACAGTCTAGTCTAGTCTTGACTTGAGCACTTGGGGTGGGGTTGGGTGAGCGGCCACCAGCTAGAGAGTTTGGCCACTCTCTATGATACAGGCACAAACTCTCTTTGGTGTCACACACACGTCGTGTCTTGTTTGTCTTGTCCCGTCTAGCTTAGTCCCGTAGCCGGTAGCACACGCTACGGCTACTACCTGTCACGTTTACTTTGCTGCACCGCTTTACTTCTTGCAAAGTATAACTGTCATGTCATCACAACAACATGTAATCAACCAGTAACATGTTGCTCTTAAATCACTTTACACTTGCAGTAGAGTCTATCACCTCTACCTTGTAGACTTTATGTGACGTACAGTTCCTTTTCTCTTGGGTATTGTACGTCAGGTGTTGAGCCAGAGTACATGGACGAGTCGGACCTACCTGAGTACTTGGAGCCGGAGGACGTCGACCTGGAGTGCGTTCCTGACGAGGACCAGACCTAGATGTCCCTCGTCGTTGCCGATTCAGAGATTTCCTGCTTTCTAGTTTGGGTGCGTGGCACCATCTTTACTTCTTGTCTAGGTTGGGTGCTTGCACCAGCAGTTTCTTTCTGCAGTTTGTAGCCATGCTGGGTATCTGTTTAGACTTCTGTACTTTCTGGATATCTTTTGAATAAAATGAATGCATTTCCCTTTCAGTACTTTTGTTGTTCCGTATCTTTTATATGCAGGGACCTGTTTATTGCTTTGGAGTACCTCACAGACGCTTAGTGGGTCCGAGCTTCGCAGTTCCGACCCATGCGGACCTTAGTCGCGTTTCGCTTCCGTCGTTTTGGGAAGTGGGGGTGACATCCATAGATATACGCATCTGACGGAGCCACGGAAGGAGCAGTTGGAGCAGTTCCCTGTCCCAATAAAGATACTGGATCCGCCTTTTGCTATAGTTGGTACCAATCTTGTAGGGTAGCCATAGTGTAGAATTTTATGCTTTCAATAATCTCGAATCATCTCGACAGCGAGAGGACCGTATAGGTTTATTGCTATTTTAGTTTAGATATCTTGAATAAAAACAACCTCATATGTCGGCAACAAAAATCTCTTGCATACCAAAACCCATTATATGCTATTGATTGCCATCTTCTTCACTTTTATATATGTCTCACCCTTTTTGCTCACCACCCATCGAGCACTTCTTTCATGATAAACTTACTTTCTTATTCGTTTGACTTGATCAGGCTTAGCAAAGTCGTGATTTTATTGATCGAGCAAATGAACAATGTGCATGTAGTTTAAGCTAGGGGGAAGTCTCTCGCATGCATCGTTGCGTGTGCATGTAGTTGCATTAGGATTCATATCACTCATGTCATCATTTTCCATCCACCCCCATTACTATTATCGTTGTTCATCATATTTTTCTATTATGATCACATTGAGGACAATGTGAAGTTTAAGTTTGGGGAGTGCATTTCCACGCCATCCAGTTGCATTTCTTTACTTTATTTTTAGGATTTTTAGGATTTTTCACATTTTTCGATTTTTCCATCATGTTTTTCCTTTATGTGTGTGTTCATGCATCATATTGTGTGATTGTGTTTATTTTTCTATCTTTTCTTTTATCCTTTTAAACTAGTAATGATTTTCCCATGATTGCACTTTGTAGCTATGCACACTTGACTGATGTTATTCCCACACTCACGTGGCATTTTTCATGGTCTTATATGCTTCATTTTAATATTTATATGATAGATTTTATTTTGAACTTGTGCTGATTGATTTAGAGTTATTTTCTTGATTAGATTGCCTGCTCAATATGCTTTTCCATAGTTGATTTCATTTTCCATAATATATATTCTCGAAACAGTTTAAAAGAATTGCATGAATTAAATATGAAAATGAATGAATTATTTGCATGATTTGAGTGATAACTAAGTACGTTTCATGAATGAGTATGATTCAAGAGAAATAGGATAACCCATGAAGCTTTGGTATTGATGAGTAGAAACTTTGATATCGAGCCCATGTCTAGATTCTATGATTTTTCCTTTTCTTTTGTATATAGCCAAATAAATTGTCAAAGACCATCTTTGCATTCCATTACGTTTACATGAGTTTGCAAAAATAACAAAGATACAAAGATCAAAGAAATATCCTAAATAAAGGTCCTTGGGGTTCCTTGTAACCCGATACCCTAAGATCGCATGATCTGGTATGCATAGACCACTCCTTGGACTCCATTGTATTTATGCAATTTTGCAAGACAAAAAGCCAATAAAAATAGTCCAAAGTATAAAAACACAAAAATTCTATATCTTTATCTCCATTTCTATTTAGAATAATGACATGTGTGGAGTTGAAATTTTTCTAGGAATCGTGAAAAGGTCTAGTGTGGTGATCTCCTAACTTCAATTGAATTCACTATTTTACATCATGAACAACAAATTTATATCTTGCATGCTTGGCATTTGATCATGATACATTTATGCTGGATAGAGAACCCATTGTGGAGGTTGAATTTAATTCTATGGATTGAGTATATTGTATGGTAGGTTATGATAGGATTTTTTTCTCTAATTTCATGTTGATGTTGAGTTCTCTATACTTCATTGTAAATCCCGGATATATGCATGATGATAGATTAGAATGCTATGTATGGATGTGCATGCTATTTTATTGCCCAATTGATGTTGCGTGTGCTACATGAGATGGGGAAATGATCTTGTCAATTCTCTTCTTTGATCACTTTTATTTTATTATTTTTGTCTCCCGGTGAACTTCATATTAGTCTTCCTCGAGGACGAGTAAGAGGTAAGCTTGGGAGAATTTGATATGATCCTATTTTGCATGATTAGTCGCATATCATTATGATACATTTCACCCTTCATTTTCCCATTTTATACGATTTTATACAACTATTTGGAACTATTTGACTTTGAGAGCGTTTTGTTGTATTTTAGGGATTTGGAGTGATATTATAGCAATTTGGAGTCAAGGGGATGATAGGCGATGCTGGAGCGCTAAGAAAACTCATGAAGACATACTTAAGGTGCCCAAGAAGAAGGCTAAAGAAGAAGAATAAAGAAAAAGAGAAAGAGAAGCAAGCAGCCCCCATTTTCAGCATTCACAGTTCACTCGGACCGAGTGGACTTGCCACTCGGTTCGAGTGGGTATAAGCACAAAGGATGGGGAGAAGTACTTAGCAGCTGTCCAAGCTTGAAGCCGCTCGACCAAGTAGCCTTGCTACTAGGCCAAGCTAAGTAAGAGACAGAATGACATTTTCAAGGCTTTTGCACCCTTTGCTGCTCGACCAAGCAGACATGCTCAATCGATCGAGTGCCAAGGTGACTCGGTCGAGTGACAAATGGGACAGAACGACATTTTCAAGCCAATTATGAGCCTCTGCCGACCGACCGAGTGAACGAGGCACTCGGTCTGAGTGACTAACTCTTCAGATCGAGGATCAACAAACTTCGGGGGTGTCTCGAACAAGCGCGAAGACTACTCGACCGAGTGCAACCGCACTTGGTCGAGAGAGGAAAAACAGCCCAAATTTTAGGACATCTTCTCCCTCTTTGATGATATTCTGTTATTCTAAAATGCAAAGTATTTTTCTCATATTCTTTATCAATAGTAGACTTCATGACGGTTCCAATGCCGCCAAGAATGCATCAATCAGAAGTCAGATGACTTCTACAGAAATCCCATAAGTCGAAGGTGCAGTGCTGAATTTCTTTCTGCCAAAGTTGACTCAGTCGAGTCAACTTCTACTCGACCGAGTCAACTCGGTTTTTAGGGTTTCGACTCATTAGCGTGGCTAGGGTTTAGGGATACTATTTAAAGGGGTTTTGTAGCCGTCTTTTGAGGGAGTTTTCGAATTATTTCTAAACACTTTTCTAAGACTTTCTAGGGGAGATCTTCAGGGGTTAGGCAACGCCTTGGCCCCCTCTTTCTTGAAGCTTTGTATATTGGAATTCTCGTTGGCGATCTCTTCGCCTATTATCGAAGCTAAGTTCTTTCTATCTTTTCTTGTGAATTGAAGTTATTGAATATCTTTATTATGCATGCAATGGTTGTTTTTGATTGCTATATCTTATTTGCTATGCTTGAGTTGATTTGCATGCTAGGGCTAGGTTGAACCCTATTGCCAAGTGTTTATCCTTGCTAGAGGAGGCGATCCAAGATATTGGTGTCGAATCTAAGTTTAGTGACGGTGATCCAAGATATTGACACCGGATCTAGATTGTAGCGTGGTGATCCAAGATATTGGCACCACTACTACGTAGCTAGAAATTGATAAGTCCGTAGAGCTATGTTGTGGTCGATTACCCACAGGGTGTTGGAAATTCGATGGACATGGTGATCCACGATAGTGGCACTAGTCCTGGGAAGTCCCCACACATCCGAATAGAGTTGTAATGTCGTCCTCTAGGTGAGGTGATGTACGTTAGTGGCACCAACCTTAGTCTTCATTACACCTTTATATCACTTACGCGGTGATCCACGATGGTGGCTCCAGTAAATATCCCACACAACACATGATCGACTCATCGGACGAATCAATATCTAGGTATGTATGCTCTTATTTGTTAGCCCGAAGCAGTAGTGGGGATACCGACACTCTAGTACTTGTCTCTCACTTGTTTTCCCTTTGTTTTGTTTCTTTCTTTATGTGGAGTTAGTTTGCAACATCTAGTGACACGACGTTCACATCCATCCCCATTACGACACTCCATAATCCACATATACCAATAAAACCCGAAGTCTAACTCAACCTAGGAGTAGATATGTAGTGTGGCACTGCCTCCCCGTGTTCGATACCCGCTCGCCGATGTATCGTGCGCTTGCGGTAAGACGACATCGTTCCAGGTGTAAATCTGGACCGATCACGTCTGAAGTTGTATTACCAGACGTTTGAACAGTTGACCAGACGTCTGGATTATGAACATCAGATGCCTGGGCAGTCAGACCAACTATTACAGTAACCAAGTGTTGCTCACTATTTGTATAATCAGACGTCTAATGTCTGTGGACCAGACGACTGAGCAGTGGACCAGACGTCAAGGAAGTCCTTTTCAGCCATATGGTATATGTCTGTTAGACTGCATTTAATGCCCAATCAGAATAGTACAACAACCGATTGGTCGCTCTTCTTTAGGCGACTGGTGACTAGGATTTCTGCCCGTTAATAGCCGTTTGATGCATTAAATGCTCGGGCTCCTTAGCTGATTCTAAGAATATTTCCATGGCTTATAAATAGGGCTTTAATGTCTTGACTTGAGAGGTTACCTAAGCATCTAAGACTTCATTTAATACACTCTCAAGTGATCCCAAGTCATTAACTTCTCAACTAGAGAATTCAAGAGCATTCAAAGCAATTCAAGCTCAAGCTCTAAAGACCAACTTGTCTCCAAAGCTTTCAAGATCAGTTTATAGCATTCATTGCTACACATCTTGAGACAAGTCAGTAATTAATCTCATTCTCATCATTTAGAGCACATCACACACACCTTATTACCTAATTCTTAAGAGTAATATTCAAGACATATGTTGTGAAGTTGTTTCATATTTTGTTCTATCTTTCTCTTGATATTTGAGATGTTCCTCTCGGTTGTGAGAGAAGTCCATTCCCAGTTTGTGGGAAGTGGAAGAAAGGTTCCTCTCGGTTGTGAGAGAAGTCCATTCCCAGTTTGTGGGAAGTGGAAGAAAGGTTCCTCTCGGTTGTGAGAGTAGTCATTCTCGGTTTGTTGGAAGTGGAAGAAGTTGTATCAATTTGCACTTGTCAGATTTTGGCAAGTGGGCATTAGTGGAAACACTAATCACTAGCGGGTTGCTAGTGGGTTGCTGGAGTAGGATTTAAGAGAGTCATGGAGACTCAGTGAATCCGAACCAGGATATATCATTTGTTTGCATTTGCATTTTTGTGTTGTTGCTTTCGTTCTCTATTCCGCACTAAGGTTGCATAAGAGATATTTAATTCGGCATAAATTCCTTATTAAGTTTTATAAAGCATTATTCACCACATCTAGTGTTTTCCCCTATAGTTTCAGATCCTACACAGTCCACAACTATTACGGGTCTCCTACCATCATGTAATCGGTCTTCAGGGTCTGTTCCATGTGACGTCTGATATAGATGATGGCCTTCGCCCTATCTATATCAGTTACTTTGTTATCAACTGTGATAGTGAGACTTAGGCCATGGGAGTGCAAGTGAAACTTTATGTCTAGTTGCCAGCTCAAGTTGTTTTTGCCCGTAGCATCCAAGACGTCGAAATCAACACTCACTATCTTGGCCATTTTATCTAGGCATGTAAATAAGCAAGAATTAGTTATTTTTTAAAAGAGAAAAATTCATGCAAGCCAACATATTAGCTTGTTGTGTGTATCGGCTAGTCACTAGTTCAAAAATACAAAAGATGGAAAGAGAAAAGTACAACTTGGAAGCCATGTAGGCACCATCTTCCAGCAAGTTGGTCTTCATCTCTATGGGATGTAACTCTGGTCTTTGGCATTTACAAAATAATCATCACTTTTCGATCAAAAGGGGGAAAATGCGAGGAAAAATAAAATGGTGACAAACTACCCGATCCAAAACCACAACGTATCGTTTTATATGCATCACATGCATTTAATATGCATCAAGCGTTAATTATGCATCACCTGCATTTAATATGCAGCATCACAGGCATTTTCTATACATAGAATGGACCAAAAAGAAAACCATTGATTAAGTTGAAATCAAAATTCCCCAACGTTAAATATTTATTACCAGAATGCCCCCCTTATTTTTTCAAGATTTTTTAAGTTGCCGGCGGGCCTGAGGCCGGCGTGCTGGTCGCGGGCTTCAGGCTCGTCTGCTTAAAAACATTTTTTTTGTTTTTGTGGAATCGGCCGAAGCCCAATCCAAAACTTATTGGGCCCCCTCCTCCACAGCCATCCCAAACCCTAACTATGGTTTGGGTTCGGCGGCATGACCAGACGGGTCACAGGGCAGGGCGGCTGGCGGGGCCTCGGGGTGGCATTGGGGGGTCGCGCCAGCGGCTGTCAGGGTCGTAACGTGGCTTGATGTGGCCGCAAGGAGCGGTCTTTAGGGCTGCAGCGGCGTGGTCTGTAGAGATCGCGGGGAGCGACCGATGGGACGGTCGACGACCAGCAAGGTCGTTTGACGGTCGAGGGAGGGCGATTTACGGTCTAGCAAAGGCTGATCGACAGCCGGGGAAGCCGGCTTCAGGCAAGCCGAGGTCGATTGACGGCCGGGGAGGTCGGCTTCAGGCCATTATGGCCTGCGCGGGGGTGCAGTTGGCGACGCGATCATCAAGGCCGCGAGATCGAAATACAAATATGACTTTTTCCATAAAAATTTGATTTTTATCATAAAAATTTCGATTTTTATCAATTTAATCAATGCTTTTGTCTAATTTTTGGTCCATATCATTACAGATCTAAACATGTCTTAAGAAAAAGAAGTTTAGATCTAGTTTTGATTGATTACCTCTAGATCTGTTCTACAGATCTATCGACGGTAGAGATGCATACACGCTATTTAGTTCCTCAATGTCCGAGCAGTTACGATCTGTCGATCCGTTCGTCGTCCGCCAAAGCTTTCGCAGTGATCCAATCGCACGCTCTTAGTTGGTTAAAACGTGCTTGATAACATGTTAGAAGGTGGTGGCTACAGGAGTCTGTAGCCTTGTATATATAGAATTAGTATTACAATGCCTTACTTGGGCCTTTCCATGACACCGCAGAAATTTCATCTTTAAAAATATAACAATACTACCGTATGCTAATAATAAACTATTTATTTCGACGATAAAAAATAATAAGTGTTGTATGATAATGAACTCAAGAGAGAGAGAGAGAGAATTTCATTGCTAAGAATAAGTCACCATAGCTAAGAGCCATGGTGCTCTATTTATATATCTCATAATGGGGAGGCCAAAAGCCTCTAGGAGACCAAGGGTCCCCATTACTCTAAGTAATGGGGGCCTAATGAATGGGTAATGAAGGAGGGGAGGCCAAAGGCCTCCCTCATTCATAACACTCCCCCTTACACATTCATCACTTCGGTCTCAGCTACTGAGGCAAGGGGTGGATACTTCTGGATCCAGAGTAAGTGTGTTTGCCTCGTTAAAACCTTAGCTGTGGAAAACCCAGTAGGAAAACCCAACAGCTTAAGGAAAAAGAGTGCAACTCACATGTTACTCCCCCTGATCCGTACAAGCTTCAGGCTTGCAGGTCTTTCAACTGTCGCATACCAATGTTCTTTACAAGCTTTACAAAAGTACATTTAGGCAATGCCTTAGTAAAAAGATCAGCTAAGTTGTTGCATGACTGGATCTGTCGAACTTCAATCTGCTTGTCGTTCTTCTGCTCGTGCGTCCAGAAAAACTTGGGAGAAATGTGTTTTGTCCTGTCGCCTTTGATGTAGCCCTTCTGAAGCTGAGCAATGCATGCGACGTTGTCTTCGAATATGGCAGTAGGCTCCAGATCACTGGTCTTCAGGCCAGTGGATTGGAGGATGTGTTGGACGACGGAGCGTAGCCAAAAACATTCTCTGCTCGCCTCATGGATCGCGATGAGCTCTGCATGGTTGGAAGATGTAGCAATAGTGGTTTGTTTTATCGATCTCCAAGAGATAGCAGTACCTCCGTATGTAAATACAAAATCTGTTTGAGATTTTGCCGTGTGCGGATCAGAGAGATAACCTGCATCAGCATAACCAAACAATTTGGGGGAGGCACCTCTCTGGTAGTAAAGTCCAAGATCAATGGAACCCTGAAGGTATCGCAGAAGATGCTTTACTCCGTTCCAGTGGCGCTTTGTGGGCGCAGCACTGTGTCTGGCTAGTAGATTAACTGTAAACGCTATATCGGGACGCGTACAGTTAGCCAGATATAGAAGTGCTCCAATGGCACTGAGGTAGGGTACTTCAGGACCCAGTATCTCCTCCCCCTCTTCCAGTGGCCGGAAGGGGTCCTTATGTACATCTAGTGATCTTACGACCATAGGAGTACCTAAAGGATGACATTTATCCATATGAAACTTGCGTAGAAGTTTCTTTGTATAATTAGATTGGTGTAATAAGATTCCACCTCTTAGGTGTTCTATCTGTAAGCCAAGACAATACTTTGTTTTGCCTAGGTCTTTCATTTTAAAAGTATGTTTAAGGCTTTCAGATATCTCTTTGATCTCTGCAGGAGATCCTATGAGATTTAAGTCATCTACATATACAGCTATGATGACAAATCTTGTTCCCGTTCTTTTGATAAAGATACACGGGCAGACTTCGTTATTCGTGAATCCTTGCTGTGCAAGAAAATCACTTAGTCTGTTATACCACATCTTCCCGGTTGTTTTAGACCATATAATGATCTATGTAGCCTTACAGAGAATACGACCCGAGGTATCTCTTTCATCTCTGGGGGTAGATTAAACCCATCAGGAAGTCTCATATAGATATTTTTATCTATATCTCCATATAGATATGCAGTCACAACGTCCATGAGCTGCATTTCTAGGCTTTCCAGAGAAGTTAGGCTGATTAAAAATCGGAAGGTGATCGAATCCATGACCGGGGAATACGTATCTTCGTAATCAATCCCCGGTCTTTGGGAAAATCCCTGTGCTACAAGGCGTACCTTATAGCGAACGATCACATTATTTTCATCTCTTTTTCTTATGAAAACCCACTTATATCCCACAGGTTTTACACCTACTGGTGTTTGGACTACTGGTCCAAAGAATTTGTGTTTCAAGAGTGAGTCCAACTCTACTCTTATTGCCTCGTCCCACTTTGGCCAATCATCTCTGCGTTTACATTCCGCTAGAGATCGTGGTTCGACGTCATCGTCATATTCAGTGACGTGAACGACAATATCGAACGCAAAATCATCGTCGATGACTATGCTATTTCTGTCCAGTACTTCTCCAGTACGTACAAAATTTAATGATGTTTCTCCTATTGTTTCCTCTGCTGGGGAAATCAGGAGGGGAGAAGTAGCTGGTCTGAGCTCAGCATCCTGTGGAGGGATAATCTTAGTATCGCCAGGAGTCTTCCTCTTTCGAGGAACTTTATCTTTTGAACCTGGTGGGCGTCCTCTTTTCATTTGAGGTACAACCAATTCTGCTGCCGGTGGGCTGCATCCATCTATGGGGATGTTAATCCTAGCTGGCGTATTGGCAGCAGGGACGTGTGAACGGACAATCTTCTGGTTGTCCGTGAATTTATCCGGTAAAAGATGTACTGTATTCTGGATGTGAAGGATCTTCAGGATCTCATCTTCACACAGATTAGTACGCGGATCATATATGGACAAAGACTTCTGGTCCCAACTAATTGTCTCAGAAGCTTCTGGCTTCTTAGACTGTGTGCCCAGTTTTGGAAAAAATTTCTCATTACATTCACAGTCTGCAAAACGTGCCTTGAATGCGTCACCCGTCAGGGGTTCAAGGTATCTGATAATAGAGGGCGAATCAAACCCAATATATATACCTAGACGACGCTGAGGACCCATTTTGGTCCTCTGCGGTGGTGCTATTGGGACATATACCGCACAACCAAACACTCTCAAATGAGAGATATCCGGAGGTGCGCCGTATGCTAGTTGCATCGGGGATAAAGTGTGACCTCCAGAGGGTCTTATCCTAATAAGTGATGCGGCATGTAAAATAGCATGCCCCCAAGCATCCACAGGCAACTGGGATTGCATAAGCAATGGACGTGCAATCCATTGGAGTCTCTTTATAAGAGCCTCAGCTAATCCGTTTTGGGTGTGAACATGTGCTACCGGATGTTCAACTTCAATACCCGTTGCCCGGCAATAGTCTTCGAAGACTTGTGAAGTAAATTCTCCCGCATTATCAAGACGTAGTTTCTTGATATGGTTATCGGGGAAAAGAGCACGCAACCTTATTATTTGTGCCAATAGCTTTGGAAAAGCTAGGTTGCGGGTGGACAAGAGGCACACATAAGACCATTTGGTTGATGCATTAATCAGTACCATGAAGTACCGAAATGGGCCACTTGCGGGGTGAATAGGCCCGCAAATGTCACCATGAATTCTCTCAAGGAAGTCAGGAGACTCTAATCCCACTTTCAGGAGGGATGGTCTCGTTATTAGTTTTCCCTTAAAACAAGGGAGACATGGAAATTCACCCTTTTGAAGAATCTTCAGGTTCTTCAATTTGTGTCCACGGGATTCAGTGATGATGCGGCGCATCATTGCTGTTCCAGGGTGACCAAATCTATTGTGCCAGAGTTGGAATTCTGGTAGTGATTGGCACGTCTGGTGTTCAATCATATTGGCTTCTACTGGTTGAATGTATGTTTGGTATAGACCCGACGGGAGTCCCTTGAATCGCTCGCAGATGATCTTCCGGACATCTTTTTGACGAGTTACAATTAGATATTCAACCTTATTTTTATCCCTGGTCTCTAAGTGATATCCGTTTAAACGGAAATCCTTGAAACTTACGAGATTTCTGTTTGATATAGGAGAGAATAATGCATTATTAATTTAAAGTCTTGTGTTATTTGGGAGCAATATAATTGCTTCACCAGTTCCTTCGATTATTTGGGACAGTCCTGAAATTGTGATAACAGGACCGTCATATTTGTTTAAGCTATTAAAATAGCAATGATCGCGAAGGATTGTGTGCGTCGAGGCACTGTCCACTAGGCACTCAGACATCATCTAAATAAGCCAAAAATAGAAATTTTATTTGAGGGAAAATGTAGACAACATTCATAAATAAAATTCCGCACTAAAGCAAATAACAGATGAAGATACATCGAATTCTAAATGCATAGATAAATGATGATGCTCAATCTAGCCGATCGTCGTTCTCGAAGTCTTTAGCAGTGAAGACTGATGGCGGCTGTACACCTGCCAAGTTTGTTTCAGGTCGAGACTTCTGGCTCGCCTGATATAGATCCTGTAGGTGGCGAGGAGTGCGGCCGTTTCTGGACCAATGGCCAGTCATGCCGCATCTATGGCATTTGTCCTCCCAGGTCTTCTTTGGAAGTGACACGTGCTTGGTGTCCTTTCGCTTCCAAGTGAAGTTTCTTTTCCCTTTATTGTTTTTGTTTGTCTGGGGAGCTATACCTCTTGGTTGCTTCATTACCGCTTTCCCTTTAGTATTTTTAGTCTTCCTCTTGTTTTTCCACTTCTGGGGAGAAACGTGGTGGGCTTCAGGGATAGGGGCAGTGCCAGCTGGACGTAAGTTATGAGTTGCTAGCAGTAAATCTCGATTCTGCTCTGCTCTAAGTAGGCATGAGATCAGATCGGAGAATCTCGTGAAGTTGCGTTCACGATACTGCTGTATGAGGATTGCATCTTTCTCGTGAAACGAGGTAAATGTTTTTTCCAACATGCGTTGTTCTGTCACTTCTTCACCGCACAACTTCAGGCGTGAGGTGATGTTATGAAGTGCAGAATTATACTCAGCGACGGACTTATAGTCCTGAAGTCTGAGGTTTTCCCACTCATAACTGGCACGGGGTAATATAACATAAATTTGATGTTTATACCGTGCTTCCAGTGCTGTCCACAGGTCCTTCGGGTCCTCAACCGTTAAGTATTCGGCCTTTAAGGTCCGATCTATATGCTTCCTAATGTAGATTATGGCTTTCGCCTTATCTACATCGGATACAGTGGTTGTGGGGCTGCTGCTAGCTGTAGCAGAAGCTTCGGCCGCTGCTGGGGCCGAGGAATGAGCCAAAATGGACCCAAGGAGGGCCATTGAACGCAAGTGGAACTTCAGGTCCACTCGCCAACTCAGGTAATTTGTCCCTGCAGAATCGAGGACCTCGAAATCGACGCTTGCCAATTTTGCCATTTATCTACGTATTTTAAAATGAGCATGAATTAATTAAAATTCAAAAATTCATGCATAAAGAAAAAAACAAGTAAAAATGCGGGGATCGGCCAGATACCCAAAATAGTACACAGTCCAAAGTTCGTTTAAAGTCCATAATAGAAAAAAAAAATAATACAACTTTGGAAACCCAAACTGAACTGGGTCCCTATATCTCCGTCTTCATATGCTGTTGCATCGAGCTTTGGCTTACACAGTCATGAATCGACTCCTTGCGGTCCAGCGGACGCGGCCAGGGAATTGACTAAGCCATGACCACTTGTTACCCAGTCAAGCTAGGTTGGTCCAGCAAACTTAGCCAAGCACATTGACCGACATCATGATCCATTGAAGGAGTTTTCATCAATTCTATGTGCTGTTGCATCGAGCTTTGGCTTTAAAATACAAATTTCCTCACTTACAAATTCTCTCAAAAGAAAATAAAAGTGCAAGGAAAGTAAATATGTATACAATGGTCGATCCCGAAAAACACATTTTTACTTATTTAAACATCCACGCAGTTCTAAATATGCTACAGGCATAAAAATAAACAACCACGCATATATCTCAAGCATAACATATGGTAAAGGAAACTAGAAAATATGATTATCTCGTAGACCACGTGGAAACGTCATACACCGTTAGGTTAGTTAACTAACGGCAGAGCGGTCTCAGGATCTTTAAGATAATTATATTTTGAAAAATCTTAATATTCCATAAATAATTAATAATGCAAGAGTGATGTTTAACATAATTTTAGCAATATGACAAATTGGGCGTCAGGCCCATAACAAGAAATTAAAATAAATTAATATTTTCATTGGAGCTGCAGTTGCAAAATTTTAATTGACATATAAAATTTGCAATTGGATTAACTGGGCTTCTGGCCCAATTTGGAAAACCAAAATAATAATTAATCGGAATGAAATTGCAGGCCCATAAAACATACAGATAGTATGATTTATTAAATATAATAGCATATAGCTCATTGCATTTTTCATTGTCAGTTTTATCTCCTTCTTCAATTATTATTATTATTATTTTTTTTCAAATTTGACGTTGCTGCCTTGATTTTGCACACAGTAAGTAAGATGCTTATGCAAGGTCATGCTTAATTGCTAGTGTTAATGCACTGTATGCAAACTGGCACATATTGCTAGAATTTTAGGTCCAACAAGACAAAAGCTTTGAATTTAGCATGCCATTTAGAGGGGTTCGATGAATTTGGCTAGGCCCCACGCCATTCAAAATGGTGACAAGTGATAACATCTTAGGAATTTGCATCTTCAGATTTCCCGGCCACAAATTTCTTTTTTTTTTTAATTTTTGTTATTAATCAGATTTATACAAGACTTTAAGATAAGCTTTGTAAAATCATGTTTATCAATATATTGTAATTTTCTACGGGATCAAAAAGTATTACCTCTAGATTAAAAAATCTAGGGACGATCGTAAAAACAGAAAATCCGTAGAAAGAGAAATCCACGCTCCTAATACGCCAAAACGGATCGCCGCAACGGAGAGCCGCAAAGGTACGCCGCAACAATAGATTCCTTCGCGCGTAGGGGATGGATTTTTGAGGGGAGACGGGATGAAAAGCTCAAAGAATTTTAGAGCAAACGAGCTGATAACGTGTTGTATGATAATGAACTCAAGAGAGAGAGAGAGAGAGAATTTCATTGCTAAGAATAAGTCACCATAGCTAAGAGCCATGGTGCTCTATTTATATATCTCATAGTGGGGAGGCCAAAAGCCTCTAGGAGACCAAGGGTCCCCATTACTCTAAGTAACGGGGGCCTAATGAATGGGTAATGAAGGAGGGGAGGCCAAAGGCCTCCCTCATTCATAACAATAAGCTATTTATAGTTCTTTTAATAATCGAAAGGCAATCATATTCACGAACTTGACATATTAATGCCGGTATCTTACAGATATTTTCTTTTCTGAACGGATGTTTCCGACGAACCCATCTCCATCATCATGGGGCCAACTAGCCACTGGACACAAGATATACGAGTCGCAATCGCCATAAAATTCCATGGCTTGATGATCGTATTCATGGCCACTCAAAATGAATTCTAAATTTATTGAAGCTAGGGATCAACCAGATCACTATTACAATAAATAAGTTCTTGTTGGAATTAGTAATGCGTGCCTATCCCAATATCGGGCTGCAAAATAAAAGAAACCACCGCTATATGGGAGGGAGAGTACTATATACGCCCTAAAAGGGATGCATTTAATCATTATTTTTCCAAAAAAGAAACAAAGTAGGAGAGAATGAACGTGAAGTGCCAAGTAATTTATTTGATTTCCATTTTAGGAAAAAATTCTCATCTATACACTTGGATTTCCGGTGTATATAGTCGAATCCTATGGGATGCGGTATATGTAGGATTATTTTTGCAAAAACAAAAAAAAACAAAACAGTCAATAACAGAGAGGATGAATGGAACATCTAATGTGACTGTCTTACCATTTACGGCAAAAAAATCTGCATACTGTAACAAGTCTCATAAAAGAACTCGGATTCAAAGACGGTAAGTTACAGCTTTTAATCCGAAGATTACTGAAAGTAAAATTGTTACATTTATTGCATATTGCCTCCAGCTACGAAGTCAGCAAGAGCATGCGTGCTCGCTTATAATGTAATACAAGCTCACAAGCTTACATAGAACTATAGAAGAGAGTCTATTGTTGTAGGTGATATCCTCTAATTAATAATATTAAAATTTGTGATGAAGTTCGTCTTTTAAGTTTTGGCTTTGAAGTTTAGTTCTTAGTTTAATTAGGCTTTGATGAAAAACTGGCTTAAGCCTTGCCTTTCTTGGTCGAAAGGTTTATGAATATCTATTCTGCTAAATTGGCCCTCCCTTTGTTGGGAAATAATGGCACAGTCAAATCAAGCTAATGGACTAATGAGCTTGTCTCGTATAAGCAATGGGTTTGGTAGCAAAACAAAAATGGTAAACATGCCTAAACAAAAATTGTAAAGAGATACAAAAAGAGGCCCAATTCATGGGGACATGAACCAATCTCCTTTTGTTGTAGATCATTGACTCATAACCCATATTGAGTTATCAATAAACAAGCTGCTTTAATGGTGGGTACATTACACTATGCGTCATTCCTAGATTTTCATGGGTGCTCTAGTGAACCTACCCAAGTACACATAAAAAGTGGCCCCACTACCACACTTATAAAGGTGAAACCATCAATGTGCTCGATAATCACGCACACCACCCAATAAGGGCAATGGTATCCCTTAAGGGCCTTATGATCATTCTCTTTCGTTGCTGAAAGCACTATCTACACCATATGATAGTGTGTCTCCAGGTCAATAAGTGACTTGATATTACCCACAAAAGCCTACTTCATGAGATCCTCATCACATGTGTTGCAGGACAAATCCGCCTAACAATGAAATTTGTTTAGTGGGGAATCAAGGGTACGGTGATTACAAGTTAATGGGATTTTTTGTAGAGACTTATATTCCTAGGAATTCGATCTCGGCGATGTAGGATCACAGGTCGCTCGAAGGTCGTCAACCGCTTGGTAGATAGGCCGAGCTTCCTGCACGACGAGCAGCTCGTCAGAAAGGCTGGGTTGGATGTCAACCCGTAGCCTCTGCGAAGATTAAGGCAGTAAATGACTCTTCAGAAGTAGGTCGGAAACGCATGCCGATTTTATAGTAGAATGGATTGGCTTGGCGAGCTTGTGAGGAAGGCACAGATATATGGATGATTTCCGACCTTGTGTATTGAATGAGAGTTATAATTTTAACTAACCAACCCTCTCATTGATGGCTAGATGGGGGTAGTTATAGTTGGGAGAGTCGGTTGAGCGCCATCTAATCATCTGTCTCTTTCGCTTAGCTGGAGCATTAATGTGGATGCAATTGGTCGGCGAGGGTGTAAGAGATATTATTACACCACCTCAACCTAGCATTAACTGAATGTCAGAGAGTGTCAGGGATATTTGTGTATTAATGGAGATGTGACAGGCGACCAATAGTTCTCGTCTTTAACCTCTGGCATTAATTGGAGGCGTAGGTTGCACTACATCACCATGTCAGAGATATTTGTGCTTGCTAGGTCGCCCCCAGAGAGAGCCGAGCTCGACGTCCTAGCTTGGCATCCCAAGTCGTTCTCCATCCGTCCTTCTAGTTTGGTGAGTAGGCAAGCTTTCTCTATGCTTGGCTGGCGAGCCTCCCGCTCGACCAGCTGCCGAGCTCTTCTCTTGACTTTGTCGGCGAGCTTCCCGCTCGGCAAGACAAGCTTCCCAGTGGTAGGGCGAGCTTCCCATTTGGGCTTGTTCTTATTCCCGCAGGTCGGTGAGCTATTCACTTGGGCTACAACTATTTGGGCCTTTATTTTCTGGGTCGGCCATAAAGCCGTAACAATTACCCCCGTTATTCAAGCTCAAAACGGCAAGCCCGGCTCAGCTCAGATGACGTATCGTATCTCCATTGGATGAGGGTTGGTCGGCAGCATTTAATTTTGGCACGCCCCGCTTCCCAAGTATGGAAGGCGAGACGCGAAGAGGTCCGCTCAGACTGGAGCTGTGAAGCTACAGTCTGATAAGCGTCTGTGTGTTCATCCAATCGCAGATTCTTGCATTGCAAAAGAAACAACAATAATAATAATTGAAAGCAGTTAAAGATTAACCAACATCCACATAACATCCAACATCCACATATAGTCATAAAGGAAAAGTACAGAGTCTGAAAAGAAGGCCCAAGCATGGCCGAAACTAAAACAACAAAGGGTGCTACGCACCGAGGACTCTAACAGCAACAATCTAGGAAAGTAAATAGCAACTACGAAAGCCTCCTGCTGAGACTAGGACTGGTCTCCGGTGTCCTCGAACTGGACGTCAGCAAAGGACTCGGGCTCGACGTCAGCGAACTAGTCGTCCTCAGCAACGACCTCAGACTCTAAACCTGACATGTGATGCCCAAAGAGAAAAGGGCACATGTCAGCAAAAATCTCCAAAAGGAAGGGAGACTTTTGTGCTAGGAAACGTAAAAGCAAAGAGTACAACTAGCAGTTCTAAAATAATGATGATGACATGCATGATATTTTAATGAATGCAGCAGTTAAAATGAACATGATACTTGCAATGCATGACACATCGTAGCGAGGGCTACTAAACAATATTCACAATTTCACGATTAACTTGTATTCACGATGTGCACAGGGTTTACGCCTTTCAGCTAAAGTTGATGATCAGGCACACTTCTACGCTGAGTGGTCGCTTAACCCTACCCCTCCCACAGGGTTTACGCCTTTCAGCTGAAGTGGCTGTACGGGCACACTTCTACGCTGAGTGATCGCTTAACACTACCCCTCCACTTGTGTATGGACCGGCGCCCATATTCTGGATCCCGAGCCAGGAAGTGTTCTTGATTTGGCATAGGGGTGCACCTAGCCGCAATACATGATGTAGGAGTCAAGATCCTACTCGTCGTAGCTTACATTTCAATAGTAGCGTGTGATACACAATCACGACAAACATGAAATGACATGCAATATGAGCAGATATTGATTTGCGTACCGTTATAAAAAAATAAACATGACATGTGAGATGCATGAAATGACATGGCAAGGGTATCGGATCTAGCTTCGTTGTCAAGCTAGATCAAGTATGGTGTCGGATCTAGCTTCGTTGTCAAGCTAGATCAAGTACGGGTGTCTGGGCGACTATCATGGCACCGCCTAGTCTCTTTTACAAAATTTCACAAAATGGCCTAAACATGGCCTAACAAACGACTGAGCAAGTTTCACTTGCCTGAAAATAGCGTCCGAAACCTCAGTTCCACAGTCCAGAGTATCTTCCTATGTGCTCAATCAACAGTCACCAATCATACAGTCCCGTATTATTAATCTTAATTAGTTAGTTAACCAACACAATAAAACTTACAATTTTTATCTTGATTAAACATGCGGGGTTTGGGTTCCTACGGTTCGGGATTTACCTCAACACGACGCGAGAGCTACACTAACGTCGGGTAGCGACGTCAGTGGTTGGACTCCTGTAGCGAGCGAGGTACGGTGATCAACGGCGAAGACGACACAACTAGCGACCACGGCACGGTAACGAGAAACACGAACGCTGGCGGCAAGGGAAGGCCGCGAGAGGGTCTTGCGGCCTAGGGGACAGCCGTGCGGATCTGGGCTGCCATCGAGGGGGTGCGCGGCAACGGTGCGGCGAGCAAGGGAGGTTTGGCCGTGGGTTTTATAGGTGGAAACGACAGTTTTTGTATGGCAATGGCAGTTTTTAATGCGTTGTGCGACTGTTTGGGGTGGTTGCGTGGCTGTGTAGGGGGTTTTGGCCTGGGGTTGCGGCCTAGGGGAGTTGCCGACAGAGGGGGGTCAACCTGGGCGTTGGCCGGCGGCTGGAGGTGGCCGACGGCGGGCTAAAGGTTGCCGGCCGTGAGTTGCAAGGGGGAAGATGATAGTTTTGTCGTGGATGAGATGGTGGCTGTTTTGTGCAGTTTAGGGGAGGAGGAGAAGGTGGTTGACGAGGGAGGAGGGTGGCCGGAGCAAGGGGGTTGTCGACGGCGCATGGAGGAGGAGATGCGTGAGTTCCCTTGGGTTGGTGGCTGTGCGTGCGTGGGTTTCTAAACCTAGGGCTGGTTTGAGTTTTAACATTGAAAAGTTGCTATTTAGGGGTAGGAATGGGGTATACTTAGGTTGATTGGAGAGAGAAGGTGTGAGAGGGAGGGGGTGCAACTAGGGTGCAATTAGCTAGGGAATAATTCTCTTGATACGTATGAAATCCTTAGATTTAATTAGGTTTTAATTAAGATTAAAATTTGAATTAATTAGGGCTAAGTAGATTAGAAAGTGATTAGGTGAAAAGGTTGGTCTAGCGGTGTCCGATAATTATAAGAAAAATACCAGGACGACCGTGTCGACGAGTGACGTGCGTTTATATTTCATATATTCACGCACGTCTTCTTTTGTGTTTTTCCGCTATTTTCCGCCGTCTTGTATTCATTTTCTCGTGTTTTCTTGTTTTCTTTCACTTTTCCGTGTTTTTTGTATTTTGCAGGAGTTTGTCGGCGTAGGGGACATATAACGATGATATCGTGAGTCCCCGGAGCAACGCGAGGAGTCACGCGTGATCCAGGGGGTCAAACGACGAAGATAGCATCTTTCAGCCCCTCACCCGACCGGTTGGTCACTTCCAACCGATCGGGTGATGCACGCGTGCACCACCCGGACACAAGCTGAAGCGGGCGGAAAGTCAACCGGTCGGTTCAGAGGCCGGTTCAAACGCCCCAACTCTCTGGATTTTAATGCTGAATGCCAACCGATCGGGTGACCTTCACCCGATCGGTTCACCTGTAGCCAATTCTCCGAAGCCAAGACACGGAGAGCTCAACCGACCGGTTCACCCGACGGCACGAAGATCCAACCGATCAGCTTCAACCCTCAACCGACCGTGCCACATGACCGGGTGAAGTCCCGTGCTGAACTGCCGAAGAAACGAAGCAGGTCACCCGATCGGTTGACTTTTCAACCGATGGGTGATATCGTATTCTATATATAGGACCCCTAGGTTTTCTAGAAACGGGAGTTGTTATTTTTTGCTGTTTTTTCTCTCTCTTGACGGCTGTAATTTTTCAGATATTAGTAAGTTGTCTGATCTTTGTTAAACTTTAATATAGTGTTAATTGCTTTGCTCTTACTACTTTTCAATTGCCTGATCATGTTTCTAACGGTCGATTTTGATTTAGATTGCTTTTTAGTAAATATGTGTGAGTAGTTCCCAAATCTGGGATTTTGGTGGAAATCCCTTCGTGGGTCCTCCCCGATGCGTCCATAGGACTAGGAAATCGATAGGGATTAGGAATATACCGGTTACACGGGGTGTTTTATTGTCATCGGCGGAAAAAAGACCGCCTTTGACCGTTGGGCCAAGGGGGAATAAACTTGGCGGTTGACCCCCTAGCCATAGCTCACGCCCTTAGCGTAGACGTCGAATCCTAACACGCGAGAGCGGCAGGACGAGATGTTGGGAGTTATCATTGCGAGCTTAGTGCTCCCGGAGTCGGTCAGTGTTAATGGACATGGGAATGCCCACTGACCGAACCCGGGATTCCGACGTATCATCCTGGGCACCGACCAGAATATCGGGCCCATGGGATGCTGGTACCACTCTTAGGGGCAACGTCTCACCATTAGACCCTAACTCCGATCGCTATCCTACCCGTAGGCCATATCGGTGAGAATCGTACGATAGGGTGGAAACCGAAGTCCCGTGTTTTCCCTTCATATTGTTTATCCCTCACATTCCATTTTCCGTGACAACCCATCATCCGATTCGGGCTAGCTCGCCCATGGGGTGAATCTGATCCTTCTTAACACAAGCACAATCACGCCTCTCTGAGTTCGACCCCCAAGCCACACTACAACACCGTGCGCTTGCGGTTATAAATATTTAAATCTCACGCCCCCAATTACATATCGCGCATAAACACCCAAACGCGGGGGAGGGGGGCGTCAAGCTTTATGGCGCCGTTACCGGGGAGGCAACGTGCTTGTTATTTTAGGATTTCATGAACCCTTGAGTCTAGCTCATATCCCCATCTCGGGATAATTTTCGCATTCTTATTTTTCCATTTCTGTTATGAATAGGACCCATTGGGCCTATTGGGTATCCACCCACATGAGTACCCATTATGAATACTATATAAAGGAGGCTAGGGGTTTCCTAGCCTCAACCCTTCTCCAAATCTGTTTCTCGTTCACAACACGTTATCAGCACGATCACGCTCGTTGGAGGAGACGGCGGCTCGCGGGAAAGGAGATCCACAAATCGCTCAGAAAAAGAAGATCGTAATCTTCTCAACGGGGAGCGAAAAGGACATCCTTCACCAACCGTCGCCTAGATTCCTCGTCGAATCTAGAGGTAAAAATCCAAACTTTTTAGATCTAAACTTGCTTTTCTCATTAGATCTGCATGTTTTAGGATCAAAAAGTTCACAAACTCGGTTAAATTCAACATTTTTAATAAGATCTACATGTTTAAAACAATAAAAACTTGTTTTTTAACGATCAAATTTGTTGAAAAATCCGATTTTTACCTCCCCCGCCTTTGATCCAAAAAAAAAATCCGCACGCCCGTAGGGCGGAACGGCGGCGCGCTCTTTGCGCCGCCGTCGGAAAACAATCGTCGCGGCCCCAGGCCGCGGCCAGTCGCCGTGGCCTGCAGGCCGCGGCCAAGTGCCGCGGCCTGAAGCCGCAGCCCTGTGCCGCGGCCTCAGGCCGCGGCCAGTTGCCGCGGCCTGAAGCCGCGGCGGCCGCGGCCCGAAGCCGCGACCCCCGTGCCGCGGCCCGCAGCCGCGGCCCGTCGCCGCCACGGTGGCCGCGTTTCTGCGCGGCTAGCCGTCGCGGCGACACGCCGCGGGCCCCCCCTAGGGTTTTCCGAAACCCTAACCCTAAACGGGCCAACTTTTCGGGGGAGGCCCAAATTAACCCTAATGGGTTGTTTTCATGGCCCAAAAAGCCAGAAAATTAGCCCATTTACATAAATAATTTTTCTTCTTTTATTTTTGGCCCTAAAAAGCCCAAAATAATTAAGAGAAACTTTAAAGGGTTTTTAAGCGGTAAACAAAACATTAAAATATGGATCAAAAGGTAAAAGTTTTCAAAAATAAATTTTTGCACGTCACACACGTTCGATTATTTAAATTAATCTGTACATGCCTGTGATTGATTATCTGCGTGGTTGTATGTTTCAAATATATTATCTGCGTGGATGTGCAAATTAGGCTATGTTTTTAGGGATCAGCCAGGTTTCCGACACCTTTTAAATTTCCTGCAATTTTTCTTTTTTGAGAGAAATTTGTAAGTGAGGATATAAATGTAAAAAGAAGACCGAAGGACACCAAAAAGAAGCTGAAGGCGTTCGCACAACGAAGATAGGGGCTTCTCTCTGAAGTTCCCGAGTTGTACTTTATTTTTTCATGCATTCATTTTTGATGTAACTTCGGACTGTACTTCTTTTATTTTTCGGTGTCGGCTGGCTGATCCCCATAGTCCTAAGTCTTTTTCTTTCTGTTTCATTGCTTATGCATTAAACTGCGTGGTTGTTAATTAGTCTTAATACCATGTTAATGTTACAATGAAACTGTCAAAAAGCATGCTAAAATCACTTTAATATAGTTCAACGCCTATTGCTAGACTATATACATGCGATAAGTTTTCTTTAAAAAATGCCTGCAGCATATAAATAGCATGTGTACATCATACTTGTTTCATTCAAATGTACATAATCTTTAGTTTACAAACTTTACATTATATGTATGATGGGCTCATGATATGACGATATTTATGACAATAAGACAATCATGATTTCAAAAGGTTTAATATCATATCCACTTTGACAAAATGAACCTGAAGTTCAAAAGTCAACACTCCCTCTCCCTAATAAAATAAATACGATGGTTTATGCGAAAAGTATAATTGCTATCTTTATAAAAGATGCACACTTTGCGGTAAACAGATATATAAGATCCATGATCTATATAATCCAATATGGACACCAGAAGTTTTCCATAATACCGCTCAACTCTTTAAAAGAGTACTCTCATTTATTTTTTACAAGGAAAGATTTTTTCTAGCCTTGAATATAAGCATACGCCTGAAGTCGTGGCTTAATGAATAAGTGAGAAATATATTACGCACCCACGTATTTGTTCCCCTCTGAGCATGGTAAACTATCCACATAAAATTTGAACGACTCAAGTAAAAGGCCTGAAGCTATACTCGAGCATTCAAATAGACTTTTTAAAAGTCCCTTATTAAAGTGGAAGTATAAATAATTTGCTCAAACCCCTGCTTATGCCTCCTTAGCAAGACTAATTATCATTGTCCTTTATAAATAAGGAATATTGAAATCAGGGGAAGTTCAGGATCAAACATGACCAGAAATAAAAGTAAGGAAAACTCACAACAGGGGAAGTCTTGGATTAAATGGGAAAGTGAAGATACGATATACCTCGACATGGAGTAAGCAATAGCAAGCCAAAATCAGACCGGAAGTTCTGATAAGAGCAATAATGTTTTTGCAAACATGAATGTGCATTAACTTATGCCATATAAAAATACATACATATCTAGTCAAAACGACGAAAGTCTAATTGACCTTATGTATATTTGGCTACTCCCCGAGGACAAATAAACTTTGAAATCAAAAATTATCTGTTGTCATAACATAAGTCTTAAATGAGCATAATTATTGTTGTATGTTTTCAAGAGCACACATCACACTATGTCACTTGTTGACTTATCATCAGTATTATTCCCTTGTATTTTTAATACATTTTACTTTACTGCGTATGTTTTGCTACCTTGAATACCCCTAAGAAATAATGATAAATAAAATGAGGATGCCATATACTCTCTGAAACTTATACAGTTTCAAAAAGGATATTCGTCAAAACGAAATCACAAATGACTCAAGAAATAAATGAAGCCTGAAGCTTTGTCCCAAAATGATCCGCACAATAGTAAAAGTGAAGATGTAATCCTTCACAGTTTGAACACAGTTCAACTATTGGCGGACAAAATAAACTTGAGCATTGTAATGGACTTTTCAAAAAGTGCCACATAAATTCAAAAGAGGAATTATTTTGGAACACCAGAAGTGTCCAGAATCGACCAACTTTGGATCGATATCACCTTGGAGTGATGATGCAAGACATCATCAACCAGACGAACCCGAAGATTCTTCAAAAAGGGTGAAACTTTCATTGTCCTATTCAAAAAGGAAAAATGATAATGAGATCATCTCCATTCACATGGACATTGACTCTCCTCACTTCCTCAAATGAATTTAAGATGATATACTATCATCATTAAAGATAATGAAGACCTTTAGGTCTCTTGAGAGTATTTAAGGGATATAAATAGGCTTCGTCCACTCCCTTAACCGGACTGATGATGTACCCTTGGTATACTCATCAATATATCCTCTAAATAAATGGTCATTATCCAACCACATTCTTTTATAAAAAGGTGGTAACTTTGGATAACACTGGGAAACTTAAATGTTTTACAACTGGAAAAATAACGAACACCCTGAAGCTTGTGTTCACACCCAAGTATGGGTAATATAAATCGTTAAAATGATTTAAATGGATTTCTTATCCATTAAAAATCCAGTTATAGGTGACCACATGGGAACATGCAATTACATTGCAAACCATCAAAACGCATACTTAGAACCTATTTATATGAGTCTGATCACCTCATATAAACAGTTTCCGAAAACCCCTGACGGGGGAAGCGTTTAGAGCACATCTTATAGATTGTGCCATGATGAGTAGACACCCCCATATCACCAATATAGACCATCAAAATACAGAACTATTTATCGGAAGTAAATATCCCAGATAAATAAAGTCTGAGCACTCTGAACAGGGGAAGCATTTAAATTCACTTCTCCTAAGACGTGCATTGATGATCCTATTTTAAAGATTTGATGAGATCCTGAAGATCCCTCAAAACTTTAATGTCCCAGAATCAGTTTCAACAGAAATACTACAATCATCCATGAGCCTAAAAGCTCAAATGACCATTTAAATCATTAATACCTATGATCTGGTTATCATGAATTGTGATGAGATCCTGAAGATCCACACTTATGAAACTGTTAAAACAGTTATCAGACATAGTTACTGACAATATAGATATTGTCAAAACTTTCACATCCCTGCTACTAAAAATCCAGCTAGGATTGACATACCGAATATATTGGATGCAATCCACCAGTAGCAGAAGTGGATATCCTCAATGGATGAGAGGACATACCACTAGGCTCCAAAAAGAGAGATCTACTCCTGGAGACCGAAAAACAATACCACCACAGGAAAGTGAGCTCAAATCCAGAACCTTATTGCAACTTGGTTGCTAAGGACCAATTGTGGATCTGTCCATATTCTTTACCCGTCCCAGAACCTTCACTTCTTTAACGCGTCGTGAAGGAGACTCCTCTGGGAGAAATCAAATGATTATAGTACGTACGGGGTGAGTTTTGGACAAGAAAGAACACCTTTTGTCGACAAATTCTCTCATATTTCATTTTGCCAGTTAAATATAAAATATCGTTTCCACAACTCTGCTTTGCCTGAAGCAAAGATAGAGATTTGGCCAAATTATAATAATGTGGAATGAGGCAATAATAAGGTGAGCTGGACTCACTTATGAAATATGAGGTGTTGGACCTGAAGTCCTGGTATCAAAAATGATATCAAATCCTGTGGGATAACTGAGTATTGAAGGAGAATTAAAATAAAATCGTTAGCTATAAGCATTTTAATTTGCTATAGTTTTTAGAGGTATAAATCGCTCGAACCAGGAAGTAATCAAGTAAGATGAGCTGAACTCACTTACAAGATGAATCTGATGCATCGACTGGTTTATGTCAAGGCGTAACCCAACGAATGGCAAAAAGAGGGAATTTTTGGTTGATGTTGCTATTGGATGTGACAACATCACCGATATAAAATTTCTTCAACTGCATGTACAAATTTCTTTACTTTCCTTTCTTTTTAGGACACATATTAATAAAGGAAAGACAACCTAGACAAAGATCCTTAAAGGACTCATACTAAAAGGTTGTTGTTTGCACCTCTTAAAAACAGTATTGTTCTTAAGAGAGCAAATTAAAAGATTTGAGATTATTTTAATAACTCAAAATATTATCGGATCTCCTGAAGAGAAATTACCGAAATATCTGTTAAAGCCTATCTATCAGATATGATATGATATGAAAGCCCTAGCTAGGCATAAATTCTAGGCTTACAGAACTTTAATCATCCTGAAGATGAACCATCATCCTGAAGATGAACTATTATCCTGGAAATGAACCATCATCCTGAAGATGACGTTAATAAATCATCCCGAAGATGTAAACTTCATACAATGATGATTGATGAAGAAACATTAATTTCATTCTCCACCAAATACACCTATTTGGTTGTATGGATATACATTAAAAGACCCCTTTCCGTTAGCTGGAAGAGGGGAAGAATATATATGGTCCGGAAGTACCTTAAGTGTCTTTGAAACACTCTTTTACCTGGCCAACTGCATGCGTCTTTTTTGAGCGTTAGCAGTATAGCTATTAGCCAGGTACAGTGCAGTGCCCCCAGCGCACCACTGGACCAGAGATATGTAGCTTCTGCGCTATCTCCAAGGGTCGAGGAAAAATCCTCTATGTTAAATGTATTTGCATATGCAGGTTACAGATCATCGCGATGAATGGCATAAAAGGGACGTCCACCTCCTAAAGATCTACACAGAATCCTTCCAAGTCTACATCCTTCTACCATCCCGAGAAGCTCATCACCCAGGGAGCAGTTCAAGAACATACAAAGCCAGGTCCTGAAGTACCTTTGCAGATATTGACGATTGAGACGTGGAGCTGTCTACCAAGTTCGTAGCGCTCCTCCAATCTCAGCTACTGCCTTATATGAGTGAAACTTGTATAGATGAGTGATGCTTGTACTTTACTTTTGCTTTCGGAATGTTGCTGATGAGATGGATGTATAGACACATAGGAGATAAATGTATAGATATATAGGAGATCTGCAAGCCTGAAGCTTGATCAGATTAGGGGGAGTCAACTGTAGAGTTGTACTCTTTTTCCTTGGCTAGTGGTTTTTCCCACAGGGTTTTCCATAGTTAAGGTTTTAATGAGGCAACCACATTGACTCTGGATCCAGAAGTATCCACCCCTCGACACATCCCCAAATCAGGGGAAGTTATGGAGTGCTGTACTCTTTTCCCTTCGCTATTGGTTTTTCCCACAGGGTTTTCCATAGCTAAGGGTTTTTAACGAGGCGGTTACCCTTAACTTGGATCCAGAAGTATCCACCCTTTAAGATACTCAGTAGTACTAATGAATCATTCAGTATTCATAAAGTCGAGTATACCACGTTGGTTGGATAAGGGGAAGTGTTATGAATAGGACCCATTGGGCCTATTGGGTATCCACCCACATGAGTACCCATTATGAATACTATATAAAGGAGGCTAGGGGTTTCCTAGCCTCAACCCTTCTCCAAATCTGTTTCTCGTTCACAACAATTTCCATTTTATTCTCTTATTTTTTTTATTTTTTATTTTTATCTGTTTCTTTCCCACTTTTCGCTTCACGGGTGTTTGTTGTTTTTAATGCGCAGGAGTTCAAGAAGTCTTGACGACTTGATTCCCGTTGACCCGGAGATAAATGCCACCCTAAGGCGTCTTGCTGCAGAGAAGCGAAGAAGAGAAGATCCGGAAACCATGGGGGAGAACACCCCACCTCACAAGTCCCTGCTGGAGTACTCGATGCCATCCATCGAGTCCACCTCCGCCATCCGTCCTCCTGCTATTACGGTGCAAAGCTTCAAGCTTAAGCCGTCTTTGGTGACATGGATCCAGTAGGATCAATTCTCGGGGGCACCCATGGAGAGCCCCATCGAACATTTGGACTCCTTCTTGGAGAAATGTGACACCTTCCGGATAAATGGTGTCACAACTGAGGCGATCCGTCTGAAGCTATTCCCCTTCTCTCTGCGAGATAAGGCCAAGCTGTGGCTTAGGGGGAAGGACCCGAACATGTTCAACACTTGGGAGAAGCTTTCAAACGCTTTTCTGACGAAGTTTTTTCCTCTGGGGATGACCATGAAGCCGAGGAGTGAGATCTCATCCTTCTCCCAGGCTAGCCACAAGTCCTTGCATGAAGCTTGGACGAGATATAAGGAAATGCAGCGAAGATGTCCCCACCATGAGCTCCCCAAGTGGTAGATTATAAATCTGTTCTATAATGGGTTGAGGGACGATTTGAAATCTTCCATGGACGCCGCGGCTGGAGGGTCCTTTATGTCAAGAAGTGAAGAAGATGCCGGACAGATTCTGGAAAATATGGCATCAAACAATGAGCGGCGGTGTGACGAGAGAGCCACACCTAGATCTGGGGGTATCCACAGGGTCGAGGACGTCGACAAATTATCCAGCAAGTTTGACTTGCTGTCGATCCAGATCTCTGCATTGATGGTAGGAGCTGGTGGTGCCGATACACAGCAGATTGCTGCGGTGGAATCCGAAGTCTTTGGAGAATTCGACGGTGGTGACATCTCACCACCGTTGGTCCAGGCGAGCGCATTATTTTACAATCCTACGGAGAATGCACCTTTTCCACCACGAACCAACTCCAACCCGGCCTACTCTCCAAACAACCGGAATCATCCCAACCTTAATTACTGGGCACCGTATCAGCCGTCGCCGTCGCCTCAGCAGCAGCAACAACAGATATATCAGCCGGCTAGGCCTCAGCAGCAGCAGTTTCAGCAGCAGCAGTTTCAGCAGCAGCAATTTCAGCAGTAGCAACCTCCACAACAATATCAGTAATATGCTCCCAGGAGTCAGTAACCCGTTCAGCAGCAGCAGCAATATGGCCAATAGTGGGCCATCTCTCCGGTTGAGTCCCTTTTGACTCAATATATATCCAACCAGGAGAAGATAAATCTGAAGCTGGAAATGGGACACCGGGCTCTCACGGACCAAGTAACCCAGCTGGGGTTACAAGTGGCGAACCTTTCAAGGTCGCAAAACTTATTGCCGCCACAACCGGAGGTGAACCCGAGGGGATCAAATCAGACCTTAGCACTCACACACGAGCATGCGAATGTGTCTGCTATCGTCTTGAGGAGCGGAACACAAATCCCCACAAGAGTGTCCCCAAAGGAACCGGAAGCACCATTGGTTGTAGAGCGACCAATCGAAAAATTGAATGATGCCGGTGCTTCGTTGCCAAAGCCAACAACTCCAGAGTAAGTTCCTGAAGAGGAGAAGAAAAAGGATGAGGAAGGGAACCTCAGGGTATTCAAACCGGTTGTGCCCTTTTCGCAACGGTTAGCCCAATCCAAAATAGACGAGAAGTATGGCAAATTCTTTGCCATGGTCAAAGATCTATGCTTGCAAATCCCCTTCCTTGAAGTTATAGAGACGATACCCTCCTACGTAAAATTCCTCAAGGATTTGGTGACAAAGGGTTCTAGAAAGGAGAAAGTCGTTCTGACGGCAGAATGTAGTGCTCTTATCCAGCGAGCAAACCCTCCTAAGCTTAAAGACCCAGGGAGCTTCTCTATCCCTTGCGCGATCGGGGAGGTAAAGATACATCGTGCGCTCGTCGATCTTGGAGCGAGCGGCAGTTTGATGCCCTTGTCGCTGTATAAGTGGATAGGAATGGGCAACTTGGAGCCCACCGGAATGACCCTACAGCTTGCAGACCGTTCGGTAAAATATCCGGTGGGGGTTGTAGATGACCTCCCTGTCAATGTTAGAGGGGTGCATGTGCCTGTGGACTTCGTTGTCATGGACATGCCTGAAGATGCACACACCCCCATCATTCTTGGACAGCCTTTCATGGCCACTACCGGCGTATTAATCGATGTGAAGAATGGGAAGCTTTCCCTTAACGTCGGCAGCAAAAAAGTTGAGTTTGACTTGGGGTTGTCAATGAAGCACCCCGATCCCCCAGATGATCCAAGATGCAATGTGCTGGAGTTAAAAGAAGAGAGAGCTGTGGAGGAAAGCTCCTGGGAAATTCTTTCAAGAAATCCCCCCGATAGCTTGGGGGACTCAGAAGAACCAGTTGGCCCGAAGAAAAATGATGTTGCTGGGATAACGGATGCGGCACACACAATCCCTCTCGGATTCCCAAAGGCTCCTCCTACGAGGAGAAAAGGCAAAGAGCCCATGGGGCTCACCGGGGATGAGGTCCGGATCCTTAAACGAGTGGCAGTGGACGCCAATATGAGGGAGAAGCCCCCGGACCTCGTCAACAAAGGGAGAGTTGTCGAACAAGTTTTCGTGTCGCCACCGACTACACCAAGAGATACCAGCTCTAAAGCTGAAGTGATGCCAGACTTTGGGCATCACCCGTATCGCCCACCTTGAACATCATCTACAGGCGTCGAGCTAACGACGTTAAACAAAAGCGCTTCATGGGAGGCAACCCATGCTCTAAACCTTTGTTTCCAATTTTTAGAACTATTTTTAACTTTATTTTATCTATTTTTATAAATAAATTCATCCGCAAGAACTTCCGTTGAGGGACTTAGGCCATTTGTGCACTTTTGCAGAAAACAAGGCCCCAACCGATCGGTTGATAACTCAACCGATCGGTTCGGATGTATCAGCTGTTGGCCGTATCAGTCACTCAACAAACCGATCGGGTGAAGACATGTGAGACCGGTTGGCAGACCGGGTGAACTGGGGCTGAAGTCTCGGGAAAATTTCAGATTTTGTCAACCGATCGGGTGAAGCTAATCGTGACCAGGTGGGAGACCGGGTGATCTGTACTAAACTTTCGGGAAAAAAGTGTGAGGCGACGAACCGATCGGTTGAGTTCTCAACCGATCGGGTCGCCTGTAGCCTCTTTTCGGTAAATTTTTCGACTTAAAAGTCAACCGATCGGGTGGCATTTCACCCGATCGGTTCGACTTAAAATCCTATATATAGTCGCCCTCCGTCCGTTCATTACGCCCTCGCCCGATTTCGAATTCACATCGCCGTTTCGACTTCTCCTCCATCGCATGACCTCGCTCTTCCTCTCAACCGACCCAAAACCCACCCTAATCGATCTCTCCCCTCTCCTTTTCCATCTTTCCATCGATCTCTCCCCCTTCCTCTTCGATTTCACCCGCATCAAGCCCTAATTTTCACCCATTCCCCCCCTCCCATTTCGAATTTTGCTGAAAGGAGTCATCGCGGCTTCACTCTTGTTCCAATTGTGTTGCATCGAGACGTCTACGAGCAAAGATCTTCATCTCAATTGGGTAACTTCGCTCCTTAGCTCAATTTTTTATTTTGCCCTAGAATTTCATTTTGCTCGATTGTCGTGTTAGTGTGTATTCATCGTATTTTGCATACACTCACACACACTCACGACTCCTGCACAATGCCTCCTCGCCGTATTAAACCCACCGACGCCAGCACGTCCAACCCTAGACCCACCCGTCGTGATCGCCGCACGCAATCCCCTACCCGACCCACCACCGCCACCAATTCATCCACCACCCCATGCCCCTCTGACCCCGTTTATATTGGCGATACCGAATACAAGGTGTCATTCCATGACGACGACCAAGCTGACAGGTTCATGTCCATGCTCCTCCTAGCATGAGTTGGTGGTCAGGCAACTCAGCAATCAGTCGAGGGTGACCTACCCGTCCTTCAAAGCCTCATTTGTCACATTCGTACTGACTCACCCGATGTCTCTGAGCTTCACATCCCACCCCCCACCACTCCTGGTCCTCAGCACAGGCCCCCATCACCACCCACAAAGGGTGGTGCCTCTGCTTGATATACTCCCATCCAGTTTTTGCCTCCCCTATTTTTAGTGTCCATTTGTCTTTGTGGGGACCTTCTTCACCATGGCTAGGGAGGGCCCTTCTTTTTTTATTTCCATTCTTCTCTTTTATTGACCTCCCCCTTGCTTATCTCTGCATATTCACGATCACATCTTATCGCTAGCACTATCTCGTCTAGCTTGGGGGAAGTCAAATCTTTCTGCATGCTGTCGTGTGTCGTTTTTCTTTGCGTGTTTGTTTATTTGTCATGTCGTGTGATTTTCTTTTTTTTACTTCTTTTATTTTCTGTTTATATGTCGCGTGGTGTGATTTCTCTTTATTTTCAGTTTCGTATGTGTGTTTTTCTTGTCTTTCTTATCTTTTTGTGTCTGCGCGTATCCCCCCCATATTCATTGCCCTCCTGTATTTAATTCTATTGCATTGAGGGCAATGCAAACTTCAGCTTGGGGGAGTCGCACTTTGTACGTCATTTGAGTCTTTCTTTTTCGTTTTAAAGTCCTTTTCATCGTGTTTTTATTTTTCTTTTCTTCTTTTTCATCTCCTTCTCCTAGAGATGAACCCTATGATGAATTGTCACAAAATCACACACACTTAGCATGGCATCGATAATCACATTCACTAACCCTAGGAAGTCGAGTCCTCTTGCATTTCATGCATCGTGTGTCCATTTTGCTTTTTGTGAGTCGTGTGTCGTGACTAGTGTTTGGTGTGCTTCTACTTTGTGATTTTATTTTATATACCTGTTCAGGAATTACCCCTAGATTATCATGTTTCGATTTGAATATGCGGTATTTGCTTCTCCTATCTGCTTCTGTATGCATGAATATATATATCGTATGCTTCATTTCGCATGTGTCGGGATTCCACAGTTAGGACCAGGATAACCCATTTAGCCTACGCTCTGATTAGTAAAATATCTCCCTTGTCCAAGTGTCTAGAATCCGACTTCTTTTTTGTTTTACTTGGTGTAAATCCCCTCGTCGTGTACCGTTCTCCCACTTGGGAGAGTACACATGTATATAGCCAAAAACCCAAAAATTCCAAAAAGAAAAGAGAAAACCCCAAAAAGAAAAGAAAAGAGAAAATTATATAGCCAAAAAACCAAAAAAAATACATATATCCAAAACCCTATATATATATATATATATATATATATGGGTAAAGTGTTCCTAGGGTGACTCCTTAGATTCAATCTAAGGAGTCGCTCCCATTTTCCTCATATCCCACATTTTTTTTCGGAATTTTTTTTCATAGGGTTGTTTTCACCTCATGGATGATCAACATACCAAAAATCAATTCATTCCAATACTTTTAGAGCCCCCATCTATCCCTTACAACTTCAACGGTATGAAAACGTGAAGTTGTAAAAATCAATTCATTCCAATACTTTTAGAGCCCCCATACTTTTAGAGCCCCCATCTACCCCTTGCAACTTCATGGTTTTTTAGCACGTTTTCATACCGTTGAAGTTGTAAGGGATAGATGGGGGCTCTAAAAGTATTGGAATGGCTTGATTTTTGGTATGTTGATCATCCATGAGGTGAACAACAACCCCATGAAAAATAAAATCCAAAAAAATTGTGAGATATGAGGGAAAATGGGGGCGTCTCCTTAGATTTAATCTAAGGAGTCACCCTAGGAACACTTTACCCTATATATATATATATATATATATATATATATATATATATATATATATATATATATATATATATATATATATATATATATATATATACTGAATGTTAAAGGTTAATCTATATTAGCTGAACAGATATAATACAAAGTTGGGTGTAGTGGATTTAAATAGAGAGAGGATAGGGCACAAGCGCCGTCACTCTCTACTATTTAGCTCCGGCCACCCAAATCAAAAACATCATTACATTCATTATATAGCAAGTCCATAAAACCAAATTCCAATCTCTCTTAACCAGTGTCTCGAATCCCCCAGTTAGACATTGCGTGGGATGCCCCATCATCATCAGAACCTTGTTCGCCAATTGCAATCCGCACGTCAGAGGCAATATCCTCAAAGAGGTGGGTTTTACATTTCTTGGTTGAATCAAAAATTCTTCTATTCCTTTCTTTCCATATGTGCCAAACCATTGCTGATAGAGCAGTTTTTGCCAGTAAACAGAGAGGCATGTTTCCACCAAATCGTCCCATTTAGAAACTCCCCACCTCAGGAAGTGTTTGGCGGGTAGTAGTTTTTATCCCAAGTTTGAGCAGTGACATGCGAAGTAGATAGTGAGAGTAATCGCATTCAAAAAATACATGGTTGATGGACTCATCTGCATTACTATCACACAAGACACAGCCCCCCAAGTTATGTATCCCCCAGCTGCGTAAATTCACCTTGGTCGACAGCTTGCCATTGAACGTGCGCAACAGCGTTAAGCTCATCTTCGGGATGTTATGCGGGAACCAAACGAGCTTGTAGAAGGGGAACAACGCACCTGGCTGCCTCGATCCTTCCTAGGCCTTGCAAAAGCTAAATTCCCCGCCATCCGCCCAGGACCATTGATCGGATCCTACTATCAGGGTTACATGCTGTAGGATCGACTGAAGGTGGCTTATAGCTTCATCATAATCCCAGCCCGATCCTTTCCAGTACTCAGAAACCATCTTATGTTGTGCTCCGTTTGGGATATTGTGTATGTTTTTGAGGGGGCCACAGGGGAGCCAATTATCCACCTAAAAGAGCGTTGTCGTACCATCCCGAACCTCTTTCTTAATGAGTTTCTGAGAAATACTTCTACACCGAAGCATGTGTTTCCAAGTCCCCGAATCGGCTACTTTCCCTTCAGTGGCATAGAATAGCTTGGGGTCCCCATAATTTGACTCCATATAATTTGCCCACAATCCCTGTGAAAGAAGGTAGCGCCAAGTTTGCCTTACCCCTGAAGCAGTATTTAAGTCGACGAGGCGTCTCAAACCAATTCCCCCCTCAGTCTTTGGTTTGCAACAATCTTTCCATGACCAAATGCGCGTTGAACCCCATATGAATTTCCTGCATGCTGAGGAGATAGCTCAGATGATAGAGTGAGGAACATGGAAAGCTTGTAGCCAAAAAGAGACCATCCCATAGATGACGGAGCTCACAAGCTCTATGCGTCCAGAAATCGATAGTGTAGAAGAAGTCCAGCCCGTTAACCTCTTCTTGCACTTGTCCACCAATCTGCTGTACATGTGGGCTTTTGGGTATTTGGTAGATAGGGGGAGCCCCAGATAAGTTGTAATAGTAGAAGACAATTTAATTCCGAGGTAGCCTGCTAGGCTTGATGGGTCCTTTGTCCCTTTGCTGAAAATCCCTGCGCTTTTGTCCCAATTCACTTGCAAGCCTGTAATTCTGGTGAAGTCTTCCAAAAGATTTTTTAGCCCCTGGAAAGAGTGAGAGTGTGCTCTGCAGAATACCAGGAGATCGTCAGCGAAAAGCAGATGCGAGATAGATCCTGTTCGACGCATATGGTGAATAGCTCGGGAGGTGATGGCTTTTCCAACCATCAAGGAGAAAGCCTCCATGACAATAACAAATAGATACGGGGAGAGAGGATCCCCTTGCCTTAGCCCTCTATTGCCCTCAAAGTACCCAACTGGGGAACCGTTGACCATGACAGAGAAGGAAGGTGTAGATATGCATTCTTTGATCCAGTTGATGAATTTGTGAGTAAAACTCAATTGATGCAAAATGAAGTAGACAAATTCTCTATTCACGCTATCAAAAGCCTTCTTTAGATCTAACTTGATACATGCTATGGCCCCCATTGGGTTGCTAAAATCTCTGATTTGTTCATGAGCAAGTAAAGCACAGTCAGATAGGAGCCTGCCTTTTAAGAATGCCGCCTGATTCGGGGAAATAAGTTCATGGATAACCACTCTTAGTCTGTTGCAGATAACTGTGCTAATGATTTTGTATATCACATTACAGCAAGCTATGGGCCTATAATCACTGAGGCAAGTTGCATTTGCGTTCTTGGGGACAAGAGTAAGAAAGGTGTGGTTAATCTGCCTCACCATTTTCCCTTCCTTGAAAAAAGATTTTACCGCAGTGGTAACCTCATCACCAATTAAGCTCCAGTTATGATGGAAGAAATACCCATTGTAACCATCGGGCCCAGGGGCCTTGTCGGTGCCAATCTGGAAAACCGCCATTTAAACCTCATCTTTGGACACACTTCTCTCTAGCCAAGTTTCCATATCGGGGGAGACAATGCGTTTAGGAATAAGATTAGGAAAAACACGCCAATAACTGTTCTGGTTGTAGAGCTCCTTATAGTACCTTGGGGCTTCATCCTTCAGCTCCTCATAGGACCGGTTCTGATCTCCCCTTGCATCCACCAGATGAAGCAAGCTATTGTGTCCCTGCCTTGCCTTCATGGAGGTATAGAAGAATTTCGTATTCATATCCCCCAATTTCAGCCAATCCTGCCTGCTCTTCTGGCAGTACATCTCCTCCTCCATCGCCAGGAGGTTAGAAAAATCTTTAGATAGACTCTTCTCTTTATGTTGCAATGCTGGAGTGGAATGAATGTTGCTATGAGTTCGGGTGTACTCTAGCTCCTTACGGCATGTGGAGATATTACATGCAGCCGATCTCTCTTGAGCCCAGTTACTGAGTGTGTATTTGAGCCTGCTCAACTTTTGAGTTAGGCAAAACATGGACGTACCAACTATACGCTGATTCCAGTTACTTTCAACAAGTTCTTTATATCCTGCCCAACTTGTCCAATGGTTAAAAAATTTGAATGGTTTAGTAGAAGAGGGTACCTGGGAATGCAGATGTATCAACATAGGGGAGTGGTCACTTGTGTGTGGGTCAAGATACTCCACAAAAGAATCAGTTAGCTTGGCAGACCACTCCATGTTGCAAAGTATCCGATCAAGCTAGGCCGCTATACGCCCCCGGCCAGTCCTTTTATTGCACCAACTAATACGTTGCCCGGTGCTCTTTAGCTCATGGAGATTACAGTTGTTGACGCAATTGTTAAAATCCTCAACCATGTTTGCCTTCAGCAACCTCCCACCAATTTTATCCTTAGAATATAGGACACAATTAAAATCCCCCCCAACAATCCAAGGGTCATTCTGAAGATTCTTAGCATCTCCTTGCAAATCCTGCCAGAGTGACTTCCTACTTGAGCTAGTGTTTAGACCGTACACAGCAGTGAAGAACATGGTGAAACCCCCTGCATTCTGCCATCGAATTGTGATATGCTGGCCCGAATAAGTTAAGAGGGTCGCATGCCAGACTCGAGGATCAAACCCAATCATAATTCTGCCTCCTTTATGCTTGTCAAAGTTGTCAATAATTTCCCAATGTGTTGCCAGTATAGACCTCTGCTTAGTCCCACTGGACCTCATTTTAGTTTCTAACAAAACCACAGCTGAAGGTTTAATTGAGCGGATCCTATCTTTAAGGTCCCTTCGCCTCACTGGGTTATTGAGGCCCCTAGTATTCCAAAGAAGGACAGTCATTGAGAGTCTTTGTTTTGTCGCGCAAGACTGCCCTCTCTCAGTCTTGTGCTTTTCCTTGTGGTTTCCGCAGCTGACGGTTGTGGATTCACTTTCCAATGTATTTCATTGCTAGGGGAGATGGTTGCGCCCTCAGCTACCCATGCAGGGTTTGGGATGGTTTTAATTTCTGGAATTCTGTCATAATCTAGTTCTGCATTCTTCCCGTATTGAGCTGATGCAAGTTGTGCATCTGAAATTGTTTTACCTCTCGCCAGAGCTCTATTTTCTTGCGGCAGTGCTCCATAGCAATTTGTTGTAACCTCGCATTCCTCCTCTGAGGACAACTAGTCCTCAGCATTAACAGTTTTAAAATTACTAACATCTCTGTCCTTCTCTTCACCAAGAGACTCTCCCATTTTGCCCATACCACTAGAGCTGCCTGTAACAGCCTTAATACCAACCTCACTTTCCACAGTTGGTTTAGGGATAGGATCAATGCACAAGTTTAACCTGACAGGAACTAGTTTGTGCTCCAAGCAGCCACCATGTGAACCATTACCAAGCTTCTCACCCTGCTCTTGACCTGGGCCAGTACTCCCTCATTCTGTACTCCCTAACTGACCTGTAGTAGCAACTTCTGCGGCTTGCGAGTTTTGATTTGTATCTGGTAAGTCATTTCCTTCACCCGGTATTTCGACTTCCTGCCCTTTTTCTTGCTCGAATGTAGCCGTTGCTTCTTCCTCTTGGATTGAAGGGAGCTTATTTGAGCCAGAGCATTGATGCTCTGAATGGCCAAAACATACACACTTTTCGCATCTTGGGGGCTCACCCTCAATTTTGACCTCAATAGTTATTGTTGCTCCACTGTCTAGTTCCACAGCAACTGTCTTTGGGATTGGTCTCTTCGCTTCAACATCTACAAGACATCGTGCGTAGGAGATTCTCTCCAATTTTGCTGTCAGTTTGTCCAAACATAGGGGTCTCCCAATAACCGATGCAATTACATTCATGATCTCCAGGGTCCACATTCCCAAAGGCACCCCATGTAATTGGACCCACATTGGCACTGAAGATAGCATATCTCGCTCATGTGTAAGTGTAGCACTCCATTTCTGTAACACCACTAATCAACCATCAAACATCCAAGGGCCTCCATGCAGAATCCGTTCACACTCCCCCCCCCCCATCTTCAAACTTGAAATAAAAGAAACCATTCTCACGGCTATAGATTTGTATATTTTTCTTCAAATTCCATAAGCGATCAACCCATGCCCGGATTTGGCCATAGTACGGGACGTCCCCCAACACATAACCCACCAGCGTATTCTTCCATTGCTCCGTGCCCCTAGCTAACATAGAGTCTTCAACTCTAGAGGTGACTGTTCCATCCTATTTCACAAGGGGAGGAACATATGACATGCCCATATCCGCATCATACTTGCACCTATTGGCACACACATCAGACCAAGACTGCTTTAGGACATTAGCGTCAATCTTTATTGCAATATTTGGTCCAACAGGCATTTTTCCAAGAACCTTTTGTGCACCAATTTGTTGATCCTTTGTATTATTTTCCTTGGAAGAAATTCCAATTTGCCTGATAGGGAAGCGTCTAACCCTTGATTGATCACTGCCTCTGCCAAAATTCCCTCTGCCGCCCCGTTGATAGTTCCCGATGCCACTCAAACCACCAGCCTTCGCATTGTTCCTTCTCCTTGAAACAGTTTGCCAACTATTATTTTGTGGTATATCAGAAGCACCAACCTTTAGATCCCCCGACTTCGTGCTGCTCCACCCTAGATGCGGAGAAGCAATATTCAAATGGTTCAAATTACTCCCACCCATATACTTCCCTTCCTCGAGATCTGGTGGACCGTGGCCTGGATCTCCTTCGCCTCCTTCCGGATCCCTACCACGACCTGGGCCATACGATGAGGAGGAGCCGACGCCAGACGATGGCCCGCCTCCTGGATCTCCCCGATCGCCAGAGCCCATCTCTGTTTATATATATATATATATATATATATATATATATATATATATATATATATATATATATATATATATATATATATGAGTGTGAATATTTTCCTACTTACCAAGAATAAAGGGAAGGCGAGAATTTGCACCGAGCATTTCTACTCCACATCATCTCAACCCCCGTCGCTTTCGAAAACACTTGGAATAGGGAATTTCTAGCTATTATCTAGGCTATAGTGTGGTGATTTCCTTAACCCTAGTTGTGGAGTCCCTGACACATGATGCATTTCTATTCTCATACTATTCTCTTGCATGCTTGAGCCATATATTCACCGCTTAATTCAAATCGAAACGATATTTGGGTCATTTCTTGGATTTGTGTATATGGAGCTTATTGCACAATGTAGATAGTGACACCGTTTGCTAGCACACGACCACACTCACTCGCGCTTCACAGCGTGGGCCCACGGCACTTGTCTGTACTCGTATTCCTCGGTTTAGTGACGTGATTTGGCGTTTGTTAGCTTGGTGTGTGCTTTTGATTTTGCTGGCTCTGACGGGCGATTTAGGATTTTTTTTTTGTTTTCTCCTTTCCTCTCTTCCTCTCTATTTTCTCCCTCCGAGCTCATACTCTCACTCGTCTTCCTCAAGGACGAGGAAGGGTTCAGCTTGGGGGGATTTTGACGTGCGTTTATATTTCATATATTCACGCACGTCTTCTTTTGTGTTTTTCCGCTATTTTCTGCCGTCTTGTATTCATTTTCTCGTGTTTTCTTGTTTTCTTTCACTTTTCCGTGTTTTTTGTATTTTGCAGGAGTTGGCCGATGTAGGGGACATATAACGATGATATCGTGAGTCCCCGGAGCAACGCGAGGATTCACACGTGATCCAGGGGGTCAAACGACGAAGATAGCATCTTTCAGCCCCTCACCCGACCGGTTGGTGATCACTCCTCATTTTACACCTTTTTCCGCATGTTTGCATGCCATTTAGATCGCCCAAATCATGTTTTTCACGATATATCGACGATATTGCGATGCTTTTCACGATCTGTTGTTTTTGTCGCATTTCAGGTGATTTGGCGCGATTTGGAGTGATCATGAGATGCGCTCACTTTAGACGGCCACCGACGACCTCCCCGAGGGGTATTTTGCTGTTGGAGAGGAGCGGAAGAAGAATGGACGTCGCAGGAGCGACGAGGAGGCCAAAATAAGCAGAATGGGCATTTTTTGTGTCCCACTCGGCCGAGTGGAGGAGCCGCTCGGCCGACCAGCGAGACACCGCTCGGCCGACCCGTTCAGACACGATTTCCATGTGTACTCGGCCGAGCGACGGAGACCACATCGGCCGAGTGACGATACCACGTCCGCCCGAGTGGCGCCCAGACGAAGCCCCTCCAGAATATCGAAGTTACTGTTTTTCGGCCATCTGAGCTTCAGAAGACCCACTCGGCCGAGTGGTAAACCACGTCCGCCCGAGTGAAGTGAAGCCATCGGCCGAGTGACGATAGCTCACTCGGCCGAGCCGCCCCCGAACTGAAGCCCCCTGAAGCCCCCGACTTACTGGAAAATTGACAGGGTTTTCACTCGGCCGAGCGACTTTTGTCACTCGGCCGAGTGCGATGCGCTGCCTGTAGCGAAATTTGCGGAAAACAGGCTGTGCAGGGGCGTTTTGGTCAGGATTTTTGGACGATTTTGAGGGCTATTTAAGCCCTGTTTTTACCCTAGTTTAGAGAGCCATCTCTTATATTTTTTGCAGCTTTTTGAGACTACTTTTTAGCTTTATTATTTGTGATTGGAGAAGAGGAAAAACTTGGATTTTTGTTGGATTAATTGAAGAACTACTTTGGTTTGCATCTCTCTTCCCCAAAAACTCTATTTTTATTGTTTATATCATTGTTGTGATGAATTCCATTGCTTATTTCATTGATTATTTTTGTGCTATTGCTATGATTTGTGAGTAGTCTCCAAGTCTTGGGGCGTGGGGATGAACCCTACAAGCCCAATTTCGTATTTGTGATAAATTGGTAGAAATTGTGCTAGAATCGATAATTAGAGATTAGATTGGGATCGAATTACTACGGATAGCTAGGTATTCATATCAATTGGGATTTGCAAGAGATTGGATCCCAATTTGATAGGAAGCCCTAGAAATCCGAATTGGGTTGGAGTCGGATTTTCGAAGTATTGGTTTGCAAGAGATTGGACCGATACTAGGATCTCCGGTTGCAATTCCGTGCCGATACCCGTTTGCAAGAGATTGGACGGGTAGGAACTATCCTAATTTAGATTGTGGACCGAGTTTGCAAGAGATTGGGTTCGGTGCGCAATTGGACGATGATGTTGATCCTAATGCTAGCTTTCCTAGGCTAGGGTTTGCAAGAGATTGGACCCGAACCTAGGATAGCTATAGACCGGCAACAGCGCGAGAGCGTGAGCTTGGTTCTACATTCAGTTGCAACTAGTTCATCTAAATTCTCATTCTAGCAATTTTGATACCGACGAACCACATTTATGAAATACGGTGAGTAGCGGGAATTCCCCATTCCCTAGACGTTCTTTATTTGATTTGATATTTCGCATATTTGTCTGACGATTGTGACAGGATCGCCCAAGGCAATTCTCTCTATTCTTAAATAGCCAGGTGGATCAGGAGCAAGCACGGTCATTCGTCCTCCCTGTGTTCGATACCCGCTCGCCGCTATACCGTGCGCTTGCGGTAAAACTACAACCGCTCTTTGGGTGTATACTCGGAAGCGATCAAGTTTTTGGCGCCGTTGCCGGGGAGCGGCATTTTGACGGTGCTCGGCGTCGACCACCCGGTTATTTCTTCTTACTTTCTTCCTTTACTACCCTCTCCATCTTATTCTAACTTCATTCGCAGCACTATTTGCATGTTCTCCCCGTATTTTGTGTAAGATCTAAACAGGGAGAATGGAGGATGCAACGCCAACATTAGAACTCAGTCGAGAAGACTATGACTCCTTCACAGACCTCCTTAAGGAGCTTGTCGACGAGGTCCACACTACCGGAGCATTTGCTATTGATGTCAAGGACCCCGACGAACAATTATTTGCCAGTTTTGTGATGGACCAAATCTCCCCGGAGGGGATTATCGGAGGCAATGTCAGAGTTGACGTGGTCGACGACAAATTGTATTTCGAAGCCAATAGAGCAAGCGTCGAAGAACACTATGCTCCCGAAGAACCCTTCGAGCAAACCGACATTCAGGGAGTTACACTCTATGACGCTCACTCTTGTTTTTATGAATCGTCTGATGAGTTTCTTGATTCCAGGTACGAACTGGAGCAGAGTGAATGCTTTGGCGATGCTAGCACTGAATCGGAGGGCGCCTATTTCGATGCCTCATCCTCACTAAGTAGCGAGTCTGACTCGTCACAAGAGAGCATGCCCCCTGAACATGAGGGAAACACGGATAACAAGGAAGAAGTCGAACTCATGCGAGCCGATGAAGTGGAAGGAGCAGCGCCACCTGAGGTAGAGCTTAAACGATTACCACCAAATCTAAGGTATGCCTTTTTAGGTAATAAATTAACTTTCCAGGTGATAGTCAGTTCCCACCTCACACAAGATCAACTTGAAAAACTCCTAGACGTTCTTAGGAGCCACCAAGACGTCTTGGGATACACTATCTCCGATCTAAAAGGGATAAGCCCTAGGCTTTGCACGCATCGGATTCATCTGGAGGATACCGAAGCCACCTCCATAGAGCCTCAAAGGCGGTTGAACCCGAACATGAAGGAGGTGGTTAAAAAGGAAATCCTAAAATTGTTAGAAGCCGTCATAATTTATCCTATCTCTGACAGTAGATGGATTAGCCCCGTTCACGTCGTCCCCAAGAAAGGGGGATGACTGTCATAAAAAATGAAAAAGGTGAGCCAATATCTACGCGCACTGTCACGGGATGGCGAATGTACATTGACTATAGGAAACTCAATAAAGCCACCCGAAAGGACCATTACCCATTGCCATTCATTGATCAAATGCTTGAACGCCTCGCGAACCATAAATATTTTTGCTATCTAGACGGGTATTCGGGTTTCTTCCAAATCCCTTTGCACGAAGATGACCAAGAAAAGACGACTTTCACTTGTCCCTATGGCACCTATGCTTACCGTAGGATGCCGTTTGGCCTTTGTAATGCTCCCGCCACTTTTCAAAGATGTATGACATCCATATTTTCCGATTACATTGAAAATATTATGGAAGTTTTTATGGATGATTTCTCGGTTTACGGAAGTGAGTTTGACTCTTGCTTGGAAAATCTCACTAAAGTCCTAAAAAGATGTCAACAAAACAATCTCACTCTCAATTGGGAGAAGTGTCACTTCATGGTCACGGAAGGTATAGTTCTCGGACACCTTGTTTCCTCGAGGGGGATCGAGGTAGATAAAGCAAAGATTGAGGTAATCGAAAAACTTCCTCCTCCTATTAATGTCAAGGGCATTAGGGGCTTCCTTGGTCACGCGGGGTTTTACCGCCGCTTCATCAAGGATTTCGCCTCGATTGCCCGACCACTTACTTCCTTGCTCGCTAAAGATGTTCCTTTTGACTTTTCAGGAGAATGCTTGCACGCTTTCAACACCTTGAAGGAAGCGCTAGTCTCCGCGCCCATCATACAAGCGCCGGATTGGAGCCTCCCTTTTGAGCTAATGTGCGATGCTAGCGACCAAGCCATTGGAGCGGTATTGGGACAAAGGAAAGATAGGAAGCTTCATGCGATATACTATGCGAGCAAGACATTGGATGACGCGCAGAAAAACTACACAACTACCGAAAAGGAGCTTCTAGCGGTCGTCTATTCCATAGAGAAGTTTCGCTCTTACCTCCTCCGCTCCAAGGTGATTGTCCACACCGACCATGCGGCATTGAAGTATCTTTTAAACAAGAAGGAGGCCAAACCTCGGTTGATTAGATGGATACTCTTGTTGCAAGAATTCGACCTAGAGATAAGAGATAAGAAAGGTACGGACAACGTCGTGGCGGATCATTTATCTAGGCTCATTCGCGACAAGGAGGATGAGAGCTTACCTATTGACGACACATTTGCTGATGAGAGGCTATATGCGGTAAGGACCGGGGAAGTACCTTGGTACGCGGACTTCGTCAACTACTTGGCTTGCGGAATCAAACCGCATGGGATGACCACGCAACAAAAGAGGAGATTTATGCATGAGGTCCGTAGCTATTTTTGGGAAGATCCTTACCTTTTCAAGATATGCAAAGATAGTGTCATACGTAGGTGTGTTTCTAAAGAGGAGGCAACGTCTATCATTTTGCATTGCCACGGTCTACCATGCGGGGGACATCATGCCGCTTCTAAAACCACTGCTAAGATCTTGCAGAGCGGGTTCTTCTGGCCGACAATGTTTAAAGACACCCACAACTTTGTAAAGGGGTGCGATAGATGCCAACGGACCGGGAATATCTCCAAGCGCAATGAAATGCCAATGAGGCCCATCCAAGAAATTGAGCTTTTTGATTGTTGGGGAGTAGACTTCATGGGACCATTTCCATCGAGCAATGGCAACAAATACATCCTACTGGCCGTCGACTACGTCTCCAAATGGGTGGAGGCAATTGCCACCCCTACTAATGATGCAAGGGTCGTCTCCAAGTTCTTCAAGCAAAATATCTTCCCGCGCTTTGGAGTGCCGCGTACCTTGATAAGCGACGGGGGAAGCCACTTCATAGAGAACAAGTTTGAAGCCATGCTAAAGAAGTACGGGGTAAACCATAGAGTTGGCATGGCTTATCACCCCCAGACAAGCGGCCAAGTGGAAGTCTCGAATAGAGAGATCAAACAAATTCTCGAGAAAACCGTGGATCGGTCTAGAAAGGATTGGTCAATGAAGCTAAACGATGCTCTATGGGCATATCGCACGGCCTTTCGCACCCCCATCGGCACCACACCGTTCCGTCTAGTTTATGGGAAGGCTTGCCACTTACCGGTAGAATTGGAGCACCGCGCATATTGGGCCATCAAGACCTTTAACTATGACTACAAGAGTGCGGCGGTGAGGCGACTCTTGGACATCAACGAGCTTGATGAAATAAGGAGAGACGCCTATGAGAGCTCGAGAATCTACAAGGAAAGGACCAAGATTTTCCACGATGCCCGCATAACCGTCACGGACTTCAAGGTGGGAGACAAGGTCTTGCTCTACAATTCCCGGCTCCGACTATTTCCCGGCAAGTTGAGTTCACGTTGGTCGGGACCTTTCACCATCAAGTACATACAACCGGGAGGAGCTTTCGAGTTGGAAAGCAAGGATGGTGCCACATTCAAAGTGAATGGTCAAAGGCTCAAGCACTATTCCGAGGGGATCCCGACGGGCGAAACCAATAAGGTATATTTGCTTAAAGAGCGATCGGATGATCTCTCAGACCTCCTTGATGAGGTGATAGAGGAGGCGATTCCTCACTCAATCGGCGCTCTTTTTGATGAAGAATTTGAAGAAGGCCCGGATCTAGGCCAAGATGAAGAGAACAAAGATGATTCCCCCGACTTCTCCGCTGATGAAGATGAAGGCGACGCTGATGTCGCAAGGATTCGAGAGCTCTGCAAGCTCTCGAAATTAAAGTCTCCAAGGAAAACCCCGCCGGTACGGAAATCGGCATCGCCGGTTAAGCCGTTGACCGGGGCAAATGCTAGCTTGGGGGAGCCTCCCCCCAACACTATTCGAGACAAGAGACCTCCGAGGGAGAACGCTACGCCGCCACGTCCAAATCCAAGCGCGCTCCCCGGGAAGTTTGACGGGTGCATCTCATATGCACCAAACATCCCGCATTGATTGAAAATTAGAGGGGGTCGAGCTCACGACCTAAAACGAGCGCTTGTCGGGAGGCAACCCGACGGTTTTTGCTTTATTTTTACTTTTTCTTTATTTTCGTTTTAGAAATTTTTAGTGTTTTGAGTCATCCGACCAAGTTTTTCGTGATAACGGGTCCTATTTTTCTTGACAGGAGAGGAGATAGGTAGGTCCATCATGAGGAGGACGAGCAAGACGACGAGGAGCGCCCCAAGAAGGCGCTCGACGCTTAGGAGGAGAATGAAATCGACTGGAGGAAGAAAGACGGAGTTTAGAGCCCAAACGAAGACAAACAGCAGAAATTAAGGCTCACTCGGCCGAGTATACTAGTCACTCGGCCGAGTACACAAGTTCGTCCGGCCGAGCCGCTCACGAACGAGGGAAGTCTGCTGAACCCAACTCTCTGTTTATGTTCTTGATTTCAATATAACTGCTACTCGGCCGAGTATATATATTCACTCGGCCGAGTAAAACGGATACCCTCCTAGGGCGAGTCATGCCGAGTAGCTTGAGTCACTCAGCCGAATGGACTTACTCCACTCGGCCGAGGCTGGCAAAGCCACTCGGCCGAAGCGATATCGGGGAGAAAATTTCTATGGTCTCGCTCGGCCGAGTGACCACGTCACTCGGCCGAGTCGTAACTTCTATTATATAAGGACCGAGGGGGGGCGCGTTTTTCGAAATCGCAAAATTCCCAAATCGCCCGACCCCTTGGATTCCCCTCGCCCGATACCGCTCGTCCTCACCCCCACTCGCCCGACCAAGCCCGCGCGCGCCGCCGCTCGGCCTGCCACCGCCGGCCGACCGTCGCCGACGCCTCGCCCGAGTCGCCGCCGGCAGCCCCGCCTCCGATCACCTCCGGTTCGCTTATTTTCACCGTTTTCTCCTCTTTTCGTGTATTTTTTGAGGATCCATGTGCTAAACGCCCCCCTAACCCAAATCAATTTCTATATCTATCCATTATACCCCTATTGCTCCATACATTTTGATTATTACTCGCTGATATCGCTTTTTCACGCGCAGGTTGCTTATTGGAGCTTAGGGGAGGCCAGGGGAGCTTCTACGGGCTGCTCAGGACTATGTGGAGGCGCGGACTTCGCACGCTTCCACCGCTTAGCACTCGCGGCGTGTTTTGGTACACTCTTTCCACTCTTTTTGCACACGCCGCACTTTTTCACTTTTCGGCGCGCTCGGGGCCGATATGCCGCCCCGGACACGGCCTCTGACGAGGAGACCTTCCGCTAAACGGAAGAGGTCGGATGACGCCGGCCCCGCCCACGAGGCGGAAGAGTCTCCTCCTCCTTCCCCCACACACGCCGTCCACCCAGCACAGCCTGCAGGCCCCGCACACCCCGCACAGCCTGCAGTGCACCCACAGCCCGCACAGCCTCTCCCCGCCGATCCACAGCCACCACCACCGGCTCCACTGGTCAGGCCGCTCGGGATTACGTTCCGAGACGACGCACACCGCGCCGTCTTCGAGCGTATCTCCCAGCGCTCGATCGTACCCTCCAGGTTCGCACACCTCGCTGACCTAGGACGCCTGGGGGTACTTGAGGGGATGCTCACGTTGTACGACAACGTGGGCTGGCGAGATTTTTTCCAGGTGTCGGCGGATACTTTTACCAGTCCGACACTTGAGGTTTTGAGTTCGATCGCCCGGACCGATGAGGGATGCTCATTCCGGTTTATGGATCGAGAGTGCCAGGTCACTCTCGATATGATGAGAGCGTTTTTTTCTTGGCCCGCCGTCCCCGGAGCCGATCGCGGTTATGGCCCCACACATATCCCCCCACCCTCTTTCGATGCCGGTGCCTTCTGGGCACGTATCACGGGTCTCCACGCCGCCTTTGACCCTAGTAGGGCCAAGGCCTCGGCCATCGTACATCCCTGCCTTCGCATTGCTCAGCGCCTTATGGCGACGACATTTTTGGCCAGATATGAGCCGGGCACGATGTCTACGCCAGAGCTTTACATGCTCTACGCGATGACACGTCCCAGAGCTCTATCTAGGGATGGAGATGAGCTTGTCCCCGCCGTCGTGATCGATATCGCGGCATGGTACTTAGACCGCATCATTGTATCGGTGGGCGCTCGCTCACCGATATGCTGCGGCGGCCTGATTACCTTGCTGGCTCTTATGACCGGCGAGGATTTCCCCGACGACTTGCGACGCGTCCCGGGCCCCTCCTCTTTGTCGATAGATGTTATGGCCCGGATGAAGATGTTGCGTCCGCATGGTGAGCGTCACTGGGTCTGGTTGCACGGCCCTTTCGGTGCCGACCACATGATTCTCCCGAGCCCAGCTCGGACCCAGATTGCACCAGCCCACGTTGACTGGCTCCCAGCGATGGATGTCCTCATCCCCGCTGCGTACGTGCTCGAGGCCGAGGAGGCCCACGCTGCCCACGCTGCCCACGCTGCCCAGGCTGCTCCCGCAGACCCTGCTGTGCACCCTGACGAGCCTGCTGCCGACCCCGTCGACCCTGTGGCCCCTCAGACTGTTCCTGACGTTTCCGCTGCTCTTGACACCTCTGTCCCCACCTCTGCCAGTGTCGAGAGTACTTTTGCTGAGCCCACTTCCACCACTGTCACCACTTCCGAGGCTGTCCCCACCACTCCCGCTGCCACCTCCGGCCCTCTGTCCGTGGAGCCTCTTTGCTCCGCTCTCCCCGAGCGCCCGCAGACCTTTGTTGAGAGTGGAGAGCCCTCGTTCGCCGCGGTCGTGGAGACCATGGCTAGCATGATCTCCGCTGGGATTGCGCCTTTTGGTCCACACACTTCCACCCCAGCTGTAGAGTCCTCTGTCTCCACAGCTGCCGTATTCTCTGAGAGCGTCATGGCGTCTGTCCACACTTCTGTGCCACTGACCTCTCTCGCCGCCTCGCAGCCGCTTTTGTACTCTTCTTTCGCTGCCGCTGCCTCTTCTTCGCACCGCCCGCCCCGACCTCACACTGAGGCCCGACCCACTTTTCCTGGCACGGCACCTTTCGTCCCCTTCCCTGCTGAGCCCGTTACATACTCCACTCGCATACGCCAGCCTCGCCCTGCGCAGCCCCGACAGGTGCGTCCCTCTGCCCCACCCCCGCCCGACACTGTACTGCAGAGCATACGTGCTCTTGAGTTGGCGGTGAGTGGTCTTAGAGGAGACCTTAGGACCCTGTCCTCCACCGTCTCTGCGTTGGCTGGACGCTTTGACCTGATCCCTCAGATCCACTACTGCCTTACACAGATCTTAGAGTGTCTTCCGCGCGTACCCCCACCCACCCAGCAGGTTCCCGCCCACACTTCCACACCCACTAGACCTGCTTCCACTTCCACGCCCACCCCAGCTCAGCAGCCTGTCCAGCCAGCACCACCCTCACGACCTCCACCTCAGGACGGAGACGGCGCGGCACCACCTTCTTAGGCACTCTTGATGCCTTGATCCATTCCTGCCGTTGTGCTGCCCGTCTCTGCTGGGTCCTGATGCACTTTTGTCCACCCCCCCTCCCCTCACTTATTTTGGTTTTATATTTTTGATCATATCTTTTTGCGCATACCATATCATATCTACTTGGGATTCTCATTTTGATCACATCTATATATATCTTTTTGGGAGAGAGGGAGAGTTTTTGGTGCCGCATTTATTTTCATATCACTCATATCTGTGCATGCATCATTTCCGCATCATATTTTCATTTCTTTACTTTTCCTTTCATTATCTTTTTTCTTCCCATCATGCATGCATCCTCACTTGCCCCTCACATTACTTGTCTCTCTGGGTGCCCCACTTTGCACATTGAGGACACTGTGCCGTTTAGCTTGGGGGAGTGAGTTCTCACGTTCTTTTTAGATTAGCCACCTTTATTTTCAGTTTTTCACACCGTTTTTCACTTTTGCACTCATTTTCCTTTTATTTTTCTTTTATTTTGCCATGCATCACGTTTTCCTTACTTTCCTGTGTGCCGCATTGCATAGTTCTATTTTCCTTTTATCTTTACTTCTTTCTTTTTCATCTCATGCTAGAGATGAATTTTCTGTGATGATGCCTACGTGGAGTTAGCTTATTCTATATGCATGCTATATTTGTCGTGTCTTAGATTTCATTTCTGATATCATATGCTATGACTTGCTTTGCATTTAGGAGTAGTAACCCACACTTTTTCCGCATGAAAATGGATGAAATTTTATTATTAGCTGAGCCTGAATATTCATATGTATGCTATCACAGAAAACACACCAAGATTCACGCATTGAATGCCTATATCTGGAGTACTGATTTCTTTTCCTTTATCACTTCTATATGCATGAATTGTACACTTCACTTCAGGATGATTGAATAATGATTAGCTATGATATATCTGGATTAGTTAGCTTTTTTGTGATCGAAACTGAGTAGATTAGATTACCCTGCTGAAGTTGTCGTGCATGTCTTATAGAGTGAGCCGAGAGTTATATTTATTTCTTTCTCCACAAATCTTGAACATCATTTCTCTACTTTTAAAAATCATTGGTGAATCTCCCCTTAGTGACCCTATTTTATGGCATTTCCCCCGCTATTAATCCCTAGCTCCAAATCTCTTATTCCAAAAAAAATATAATAAAAGAGAGAAGAACATTCTTGTGTATCATTATCTCTCTCTGAGTTGGGATCATTGTATATATGATTAAAAAAAGATAGAAAAAGAAAAAGAAAAGAGGAAAAATCCTCAATAAAAGAACCCATCTCGCTTACTTTCTTTCTTCTTTCTCTTCTTTGCCTTTGGAGCTATATAAAAATGGGGATGTAAATATTTTTGTGCCACCACGCTTATAGATAAGCTTGGGGGAGGGGATCCATTGATGTGTGAGAGAGCGACTACTTGACATTGCACGACAACCTAGGCTTAGTAATATTCTATACTCGGTGAGATTGTTTCTAGCTTTACGAAATCCAGAAATCTAAGCCTAGCATTCATTTCATGAAATCCATACTTTTCTATTCTCTCTATTCTATGATGTGATACTCTTATACTCCAGATAGAAAGCGTTTAATTGAAAAGTGTGTGATCTGAGATTTGTATACCGCTTTAGATGATTCAGGCGATGTTAATTTTAAAATCATTCCGTTTTTCATGATTATACCGTCGTTCGTGGGTTTTCTATTTTCTACTTGCACTATTATACTATGATATCAAAATGAGATTCTTTGACATGTATTTCTCACTCGGTGCATGCTATAAGAGTAAGTGAAACCCACGTCCTGAGAAAATGATCTAGCATCCTTCCTCTTTCCTACTTTCTTTCTTTCTTTCTTTATTTTCATTTGGTTTTCATTCTTCTTCGTTTTTCATTTTTTCATTTTTCGCCGTTTTCGTTTTCCGAATCCACCGGGTTCGCCTTTTACTTATCTTCCTCGAGGACGAGTAAGAGGCAAGCTTGGGGGATTTTGATCACTCCTCATTTTACACCTTTTTTCCGCATGTTTGCATGCCATTTAGATCGCCCAAATCATGTTTTTCACGATATATCGACGATATTGCGATGCTTTTCACGATCTGTTGTTTTTGTCGCATTTCAGGTGATTTGGCGCGATTTGGAGTGATCATGAGATTCGCTCACTTTAGACGGCCACCGACGACCTCCCTGAGGGGTATTTTGCTGTTGGAGAGGAGCGGAAGAAGAATGGACGTCGCAGGAGCGACGAGGAGGCCAAAATAAGCAGAATGGGCATTTTTTGTGTCCCACTCGGCCGAGTGGAGGAGCCGCTCGGCCGACCAGCGAGACACCGCTCGGCCGACCCGTTCAGACACGATTTCCATGTGTACTCGGCCGAGCGACGGAGACCACATCGGCCGAGTGACAATACCACGTCCGCCCGAGTGGCGCCCAGACGAAGCCCCTCCAGAATATCGAAGTTACTGTTTTTCGGCCATCTGAGCTTCAGAAGACCCACTCGGCCGAGTGGTAAACCACGTCCGCCCGAGTGAAGTGAAGCCATCGGCCGAGTGACGATAGCTCACTCGGCCGAGCCGCCCCCGAACTGAAGACCCCTGAAGCCCCCGACTTACTGGAAAATTGACAGGGTTTTCACTCGGCCGAGCGACTTTTGTCACTCGGCCGAGTGCGATGCGCTGCCTGTAGCGAAATTTGCGGAAAACAGGCTGTGCAGGGGCGTTTTGGTCAGGATTTTTGGACGATTTTGAGGGCTATTTAAGCCCTGTTTTTACCCTAGTTTAGAGAGCCATCTCTTAGATTTTTTGCAGCTTTTTGAGACTACTTTTTAGCTTTATTATTTGTGATTGGAGAAGAGGAAAAACTTGGATTTTTGTTGGATTAATTGAAGAACTACTTTGGTTTGCATCTCTCTTCCCCAAAAACTCTATTTTTATTGTTTATATCATTGTTGTGATGAATTCCATTGCTTATTTCATTGATTATTTTTGTGCTATTGCTATGATTTGTGAGTAGTCTCCACGTCTTGGGGCGTGGGGATGAACCCTACAAGCCCAATTTCGTATTTGTGATAAATTGGTAGAAATTGTGCTAGAATCGATAATTAGAGCTTAGATTGAGATCGAATTACTACGGATAGCTAGGTATTCATATCAATTGGGATTTGCAAGAGATTGGATCCCAATTTGATAGGAAGCCCTAGAAATCCGAATTGGGTTGGAGTCGGATTTTCGAAGTATCGGTTTGCAAGAGATTGGACCGATACTAGGATCTCCGGTTGCAATTCCGTGCCGATACCCGTTTGCAAGAGATTGGACGGGTAGGAACTATCCTAATTTAGATTGTGGACCGAGTTTGCAAGAGATTGGGCTCGGTGCGCAATTGGACGATGATGTTGATCCTAATGCTAGCTTTCCTAGGCTAGGGTTTGCAAGAGATTGGACCCGAACCTAGGATAGCTATAGACCGGCAACAGCGCGAGAGCGTGAGCTTGGTTCTACATTCAGTTGCAACTAGTTCATCTAAATTCTCATTATAGCAATTTTGATACCGACGAACCACATTTATGAAATACGGTGAGTAGCGGGAATTCCCCATTCCCTAGACGTTCTTTATTTGATTTGATATTTCGCATATTTGTCTGACGATTGTGACAGGATCGCCCAAGGCAATTCTCTCTATTCTTAAATAGCCAGGTGGATCAGGAGCAAGCACGGTCATTCGTCCTCCATGTGTTCGATACCCGCTCGCCGCTATACCGTGCGCTTGCGGTAAAACTACAACCGCTCTTTGGGTGTATACTCGGAAGCGATCAGTTGGTCACTTCCAACCGATCGGGTGATGCACGCGTGCACCACCCGGACACAAGCTGAAGCGGGCGGAAAGTCAACCGGTCGGTTCAGAGGCCGGTTCAAACGCCTCAACTCTCTGGATTTTAATGCTGAATGCCAACCGATAGGGTGACCTTCACCCGATCGGTTCACCTGTAGCCACTTCTCCGAAGCCAAGACACGGAGAGCTCAACCGACCGGTTCGTCCGACGGCACGAAGATCCAACCGATCAGCTTCAACCCTCAAACGACCGTGCCACATGACCGGGTGAAGTCCCGTATTGAACTGCCGAAGAAATGAAGTAGGTCACCCGATCGGTTGACTTTTCAACCGATCGGGTGATATCGTATTCTATATATAGGACCCCTAGGTTTTCCAGAAACAGGAGTTGTTATTTTTTGCTGTTTTTTCTCTCTCTTGATGGCTGCAATTTTTCAGATATTAGTAAGTTGTCTGATCTTTGTTAAACTTTAATATAGTGTTAATTGCTTTGCTCTTACTACTTTTCAATCGCCTGATCATGTTTCTAACGATCGATTTTGATTTAGATTGCTTTTTAGTAAATATGTGTGAGTAGTTTCCAAATCTGGGATTTTGGTGGAAACCCCTTCGTGGGTCCTCCCCGATGCGTCTATAGGACTAGGAAATCGATAGGGATTAGAAATCTACCGGTTACGCGGGGTGTTTTATTGTCATCGGCGGGAAAAAGACCGCCTTTGACCGTTGGGCCAAGGGGGAATAAACTTGGCGGTTGACCCCTAGCCATAGCTCACGCCCTTAGCGTAGACGTCGAATCCTAGCGCGCGGGAGCGGCAGGACGAGATGTTGGGAGTTATCGTTGCGAGCTTAGTGCTCCCGGAGTCGGTCAGTGTTAATGGACATGGGAATGCCCACTGACCGAACCCGGGAAGTCCGGCGTATCATCCTGAGCACCGATCGGAATATCGGGCCCATGGGATGCTGGTACCACTCTTAGGAGCAACATATCACCATTAGACCCTAACTCCGATCGCTATCCTACCCGTAGGCCGTATCAGCGAGAATCGCACGATAGGGTGAAAACCGAAGTCCTGGGTTTTTCCTTCATATTGTTTATCCCTCGCATTCCATTTTCCGTGACAACCCATCTTCCGATTCGGGCTAGCTCACCAATGGGGTGAATCCGATCCTTCTTGACACAAGCACAACCACGCCTCCCTGAGTTCGACCCCCAAGCCACACTACACCACAGTGCGCTTGCGGTTATAAATATTTAAATCTCACACCCCCAATTACATATCGCGCACAAACACCCAAAACACAGGGGGGCGTCAACGAGAGGGTCGAGACTAAGATGGTTAGTCACATGCTAAGTTCATGGGAAACATAACTAAAAATATAAAGATCAAATGTCGAAGTCTAAAGTTACGACACCCCTTCAAACAAAGCTGTTTTGTGGGAGAACGACCCGTGAAATGATGTTCACAAAAAATTCCATAAATAAGTACTCTTTCAAAGGGTCACAACGACATATCACAACGCACTTTGGGAAACAAGAAGAGGTCACAATAAATATGCATACGAACAAAAGTCTGCGCACGAAAAAACGTACGATCGAAAAGCGACCGTGACATCCTATCCACCTTATGAATGATTCCGCACTCGGAATCAACATCAACTACTGCTCCAGAAATAAGTGCAGAAAGCGCTCTCTCATCTCATCCTCGTGCTCCCAGGTAGACTCCTTAGGTGAACCATGACGCAACTGCACTCTAACCAGGTCGACGGTCTTATTCCTCAACTGCTTCTGCCGTCGATTCAGAATCTCAACTGGTTGCTGATCGTAGGTCAAGTCCGGTCGGACCGTGATCTCCGAGAAATCCACAGCATGAGATGGATAACTGACGTATCGACGTAACTGGGATACGTGAAACATGTCGTGAACTCCCTCTAGTGATGGCGGCAACGCCAAGCGGTAAGCCACAGTTCCAACACGCTCTAGGATGTCAAAGGGTCCAATATACCTCGGACTTAGCTTACCTCCATCCCAAATCGAATAAATCCTCGATTCGGAGAGATCTTGATAAATACGTGGTCTCCAGGCTGAAACTCCAACGGTCACCGTTTAGCATCTGTCCAATGCTTGAAACGGTCTTGAGCAATCCTCAGCTTCTCCCTGATGTTCCTTACAACATCCACCGCCTCAACAATTATCTCTGGCCCTAACAGCTCCCTGTCTCCAATGTCATCCCAGCTCAGTGGCGATCGACATTTCTTCCCATAAAGCGCGGCAAATGGCGTCATGCCAATGCTCGACTAGTAGCTGTTATTATAGGCGAACTCCATATGATGTAGATGATCCTCCCAAGATCCCTTGAAGTCCAACATGCACGCTCTCAGCATGTCCTCCAAAATCTGAATCATCCTCTCGGACTGGCCATCTGTCTACGGATGGTACGCGGTGCTGAAACTCAGACTCGTATCCAGACTCTTCTGCAGACTCTGTCAAAACTGAGATGTGAATCTCGTGTCTCTGTCCGACATGATACTCACGGGGACTCTGTGAAGTCGCACGATCTCCTGCACGATTCACGATACATCACTATCTATACTATGGAAATGAAATAAGAACGGAGTATAAAAGAATTTACCTCCATGTATCTCCTCGCTAGCGTTTTCGTGGACTGTCCCACTCGGAATGGGATGAAGTGCGCAGATTTGCTCAATCGGTCTACGATTACCCAAATCGCATCGTTCTGCTTCGGACTCCGAGGCAGTCCAGTCACAAAATCCATAGTGATGTGTTGCCTCTACCACTCCGAAATCGGAAGCGGCTGTAGCAACCCAGCTGTATGCTAATGCTCCGCCTTAACCTACTGGCATACTAATTAAACACTTGGCAACACTCGGTGCCACACTCCGCTTCATGCCATGCCACCGGTAGTTTAGGCGAAGGCCCTTGTACATTTTGGTGCCACCAGGATGTACAGGATACGACAAACTATGTGCCTCAACGAGCAACTCCTCTCTAACATCTCCAGCTGGCATACAAATTCTGGCTCCATACCTCAGCAACCCGTCCTCATGAATCAGAAAGTCAGTCCGCAGACCGGCTTCTACCTGCTCACGGATCTTCTTCAGCTTCGGATCTCCAGCCTGACCTACCTTGATCCGATCCACGATCGTCGACTGTATCTGCATACACATCAATGACGAAACATCTCCAGGAAGCATAATCTCAATGCCTGACTCACAAAACTCCTGCTGCAACCTCCACTGTGAAGTCAACATCATAACTGCTGGAAGTCTACTCAGCGCATCAGGAACCACATTCACCTTGCCAGGGTGATACTGCAAGTCGATCTCGTAATCCGCCATGAGCTCCAACCATCGACGATGTCACATGTTGAGCTCCTTCTGCGTAAAGATGTATTTCAAGATTTTATTATCAGTGAAAATCTTCACTTTCTCACTCGGGAGGAAATGCCTCCAAATCTTGAGCGCAAATACGACTGCAGCCAACTCCAAATCGTGCGTCGGGTAATTCTTCTCATGAGCATTGAGCTGTCGAGAAGCATACGCGACCACGTGTCCATGCTGATGCAAAACGCAACCGAGACCTTTGCCAGATGCATCGCAGAAGATCTCGAAACCACCACTTCGATCAGACACAGCTAGAACAGGCGCAGACGTCAACCTCGCCTTCAGAATAGAGAAGGCCTCCTCACAAGCATCGGACCAAACGAAGGGTATATCCTTCCTCGTCAGTATAGTCATCGGCTCTGCAATCTGAGAGAAATCCTTGATGAAGCACCGATAATATCCTGCTAGCCCAAGAAAACTCCTGATCTCCGACGATGTCCGTGGAATCGGCCACTCTCTGATAGCCTTGATCTTCTCCTGATCCACGGATATGCCATCTCTTGACACCACATGTCCAAGGAAGGCAACTCTATCCAACCAGAACTCCACTCTCTAATAGCCTTGATCTTCTCCTGATCCCCGGATATGCCTTCTCCTGACACCACATGTCCAAGGAAGGCAACTCTATCCAACCAGAACTCGCACTTGGAATACTTCGCATACAGACGATGCTTCCTCAGAATCTTCAGAACTGTCCTCAAGTGCTCGGCATGCTCCTCTTCCGACTTCAAATAGATCAAGATGTCATCAATAAAGATAACGACGAACTTATCTAAGAAGTCGTAGAAAATCATGTTCATCAGGTTCATGAAAACTGCGGGTGCGTTGGTCACACCGAAAGGCATAACCACGAACTCGTAGTGTCCATACTTCGTTCTGAACGCTGTCTTCTGCACATCTTCCTTCTTCAACCTCAGCTAGTGATATCCGCTCCTGAGATCCAGTTTAGAGAATACCCTCAATCCTCCAAGCTGATCGAAAATGTCGTCTATACGCGGCAACGGGTACTTGTTCTTGATGGTGATGGCATTCAACTCTCTATAGTCCACGCACATCCGACGCGAACAATCCTTCTTCTTCAACAGCTGAACAGGTGCTCCCCACAGAGACACACTCGGATGAATATAACCCTTCTGCAAAAGCTCATACAACTGTCTACGCAGCTCCTCCAACTCCACCGGAGCCATACGATATGGTGCTTTCGAAATGGGCTGCGCTTCCGGAATAAGATCAATTGAAAACTCAAGAGCTCAATCGGGTGGCAGTCCTGACATCTCCTCGGGAAAGACGTCATCGAAATCTCTCACCACAGCTGGTCTACTCACCTTTATTTGCATAGCTACGATCTCCACCACTGGCTTGGCCCGAAATCTGAAAGGCCCAAACAAACTGCTACCGCTGCTGAAATCGAAGGTCGGATGACCAGGAATCTCAAACACCACCTTCTTCCATCGGTAGTCGATCGTAGCAAAGAAACAACCAAGACAATCAATCCCAAGAACGGCATCATAATTGGTAATGTCGTGGACGATAAAATCGGCATATAGCTCGTGTCCACAGACAACCAAAGGACAGGATCGACAACCAAGGGACACCGAGATCACACCATTTCCCGCAGCGATATCCCAACTCTTAGAAAGAGGGGAAGTCGACAGAGAATGCTTCTCCACAAACTCCGAGATAAGATGCACAGGGATACACCGGAGTCGAAGAGAACCCGAGCAGGAAAAGCACAAACAAGAATAACCCCTAACAAACAAGCTAGTAATCAAAACCTATTCTAGCAAACAAGATCTAATCTAACCTGCAAGATCAACTAATGAAAAGTAAAGACTAGTCTGAGGATTACCTGCAATAACTCCATCCTCAGCCTCCGCCTCTACTGCAGTCATCGTGAAAGCTTGCTTCCTAGGCTGAGCTGCCTGCTGGAAAGCCTGCTTCTGGGATATAAGAGGCGCTCCACTTCCAGCAGCTACGGGTACTCTCTGCTACTACCACTGCTACTGCTGAGCACGCGGGCAATCCTTCAATGAATGCGTGGCGTCGCCATAAACTAATCACTGGCCCAGAAACCTCCTACACTGCTCCTTCACATGACTAACTCTGATGCAGTGGTAGGACATCTTCTGACTAGGCCTACCTGACCTCTTAAACTATGCAGACTGATTAGGCTTCAACACATGCCTAACCACAGCTCTGGCCTGCTCTATAGGCCTCTTTCCTGCACCTGAAAACTGCACCTTCTTCTGACTGGAAATCAACTCCTGCCTCTTCGCAGCTATCAGCAACTTCCTATACGAATCCAAGTCCAAAGAAGACATCAAACTCTGCAGATCCAAGGAAAGACCCTGTAGGAAAAGCTGAGCTCGATCCTCGGGGGTCCGCACCAAATTCGGCGCAAAGCGGCACAATCTGGTGAACTCCTAGTGGTACTGATTAACCGTCAGACTTCCTTGCTTCAAGTTGATGAACTGCTGCATCAACTCCCTCCTGGAAGCTCGATGGAAGAACTCCTCATCAAATCTAACTCTGAAAGTAGCCCAAGGGATAGGCCTCACCAGCATCTGCTCCTCTGCATCTCACCAACTATGGACGTTGTCCTTCAGCTGCTTCTTCACCAACTCGACCCATCCAGCCGCCGGGTCAATCTTCGAAAGAAGCAGGTTATCCTTAGTGTTCCTTATCCATTCATCAGCAGCCAAAGGTCCTTCTGATCCAGTGAAGTACGTCAGGCCCAGCTCCCGAAACTGCTTCGCTCCAGGCTTGAAGCGAGGGGCATTCGAAGCATGCCATGCTGTACTTGCATCATCTGCTGCATCATCCTCATCATCTCATGATTGGTACGATCTCCATCAGCTCCATCACCAACTCCTGATCCACCACCAGCTCGGGTAATGCATCTCACAGCCATCTAAGACAAGGAAAACGTTCAGATTAGACTCAATTCTTATGACTCGAATGTTTCAAACGTTTCGTTGGATGTTTTTATTATTATCGTTGTTTCGATATTTTGCAGGTGCAAAGACCTGCATGTGCCACCACAAAAACCTGTCACGCTCCGCTTCCCAAGTATGGAAGGTGAGACGCGAAGAGGTCCACTCAGACTGGAGCTGTGAAGCTACAGTCTGATAAGCGTCTGTGTGTTCATCCAATCGCAGATTCTTGCATTGCAAAAGAAACAACAATAATAATAATTGAAAGCAGTTAAAGATTTACCAACATCAACATAACATCCAACATCCACATAGAGTCATAAAGGAAAAGTACAGAGTCTGAAAAGAAGGCCCAAGCATGGCCGAAACTAAAACAACAAAGGGTGCTACGAACCGAGGAGTCTAACAGCAACAATCTAGGAAAGTAAACAGCAACTAAGACAGCCTCCTGCTGAGACAGGGACTGGTCTCCGGTGTCCTCGAACTGGACGTCAGCAAAGGCCCTGGGCTCGACGTCAGTGAACTGGTCGTCCTCAGCAACGACCTTAGACTTTAAATCTGACATGTGACACCCAAAAAGAAAAGTGCACATGTCAGCAAAAATCTCCAAAATGAAGGGAGACTTTTGTGCAAGGAAACATAAAAGCAAAGAGTACAACTAGCAGTTCTAAAATAATGATGATGACATGTCATGATATTTTAATGAATGCAGCAGTTAAAATGAACATGATACTTGCAATGCATGACACGTCGTAGCAAGGGCTACTAAACAAGAGTCATAATTTCACGATTAACTTGTATTCACGATGTGCACAGGGTTTACGCCTTTCAGCTGAAGTTGCTGATCGGGCACACTTCTATGCTGAGTGATCGCTTAACCCTACCCCTCCCACAGGGTTTACGCCTTTCAGCTGAAGTGGCTGTACGGGCACACTTCTACGCTGAGTGATCGCTTAACCCTACCCCTCCACGTTTGTATGGACCGGCGCCCATCTTCTGGATCACGAGCCAAGAAGTGTTCTTGATTTGGCATAGGAGTGCACCTAGCCTCAATACATGATGTAGGAGTCAAGATCCTACTTGTCGCAGCTTACATTTCAATAGTAGCGTGTGCTACACAATCACGACAAACATGAAATGACATGCAATATGAGCAGATATTGATTTGCGTACCGTTATAACAAAATAAACGTGACATGTGAGATACATGAAATGACATGGCAAGGGTGTCGGATCTAGCTTCGTTGTCAAGCTAGATCAAGTATGATGTCGGATCTAGCTTCGTTGTCAAGCTAGATCAAGTACGAGCGTCTAGGCGACTATCATTTCACCGCCTAGTCTCTTCTACACAATTTCACAAAATGGCCTAAACATGGCCTAACAAAAGACTGAGCAAATTTCACTTGCCTGAAAATAGCGTCTGAAACCTCAGTTCCATAGTCCAGAGTCTCTTCCTATGTGCTCAATCAACAGTCACCAATCCTACAGTCCTGTATAATTAATCTTAATTAGTTATTTAACCAACACAATAAAACTTACAATTTTTATCTTGATTAAACATGCGGGGTTTGGGTTCCTACGGTTCGGGATTTACCTCAACACGACGCGAGAGCTACACTGACGTCGGGTAGCGATGTCAGGGGTTGGACTCCGGTAGCGAGCGAGGTACGGTGATCAATGGCGAAGACGGCACAACTAGTGACCACGGCACAACTAGCGACCACGGCGCAGTAACGAGCAACACGATCGCCGGCGGCAAGGGAAGGCCGCAAGAGGGTCTTGCGGCCTAGGGGACAGCCGTGCGGATCTGGGCTGCCATCGAGGGGGTGCGCGGCAATGGCGTAGCGAGCAAGGGAGGTTTGGCCGTGGGTTTTATTAGTGGAAACGGCATTTTTTGTATGGCAATGGAGTTTTTAATGGGTTGTGCGGCTGTTTGGGGTGGTTGCACGGCAGTGTAGGGGGTTGCAGCCTGGGGTTGCAGCCTAAGGGAGTTGCTAGCAGGGGGTTGACCTGTGCGTTGGCCGGCGGCTGGAGGTGGCCGGCGGCGGGCTAAAAGTTACCGGCCGTGAGTTGCAAGGGGGAAGATGACAGTTTTGTTGTGGATGAGATGGGGGCTATTTTGTGCGGTTTAGGGGAGGAGGAGAAGGTGGTTGACGAGGGAGGAGGGTGGCCGGAGCAAGGGGGTTGTCGATGGCGCAAGGAGGAGGAGATGCGTGAGTTCCCTTGGGTTGTGCGGCTGTGCGTGGGTGGGTTTCTTTTTTTATCCTTCGAAAATGCTGGTAAACAGCGCACGCACAAACCCCGGCCACCAGGGTTCGAACCCTGGTGGCCCTGCATGAAAGCGGAGGTGATGCCATTGGGACACTAGTCCACTGGCTGTGTGGGTTTCTAAACCTAGGGTTGGTTAGAGTTTTAACATTGCAATGTTTCTATTTAGGGGTAGGAATGTGGTATACTTAGGTTGATTGGAGAGAGAAGGTGTGAGAGGGAGGGGATGCAACTAGGGTGCAACTAGCTAGGGAATAATTCTCTTGATACGTATGAAATCCTTAGATTTAATTAGGTTTTAATTAAGATTCAAATTTGAATTAATTAGGGCTAATTAGATTAGAAAGTGATTAGGTGAAAAGGTTGGTCTAGCAGTGTCCGATAATTATAAGAAAAATACAGGGACGACCGTGTCGACGAGAGGGTCAAGACTAAGATGGTCGGTCACGGGCTAGGTTCACGAAAAATGGAAATAAAAATAAAAAGATCAAACATCGAAGTCTAAAGTTACGACACCCCTTCAAACAAAGCTGTTTTGTGAGAGAACGACCCGTGAAATGACGTTCACAAAAAAATTCCACAAATAAGTACTCTTTCATAGGGTCACAACGACATATCACAATGTACGTTTGGGAAACAAGAAGAGCTCACAATAAATATGCATACGAACAAAATTACGCGCACGAAAAAACGTACGATCGAAAAGCGACTGTGACAAATTTGAATTGACCGCCAAATCTTTCTAGGTCATCATGACGATTCGAGGACGGGGGAGAATCGAGGCATCTAGACTCGCTCGGATCATGCCAGGTGGCTCGGCTCCAATGGTTGAGATCAACCTTTCCATCGTATAAAAAGAGATGTGGGGCCATCGAGAGGGAGTTTCCCCATCCTTTTTTTGAAATTTCACCTCCCCCACCGGTGCTGAGAGCTTTCGCCACCGTCGTCACATCGTCGATACTCCGTTGTCGTCGAAGCTTCGTCCATCCTTTCTTCTTCTATGTATTCCCTCGATCTACCCCATGGCGTCATCCCCTTCTTTTGCTTCCAATTCCTTTGTTGAGGGGTGGTTTGGCGAGTTGTAGGGTGGAAGCACCTCAGGAGCAGAGGAGCCAGAGGTGTCTTGGCTGAAGGAGCAGGAGGAGCACCTTTGCCCTATGGGTGACCCGGTTGTCAAGCTTACCGTCGCCTTGACGTCAGCGGTCTATAAGGACCCTAAGAAAGGGAAAGGGCATAGGTCTGTCGCTAGGACCCAGGGGGCGATGAAAATTCAAGGGAGGTCCCTGCGGAGATCCTAGCCATAGCGTCCCACACGTCGACCTCCTTCGTCCCCCTCATTCGCTCCAAGTATATCAGGCTGCCTTACACTGTTAGCCTTCCCGAGTACGTCGAACGGGTTTGCTCCCTGATGGATGACGAGGTTGGGGTCTACTTCCCGACCTTTTCCCTTGGACTCCAGTTCCCTCTCCACCCCTTTCTCCTCCTCGTTCTATACTTCCTCGAACTCCCCCTCTTCCAACTGATGTCGAACGCCATCAGCTCTATGGTCGGCTTCCTCGTCCTTTGCTCAGACAGTGGCATGCGTCCGACCTTACCGATGTTCCAATATTTCTTTGAGGTGAAGCGCAACGGGGCGTACTACTACATCTATGCGAGGAGGGGTCGGCCTCTCGTTCTCAATCTGTAGGGCAAGATAAGAGACTGGAAGGCGAGGTTTGTCTTTGTCTCGACACCCGAGGACCTAGCTTTGAGGTCAAACTGGGGGATGCTGAATCCCTCAGTGAACAATGAAGTGGTCCTTGGGACGGACGACCACAAGAATGCCAGGATCCTGGAGGAAATCCACAAGGAAAGCAGGGGCTTCCAAGGCCTGGTTGCAGAAGAGCAGATCGCCAAGCACGTCTGGCTTGAAGGTACCCCGAGCTTTTTGATCCACTCCTGATTTGCTGACCCTGATCTGTCGTCTTTTTGTAGGTGCGGCCATGAGTCTCTCAAGGGGGGAGATGAAGAAGATGGCCAGGGAGGCGGCGGCCAAGGAGCAGGCGGCCAAGGGCTCGACGAAGGTTGGGCAGAAAAGGAGCAAGTGTTGGATACAACAATCTAGGACTTATTGTTTGATAATGACAAACATATGTGAACGAATTGATGTGTGTGTTAAGTGTTTGCAGGAGTGGTGAAACCGCAAATACCTCAACGATGACTAAGTCAAAGCAGTGGAGAAATTGCTATACGCATAGCAATTGGACTTGGCCTAAGAGCTATTCACAAAGTAAGGTAGACTAAGTCAAATGGAGGAGAGATGAGATCTATATTCATATCTAGAGGAGATTGAGTCAATCCCAATACCAATTCAAATATCAATTAGAGGGATCTATTGAGATAAGACGAAATCCTCTTCAATCTCATACTCCTTCACATTTGGGATTCTTCTTAGCCAAACACATCTCCTAACCTCTCTCTAGCCGAAATAAAACCTAGCCTACCCTATATAAACATCATCTCTAAAGGAGGGTAGGATGTGCGGCCATAACAAAATTCCCAAGAGAAGGACTCACGCAAGCTTCATCTTCAAAACTCACGCAAATCAAGAGCCTTTCCAAGCCGTAACCTTAAAAGCCAATATCCTCCTCCCTTGCAGTAAAACTTCCATGCCCAAAGACCTCATCTTCCAAACTCTCCCAGTCAAAGAGCCCATTGTCATCTTCATATCCATGCTTGGAGATCCATCAAAGTGCCTACTTGAAGGAGGAGGATCAATTTGTTGCAGCTAGAGTTGAGGATCCATTCACATCAACTCTTGTAAAGGAGCCGCCGACCTATCTTATTGTCGCACCATCAGAGGCACCAACCTGCAACAACTCCACACGGCCTGCTACACCATCGACACAAGTGCATCACCATCTTCATCACCTATCCACCAAGAACATATTGCTGCCGTCGTTACTTTCTTGCTGTCGTGGAAATCAGATCTCAAAGAGCCGAGACCAGCATCTTGCCATCGTCAAGATCATCAACATGCCGCCAAGGCTTCTCGTCTGTGCTGCCAAGGAGAAGCTTGCTGCTGCCAGAGTTCTCCCCTAGCCAGCTGCTGATCGGAGTCATCCTCAGGTTGTCGCAGATCTACATGGAGGCTACCGTACCAACTTGAGCTTCACGTCGTGCTGCCCGGAAGAAACACATCGCTACCGTTCATCCTCGTGGTTGCAACCTTGCCGTGAAGATCGTGTCGCTGCCAGAGTCTTATCACCTCATCGCCGGATTCAAAACGCCGCCGTCGGACTAGAGTCGCCACCGCTTCATCTGAGCTTTCACAGTTGAAGAAGGGCCACCAAAGTCGGAGTCTGGGGGTCGCCGTCGAAGAGGAGCTATCGGATAAGTCATGCTCCCATGCAAACTTGAGTCGGGGATGTGCATGAAATAAGCTGACGTGGAGAAGTTTAGTAGATGTTGTGCGCACATACCGACTTATATTAATTTTGAACTGGATCTGCTATACACATAGACCAGATAGCTATTCGACTTCCAGGAGCTGTAGATCGAGATCCAGAAGTCAGATCGAGACACCGTTTGCATCAGACTAAAGCTGACAATGTGCTGATTGACAGAGACGACTACACAAACACGAACTGATCATTTCTGAACTCTTTACTCCTTATATTCTTGTATTAGTGTGTCGATCTCTGTAGGGTAAACTTTACCACTTTTGTGTTCTTTTGGGACTTATTTAGTCGGGGGACTAGACAAGAGGGTCTTGACGAGCGGGGCTTGCCAAGATATAACATTTACTAGGTTGATAGTGTTTTGCACTCGGGGAGTGTGGTACATACTAGATGGGTAGCAGGGGGCTCGAGACTCATTGTAGTAGTACATAAGAAACATATTAATGCTAATATTTGCTTGGGGGCTGGAGTACGTCGTGGGACGACCGAACTAGGGTATATCTGTGCGTACTCTGTGATTACATTCTTTTGCTCTGCTTGTGATTATAAACTGCGTGTGATTTCTCGTAGGTTGCACGAGAATTTTTTATTAGCCTATTCACTCCCCCCCTCTAGGCTTAGATCCAGATCCAACAGTAAGGAGGGGCCAACCACCGCTCAGGCCGAGAAGGAGGAACGGAGCAAGAAGGCGAGGAAGGAGCATGCACATGCTGCTCTTCTCTCTTGTTCGAGCGAGGCAGCATCGGGCCACCCGATTGACCACGACCCGGTCGATGAGTAGGTTGTCGATCTGACGGTATCTGTTCCCAGGCTTTGCTGGTCACCGCGATCATCGTGATCCCCATCCGTTCGGCCGTACCTTTGAGTTCTCCAACAAGATCTGCCTAGACCAGCCGGTGGCAGCTGTTGAGCGATGGCCCTTCAGATGTCTGTTGTCTGGGTTAGGGAAGTCGGGACACACGAGCAACGAGGCGGTGCTGGCTACTTTTAAGTTGAAAAAGGCCGAGATCCTCGCTCTCTCAGCGTGGGAGGCCATCGCTCCGATATATCCGGTTGTCACCCAGGAATCTGTCTTTGACGAGGCCAGGGTTGCGACCCGCTTGGCCGAGAACAGCACGCTGCCCAGGGACCGAGAGTCCTTGGCAAACATCGATACCGAGCGACTCTACGACACAGTCTTCTGGTTCAACATGCAGGTTCGTCATTCTTCTTATTCAAAATTTCGCTCTACTCTTCTTTTAGGTGCGCTCATGTCTCTTATTCCTTGTGCAGACGGCCACTGTGTTGGTGTCCCTCCAACGTCACTCTGCGATGGCGAACAAGGCCGAGGCGGCTCTTGGGAGGAAGGCGGCCGAGCTCGAGGCTGTGAAGAAGGAAGCCGAGGAGAGGCAGAAGGTCCTAGAGGACAGGGTGACGAAACTCAGGAAGTATTACGCGACCCAGAAGGTGACGATCTCCGAGCTGGAGAAGGGTAAGGAGGAGGCGGAGCAAAAGGCCAAGGACGAAGAAATCCAGAGGGTCGCCACCGAGAATATCCTTGCCAGGGAGAGGAAGGCCATCTCGAAGAAGACCGTCGACCTCGAGAGGCATACCTTGAGGCGATCAAGGCGGAGGCCGTCGGCTAGTATCAGCTCCAGGAGTTCGTCCCTGCCCTGATGAAGACCAGGGCCGAGGGCTTTGAAGAGGGCCTGGGGACGGGCTTTAAGAGAATTAAGAAGTGATTGGGGAAGCTGTACCCCAACATAGAGATTGAATTTTCTAGGTTTTCGATGGTCTCTGATGACGAGGAGGCTTCCATCACAGCGGGTGACGAACAGATGGGGGCTTCAGCCGTCGGCGAACAGGTGGATGCACAGGTACAGGGAGGTGGCGACTGAGTGGAGGCTTCATAATTGAAGGGGTGCCAATGTAGGGCCGATCTTGGGGGTTATGCTTAGTTTGTTGTTGTGTTTATTTTGTTGTTTTTAAGTCGGAGGACTTTTTTGTAGAGGCAGTGTAAATACAAAGACAATTTGATCGTCTGCTTTTATCATCTTTGTTTTTTTATTCTCTCTAAGCCCTTCCCCTTGAACGTCATCCTCATACGTCATCCTTTCCTATGTATGCCCCCAACATTCGACGAGAAAAGGCGGAATGTTGAGTAGATACTTTTTCAGAAGGACGGTGAAGTTAGATCGGCGGCGCCCTTTGTCTAGGGTGCTTTTGTCGGCCCCGAATTGAGCAGTGGTCCGACCTGGGACGTGACACACGGCATCATAGCTTCGAAAGGGCGGTTAGGGGCAGCCCCTAGGCATCATTACATATCCTCGCATTTAATGTAACAGACGTTAGGTTTTGAGGGACCCTTAGGGCATAAATCTATGCTCGTCCTATGTGAGACGAACGAAATAAAAATAAACAGCAGCGGAAAATTCGAATTATTAAACAATTTAATAAAACGCCCTAAGAATATCAAAGACCCTAGCTAGGATCTCTACTATCTTGGAGTGGATCTGACCAGCCCCAAAATAGATCTAAAAATAACTACAACAATAAAAATATAAAGCATTAAAAGAACACACCTGGAACTTTGCTTTAGCAGAAAACAGAGCGTCGTTTTCAACAACAGCTTTGGCTCCCCGAAGCTAGCTGCCTCCGCGCCTCCGAAACTGGTCCACCCGAAGCGAGCCGACACCGTGCCTCCGAGCCAATCACCCACCGAAGAAAGATTCACTTTGAGAGCGATCTTAGACTTTGGATCGAATCCAATCCTCCTCCTCGTCATGCTAAGACGAGAATGGAGGAACGGAAGAATGTAGGAGGAGAGAATAATATTTGTCTTGAATCGAGCGTGCTCAAAACTTTTCGGAGCTACTCGGTTTAGAGACTTGGTGCAATTTTTCCAAGGGGTGTGGCCCCTATTAATATAGGAGGCCGAACCCTTTGCTCGTCTCACGAGCAATGTGGGATTATTTAATTAGGGGAGAAAATTAGGATTAGTTTTGCCTTACACTAAGGCTCAACTTCAACCAATTTTCTCTCCCTCACGGTTAAGCTTCGGAAGTGATACAACCTATCAATTTGAGAGCTATGAATGATGAACGCATAGAAACAAACGGCGACGAATTTCGACTTCGTTTGTCCCCTCAAACAATTGTTCACAGTTGAGCAAAAAGTCACAAACATTGGAAATTCGCAGCCGTCACAACTCAAGCTAGGGTTCCCATTGACCAGGCCCACCTGCGGGTCTAGGTGCGCCCGCCTGCACTGTCACACTGTGCGGGCGGGCTCAGACCCGCCTGCCAGGCAGGCGGGCTCGACCCGCCCGCATCAGCGGGCTGTTCATTGATGCCAGAGTAAGGCACCTGGCCTTCTCTGCATCCCTTTGCCACAGCTTGTACGACTCCTTCTCTTCATTGGTGGCATCTTCATCGGGCTTCTCCGGAGTAGTTTTCGTCAATACGTAACATGTTCCAGCTAACGAGAGAACTAGCTGGATGTTCCTCAACCAGTCCTTGTAATTTGTCCTGTTCAGCACATTCTTCTCGATAATGAACTTAAGTCCGGACTCCAAATTACATTTTAATAGAAGTTGAATTATCATATGTTCTTTTATAGTTTAAGAGGTGTTTATTAAAATATATTCTCCCACTATTTTAATGAATATTTAAGCCATAATAATAAACAATTTATTATAGTTAGAATTTGTGGAAGAGGGATCTAATCACCTTGAGCTTCACAACATTGAGGAGACTCAACAAGTTGATCAGCTCTGTAATTGGTAGATGAACTCTTCATCGATCACATCACATGAGACTCTCTATAGGTTTTTGCCCCTAGTCACTTATGATCTTGAGGAGACTCAACAAACCATAATGACTAGTCTAGTCGAACCCCTTATTTTCATGTCCAAAATTAACTTACACCGACACTCAAGGAGACCTGACGCAGCGGTTTGGGTTAAGACTAGACTACATCATATGTATTATGTAGTCGGTTTATAAAAGAGACCATGTCATAGCTTGAGGAGACTCAACAACCATGACAGACATCTTTTAGTCCCCTAATCCAAAAATAAGGCGGGCTATGATTATTCTTGAAGATGATTTTTAACGTATTAGATTAGATATAGTTGACGGTGTCACATAATCATGATTCACATCCTTGCGGTCGAGCGGAACACGGCCAGGGATTTGACTTTGCCAGGATCACTTCCCCAGTCAAGCTTAGGGTGATCCACAACATTAGTTAAAAAACACTAGACCGGATTATGGTCCATTGAAGCAAACTCACCATTCATATTTATGCCATCAACTAAAGTTGGCTTCATTAAAACTAGTTAATCATATCAACTAGTTGATTCCTAAAATTCGAAATTCTTAGGATTGGTTAATAACTTTTATTAGAGTCCATATCAACTATAAGTTTTATTGGTTACAACATGCTATCCTAATCATGTAATAGGATTTTAATAAATTAAAATTACAACAAGTTAAAGTGTAGCCTTTTATCAAAATTATTATCAGAACGTTTAAAATAATAATCGTTGGAAAAGGGCTACCCTAATCAGGAATTAGGATTTTAATTGTTGTAACAATTTATTAACACAGCATGTCAATCTAAAATTTATCTCATAAGTTTTATAGGTATTTTAATGGCTATCCTAAGAGGCTTTCTTGAATTATCACATAATAAGCAAGAAAATAGAATTACCATTAAAACATGTCAACTAAATTTTGTCTCATAAAATTAGCATTCAGATTAGCAACTAAAGATATCATGATTATGAATAAATATTGCATATTCTAACCTCATAATCCTCTCCTCTTGTGCATATAACCCATGGAATCATACTCTCTTAACTACATTTACGCTAATTCACCATTTGTGAGCATATGATTTGATTCTTGCACAATTTAACTTTCCAAAGCATTATAAATGTCTATTATATTTATAGGTATTTTTCTGGATTTTTCAGGTGTCCCGAAAAGGGACTAAATCAACCCAAGAAGAGGAGTGCAAAATAGGGACGGGGTTGCTTTCCTCACGCGGGGTAGGTCATCATGAATGAATGGGTCTTTCATTACCGCCTTTCGTCATGCGGGAATGGGTCTTTTAGCGGGTTCAGTTCCATCGGGTAAGGTGCTTATGAGTAGGTGTGTGCGGGTTAGGACCCTGTTGAAGCAACGGCAGTCGCCTGTAAGAGGATGGATAGTCGACTGTAATATTTTACAGTCGCCTGTCATCTTTGCATTAGGTGACTGAAATTTCAGATTCCTGTGGGAGCAAAAAGGGCCAACTCTCTGTTATTTTGACATTTCTGCAGTAGGTGACTGAAGAGCAAACTACAGTCGCCTATGGATTACACAGGCGACTGTGAGTTTTAAAGACAGTTTCATGTTTCCCTTTGGTAGGAACGACAGTCATCTTCGCATCAGTCGACTGTCGTTTGTTCGACAGTCGACTGATCGGGGTTTTTCGGCCGCAGTTTGGGTTACGAGAAACGGGTTTTTCTTAACCCGATTTCTTTCCAATTGCTGTGAATCGTTGGATGATGACGTGGATGGATGAGATGTAACCTCTAGGGGGTTATAAAACACTACTATTCAGATGTAATAAGAGAGAACGAGATATAACTTAAACTTTTGCTATTTTTAGGTCATCTTCTTCCTTGAGAAGGGGATTAGGGTTTTTGAGAGTTTTGAGCTTTCTGATTTCGTTTTTGCTATTACTGAGACGGATTGCTGATTGAAGAAGCTTGTATTTGGTGACAAATCTTCAACCCTCTTTCTAATACATATTTTCTTTCATCCTTTGCATTGAACTATGTCTATTTTTATGAATGTTGATTCTGTTCTTGATATGCTAGGCTAGATTCATTGTGTGGGTGTTTTGGATTGATGTAGGATGTATTGATTGCCTTGCTAATGTTAATTTCTAGCACCCCTTGTTAATCCATGTTGTTGGGTGAATTAAACTTATGAGTAATTGTGTTTGATACTATCCATGGAGGAGCCGAAGAACGGTGGTGCTTCGTAATTGTTGCATCTATGTATCCAATGGGTATTGCATATCTTGAAATGAATGCAAGACCCTTCCAATCCATATTTCGTAATTTAGAAGTTTAATTCATCCATCAATTCAAATTGTTAATTTGGTTGTGACCATCTATTGAATCGTGCATTACCCGAAAGGGGCCGTAGAACGGTGGTTGTGCGCTGCGCACCACAACCTATATGCACTACTCTCACATACCTTGAAATGGGTGTGAGAGTGATTCATGAGCTTCAATTAGGGGAAGGACCCAGTTAGCAATTATCTTTGGTGCACCCCATATGTGTTTAATTGATTTATTTCCCGATCCTCATACCTTGAAACGGATAAGTGATCGAGTTATCATGGAATTAATATTTAGCAGAGCTATTGAGTAATCCTACCAATATCCTCAACACCCGCACTCTTTCTCTCCCTTGCATCCAAACCTTAGGACATCACCCTAACTCTAGGGTATTTAGAAAAAACGATTATCCAAACAATCATTCACGCCCATAAGGTGGTAAGAACCCTCAGCCATTCTTTACATGCTCTAACTATTTGTGTGAATTTGCAGATTAGTTCTGTCTCTGTGGATACGATCCCGTACTCACCTGGTATATTATTTGCCGACCTCGTACACTTGCGAGTATCACCTTTCTGGGAGAGTCAATCACATAAAATTAAGTTACTAACTTTTTAATAATTATCTCATAATTATTTACATGAACAACTTATTAAAATTTATCACATAAATTCTAGCATGCATATTAAAAATTTATCACATATATAATTTAATAGCATCAAAAATTTATATTATAAAATAGGTTGTTCCATCTTTAACAATTATCGCGTAATGTTAAATCTAGATAATCACATTATCATATTCTTAGCATGCATTTATAATCATTGCAGTTTTAGATCAGAAATAGACCTAAGCTCTGATACCAATGTTGGGTTTTGAGGGACCCCTATGACATAAATCTACACCCGTCCTACGTCAGACGGATGAAAGAAAAATAAACAGCAGTGGAAAATTCGAATTATTAAACTATTTAATAAAACGCCCTAAGAATATCCAAGACCATAGCCAGGACCTCTACTATCTTGGGGTGGAATTGACCAGCCCCAAAATAAATCTAAAAATAACAGCAACAATAAAAATATTAAGCATTAAAAGAACATACCTGGAACTTTGCTTCCGCAGAAAACAAAGCGTCATTTTCAGCAACAGCTTTGGCTCCCCGAAGCTAGCCGCATCCGTGCCTCCGAAACTGGTTCACCCGAAGCAGCCGACACCGCTCCTCCGAGTCAATCACGTGCCAAAGAAAATTTCACTTTGAGAGTGATCTGCATCTTAGACGTTGGATCAAATCCAATCCTCCTCCTCGTCTTGCTAAGACGCGAACGGAGGAACGGAAGAATAGAGGAGGAGAGAATAATATTTGTCTTGAATCAAGCATGCTCAAAACTTTTCGGAGCTACTCGATTCAGAGACTTGGTGCAATTTTTCCAAGGGGTGTCGGCCCCTATTTATATAGGAGGCCGGACCCCTTGCTTGTCTCATGAGCAATGTGGGATTATTTAATTAGGGGAGAAAATTAGGATTAGTTTTGCCTTAAAATAAGGCTCAACTTCAACCAATTTTCTCTCCCTCATCGTTGAGCTTCGAAAGTGATACAACCTATCAATTCGAAGAGCTATGAACGATGAACGCATAAAAACAAACGACGACGAATTCCGACTTCGTTTGATCCCTCAAACAATTGCTCAAAGTTGAGCAAAAAGTTAAAACATTGGAAATTCACAGCCGTCACAAATCAAGCTAGGGTTCCCATTGACCGGGCCCACTCGCGGGTCCCACCCGCGGGTCTAGGCCTGCCCGCCCGTGCTGGGAGGGCTCGACCTGCCCGCATCAGCGGGCGGGTCTGGGCTTAGCCCGACCAGCCCAACTGGGTCAGGCTGGGCCAGAACTGGGCAAAAGCCCAGTTTTTGCCTTATGAGCCATCTTATGAGCTGTCGAGCTCCGATTTAACCGATTTTCAAACTGTTGGAAAGCAGGGTTCGAATGGGACTATCCTAAGAACCCGTGTAACCTATTTCTATGCTTTTATTATGCAAAATATTCAAGTAAACATTTTACAATATATTTCAACCATTTTGCATCATATGCAATAATCTCTTATAGCATTCTACTAATGCTAAGACTGTAAACATTTTGCGACATTATTAAATCCCATTTAATATAGACTTATTGTCACAAACTCTTTGTGACTTCAATTATTCTCGTGCACCAGAGTGCACTCCTCTTGAACCCTACTATTACTAAGACGCAAATCCCACTCGGTGTGAGACCCTACAGCCTGACCCTACTACAGGTTGGGGCTCGAAACCACTAGACGACAGTGACCACGAGCAGCAGGGGTCGCCCCGGTTTCGGCATCATAATTACATGATTGACCTATTGACAAAAGTTTCGTCTGGATTACTCTGACTGTGTCAAGGATGAATACCGTGTAAGGACCCCGGCTATGAGGAAAACACTAGAAGGGGGTTGAATAATGTTTATAAAATTTAAATGATAGTTATACTAATTTAAATTCCTAACCAACAATAAATGCGGAATTATAAATAAACCCAAAATGAAACAATGCTAACACAAAGTATGTTTCAAGGGTTCGGATTACCCAAGTCAACTCCCGACTTGTTCCCGGTAATCCTACGTTCCTTTTACCCAGATACCTCCGGATACTCAAGTTAGAAGCCTAACTTGAGATTCTCTTTAAACCCACTTGTAGTAATCATACAAGTGAAATCGAAACACAATCGATGTCCTTGACTCCCACAACTTGGGAGCAAGCAAACCACTCTCACAAACCGAGAGTAAAACTAATATCGAAAGTTATGAAATAATGAAATAGCAACACTTACAATCACATATGCCTTGAAGTAGAACTTGAAGGAGTAAGTGTGTTGTGTGTTGTGTGTTGAAGTCTCTTTCAAGAAGAGAGAAAAAGTCATTTCTCTTGTCACCACCAATTGCCTAGATGATATCTCTTGGATTCTAGGTTGGAGAGCAAGATAGGAATGAGATTGGAAATCTAGGGCTTTTGAATTTGAGAGCTTTGAAAACTTGAAGATGAAAGCTTTGGATTTTCAAGAGATGATCAAGTAGATGAGTAACCCCTCAATAGATCAATAGAAGCCTTCTTTATAGGTTCTCTAAAACCATCAAACAGAATCCCCAAAACCCCCTTTGAAATCCATGGAGAAACAGCTAACGGATTGAATTTACACGCTCGATTGTCGACTGGTGAAGAACCCACAGTCGACTGATGCACTGTGTCAGAGGGTAGGTGAGAATTCAAACGGTAACTTACCACATAGGACAGTCGACTGATGAAGGTCTGACAGGCACCTGTAAACCTAACATGTGACTGAAACCCCTTCTACAAGCGACTGAGCGACACATGAGTAAGTTGAGAAAATTCAAAAAGTTTTGGGAAGACAGGACATGCGACTGATGTGGAACTCACAGGTGCCTATGCCATGGGCAGGCGACTGCGAAACCAACATCAGTCGTCTGTCCCTAATAAGTGAAACTTTCTAGAGAGAAGAGTTACAGAGAAAGAATCGACAGGCGATTGTTGAAGCATTCACAGTCGCATGTGCCTTGGGCAGGCGATTGTCAATACAACATCAATCGTCTGGTTGTATGAAGAAGAAAATGATCTTTGGGTAGGAGAGAGACATGCGACTGATTAACAAATCACAGGCGCATGTAACTTGGACAGGCACCCGTGTTTTGTACATCAGTCGCATGAATAAAGTTAAAGCTGAAAGCCCAAAAACCAACTGATAAAGTATGTGCAAAACAGACGACTGTAGAACAAATCATAGGCGACTGTTTGGAGACAGGCGCCTGTAAAACGTTTAGCAGTCGCCTGTTGAAATCCCAAAATGCACATGCATGAGAAATGTGAATTGGAGGCCAAGAAAATGTGATCTAATGATTTCTTAGGACAAAAATAAAGATGTGTGTGCTCCAACATAATTCTACTTCTAAGCTACATACTGGAAGAGAATAAAAAGATTACATCTTGTAATAGCCTCTCTTCTATCCAAAGAATGAGCTTGAAGTCTTCTAGGAGCTTCATTCATCATCTTTGATCATCCAATCCACTTTTCATGCTTTGATTGATCCTTGAGTGACATCCATTGCTAATTGATCTTCATGATATACTTAGTCAATGGATTAACTGCAAATAGTGGATTAGTCACAAGTATTTATGTTTGCTCATCATAAACACCAAGTAGGGAGAAGTCCAATACTCAACATTCTTCCCCTTTTTGATGATGAAAAACAAACATAAATAAAAAGATAAATAATTGTTCTTAACGAAAACTTACTCCTCCTACATAGATGCCAATCAAGTTAGTCAATATTAATAAGGGCATCTATAGATCAATTGAAGCAAGCATGTAAGATATGCATGAATGGAATGATTTTAATGCTAGAAATTTTTATAATCCAAGTTCATTTTATCTTACTCCCCCTGAATCTAAGGCAACTTCAATCTTAGATTCAATTTTAGAATTTACTTAGCACAAAATTATGATATGTTTATTTCTCTCCCTGGTAGGCCCAAAATAGTGCTTCTCTCAAGCGCAAGAGTCCGTACAAGTAATATAATCTGGGAGTCCAGATGTCGAATCCTCGGGAGAAAATCTGTTGCAACCACAGCTCAAATCAAATAGAAATCCAAAGAAGAGAAACTAACCACTTCAATAATGATGGTGATGTGAATGGAGTTGATCGTGGTGAACAATGCGAACAAAGAAAAGTCGTGTATGAAAATATCGATGAAAAGTATGCACATGGTATGGGTTCGTTAGGGTCCATGAGTCGTATTAATTTGGTTGACGAATATAACTCAATGAATTCTCTTTTTGAGAGCAATTCACCGGAAAATACCCAATATAACTCAATGAATTCCCATTTTGGGAGAAATTCATCGGAAGATACCCTTTTGGGGGTTAAAGCACAATATGAATAAGATCGTCGCTAAAGTTATAATCTTCTAAAAATAGGTATGAAAGTCCCTTTTGGGGAAATCAAAACTCACCCTTGTGGGGCGATCATCAACTCAATCACTTCTTTTGGAAGATGAAAAAGAAGATTTAATAACAAAGATCACAACTTTATCAACGTTAACGATTTAGCATAACGATTAAATCAAATGAATACAAATCATATCCCCTAACTATGCCATACCATGAACAATAAGAAATTAGCTACTCATGGTGCAAGAATAATCAAGTTTCATAGCAAAATACATCATTCTAATAGCAAAATACAATAGAAAAGCACCAAATACGGGGTATAAGTTTAGGAATTTATCACCAAATCTCCAATATAGACACCAAAACTTTCTGGAAATAAGAAGAATAGCCTCTGGAATTTTACAGAATTTTTCAGAGGAGAAATACGGCTCCTAGAGCCTCCAATACGCCCAGAATACGCCAGAATACCCCCGAATACGCTCAAAAACCCTAGAATACGCTTATTTAATAGGCATTGCGGGTTTAGTGAGCTAACGGGTTCAAAACCCGCATCCATTCTCCATTTTAACCCAAACCCTCAAGCGCCTCAAATCTCAGCCGTCCGATGCGTGCGGGATTAAACCGCACGCTGCCACGTGTCCATCATGATCCGCGCATCGCCCGCTTCGCTTTCGAAATCGGATCGAACTCGCTTCGCCCTGGGCCGTTGTATCAAGATCCAACGATCGGAGATCGGCCACGTCGCCGTAAAAAAATTTCGCCCGCATGCCGCTTCATTCTCCTCGAGCGCGGATCGTTGGATCGGGATCCAACAGCCACGATCATTCCGCATCGACCGCTCCGCGTTGCTTCGTTCTGCGCCGCTGATGGCCGTTGGATCGAGATCCAACGGTGTAGAAAAAGTCGCGTCGTCCGCCTCTGTGAGTCGTTCGATCTGAGCGGGAGTGTGTGGATGCGTGCCACCGCATGCGCCAAGATTCGTGCGTATTTATTTTATTTCCAATAAATAGTATTATACATTCAAAAATTCACAGTAATTAGCACAGATCTCAGAAAAATACAAATAAATAGTCGTTGGAATCGTGAGATCGAGACCAAGCTAGGAAAAATATAAAAAGTGCAGAAATACTTTGTTAATTGCTGTGTTGTGCTCAAATAGAGTGTTTTCTCTAATAAATGATTGTGTACAAAATACGAATGTATTAGAGAACAATATATCATCACATAAGCACAACATAGGGCAAAATGGGGGTTTAAATATGTAATATTGAACCCGAATCACACCTCCCAACTAGCGATTTGCTAGTCTCTAGCAAAAAGAGCGATTAATCCGGATGATTAATAAAACAATAAATTCTATCAATCGCTTATGGCATGGCTCAATAATACGCTTTCCAACATGATCTAGACTATCAATATACATAATCCATGCACAAGATCAATAACATGATATTTTCTCTAATTTAATTTGAATAAATAACATGCAAGTATCGTTTTGCGCAAGCGAAAGTATAACACGTCGGTTTTCTCTAGTTTTCTTGTTTCCAAGGAATTGGCATTTCACAAAGATCGTTCAAGTCATGGGCATTGAGGTTTCTTAGTTTATTCGCCACTTCTTTTCTTTTATTAGTTCTGCGTAACGCGCATCAAGCAACATTCGCAGAAAAATGTATAACTTGGATCGCTCCATCAAATGAATGAGTTTCCGGTCAATGGCTCCCAAATCAGACGATAATAGGGCATTGGGCCAAAAAGGACCCCCTCGGACTGTACTACTCGAGCCAACCAAGTTATTTATTAGTGACATACTTATTCATTCATTTTTCTTCATTCATTTTTTTCTTTTCATTTTTTTCTTTTTGTAAGCAACTCAACACCATTCTTCGAACAAAACATTAATAACAAAGGCCAAATTCCTCTCAACTTGAAGACTTTTCTAATAAATCGTGTATACTTAAGCTTTTTCATCATATTAGCATGCATGAAATAAATTCAAACTATTTCGAGATATTAATCAAGGCAATCTAACGTTTTCATGAATAGCATATTAACTAGTAATTCCATGAAGGAAAAATAATTAACTCAGGCCATAAACAAATTTTAGAACTCAATTAATGCGTAATCATCCGTATTTGTGGCATATGAAGGAGTTTTAAATGATGAGATTTGGTGATATATTCTTCTCAAAAAAATCCTAAGGTCTCATACACACCCCCCAATTAAAGATGGACATTTTCCTCAATGTCGAAAGGGTACGAGTTTATTCAAGCAAGCATCCTAGAAAGCATTTGAAAACTACACTACTGGAAAGAACACACCGTGATCAAATGGCGGATCACGAATCTTTGATGGTGGAGGAAGTTGTTCAATTTGCTCCTTGCGCTCCTCGGCGAGTAATCTTCCTCCAATGACTAAACTGGATCCCAGCAACGTAACTCCCAACGTCTCTATAAGATGTTCTCTGGTATCCTACAAGAGATGAGTCACGTCAATCCATTTTAGTCTATGATTCTTCTCAATAAAAGTATTCCAAATGTAGTCGTCAAAATAGTTGAAATAAATTAAAGCAAGTTGACGACTACTCCCTGAAAGATATGCACTACTCTTGGTATGATGCTCGATCGTTGGGGAGAGGGGTAAATGATTTTGGGATAAAACTGGAGGAGGGCATGGTTCTGACTCCATGGCGATAATCTCAAAACCCTTGTCTCTAGCTGTCTCCTCCTCTCGTTCATCCAAAATTGCTAGCTCGTCCTCTCTTTTGCACACACTTTCTGCCATGTGGATATTTTTATTCGTGTCCTCAACATGACATGGTTCACTCGATTTTCCTGCAATAGAAGATAAACTCGTATTAGATTCTTGAAGTTGAATTTCAAAAGAATTATTTTCTTCTAAGCAAGTGGCAATCAGAGTAAGATTTTCAAAGGATTTCTGAATCTGCCGACTCCGAGCAAGGAAATTCTCTTGGATTTGATGGGAAGTGGCCTCCTGTGTCTGAATAATCAAGTAAACTTCCTCTTTCAAGGATTGCAAAGGTACGTCTACGCTTTGCTCCCCTTGATCGAGGCACGAAGGCTCCGTTGAATCGCACTCTGAAGTCTCTTCCATGGTTTCTTCATTTTCTTGCAGAGACTCAATGTATTCCCACGCCTCTGTCGACGTCATGACACCCAAGAACTCCTGCAGCTGTGGTCGTAGTCCATCTAGAAAGGACTCCATAAGCTCTTCATTTATGTACCCATGTTGTGGATAGCTCGATAGTATGTCTGTGAACCTCCTCTAGGCCTGAAAGAAAGTTTCACAATCAGTCTGATTAAAATTAACAATCTTGAGCTTCTCCATCCTATGTTTGTGTGCATTAGCGTACTCTGCATCATACAAATTGTTTGTGCAATAGAAATTCATTTACTCCATTTTAACAAAATAAAATAAAATAAAATAAAAGTTTATGTACAGTAAAGTGGAAAGATCTCACCGAAGGTCCTCTAAATGAAATAAACTGTGGTAACAAACCATTCCTCCCCGGCAACGGCGCCAAAATAGTACCATAAGGGCCCAAAATAGTCCTTCTCTCAAGCGCAAGAGTCCGTACAAGTAATATAATCTGGGAGTCCAGATGTCGAATCCTCGGGAGAAAATCTATTGCAACCACAGCTCAAATCAAATAGAAATCCAACGAAGAGAAACTAACCACTTCAATAATGATGGTGATGTGAATGGAGTTGATCGTGGTGAACAATGCGAACAAAGAAAAGTCGTGTATGAAAATATCGATGAAAAGTATGCACATGGTATGGATTCGTTAGGGTCCATGAGTCGTATTAATTTGGTTGATGAATATAACTCAATGAATTCTCTTTTTGAGAGCAATTCACCGGAAAATACCCAATATAACTCAATGAATTCCCCTTTTGGGAGCAATTCATCGGAAGATACCCTTTTGGGGGTTAAAGCACAATATGAATAAGATTGTCGCTAAAGTTATAATCTTCTAAAAATAGGTATGAAAGTCCCTTTTGGGAAAATCAAAACTCACCCTTGTGGGGCGATCATCAACTCAATCACTTCTTTTGGAAGATGAAAAAGAAGATTTAATAACAAAGATCACAACTTTATCATCGTTAACGATTTAGCATAACGATTAAATCAAATGAATACAAATCATATCCCCTAACTATGCCATACCATGAACAATAAGAAATTAGCTACTCATGGTGCAAGAATAATCAAGTTTCATAGCAAAATACATCATTCTAATAGCAAAATACAATAGAAAAGCACCAAATACGGGGTATAAGTTTAGGAATTTATCACCAAATCTCCAATATAGACACCAAAACTCTCTGGAAATAAGAAGAATAGCCTCTGGAATTTTACAGAATTTTTAAGAGGAGAAATACGGCTCCTAGAGCCTCCAATACGCCCAGAATACGCCATAATACCCCCGAAAACGCTCAAAACCCCTAGAATACGCTTATATAATAGGCATTGCGGGTTTAATGAGCTAACGGGTTCAAAACCCGCATCCATTCTCCATTTTAACCCAAACCCTCGAGCGCCTCAAATCTCATCCGTCCGATGCGTGCGGGATTAAACCGCACGCTGCCACGTGTCAATCATGATCTGCGCACCGCCCGCTTCGCTTTCGAAATCGGATCGAACTCGCTTCGCCCTGGGCCGTTGGATCAAGATCCAACGATCGGAGATCGGCCACGTCGCCTTAAAAACATTTCGCTCGCATCGTCGCTTCGTTCTCCTCGAGCGCGGACCGTTGGATCGGGATCCAACGGCCACGATCATTCCGCATCGACCGCTCCGTGTTGCTTCGTTCTGCGCCACTGATGGCCGTTGGATCGAGATCCAACGGTGTAGAAAAAGCCGCGTCGTCCGCCTCTGTGAGCCGTTCGATCTGAGCGGGAGTGCGTGGATGCGTGCCACCGCATGCGCCATGATTCGTGCGTATTTATTTTATTTCCAATAAATGGTATTCTGCATTCAAAAATTCACAGTAATTAGCACAGATCTCAGAAAAATACAAATAAATAGTCGTTGGAATCGTGAGATCGAGACCAAGCTAGGAAAAACATAAAAAGTGCAGAAATACTCCGTTAATTACTGTTTTGTGCTCAAATAGAGTGTTTTCTCTAATAAATGATTGTGTACAAAATACGAATGTATTAGAGAACAATAAAGCATCACATGAGCACAAAATATGGCTAAATGGGGGGTTAAATATGTAATATTGAACCCGAATCACTCCCCATATGGCATTATCCAAAAAGTAGGAGTAGAAAAACAACAATAGTGCTAAATAAGTACTAAAACAATCATGAGAGTCTAAACATGGGATATATATTTAATGTGATACCAAAATAAAATCGAGAAAACACGAAGGTGCATCATAATGATATATACCAAAAACTCATTAACACAAGAAATTTTAGTTGACTAAAGGAACGAGAATCCAATATCAACATTTCAAAAACAAGAAAATGTCTCACATCACATCATGTATATAATTGAGCATAAAGAGAGACACAATCTCATAACATAGGAACATATGAATATGAATTAGAAAGGAGCACAATATATACGAAACAAAAAGAGATATCATATATATATGAGTGAATACAAGGAGTATAAAAGTATACCAAACCACTCCATATACATCATCACAAAATTATGATCAACATCAAACACCATCATCCATTAGAGAGTTACTCTACCATGCAGCCAAAAGTATACCAGGAGTACAAAAAGAAACTAACTCCTAACAGTATAACAACATCCAGAGGTACAAACAACCAACCAAAAAGAATATAGACAGACACTCAAACCCTAACAAAAAGAAGTTCTAGGGTGAGTAGAGGCAGAGCTGCATCAGTCAATCTGAATGACAGTGGAGTCCGAAGAGCGGCCAGAGCAACGAAACAGCAGTATGGCAGAGCTACGAGAAGGACACACATGAGCCTTCCGCTTTGATGACGAAACACCAGCAGCAGCAGGGATCTCCACATGATCAGGCACTGAAGACTAACCACTGGGAGTAGTAACAGGCACTGAGAGCAGAACATCAGTAGATGGAGGCTGGGTGAACTCAGCAGGAGGTGCCTGAGTATCAACTGGAGGATGAGGAACAACAGTCTGGTGGACATCATTGGAAGGAGGGAACAGAGCCTGGAGAGAGGCTGGAACCGAAAAGCTGTGATACTAAAACGACTTATAGTTCAGCTCAAGAAGAATCAAAAGCTTCTGATCCATGTTCGAAACTCTCATTTCAAGCGAATAAACTCGACCATTTAACTGAACGAGGAGAGGATCAGCCGACGGAGCTAAAGGAGAAGGAGAGGATGCCTCAGCTGGATGCGAAGGAGAGTGTTCAACCTTAGAAGCTGAAGGAAGAGGATCATCGACTGATATCCCCAGAAACTCACCAGAAGACGGCGAGGACTAAGGACTCTGATAGCAGGGTGAGGATGGAGAACCCTTAGGCGAAGAAACTTCGAAACATATGTAGGAGGAACACGATTGTTTCCTCAAAGGTTTGAACCATGAAGTAGCAGCTTTGGGGGCCATGATCTCAGATCGACAGAAAGACAAGGAAATAGAGCACGATCGAACGAAAATGATAGATATACCAAATCTACGAGGAACGACGAAGGAGGAGAGACCCAAACTCTCGATCGAGTGGATGGGGAGAGGAATTGACTGGTAGGATCTTCGAATCGATGAGGAAGACGAAAAGACGGTTGACGTTCGAAGAAGGAAGACGAGGGAAATCAGTCGGATGAAAGAGAAAATCTGACGGCCTCGAGTATATAAGGTCGGGGCAAAATAATCTGGGCCGTTAGATCGTTAGATCGACGGCTCAGATTGAGTTACCGAACCACCACTGATGTGGACTATCGACTGATGTGTAATCGTCAGTCGACTGGCCGAAAAGATAGAGAACTGACTTGGGTAGATAGACAGGCACCTGTTGAGTAACTCACAGTCGCCTGGAAAACTGACAGTCGACTGTAAATTACACAACAGTCGCCTGACAGAGTGTCAAAAAATATGATGAACTAACAGAGACATTTCAAGATCAGGACAGGTGCCTGATGAACAACTTTTAGTCGCCTGTCGGAGAGACAGGCGCCTGGAAAATGTTCACCAGTCGCCTGTGAGAAAAACACAGAATTCAGATAGGAAGAATTAGAGTTGGGCAGGCAACTGTCGAAGAATTGACAGTCGTATGTCCTAGTCCAAAAATGTTTAGAGAGGCTAAAATCAAGAGGATTGAGACAACTCACCCTAAGACCTATACTCTAACAATTCTTTAAACAAGAAGTCATTATCAAAATATTATCATGTATAGTAACCCAAATAAACAAAATCATCAGAATCTCAAATACATCTCATTGAAATAAATGAAAACATATAACGCATCAAAACAAGAGAAGTGAAATGATGACATGATTTCAAAGCATGATTTATCATAAAAGTATGAACTCCTATAATTCAGATTCACCAATAATCCCTAATTCTCCACGCAACCTCACAAATGAATCTTCTTTAAGAGGTTTAGTGAATATGTCGGTAGTTTGTTTTTGGGTTTCAATGTACTCTAAGATGATGTCCTTCTTAGCTACATAATCATTAATGAAGTGGTGTCTCACATCTATGTGTTTGGTACGGGAGTGATGTACCGAATTCTTGGAAAGACAAATTGCATTTTGGTTATCAACCATGATTGGACAAGTATCACAATTGACACCATAGTCTTTGAGCGTGTGTCTCATCCAAAGAACTTGTGTACATGCAAGACCCGCGACAATATATTTTGCTTCAGTCATTGACAATGATACCGATGTCTGTTTCTTGGAAAACCAAGAAACTAGAGAATTTCCTAGAAAATGGCAATTGCCACTAGTACTCTTCCTATCGGATTTGTATCCAGCAAAGTCGGCATCACTATATGAGATTAGCTCATATGTTCTAGACTTAGGGTAAAGTAACCCATAATATAGTGAATGATTGAGGTAACGAAAAATTGTTTAACCGCAATCAAGTGTGACTCCTTAGGTCTAGCTTGAAATCTAGCACAAAGACATACGGAGAACATAATATCGGACCTACTAGCGGTTAAGTAAAGTAAGCTGCCGATCATACCTCGATATAGACGAACATCTACATCTTTCCCGTTCTCATCCTTGTGTAGATGGGTTGTCGTACTCATGGGAGTCCGTTTGCTTGAAGACGATTCCATCCCGAATCGCTTGATAAGCTCCCCGGTGTACTTTGTTTGATGTATGAAAGTTCCATCCTTCATTTGCCGAATTTGTAGTTCAAGGAAGTAGTTGAGCTCACCCATATAGCTCATTTCGAATTCATCCTTCATAGACTTAGAAAATTCTTGGCAAAGATAAAGTTAGTAGAACCAAATATTATATTGTCTACATAAACTTGAATTAACAGGATGTCATTTTCATAATCTTTAATGAAAAGAGTTGAATCAACTTCACCCATTTTAAAACATAAATCCAAAAGAAAGGTTTTGAGTCATTCATACCAAGCTCTAGGAGCTTGTCTCAACCCTTTTTGTTAAGTTTGAAAATATGGTTTGGAAATTTTTCACAAATGAAACCGGGTGGTTGAGAAACATAAACTTCTTAATTAACAATACCATTTTAAAATGCACTTTTAACATCCATTTGAAATAATTTAAAATTTTTATGGGATGCAAAAGATAAAAGCAATCTAATAGCTTCTAATCTAGCTACGGGGGCAAAGGATTCTTCGAAATCAATACCTTCTTCTTGCCAATAGCCTTGAGCTACTAACCTTACTTTATTCCTTGAGATGACCTCGTTTTCATTGGTCTTGTTCTTAAAAATTCACTTGGTCTCCATCACTTGGTGACCACTTGGAAGAGGAACGAGCGTCCAAACTTCATTTCTCTCAAGTTGCATGAGTTCTTCTTTCATTGCAACTATCCAAGAGCTATCTTCACACGCTTCTTGGATGTTCTTTGACTCAATGGTAGAGACAAATGCACAATGAGAGCATTCATCAATCCTTGACCTTGTTCATACATCCACACCAATATCTCCAATAATTTGGTCATGGGGTGATTACGAACGGTTGGATAAGCTTTGTGAATACCTGGATCACTTGGAACATCCTCAACAATTTCATTAGTATTGTTAGTCTCAATAATAGAATCATTAATTTTAACATTACTAATAGAATCACATAAAACATCTACACTATCAACAACAACAACATGAGGAATATCAAAATCTTCATAAAATGCTACGTGTAGTGATTTCTCGATCGTTGAAGATGTTTTGTTGTATATCCGGTAGGCTTTGCTACGTGTGGAATATCCAACAAAGATTCCTTCATCGGATCTTGGCTCAAATTTATCTAAGTTACCAAAGGTGTTCTTTATAAAACATTTTGAACCAAAAACTCGAAAATATTTTACTTGCGGCTTCTTATCATAAAAAAATTCAAAACAAGTTTTGTTCGTTCGGGGCCTCACTAGGATCCTATTAAGCACATAACATGTTGTGTGCATTGCCTTCGCCCAAAATTGTAGTCCAAGATGACTATCATAGAGCATGGTGCGGGCACACTCTATTAGGGTCCTATTCTTTCTCTCAACAACACCATTTTGTTGTGGTACACGAGGAAAAGAAAAGTTGTGAGTAATCCCGTTTTCATCACAAAACTTAGTGAAAAATTCATTCTCAAATTCTCCTCCATGATCACTACGAATATTGATAATGGTGGATCCTAAGAAATTTTGAATTTTCTTTGCAAATATAGTAAACTCTTCAAAAGCTTCATTTTTATTGGTTAAAAATGAAACCCAAGTAAATCTAGAGAAGTCATCAACGATAACTAATTCATAATGAGCATTACCTAAAGAAGAGGTTCTAGTTGGCCCAAATAAATCTAGATGAAACAATTTTAGGGGCCGCTTAGAAGTTATGCCTTCTTTAAGTTTGAAGGACGATTTACTTAGTTTACCTCTTTGGCATGAATCACAAAAGTTTTTCTTACTAAAAAATTTTTTTGGAAAACCTTTAACAAGATCATGCTTAGCTAACTTATATAAGTGCTTGAAATGAACATGACCAAAACGACGATGCCCTAATAGTTGTTCATTTGTATTAGCAACTGTGTAATGTTCTATGGTTTTAGGCAAGCTCAAATAATAAATGTTTTTACACCTAATACCGGTAAATAAAACATGTGAATCAATATCTACAATTTTACACATACCCTCTCCAAAGTTAACCTTGTAACCCTTGTCACAAAGTTGACTAATGGAGATAAGGTAATGACATAAACCACTAACTAAATAAACATTTGTAATAAGTTGTTTGGAAGGATTATTGACTTTGCCTACTCCAATGATGGTTCCCTTTTTATTAACTCCTAAAGTGACCGTTGTACCATCCTTGATGCTAATCACTTCGGAGAGCAATGTGGGATCTCCCGTTATGTGTTTGAAGCATCCGCTATCGAGTATCCATCCTTTCCTCTTAGAGCCAATATAACTTTTATTGCTCTCTTTCTTGTTCTTGGGTACCTACATAATATACCATAAGCTCATGGTACCCAAGCTTTGTTAGGTCCAAGGGGATTAACCCTTTGGAAGCCAAGTCCAAGTGGACTTTTGCTTTCCAACATAATTACCACTATTTATCACATCGCTAAAATAGGAGTTAACATACGCATTCTTATCATTTAAGCTAGTGTTCTTAGGACCCCAAATTATGTATGTTTTGGGTGTCCTTTTCCTAGTTGCATGCACATTTGGTTGAGTTCTATTTGGTGCGTGCTTCCTAGAAGCATGAGATCTAGCATATGAAGATGGAGGTGGATAAGCATGAGATATATATGGGTTGTATGAAAACTTAGGAGCATGCACGTTATATGCAACATATGGAGCATGCATAAGATGAGGTGGATGAGCATACATGGAAGGATGATGTGTATGAACATATGAATGTGTAGGAGCACGTGTATGAGTATTTCTCATGTGTGGGTTTACTTGTATCCGTGGGTGTGGAGCATAAAATGTGTCATGCGTGTCCACATGTGAAGTAGGAGATTTCCTACGTGTATGAGAGTTGGTGTACATTTATGCATGATCTTTCTTTTGGTTTCCACCCTTAGTGGGTTTCTTGCCAAAAGAAGGAGATTGTGAAGTGGCGGCCTTCTTGGTATGTTTGCTACCAATAGTATTTTTGACACCACTAGTGGATGCATCGGAGGATGGCCTCACAAAATCTATAGTTACACCACTATAGGAGGTGCGTGATTTGGATGCATTTGCTTCTACATAACCAAGTCTAACACGATGTGTGGCCAGAAATTGGTTTGCAAGCAATTCATCCAATTGCCCTTTCCCTTTGTTAAATCTCTTAACTTGAGAGGACATGAGCTCATATTTCTCCTTAAGAGAAGAAATATTGGTATCCAAAGTGGACACACGTGTTTTGATCTCGTGCACTTGTGTTTTAAGATAATCATTCTCAATACCCAATTGTGTGTTATGTGAAGCTAGATGAATACTATCTTTAGAATAATTTTGATCTAGTTGAGATTTGAGGGAATTCACCTCAATTCTCAAGATGTCATTTTGAGAAACCAAAGTGGCTTTCTCAAGTGTAACTGTATCAACAATGGTGTCATTGTTGATGATGCATGTCATGGATGATTTGCTAACATTAGATTTCTTTAAAGTAGTATATCTAAGCATAAGAGATTGATACTTAGAAAATAATTCTTCGTTAGCAATACGAAGTTCATCCATGGTTATCTCAGGTTCATCATACTCACTATCACTCTCATCGGAGAGTGGATCTTCTCGGGCCATGAAGCACATATGTGCACTCTCACCCTTTTCATCCTCGGATTCACTAGAGGAATCTTCGCTTGAATCATCGAACATCCCAACAAGTCCTTTCTTCGTATCCTTCTTGTATTTGTCGGACTTTTGGTATTTTAGAGCTTTCCACTTTTCTTTGTTTCTAAGCATTGGGCAATACTTCTTGATGTGCTCGGCTTGTTACACTTAAAACACAGAGACGAGTTATTGTTAGTGGAATCAAATTTATTTTTTGAAGGAAATTTACCTTTGCGAAAGAAGTGTTGAAACTTCTTTGCCATTTGTGCCATTTCTTCCAAGTCCATTTCATTCTCGGATTCTTCGCTATCGGAGGATGTAGAAGTAGCCTTGAATTCTAACACTTTCTTCTTGGTCTCCGTTGGGTTCATCATTACTCTAATCTTCATTCGGTTCTCACTTCTTACTTCGTAAGACATGAGAGTACCGATGGGATTCACCACGGTGTAATTCTTCATGTTATTGACCTCCTCAATGGAGATTGCTCTTCTTCCCATTTCGAGGTCATTCCCATGATTCTCGTTCTCACCTTTTCTTGTTGGGTGTAGACTTGTCCAAGAGCTTCAAGCTCATTAGTGATGTCGGTGAAGCGTATGTACATCGTTGCAATATTCTCATTATCCTGCATATGAAACATATCGAAATTTTGTATTGCAACATATAATTTAGACAACTTTACCTTGTTCGTTCCCTCGTAGGTAATGACTAGATGGTTCCCTATTTGATATGCACTCTTACATGTGCATATCTTATTGAACTCATCTGGATCCAATGCACAATGAAGAGCGTTCATTGCCTTGGCATTGTTCACTTCGACGGACTTCTCGGAGGGAGTCCATTTTTCAAAATCCTCTTCGGAGGGTTCAACTTATTCTTTATGGAGGGTTCTCCAAAGAGAAGCACTCCTAAGAAACATATCCATCTGGCACTTCCAATAGCAGAAATTCGTGCCATTGAAAGTATAGGACTAACAGTTGATTGTCATTGGAAAATGATAGACGCACCATCACGATCGTGAATGTTGTGCGAAGGAGGTGGAGGAATGTTGTTGTTGATGTTGGATGCCATAGCTAAAAACCTTCGCTCTGATACCAATTGTAAGGACCCTGGCTATGAGGAAAACACTAGAAGGGGTGGTTAAATAGTGTTTAAAAAATTTAAACGATAGTGATACCAATTTAAATTTATAACCAACAATAAATGCAGAATTATAAATAAACCCAAAATGAAACAATGCTAACACAAAGTATGTTTCAAGGGTTCGGATTACCCAAGTCAACTTCCGACTTGTTCTCGGTAATCCTACGTCCCTTCTACCCGGATACTTCCGGATACTCAAGTTAGAAGCCTAACTTGATGTTTCCTTTAAACCCACTTGCAGCAACCCTACAAGTAAAATCGAAACACAATCGATGTCCTTGACTCCTATAACTTGGGAGCAAGCAAACCACTCTCATAAACCGAGAGTAAAACTAATATCGAAAGATATGAAATAATGAAATAGCAACACTTACAATCACCAATGCCTTGAAGTAGAACTTGAAGGAGCAAGTGTGTTGTGTGTTGAAGTCTCTTCCAAGAAGAAAGAAAAAGCTGTTTCTCTTGTCACCACCAATTGCCTAGAAGATATCACTTTGATTTTAGGTTGGAGAGCAAGAGAGGAATGAGATTGGAAATCTAGGGCTTTTGAATTTGACCGCTTTGAAAACTTGAAGATGAAAGCTTTGGGTTTTCAAGAGATGATCAAGTAGATGAGTAACCCCTCAATGGAATAGTAGAAGCCTTCTTTATAGGTTCTCTTAAAATCTCAAACAGAATCCCCAAAAACCCCTTTGAAATCCATGGAGAAACAGCCAATGGATAGAATTTACACACTCAACAGTCGACTGGTGAAGAACCCATAGTAGACTGCTGCACTGTGTCAGAGGATAAGTGAGAATTCAAACGTAACTTACCACATAGGACAGTCGACTGATGAAGGTTTTACAGGTGCCTGTAAACCTAACAGGCGACTGAAAACCCTTCTCCAGGCGACTGAGCGACACATGAGTAAGTTGAGAAAACTCAGAAAGTTTTGGGAAGACAGGACATGGGACTGATGTGGAACTCACAGGCGCATGTGCCATGGGTAGGCAACTATGAAACCAACATCAGTCGTCTGTCCCTAATAACTGAAACTTTCCAGAGAGCAGAGTTACAGAGAAATAATCAATAGACGATTGTTGAAGCATTCACAGTCGCATGTGCCTTGGGCAGGCGACTGTCAATACAACATTAGTCGTCTGGCCGTATGAAGAAGAAAATGATCTTTGGGTAGGAGAGAGACAGTCGACTGACTAACAAATCACAGGTGCCTGTAACTTGGACATGCGCCTGTGTTTTGTACAGCAGTCGCCTGAATAAAGTTAAAGCTGAAAGCCTAAAACCAACTGATAAAGTATGTGCAAAACAGACGACTGTAGAACAAATCACATGCGACTGTTTGGAGACAGGTGCCTGTAAAATGTTTAGCAGTCGCCTGTTGAAATCCCAAAATGCACATGCATGAGAAATGTGAATTGGAGGCCAAGGAAATGTGATCTAATGATTTCCTAGGACAGAAATAAAGATGTGTGTATGCTCCAAAATAGTTCTACTTCTAAGCTACATACTAATGGCCTCTCTTTTATCCAAAGAATGAGCTTGAAGTCTTCTTGGAGCTTCATTCATCATCTTTGATCATCCAATCCACTTTTCATGCTTTGATTGATCCTTGAGTGACATCCATTGCTAATTGATCTTCATGATATGCTTTGAAAATGGATTAACTGCAAATAGGGGATTAGTCACAAGTATTTATGTTTGCTCATCATCAACACCAAGTAGGGAGAAGTCCAATGCTCAACATACCGCAGTATCAATCCCTTCGTCATAACTATGTCACTACTTAGCCTAGGGTTTGGTAAAATGTTAACCCTACTAGTTAGCACGGGTCAGTATACATTGGTATTTGGTATGTCCATGTTGTACTTCCTACAACATACCCCAGCCGAGGTTTAGCACAAAGAACCGTACTGAGCCGGTGACACTAACTTCGCTTAACAGAAGAGACGAATCATATCTTAGTCACTACTTACCTCGTATGCTTCAAGTGTCACCCAACCTAAGGCCTTTCAACGAGTGAAGACTTGAGACTAAATCATAAATCTAAGCGACACTGTTCATGCACAGGTTTGTACAATGACCTCAAGTCTAAAAGACCAACTAGCCTATCATCACTAGAGAGTTATCAATGACAGTTTATTTAAGGTTAACCATTTGACAACTATTTATTGGGTCGTTCAGTGGACTCATTCTCCAATGAGCACATGTGACTTGTCTCCGACTTCACCAGGTCGAATGATTATAAGATCATCATTACCCTTTAGGATAAGACAAAGACACAATGGTCTGTCCGATGTGCCGATATCCTTATCTCGACACATCTATGACCATGAACATTTTAAGACTCAAGTTCCTATCGGTCATACACTTCCCACAATCGAGATCTACATCTAGAAACATGTATGACCTTACTTTAAGTCTAAGGAAATTATCCAAGTATTAAAAACCATTTAATCATGTTCGGATAATTAGTACCATTTAATTTGAACAAGATGTTTTATAGGAGGAATTGCCTCGAGGGTTGCGGCCCGATTGGCCGAGAACAACACGCTGCCCAGGGACTGAGAGTCCTTGGCGAACATTGATGCTGAGAAACACTGCGACACAGCCGTCTGGTTCAACATGCAGGTTCATCGCTCTTCTTATTCAAAATACTGATCTACTCTTATTATTCCTTGTGCAGACGACCACTGTGTTGGTGTCCCTCCAACGTCACTCTGCAGTGGCGAACAAGGCCGAGGCGGCTCTTAGGAGGAAGGCGGCCGAGCTCGAGGCCGTGAAGAAGGAGGCCGAGGAGAGGCAGAAGGTCCTGGAGGACAGGGTGATGAAACTCAGGAAGTATTACGTGACCCAGAAGGTGACGATCTCCGAGCTGGAGAAGTGTAAGGAGGAGGCGGAGCAAAAGGCCAAGGACGAAGAAGTCCAGAGGGTCGCCACCGAGAATATCCTTGCCAGGGAGAGGTAGGCCATCTCGAAGAAGACCGTCGACCTCGAGAGGCATGTAGGGGAGCTGGAGAAGATCGACCTTGAGGCGATTAAGGTGGAGGCCGTCTGCCAATATCAGCTCCAGGAGTTCGTCCCTGCCCAGACGGAGACCAGGGCCGAGGGCTTTGAAGATGGTCTGGAGACGGGCTTTAAGAGAATTAAGAAGGGATTGGGGAAGCTTTACCCTAACCTGGAGATTGACTTTTCCAGGTTTTTGACTGTCTCTGATGATGAGGATGAGGCTTCCATCCCAGCGGGTGACAAACAGACGGGGGCTCCGGCCGGCAGCGAACATGTGGACGCTCAGGTACAGGGAGGTGGCGACCGAGTGGGGGCTTCATAATTGAGGGTGTGCTAATGCAGGGCCGATCTTGGGGCCATGCTTAGTTTATTGTTGTGTTTGTTTTGTTGTTTTTAAGTCGGAGGACTTTTTTGTAGAGACAGTGTAAATACAAAGACAATTTGATCGTCTGCTTTTATCGTCTTTGTTTTTTTGATTCTCTCTAAGCCCTTCGCCTCGTACGTCGTCCTCATACGTCGTCCTTTCCTATGTATGCCCCCAACATTCAGTGCGGGCAAGCTTCGGGCCAATAAAAGGCGGAATGTTGAGTAGATACTTGTCACGACCCGCTTCCCTTAAATGGAGGCGAGACGTGAGAAGGTCCGCTCAAACGTGGAGCTGTGAAGCTGCACGCCTGATAAGCGTAAATTTAGTATAAGCAGGTCCCTGTAATTGCAAACGAAACAACAACAATAATAATAATATGAGACGGATATGAAATACCAATCCCACAGTTTGTCCACAAAATATTCAACATCACAGAAAAGCCACCAGGCTGAAAGAAAGAGTCTAAAGGCCCAGAACAAGGTCAAACGAAAGACGAATATAACAGAGTATCAAACTAGGTGCCACGCACCGACAACCCAAAAGATCTAACAAAACTAGACGTAGACACTAAAACTGATCTCCAGTGTCTACGAAGTCCTCGTCCAACACGGGCGCAAGCTCGGCGTCCGCAAACACCTCACCCTCAGCAAGTAACTCGGACTCAAGGTCTAACATGCGTCACCCAAAAGAGAAAGGGGCACATGTCAGCAAGTCTAAAAGACTTGGGCAAGGAAACTGAAAGTAACTAACAACCTAGCATTTACAATATTAAGCAATGACACGACAGTTAAGAATGATGCGATAGTTTAAAGGAAGAGACAAACATGCACGATGTAGCCAAGACTACCAAATCACTAATCACTTATCATTTATCACTTATCACTTATCACTGTTAATCACTTAGTGCATAGAGAGTCCACCTGCTGGACAGCTCGTGGCTCAGTCTGCTTATCTCGTATCACTATTAATCACTTATCACTGTTTATCACTTAGTGCATAGAGAGTCCACCTGCTGGCCAGCTCGTGACTCAGTCCGCTTATCTCGTATCACTATTAATCACTTATGCACTAGAGAGTCCACCTGCTGGCCGGAGTGGCGGATCAGGCCAACTCGGGGCTCAGTCCGCTTATCTCTTACCCTACCAATATGTGTCGAGCGTTAGGGTTTCCAACTACAGGGCTCGCTTCTGGAACACGAGCCAGGAAAATAATAGTATTGTAGCGTGTGCTACGCAATCACGATGACAAATCAATATGCATTGCCAGGAACAGATAATTGCGTACCGTTAATTGAATTTAAACGTGACAGGCAAAATGCAATGACATGATCATATTCGCGTACCGTTAATTTAAAGTAAATGTGACATACAAGCATGATGAAGGTGACGGACCAAGCTTCGTTGTCAAGCTAGGTCAATGGCGTCTAAACGGCTATCCTTTCACCGTCTAGTCTCTTTTACGCTAAAGTAAGGGAAATGGCCTAAGACATGGCCCAATTCAAGAGTTGCAAGTTTCACTTGCCTGATACCGGGGTTGACGAGCAATGAAGATCGTCACAAGCTAACTACGGAATAGATCGCTGTTATGGCAAAACAATCATTAGAACAATGATTCTAAATCGATTTCTTATTAGAATCCTAACTTTCTAATAATCCATTTTATTAGGGTTTCACACATGTCAATGGGGGTTATGCTAAAACTAAAGGAATCGAGTATTACCGTGAAGAGGCGGAGGAGCGATGCCGAGCAACCACGGCAACGGAAGAACGATCCGGCTCAGATCTGGAAATGAGGGAAAAATCTGGAGAAATGGGTTTGGAGGTGGATTTTGGGGTTTTGATGAAGGTTTGGGGAAGATGAGAGATGGGTTGTGACAAGGGAGGGTTTGGATGATGGAGGATGAGCTTGGGATGAAGGAATAATGGCTTGAGGAAGATGGGGGCTTAATGGGGGAGAAATTAGGGTTTTAGGTCGTGAGGGAGAAGAGGAAAACGTTTGGAGGGGTATTTATAGAGTTTGGTGGCGGCTAGGGCAAAACTAGGGTTTACAGCACTGGTTAGTCGGTCAAAGAACAACCACTGACCGACTAGTTTGGGAACTAATCGGTCGGTCGACCAACACAGACCGACTAAGTGTAAACAGTAGCTTCAGTCGAAAACCTGAACTAAGAGCTAGTCGGTCAATGAACAACTACTGACCGACTAGTTTGGCATCTAGTCGGTCGACGAACGTTCATGGACCGACTAAGAGTGAACAGTATTGATACCAAAAATTAGTTGAAGAGTTAGTCGGTCAATGAAGCAATGATGACCGACTAGTTTGCAACCTAGTCGGTCAACCAACCTTCTTAGACCGACTAACGATAAACAGTAACTCCTGAATAATTTAGAAAGCCAACTAGTCGGTTCAAGAAGGATTGCCGACCGACTGGATCGTCATCTAGTCGGTCGGTGCCCCTTCTTACACCGGCTAATAAGCACCAAAAGTTCCGATACGGAGCGCGGAGCTCCGAGATCGATTCCTAAGACTCCTAGGCTTGATCTAACAGTAAGATACGACCGTTATGAAGCCCGTCACGAATGACTTACTCCGAAATCGACGATCCTAAAGAAGAAACGAGAAAACACGACGAAACGATCGAAAATGAAAGTTACGGAGACGAAAACCACACATGAGGAGAAAATCCACCAAAACATATATTATAATATAATAAATCCAGATACATGAAAACCAGTCGTTACATCCTCCCCAACTTAAGAAAAATTCCGTCCTCGGAATTTCCAAACACTCATGTGTCCGGAAATAAAAGTGGGAAACGCTCTCGCATCTCATCTTCTCTCTCCCAAGTGGACTCTCCCGGCGAACCGTGCCGCCACATCACTCTAACAAGATCGACGACCTTGTTTCGAAGTGACTTCTGACGCCTGTCCAGAATCTGCACTGGATGCTGGTCATACGTCAAATCTGAGCGAACGGCGATCTCTGAGAAATCCACGGCATGAGACGGATCGCTGATGTATCAACGAAGCTGCGACACATGGAAAACATCATGGACTCCTTCCAAATATGGCGGCAAGGCTAAGCGATAAGCTACTTCGCCGACCCTCTCCAAAACATCAAATGGTCCAATGTATCGCGGGCTCAACTTCACTCGCTTCCCAAAGCGAATCACACCACGATTCGGGGAAATCTTCAAGAACACATGGTCGCCCGGCTGAAACTCCAAAGGACGACGTTTAGCATCCGCCCAATGCTTAAAACGGTCCTGAGTAATCCTCAACCTCTCCCGAATATTCCTGACGATATCCACAGCCTCCACAATCATCTCAGGTCCCAACAACTCCCGATCACCAACGTCATCCCAACTTAATGGCGATCGACATTTCCTCCCATAAAGAGCGGCGAAAGGCGCCATGCCAATAGACGCCTGGAAGCTGTTGTTGTAAGAAAACTCCACCAAATGTAGATGGTCCTCCCACGAACCCTTGAAATCCAACATGCACGCTCTCAGCATGTCCTCCAAAATCTGAATCGTCCTCTCGGACTGGCCATCCGTCTGTAGATGGTACGCCGTGCTGAAACTCAGACGCGTACCCAAACTCTTCTGCAAACTCTGCCAGAACTGAGATGTGAACCTCGTGTCTCTGTCAGACACGATACTCACGGGGACTCCGTGAAGTCGCACGACCTCCTGCACGATTCACGTTACATCACTATCCAAACTAGGAAAAGGACATAAAACGGAGAGTAAAAGAATTTTACCTCCATGTATCTCCTTGCTAGCGCCTCAGTGGACTGTCCCACTCGGAACGGAATAAAGTGCGCGGATTTGGTCAATCGATCTACGATCACCCAAATCGCGTCATTCTGCTTCGGACTCCGAGGTAGCCCAGTCACGAAATCCATAGTGATGTGTTGCCACTTCCACTCCGGAATCGGAAGCGGTTGCAGCAACCCGGCCATACGCTGATGCTCCGCCTTCACTTGCTGGTAAACCAAACACTTGGCCACACTCCGAGCCACACTCCTCTTCATACCATGCCACCAATAATTCAGACGAAGATCCTGGTACATCTTGGTGCCACCAGGATGCACAGAATACGGCGAACTGTGTGCCTCCACCATCAACCCCTCTCTAATATCCCCAGCTGGCACACACAGCCTGGCTCCAAACCTCAGCGAGCCATCCTCATGAATCAAAAAGTCAGTCCGCAGACCTGCTTCAACCTACCCTCGAATCCTTACCAATTTCGGATCTCCGGCCTGACTCGCCTTAATCCGATCCACGATCGTTGACTGCACCTGCATGTACATCAACAAAGAAGTCACCCCAGGAAGGACAATCTCCACACCAGACTCGCAAAAATCCTGCTGCAATCTCCACTGCGAGGTCAACATCATCACCGCGGGAAGCCTACTCAAAGCATCTGGAACCACATTCACCTTGCCAGGGTGATACTGCAAATCAATCTCATAATCTGCCATAAGCTCCAACCATCGACGATGTCGCATGTTGAGCTCCTTCTGAGTAAAAATATACCTCAAGCTTTTGTGATCGGTGAAAATCTTCACTTTCTCACTCAGCAGGAAGTGCCTCCAAATCTTAAGAGTAAATACCACGGCAGCCAACTCCAAATCATGCGTCGGGTAATTCTTCTCATGAACCTTGAGCTGACGAGACGTATAAGCCACAACATGCTCGTGCTGATGCAACACACAACCGAGACCCTTGCCAGAAGCATCGCAAAAGATCTCAAATCCACCGCTGCGATCAGGCACAACAAGAATAGGGGCAGTCGTCAGACGCTCTCTCAGAACACCAAAAGCACCCTCACAATCACCCGACTAAACAAAAGGTACATCCTTCCGTGTCAATCTGGTCATCGGCTCGGCAATACGGGAAAAGTCCTTAATGAAACGACGATAATATCCCGCCAAACCAAGGAAACTCCGGATCTCGAAAGCTGACGACGGAACGGGCCACTCCCTGATGACCCTAATCTTCTCGGGATCCACAAAAATACCATCTCCAGTCACCACATGCCCGAGAAAAGCAACTCTATCCAGCCAGAACTCGCACTTCGAAAACTTAGCATACAACCGATGCTTCCTCAAAATCTCCAATACCATCCTCAAGTGCGAGGCATGCTCTTCCTCCGACTTCGAGTAGATCAGAATGTCGTCAATAAAGATAACGACAAACTTATCTAAAAATTTATAGAAAATCAGGTTCATCAGATTCATGAAAACTGTGGGAGCGTTAGTTACGCCGAAAGGCATAACCACAAACTCATAGTGTCCATACTTCGTCCTGAACGCTGTCTTCGGAACATCTCCCTTCTTTACCTTCAACTGATGGTAACCACTCCTCAAATCCAATTTAGAAAACACCCTCGAACCTCCAAGCTGATCAAAAATATCATCGATACGAGGCAACGGGTATTTATTCTTAATGGTCACCGCATTCAACTCCCGATAGTCCACGCACATACGACGCGAACCATCCTTCTTCTTTACCAACAACACCGGTGCTCCCCACGGAGACACACTAGGATTGATATAACCCTTCTGCAAAAGCTCATCCAACTGCTTCCGCAACTCTTCCAATTCTGCAGGTGCCATACGATACGACGCCTTCGAAATCGGCTGTGCTCCCAGAACAAGATCAATAGAAAATTCTAGAGCTCGATCAGGTGGCAAACCAGACATCTCCTCGGGGAAGACGTCGCCAAAATCTCGCACCACAGCTGGCCACTCCATCTCCATCTGCATAGCCACAACCTCCTCCGGCCTGGCCCGAAATCTGACAGGACCAAGCGAACTGCTACCATGACTGAACTCAAATACTGGATGTCCGGGAATCTCGAACACCACCTTCTTCCTCCTGCAGTCGATCGTAGCATAGAAGCTCGCAAGCCAATCCATCCCAAAGACCGCATCGTAGTTGGTGATGTTGTGGACAATAAAATCAGCATAAAGCTCATGTCCACAAACCACCACAGAGCAAGGACTGCACCCACGATGCACCGTGACTACTCCATTCCCTGTAACGATGTTCCAACTCTTGGAGAGAGGGGACGTCGACAAGGAATGCCTCTCCACGAAGCTCTGGGCCAAAATACACATCGACGCACCTGAGTCAAAGAGGACTCGGGCAGGGAACGTGCAAACCAAAACCACACCTAACAAATGGTCTAATCAATCAAATCTTATTCTAGCAACATTCATACACAAGCATCCAACATAATTTAACAATCAACTAATTAGGGAAGGAACAACTAGATTGGAAGTTACCTGCAATGACCTCATCCATGGCCAAAACCTCCTCCTCGGTCATCAGAAATGCCTGCCTCCTTGGCGGAACCGCCTGCCGAAAGGCATGCCCTTGCGGAAAAAGGGGTACCCCACGACCAGCGGGCACCGGGGCTCTCTGCTGCAACGGCGGGGCAGCAATAGGTGCCTTCCAAGGCTACTTCAACCTCGGGCACTCCCTGATAGCATGAGCGGGATCTCCACAAGCAATACATTGCCCCAAGAACTTCCTACACGATTCCTTGATATGGCCCTCCTTGCCACAGAAATGGCAAGTCCTCCGAACGGGCCCTCCTGGCCTCTTAAACTGAGCAGGCTGGTTCGGCCTGAATCCAGGTCTAACCACAGCTCTCGCCTGCTCCACAGGCCTCTTCCCAGCACCAACAATAGACCCCCTCCTCTGGTTCACGAGCAGCTCATGCCTCTTGGCTGCTACTAGAACCTTCTGATAAGATTCCCGGTCAGAAGAGGTCACAAAACTCTGGAGCTCCGAAGCAAGTCCCTGCAGGAACCTCTGAGCTCTTTCCTCAGCGTCCTGCACCATCTTTGGTGCAAACCGACTCAGCCTCATGAACTCTTGGTGATATCGGTCCACCGACGAGTTTCCTTGCTTCAAATCGATAAAACGCTGCAGCATCTCTTCCCTGGCAGCTTTCGGGAAGAACTCACCCTCAAATCTGGCCTTGAAGGTAGCCCAGACGATCGGCTCCTCCAACATCTTCTCTTCAGCATCCCACCAATTCCTGGCGTTATCCCTCAGTTGGCGCTTCGCCAAGTCAACCCAACTAACTTCGTTGACCTTGGACATCTTCAGATTGTCCTCGATATTCCTCATCCATTCATCAGCAGCTAGTGGACCTTCGGTTCCATCAAAATATGCAGGACCCAGCTCTCTGAACTGCTTCGCCCCGGGCTCAGGGCGAGGGGCTTCCACCACCCGAGCAGCTCGAGTCACCGGAGCATTCTGTACCTGCAAAAGCACACCCTGCTGAACTTGCATCATCTGCAACATCATCCGCATCATCTCTCCATTAGTGGGCTCCCGCTCAGGCTCCTCGTCATGAGGGGGCGCACCACTACCACCACCACGGGTGATTCGCCTTCCTGCCATCTAATGACACAGAAAACGAAACAATTAGACTCATAGCTTAGGGCTCAGATGTCGAACTTATTTGTTGGACAATCTTGCATTATTATCGTTATCCCGATAATTGCAGTTACAAAAGGACCTGCGTGGGCCACCACTAAAACCTGTCACGACCCGCTTACCTTAAATGGAGGCGAGACGTGAGAAGGTCCGCTCAAAAGTGGAGCTGTGAAGCTGCACGCCTGATAAGCGTAAATTTAGTATAAGCAGGTCCCTGTAATTGCAAACGAAACAACAACAATAATAATAATATGAGACGGATATGAAATACCAATCCCACAGTTTGTCCACAAAATATTCAACATCACAGAAAAGCCACCAGGCTAAAAGAAAGAGTCTAAAGGCCCAGAACAAGGCCAAACGAAAGACGAATATAACAGAGTATCAAACTAGGTGCCACGCACCGACAACCCAAAAGATCTAACAAAACTAGACGTAGACACTAAAACTGATCTCCAGTGTCTACGAAGTCCTCGTCCAACACGGGCGCAAGCTCGGCGTCCGCAAACACCTCACCCTCAGCAAGTAACTCGGGCTCAAGGTCTAACATGCGTCACCCAAAAGAGAAAGGGGCACCTGTCAGCAAGTCTAAAAGACTTGGGCAAGGAAACTGAAAGCAACTAACAACCTAGCATTTACAATATTAAGCAATGACACGACAGTTAAGTATGATGCGATAGTTTAAAGGAAGAGACAAACATGCACGATGTAGCCAAGACTACCAAATCACTAATCACTTATCACTTATCACTTATCACTTATCACTATTAATCACTTAGTGCATAGAGAGTCCACCTGCTGGCCAGCTCGTGGCTCAGTCCGCTTATCTCGTATCACTATTAATCACTTATCACTGTTTATCACTTAGTGCATAGAGAGTCCACCTGCTGGCCAGCTCGTGGCTCAGTCCGCTTATCTCGTATCACTATTAATCACTTATGCACTAGAGAGTCCACCTGCTGGCCGGAGTGGCGGATCAGGCCAACTCGGGGCTCAGTCCGCTTATCTCTTACCCCACCCATATGTGTCGAGCGTTGGGGTTTCCAACTACAGGGCTCGCTTCTGGAACACGAGCCAGGAAAATAATAGTATTGTAGCGTGTGCTACGCAATCACGATGACAAATCAATATGCATTGCCAGGAACAGATAATTGCGTACCGTTAATTGAATTTAAACGTGACAGGCAAAATGCAATGACATGATCATATTCGCGTACCATTAATTTAAAGTAAATGTGACATACAAGCATGATGAAGGTGACGGACCAAGCTTCGTTGTCAAGCTAGGTCAATGGCGTCTAAACGGCTATCCTTTCACCGTCTAGTCTCTTTTACGCTAAAGCAAGGGAAATGGCCTAAGACATGGCCCAATTCAAGAGTTGCAAGTTTCACTTGCCTGATACCGGGGTTGACGAGCAATGAAGATCATCACAAGCTAACTACGGAATAGATCGCTGTTATGCAAAACAATCAGAGAACAATGATTCTAAATCGATTTCTTATTAGAATCCTAACTTTCTAATAATCCATTTTATTAGGGTTTCACACATGTCAATGGGGGTTATGCTAAAACTAAAGGAATCGAGTATTACCGTGAAGAGGCGGAGGAGCGATGCCGAGCAACCACGGCAACGGAAGAACGATCCGGCTCAGATCTGGAAATGAGGGAAAAATCTGGAGAAATGGGTTTGGAGGTGGATTTTGGGGTTTTGATGAAGGTTTGGGGAAGATGAGAGATGGGTTGTGACAAGGGAGGGTTTGGATGATGGAGGATGAGCTTGGGATGAAGGAATAATGGCTTGAGGAAGATGGGGGCTTAATGGGGGAGAAATTAGGGTTTTAGGTCGTGAGGGAGAAGAGGAAAACGTTTGGAGGGGTATTTATAGAGTTTGGTGGCGGCTAGGGCAAAACTAGGGTTTACAGCACTGGTTAGTCGGTCAAAGAACAACCACTGACCGAGTAGTTTGGGAACTAGTCGGTCGGTCGACCAACGCAGACCGACTAAGTGTAAACAGTAGCTTCAGTCGAAAACCTGAACTAAGAGCTAGTCGGTCAATGAACAACTACTGACCGACTAGTTTGGCATCTAGTCGGTCGACGAACGTTCATGGACCGACTAAGAGTGAACAGTATTGATACCAAAAATTAGTTGAAGAGTTAGTCGGTCAATGAAGCATTGATGACCTACTAGTTTGCAACCTAGTCGGTCAACCAACCTTCTTAGACCGACTAACGATAAACAGTAACTCCTGAATAATTTAGAAAGCCAACTAGTCGGTTCAAGAAGGATTACCGACCGACTGGATCGTCATCTAGTCGGTCGGTGCCCCTTCTTACACCGGCTAATAAGCACCAAAAGTTCCGATACGGAGCGCGGAGCTCCGGGATCGATTCCTAAGACTCCTAGGCTTGATCTAACAGTAAGATACGACTGTTATGAAGCCCGTCACGAATGACTTACTCCGAAATCGACGATCCTAAGGAAGAAACGAGAAAACACGACGAAACGATCGAAAATGAAAGTTACGGAGACGAAAACCACACATGAGGAGAAAATCCACCAAAACGTATATTATTATATAATAAATCCAGATACATGAAAACCAGTCGTTACAATACTTTTTCAGAACGACAGTGAAGTTAGATCGACAGTGCCCTATGTCTAGGGTGCTTTTATCGGCCCCGAACCGAGCAGTGGTCCAACTTGGGGGGTGACGCACGATAGCGGAACTTCGAAAGGGGGTTGGGGGCAGCCTGTAGGCATCATTACATATCCTCGCATTTAGTGTAACAAATTCATACCCTTGGGCGACCTTTCAGGGGCACAACGTGCAGCCTGCCCCGGATCTCTTAGGGTTGGGTTATCGAGGTGCGTAGCCTATCCCAAGCCATTGGCAACCTTTCGAGGGTGTAGCACCTAGCCTGCCACGGATCTCTTTGGGTTGGGTCGTCAAGGCGTGTAGCCTGTCCCAAGCACTTGGCGACCTTTCAGGGTGCAGTGTGTAGCCTGCCACAGATCTCTTAGGGTTGGGTCGTCGAGGCACGTAGCATGTCCCAAGCCATTGGTGACCTTTCGGGGGTGCAGTGCGTAGCCTACCCCGAATCTCTTAGGGTTGGGTTCTTGAGGCACGTAGCCTGTCCCAACACCTTGGCGACCTTTCGGGGGTGCAACGCATAGCCTGACCCGGATCTCTTACGGTTGGGTCGTCGAGGCACGTAGCCTGTCCCAAGCCCTTGGCGACCTTTCGGGGGTGCAGCGCGTAGCCTGCCCCGGATCTCTTAGTGTTGGGTCGTCGAGGTGCGTAGCCTGTCCCAAGCCATTGGTGACCTTTCGGGGGTGCAACGCGTAGCCTGCTGTCGGTCTCTTAGGGTTGGGTCGTCGAGGCGCGTAGCCTGTCCCAAGCCATTTGCGACTTTCTGGGGCGCAACGCGTAGCCTGCCGTAGATCCCTTAGGATTGGGTCGTCGAGGCGCATAGCCTGTTCCAAGCCCTTGGCGACCTTTCAGGGGCAGAGTGCGTAGCCTGCTGTAACGGCCTGTTTCTGTATTTCGTATGTATTCAATTAGTGTAGTGATTTATTAGAGTATTAGTATATATGATATTTATTATTATTATTTTCATAGCTCGAGAACGTGACTTAGCGATCACGTTTATGTTTTCTTTAACTTCTGGTTAATGTTGTTTGCAGGGGCGAGATTGTAATAATCTGATTACCCTAATCAGATAATCCCTCGAATCTTACCTTGATCAAATCTAGACCAAATCTAAACATCTTGATGACCATTCATCTTCTGGATGATGGTTTCATCTTCTGGATGACCATTCATCTTCTGGGTGATGGTTTCATCTTCTGGATGATAATTTTATCTTCTGGATGATCATCCTCCATTCATCTTCTAAACATATTCTCCGATATAAATAGGTTTAGATCAAATTATTGGGTTATTACCTCTAAATTCGTCCTCTACCGACAGTTGACGAAGTCTAAGCGTGGAAGATGACGCCCGCGCGTGATAGATCTAATGTCTTCTCGTCGCTTTTGCAAGACCGAATCTTCGGAATATTTTAGAGAATCATACTGATAACGTGTTGTGAAGGGTTGAGGACTAGGAAACCCCTAGCCTCATATATATATGTTCTTATTAGATACAATGTGGGTGGATACCCAATCGGCCCATTGGGCCCAATTCATAATAGTTTTGATATTTTCAAAATTTTAGATAGTTTTACAAAATTCAGCAAACTTTTTGCTCTCGTCTCAAATTAGTCCCAACGACGCATGTCCTGCTCCAACCCAAATGTCCCAAACCAAACACATTTCCTTAGATTCATTAGGCTCGTGCCGAGGCCCTCGTTGCACCCTATTTAAAAAGGCCCAGTATTAGTATGGAAGTGAAGACGTAACCTTGGGCCGAGTCCTTGCCCGATTGGTAGGTTTGCATACAAACTGTAAGGACCCTGGCTATGAGGAAAACATTAGAATGGGGGTTGAATAGTGTTTATACAATTTAAAACGATAGTTATATCAATTTAAATTCCTAACCAACAATTAATGCGGAATGTAAATAAGCCCAAATTGAAACAATGCTAACACAAGGATGTTTCAAGGGTTTGAATTACCCAAGTCAACTCCCAACTTGTTCCCGGTAATCCTACGTCCCTTCCACCCGGATTCCACCGGATACTCAAGTTAGAACCCTAACTTGAGATTTCCTTTAAACCCACTTGTAGCAACCCTACGCGTGAAATCGAAACACAATCGATGTCCTTGACTCCCACAACTTGGGAGCAAGCAAACCACTCTCACAAACCGAGAGTTAAACTAATATCGAAAAATATGAAATAATGAAATAACAACACTTACAATCACTTATGCCTTGAAGTAGAACTTGAAGGAGCTAGTGTGTTGTGTGTTGAAGTCTCTTTTGAAAGAGAGAAAAAGCCCTTTCTCTTGCCACCACCAAATGCCTAGAGGATATCACTTGATTCTAGATTGGAGAGTAAGAGAGAATAAGATTGGAATTCTTGGGCTTTTGGATTTGAGAGCTTTGAAAAACTAGAGATTGAAAGCTAGGGTTTTTCAAGAGTTGAACAAGAAAATGAGTTGCTTGAGTTACTCCTTAATGGAACAGTAGAAGCTCTCTTTATAGGTTCCCCAAAACCCCCAAACAGAATCCCCAAAACCCTCTTTAAAATCCGTGGAGAAAAAGCCAACGGATAGAATTTACACAGTCGGCTGTCGACTGTTGAAGAAAACACAGTCGATTGCTGCACTGTGTCAGAGGGTAGGTGAGAATTCAAACAGTAACTTACCACGTAGGACAGTCGACTGATGAAGAGAAGACAGACGCCTGTAAAACTAACAGGCGACTGTAAATCCTTCTATAGGCGACTGACCGCAATATGAGTAAGCTGAGAAAATCTCAGAAAGTTTTGGGAAGACACGACATGCAACTGATGTGGAACACACATGCGCATGTGCCATCGGCAGGCGACTGTGAAACCAACATCAGTCGACTGTCACTAAAAACTGAAACTTTCCAGAGAGCAGAGTCTGCAGAGAAATCATAGACAGACGACTATTGAAGCATTGACATTCGACCGTGCCTTGGACAAGCGACTGTCAAAACAACATCATTCGACTGGCAAGATGAAAATGAAATTGACCTTTGGGCTGAAGATACACAGGCGAATGTTTAACAAATCACATGCAACTGTAGCTTGGACAGGTGCCTGTATTTTGTACAGCAGTCGCCTGAAGGAGTTAAAGCTTAAAAGGCCCAAAAATCAATTGATTAAGTATGTGCATAACAGGCGACTGTAGAACAAATCAAAGTCGACTGTTTTGAGACAGGCGATTGTAAATCGTTCAGCAGTCACCTGTTGAAATCACAATGTGAATAGGAGTCTAAGGAAATGTGATCTAATGATTTCCTAGGACAGAAATAAAGATGTGTATGTACTCCAACATAGTTCTACTTCTAAGCTACATACTAGAAGAGGATAAAAAGATTACATTTTGTAGAAGTCTCTCTTCTATCCAATGTATAAGCTTGAAGTCTTCTAGGAGCTTCAATCACTATCTTTCATCATCCATTCCACTTTTCATGCTTTCATTGATTTTTGAGTGACATCCATTGATAATTGATCTTTATGACATGCTTAGGCAATAGATTAACTGTAAATAAGGGATTAGTCACAAGTATTTATGTTTGCTTATCATTAACACCAAGTAGGGAGAAGTCCAATACTCAACACAGACTTTGTACAACGACTGTTGCAGTAGATTATAATGATCTCAAATGGGGCATGCTAAATACACCTTAAAATATTGAGATATATCTATGATCGTTTTCAAATTTCAATTAACCTCGTTCATAAATCAACCTTCCTTTCCTTACTTCGTTATTTTGCCAAATTTGACAAAGTCTTAAATACACATTGAATATTTTGAGGTGTATTTAGTACACCAGAAATCTGGGTCGAGGGAAGCAAAAAGAAGAGAGAAAACCCCGAAGCTCCTCCTAAAACCCTAACCCTCTTCACCACCCTCTTCCAAAAAAAAAAATACTGCTAATCGCCATGGCGGAGACCAAAGACGAAAAGGAGCCGCGAACCCTAGATCCCCAGCCTCAGAAGCGCAGGCCCGACGTCGACTGCATCGAACCGGGCGAGAACGAAGACAGAGAAGCCAAGAAGCAGAAGAACACCGAGATCGATCTAATAGGAGAAGACGGCGGACAGAATCAGAAGCAAAACGCGAGGGCCTTGGACAAGGGCAAGGGAAAGATGGTGATCGAGGAGGAGGAGGAGGAGGAGGATTCCGATTCCGATTCCGACGGCAGCGATGAGGTCGTCGGCGAGAACGATGGCGAGGACAGCGATTTCTGCGACGATCCGCTTGCCGAGGTTGATCTCGAGAACATTCTCCCCTCGAGGACGAGGCGGCGGGCACCTCCGGTGCCCGGATCGTACCTTGTGAACGATAATGATGATGACGAGGACGAGGACGACGAGGATGTTCGTGGAGACGAGGATGATGAGGACAGCGATTAGAGGGGGTTTGTGGGGGGGCTAAAAGAGGTAATTTTGATTAAAGATTTAGTTTTACTTTGTAAGGATTCTTGGGATCTTAGGGTGCTTGGCTGCAATGTGGATGAATGAATCTTGAGTAGAGTTGAATATAGCATGATTACCTTATCGTATTAATTTACTCGGTATTGTGGAGAAATTTTGGTTGAAGCGTTGAATGGTATTTAGAATTTCATATGTTCACTGAAATAGAAGCTGGTGAGGGACTTATGGCGATTCACTTGTCTTTGGATGAAGTTTGAAGCATTTTACATACAAAATTGGAGCCTCGATCATAACAAAATTTGAATGGGCTCTTAGATTTCCTTCACCATTTAGTTCACTTTAAAGTGACCTGGAAATTCGATGCACTTTAATCATGTTAATCACGCTATTATAGAATGCAGCATGATTTCAAATGGATGATTACCAGTAACCACCTTTACTTTCGAATTATCTGTTAGCGTTTTTTGATATTATCTGCACATCATTAAGCTGACCAGGAATGAACTAAATGATCTAGGAATCCTCTGTTAATATATATACTTAAGATTTTAGTAGAACACATAGAACGAAAGGGGAAGATACTGAAGAGTATGTAGCTTTCAAGTCATAAACCAAGTTCTTGTGGATTTGGTCAATGTGTGAATGTTGTAATTACTTGTTAAATTCTTACCGTGCAATGTGTTCTGATCAAAAGTTTCTTCTAGTTTCTTCTCTGATTATAAAATTCTCTTGGTCTTTTCCTATGAGAATATATTAAATTAAGCAAAAAAATTTATAAGTTGTGCATCGTTGTGACTCAAAATAGTTTGATGAATTTTGTGAAGGGATTTGATGTGCGCACCCACCTTTTTACTCTGCGCACATACCTCTTATTTACAAGTTTTCCATTACTCCCGTGCACATACCACTTATTTAGTTTGTCACTGAAATTGCTCACCGTGCACTCCCAGTGCCAAATTTAATTTCTGAAACTGTCCCTGGGTGTACGCGGTGAGTAAAATGACCGCTCGAAGGGCGAACGGAGGTGGGCCGCTCCCTCCTCCGACCTCCCTAGGCACCCTCTCTCTCTTCCCCCGCCCTCTCTGTCGTCCCCTCCTCCGACATCCCATGCCCCGCCGCCTCTTCCGCCCCCTTCTGTCGCCCTCCCCCTCTTCCGGCCTCCTCAACCCCCCTCTCCATCTTCCCCTCGAAGGGAGAACGGCAACGGGCGGTGATGACGCATCCTCCTCCCACCTTTCCAGCTCCCTTCTTCCCTTAGAATATATGTTCCATTTAATAGATAATCATTCAAAATGGAACAGATTTTTTATCCTAACCAGCCAAACAAGCCCTTATATTACCAATTGCAAGGAATTACATGTGTGTAAAAATTTCTATGAGATTGTGATCTCCTTTAGAATTGAGAGTGCTTTAATGGATACGTAATTGTAAATTGAAGTTTGCTATGAATGTGTGATGAAATCAGTATTTTGTAATGTTTGAATTGAGAATGCAAGTGATCTTTTTTTGACCAAAATACCCTTATGACAAAAAATTAAGTTAATTTTTTTTAAATAATGAAAATAACAAAAAAATCATATAACTACAAAAATAACTTAAAACTAATAATTATCTAAAATTATTGGACCATTTATTAGGAATAATTTCAAGATTAGGCTTTAACTCAAAGGGGACTTATTTTAGTGTATTCACATTTGCCGTTAAGAAAGTTAGGATGGTTCCTTAGAAAGTAAAAGTTGATTATTATTATTATTATTATTATTATTATTATTATTTTGTTAATTTTTTTTGGGGGGGTGTGATTTGAGTACAAAAAAAATGTTTAGGTGGTTTTCTTAAAATGGGTTAAAGTTGAGGGAACTTTATAAAAATTTACCCTTTATCACTCATAATTCTTGGTGGATCTCGGTAAACCCTATTTGCAATGGTAATATTTTTAAAGTTTAGCTTTATACTGCACACTGAACTTTAATTCAATTGATATCTGTACCATTTTTTGCTTTATAGAGCCGGTCTGTGGAACTCATCGGTGGCAGGTTCTTGGGGGCAGATTGATTTTCTATACAACCATAGTAGTAATCTTGTATTATTTACCAAAACACTTAGGCTCATGTTCATCTAGACCGCTCAAATTAGGAGTTCATGTTTTATCATATGGATAGCGATCAAGACTTCTTGGTTACAATCACTAGGAGAAGCTGTCAGAGTCGTAAAGTAATCCATTTGTCATACTGGGGAGGTAATGTTGTTACCACATGTTCGTCTGATAATTACCAAGAAATTGTTGTGCTGTTTTAGTACGCCCATCTATGAACTTTGTAGATGATATGCCATTTGACATTACTCGGTTTTGTCGTTATCAGTGGATACGTGGTGATGTCCTTCCGAAAGCCTTAGTGTCACGACCAAGTTCTGCATGCCATCAATTGTCTGACAATCCTAGGAAAATGGTGATCTAATTTAGCATGTTCAGTAAAACATACATTGTCTGATAATGGGTCGAACATTACATTCGCTTTATATCTACGCTATTCTATTTTTCTACCATGTTGCCTATATTGTATAAGAACCCTTTAAGGGGCAAATTTGCCTTCTATGTTTCTTTTATTGTTGTTCATTTTTTTTTCGCCCTCAAGTAAAGGCTGTAGCCTGGTATTTGAATATGTGATCTTCCATCCCAACTCCTTTACAACCCAGTCTGTAGTTGGTTGACAATGTGGAGAATTGCCAAGGAATCACGAGGTTCCACATCTTTAGCGTAACTTTGAAAATAAAGCATGTCGTTCCTTAGGTTAAGAATGCTTTAATTTCCGTTTCAACCTTCAGTAGATTTTGTGTTACATGGAATTAGCACATTGCACATGTTACCTGTTGAAAAGATTGCCAGAATGAGATTTGTTATAATGGCGTAAATTGTTAGCGATAACTGTTAGCTCTATTACTTGTTGGTTAGATGTCAGATATATCCGTCACTATTTTTATGCAATTTGTGCAGAGGGAAATTGTGTAAGCTTTACATGTAAAGTCGTAGTAGGAACTGAAAGACATTGCTGGCCTCGTACCTTGGTCAGGTGACTGCAGTGCTTGTTGGTTCAATGGGAGCGGTGGGAGATACAGCGGACCTGGGTTCCCCAAAAGCCGAATGGGGTTCGCATCATTCAAGTGTGCTGTTTTTGCATCTGGCAAAATAACCACCATTAAAAGCCAACTGAGCTAGTGCGAAGGGTGAGAGGGCTTTGGAGTTAAAAATCGCAGGGTCTAGACCCATCGTTCAATGGCCAGAGTTGATGGTTCATGGCTGCTATGGTGGTTCAGGGAGTTTATGTGATTGCTATTATATCTAGTTATTTTGAAAAACAGATAGGGTGTTTGATCTTTGTCTCTTTTTCAATATCCTGTGAGATGTTGAGCCTTATTTGCTTGTGTTTTCAGCCTTAATGAATGATGGCCACTAACTTTATTATGGTCCTTGTGCTGCTGCTGCTGCTGCTGCTTTGCTTTATTAATTAATTGAGGTCCTTGTGCTTCTGTGCTTTATTATGGGGTTGTGTTTTATTCAGGATGTGGTGTAGGATGTGGTTTATGTAATTTTTTTTGGTCAAGAAAGGAAAAACCGTCAAAAAAAAAAGGGGAACAAATGTCCAACTGACCTTTCACTCCATCTCTCTTCAATTTTCAGTAAATTTTGAAATGAACAGTGTAGACGCTGCATTTCATGCGGTGTAAATATACACCTTATTCTATTCAATTTACTGATGTGTACTTTAAGCAGACCCAATGTTGAACTTTTCAGGTCCTCCCTGGTCCAAAAAGCTTGCAACCTTTGTGATACCACTAGATTTTTGAACATGTGCAATGCACACGAAATAAAACTTAATAATATGATAAAGAAGGTTTTGGTGCATTTCAATTAGAGATTAATGTAGAGCAGGTGTCACTTGATTCAATGGATCAGGTGCAAGACACAAAAAGGTGAGACCCAACGAGTACAAGCCACATGGGCTTGTACTTTCCACCCTTTTTGTGTCTTGGCACCTGATCTATTGGATCAGTTGTCACCTTTTCTACATTAAATCATTTCAGTTATATATTAGAAATATAGATGTGTGTTGACAGCACAAGAAAATTTTCCTGTATGCTTTTTGAGGATAAAAAAAGATTTATTTATTTATTTTGCAATGTGTTCTAAAACTTGTGGCTAACTTTTTCTAATTTTCAAGTGAATCCAACACTTTTTGAGCCTTCTTCTTTGTATTTCAAAAGGTCCGGTCAAGTACTGAAACTGTCAGCGCAATCTTTTTGGAATGCATGGATGTAGCCTAAAAAGTGTTGGATTCACTTGAAAATTGGTGTGGAGGTAGCCAACAAGTTGTAGAACAAATTGAAAAAAATTATTTAAAAAACTTTTTAGCCCCCCAAATCGCTGACAGCACAGAAAATCCGATCATGTGCTATTAGCAAACCTCTACATTCCTCTGCATATATAATACATAAGAAATATGCTATGTATAGGTTTAACTACATAATAGATAAGTAGGTTTTACATTTACATTTAATGTGATCGGTCTCACATGATTATCTCGTGTAATTACGTGTGCAGGTTTAAAAGTGTGACCCTAAAGTAATGTTCATGGTATATAGATTTAAAAAGAGGATTGGGCTTATGATTTTATAGTTATTCAATGAAGACACGTAAATTTGATGTTAAAAATTGAGGATTGTTAAATATGATTTTGTTATAAACAGGCTTTTGGAGGCCCATCTGTGATTGTGTATCCACCCATTATGTAACCCTATTACTATAAATACAAGGCTACGGGTTCGGTAGCCACTAAGTTTACAACACGTTATCAGCACGCTCGAAGCTGAGCCGAACCTCTGCCGACGGACGAACGCGATGCGAACGGGCTTCCTTCACCGAACGTCGCTAGATCCGGCGGGTAGGATCTAGAGAGATAATGGCTAAAATTGCGAGCGTTGACTTTGACGTATTGGATGCTACAGGCAAAAATTATCTGAGCTGGCAGTTGGATATAAAATTCCACTTGCGCTCACAGGGATTGAGACATGCCATCGATGCAGGCGATAAGGTTTCTGACATAGATAAAGCGAAAGCAATTATCTATATCAGACGCCATATCGATCCGGACCCTGAAGGCCGAGTACCTCACGGTGGAAGACTCTTATGAGTTATGGACCGCCCTCGAGAATAGATATAAACATCAAAGAGATGTTATCCTTTCCCGAGTGCGATATGAATGTGAGAACCTCCGTCTCCAAGACTTTAAGTCTATCGCCGAGTACAACTCGGCACTTTTCAGTATCACCTCACGCCTGAAGTTGTGTGGTGAGAAAGTGACGGATGAGCGCATGTTAGAGAAGATGTATACATCCTTCCACGAGAAGGATGTTATACTAATGCAGCAGTACCATGAACGAAAGTTCACGAAATACTCAGAGCTTCTTTCATGTCTTCTGATGGCAGAGCAGAATAGAGACCTCCTTCTGGCCACCCATAACTCACGACCTGCCGGCACTGCTCCTGCGCCTGAAGCGCATCACAGCTCCTCCCCAGAAGAACACGACCAACTTCAAAGGCAAACCCCAGAAGGGCAATGCAATGAAGAACCAGGCTAGAGGACCCCCTCCAAGAACTAACAACGATGGAAAGAAGAAAAATGTATGGAAGAGAAAAGACGACGGCCAGACATCTGCCCCCAGAAAAGACTGGGAAGATAAATGCCACATGTGTGGCATGACTGGACACTGGTCCAGGAATTGTCGGACTCCACGCCACATACAGGACTTATACAAAGCTAGCCAGAAGCCAGCTGAGACAAACCTGGTTGAACATGAAGACCTGGCACCAATCAGGTTCATCGCTGAGGACTTCTCAAACGATGACCTACTTGACTGAAGCATTATCTACTTTCTGCTATGCATTGTAATTTGAAAAACAATTTACTCTCTAGTTGTTTGATTTCTAGCATGTTGGATGATTTTTCAGACATTGAATGATTTTTAGTAATCTTTTTGTGCCTTATACTGCTATGTTTTCTCTCTCTTAAATTAGATGGATAATAAATGCCTAGTGAACAGTGCCTCTACGCACACGATCCTCCAAGACATTTGCTTTTTTCAAAGCATACATAAATACGATGGAACCATGAATACAATCTCTGGTCCATCAGGAATCATTGAAGGATCAGGGGGAAGCACATTTTATGCTCCCCAACAAAACACAACTACTAATAAAAGATGCGCTTTTCTCCCTAGCTCTCATAGAAATCTGTTAAGTTTTAAAGATATCCGTTTAAACGGATACCACCTAGAGACGGTGAACAAACAAAACAGAGAATTCATGTATGTAACGACTCATAAAAACGGTGCTAAAACCATCGTCGAGCGTTTTGAGGGACTCCCGTCGGGTCTCTACCATACAACGATAAGAGCAATGGAAGCAAACACACTTGAGCACCAGAAGTGCGATAATCAACCAAAATTCCAACTCTGGCACAATAGACTCGGACACCCTGGAAGGAATATGATGCGACACATCATATCCCAATCCAGTGGAATTAACTCGAAAAGCCTGAAGCTACTTCGAAAGGGTGCATCTCCTTGTCCCCCTTGTCACAAAGGGAAATTGATTACGAGACCTTCCCCCCTGAAGGTGGACTCAGAGTCTCCGAGCTTCCTAGACAGAATACATGGAGACATTTGCGGGCCTATTCACCCCGCAAGTGGCCCATTTCGGTACTACATGGTACTGATTGACGCATCTTTTAAATGGTCGTATGTGTGCCTCCTGTCTACCCGCAACGTAGCCTTTGCAAAGCTACTGACACAAATCATAAAGTTGCGGGCACATTTCCCAGACAACCAGATCAAGAAATTGCGTCTGGACAACGCTGGGGAATTCACATCACAAGTCTTCCTAGACTACTGCCAAGCAACTGGCATAGAAGTTGAACATCTTGTAGCTCATGTTCACATCCAGAACGGGTTAGCCAAATCTCTTATAAAGAGACTATAATGGATTGCTCGTCCATTATTGATGCAATGCCAGTTGCCGGTGAACGCATGGGGACATCCCATCTTGAATGGCGCATCACTGATAAGATTACGACCGCCAGGGAGTCAATCTTATTCTCCGATGCAACTTGCATATGGGAACCCACCGGATATCTCTCGCTTGAGGATATTCGAATGCGCCGTCTATGTCCCCATAGCACCGACGCAGAAGACCAAGATGGGTCCTCAACGTCGACTGGGTATCTACATAGGATTCGACTCACCATCAATCATTAGATACCTAGAACCCTTAACGGGGGATGCCTTTAAGGCACGTCTAGCAGATTGTGAGTTTGACGAAAGCACTTTTCCCAAACTAGGCATTAACAAAGAGAAGCCAGAAGCTTCAAAGACCATTTCATGAGATACCAAAACTTTATCCCATTTTGATCCGCGTACAAACCAATGTGAAGACGAGATCCTGAAGATCCTCCAAATACAAAATACAGCTCACATTTTGTCGGACAAATTTACTGACAACCAGAAGATTGTCAGATCACACGTCCCTGCTGCAAACATGCCAGCTAGGATTGACATACGCAAAGATGGATGCAATCCACCTGCAGCAGAAGCGGCTGTACCTCAACAAAAGAGAGGACGACCGCCAGGCTCCAAAGATAAAAACCATCGGAAGAGGAAAAATACTGGAGCAATGATAACGATACAACCACAGGATGCTGAGCTCAGCCCAGATACCTCTCCCCTCTAAAAACCCCTGAAGAGGAAAATATAGGAGAAATATCATTAAACTATGTACGTACTGGGGAGGTACTGGACAGAAAAAGCACAATCATCGATGATAACTTCGCGCTCATTATTGCCAATCACGTCACTGAATACGACGATGAGACCGATCCACGCTCTCTAGCAGAATGTAAACGCAGAGAGGATTGGTCAAAGTGTAACGAGGCAATATGAGTAGAGCTGCACTCATTCTCGAAGCGCAAAGTTTTTGGACCTGTAGTTCTAACACCAAAGTGTGTTAAACCTGTGGGATAAAATGGGTATTCGTAAGAAAAAGAAACGAAAATAATGAGATCGTATGCTACAAAGCGCGCCTTGTTGCACAAGGCTTTTCCCAACGACCAGGAATAGACTATGATGATACATATTCCCCGGTCATGGATGCGATCACTTTCCGTTTCATTATTGGCCTAACTACTCAGGAACACCTGGATATGCAGCTCATAGACATTGTGACTGCATACCTATATGGAAATATAGATAATGATATCTATATGAGACTCCCGGACAGATATAAACTACCGACGAAAATGACAGAAAGACCTCGAGACGTTTATTCTGTCAAACTCCAAAGATCACTATACGGTCTAAAACAGTCGGGAAGAATGTGGTATAACAGACTTAGTGAATTCCTAGTGCAACAAGGATTCACAACTAATGAAGTCTGCCCTTGCATCTTCATAAGAGCAAAGGAAACATGATTCGTAATTATTGCCGTCTACGTAGACGACATAAACATCATCGGATCTCCTGAAGAGATAGCTGAGATATCCAAGAGTCTCACACAGACTTTTGAGATGAAAGACCTTGGCAAAACGAAGTTCTGTCTAGGCTTACAAATTGAACACTTAAGCGGAGGAATCCTGTTACACCAATCTACATACACAAAGAAGTTGCTGAAAAACTTCCTAATGGTCAAATGTCATCCGCTTAGTACACCAATGGTCAACAGATCATTGGACGTTAACACGGACCCCTTCCGGCCGCTGGAAGAGGGGGAGGAAGCACTGGGTCCCGAAGTACCCCACTTGAGTGTAATTGGAGCACTCATATACCTGGCAAACTGCACGCGTCCCGATATAGCGTTCGCAGTTAACCTACTAGCCAGATACAGTTCAGCGCCCTCAAAGCGCCACTGGAACGGAGTGAAGCACCTTCTGCGCTACCTTCAAGGGTCTGTGGATCTGGGACTATACTTCAAGAAAGGCGCATCCTCCAACTTAGTTGGTTATGCAGATGCAGGATACAGGTCTGACCCACACACCGCAAAGTCCCAGACCGGTTTCGTATTCACATACGGTGGGACATCCATCTCATGGAGATCTGTGAAGCAGACTTCAACAGCGACCTCATCCAAACACTCCGAGCTCATTGCGATCAACGAAGCTAGCAGAGAATGCTTTTGGCTTCGATCAGTCTCCACCACATCCTCATGACTACCGGCATGAAGACGGTAGATCTTGGACCAACCACCATGTACGAAGACAATACTGCTTGCATAGCTCAACTACGAGGTGGCTACATCAAAGGTGACAGGACGAAGCACATTTCCCCCAAGCTCTTCTGGACGCATGAACAACAAGAAGACAAACAAATCGACATTCAGCAGATCCAGTCTTTCAACAACCTGGCAGATCTATTTACTAAAGCTTTACCTCGCTGTACCTTTAGAAAACTTGTATTAGGAATTGGGATGAGACAGTTGAAATATCTACAAGCCTGAAGCTTGTACACTTCAGTGGGAGTTAATGTTGTGTTGTACTCTTTTTTACTTGGCTATTGGTTTTTTCCACTGGGTTTTCCACAGCCAAAGGTTTTAACGAGGCAACCACATCAACTCTGGATCTAGAAGTATCCACCTCTGATGATATCCATCGATCAGGCGAAGTTACAGAGAGTTGTACTCTTTTCCCTTAGCCACTGGTTTTTCCCACTGGATTTTCCATGGCAAAGGTTTTGACGAGGCACGAACTCTTAACTTAGGATCCAGAAGTATCCATAGCCCTATGGTCAGATAAGCTCTATGAACCCTGAAGCGCTCATTACAGCTTACAATAATGGATGGATAAGGAGACGTGGTATAAACGGGCTTTTGGAGGCCCATCTGTGTATTGGATATCCACCCATTATGTAACCCTATTACTATAAATAGAGGGCTACGTGTTCCCTAACCACTAAGTTTACGACAGATTTGGAGAAAAAAAGAAGATTAATCACTGTTATTGTGATTCAGGATAAAAAGTCGCTTCCAAAAAATGACGAAGGATAGAAGGTCCACCAACGGCGGCACGAAATATAGCACTAGATTTTGAGATCACAAGAAGTTAGGAACAACCTTTTTGAGTAAAAAAAGGGTGGGTTTTCTGCTTCAAGAAATGAATGGAAGAATCTCAACCAAAATGGAATTTTACCACTATTGTTAAATCCAAGCAGGAATCTCACATAACGAAATGGCATTTTGTCCAAAATGAAACAGCCATCAATGTCGTTAGTTGACGTAACGAAATGGGTAACAATTGTTTTGGGAACTTTTTACGCTCGGCACACATACCACGGCAGTATTTTTTCCGCGCAAATATCGATAAAATATTATTATTCACGTTTTTACTCTGCACACAACCGAAAATAACCATAAGCCAAAACATCCTAAAATCAGTTAATACAATCATAAAACAAAGTTAAGATCCAGATGGTGATAAAATTTTGCCGAACAAGTTTATTTAGGGGATGAAAAACTCGAAATCTGTAGATCATGCAGAAAAAGTTTAGGACATGAACGATTTTTGGATAGGGAATTTTTACTAACCGCATACGACGGGCAAAAAATGTAGATATGTTGTGCGCATTGAATAATATGTTCTTTGAATCAATTTTTAATCTAAAATGATTGATAATAAACCCATATAACACGTGTAAATATGATAATATAGATATGCTAATTTTTGATATCCTTGTCAGAGAATAATGCAAAAATTGGAAAATAAAATTTCATTTTCGGTTGCTTATCAAAAAATTATCCAATCTTTATGATCTAATGAATTCTGTTGGCAACTGATTATTATTTTGAGTTATTCTGTTGGCAACTGATTATTATTTTGAGTTATTTTAGAGTAATTGCTGTTAGGAATAACTTTGTAGTGTTATGAAACAACTACTGGGGGAGTAACCCTCAGCCCTTTATTTATAGGTAGGATATGAAAGTAGAAAGATAAGATACATGGATATGTGCGTATCTCTAAGATACCCGCAATCCTAACCGACTTTGGTATTTCCATTCACAACAATCCCCCCTTATCCAGCCATAGGTGTGGACTCTGCTCATGAATACTTCAGGATTCTGAGCGTAATAGGAGTCTCACATGGGGGTGGATACTTCAGGATCCTGAGTTGGTGAGGTTTGCCTCGTTAAAACCTTTAGCTATGGAAAACCTTGTGGGAGAAACCATAGTTAAGGAAAAAGAGTACAAACGCTCTTTAACTCCTCCATATTTGTACAAGTGACTCTGCTCATGAATACTTCTGGATTCTGAGCGTCACAGAGGGGTGGATACTTCAGGATCCAAAGTTGATGTGATTTGCCTCGTTAACACCTTTGGCTATGGAAAACCCAGTGGGAAAAACCATAGCTAAGGGAAAGGAGTACAATTTCCCTCAACTCCCCCTGATCTGTAAAAGCTCTTAGGCTTTCAGATCTTTAGGCTTATCTCATCACTCCTATTTACAACATTCCGAAAATGTACACAGATTACAAATATTATCACCATTAAGCAGCTGCTGAATCCAAAAACTCTGGAGAGGTGTGCTAAGTTTCGCCGCCTCTGATGTGGTCGTCAGACGATGTGGTTAGCTCCAGAATACCAGCCTCTAACCCAGTCGTCACTAGGATGTGATGTACCACCAGGCGCCCTCAAATATACCATTGGTGTGATTCTGGAATGGTGAGGATCTCGGAATGATAGGGTGATATTGCCTTCATAAGTTTCTTTGTAGATCAGCAGTAGATGGCCATCCCACTGTGGGTACCTTGTCTGTGATTTCTCAGTATAGGGATCAGACCTGTAACCTATGATTGAACCGGAGAACGCGCAAGTGCACGCCTTCCACTCCCAAGCGTAGGAGCGTCAATGCAATAAAAAATAACTGGTGAATACCGAGTCGGATCACAGGGACAAGTCGTTCTACACTCGCAAAATTGATCGATAAAGAAAGATAAAGTGTGTTACAACCACCTCGCTAATGGTAGAAAAGTGTGGGAAAAACGTGGTGAATCTACGATCCTATCCTAAGTGGGTAGGGTTAGAGAACCGAATCGGCAAGCAACGAGGAGGACTCATGTGGTGTGCATGTGAATGAGGCCGTGGGTGCAAGAAATCATCCCAAATATAACTCAATTGATTATCCGGCTAAGGAAACTCAATCGGAAAATGCGGCATTTCATCGAACAAGTGGGGTGCAATAAGTAATGAATGAAACCCATGCGAGTAATAGACAATGAGCACATTAGAGAGGGTCCTCTAGGATGAGCCTCTTCTTGGATTTCCCCTTAGGGTTCCAATAAACAAACTAACTCAAGTTTCATCCACCAATTTAGAAGATAAACACATGCTAGAGATGAAATTCACAACCCAAACAACAACAATCACACAACACAACCACACAAGCAAGATCTAGCTATTCATGATGAAAAAGAAGACATCTTTATCTCTAGAGATAATCATCCAATACAATACAAGTAGCTAAACCAAAATTACACAAGAGTTAAGAAAGAGTTCACCAATGTGTCACTCAAAGATGGAATCCTTATACTCAAGTGCTCCTCCAAGCTCCAAGCTTCCTCAAGCTCCCCCCATGGCCTCCAAGATCTCTCCCTAGCCCTAAAAAAAAATCCAAAAACGAAGAACACCCGCTGGAAATGAACTCTCGGCCAAAAAATACCCCAAATGGCCGTTATTGGGTCATAAGCGGGCTTGCGGGTCGGGTTTCTTGCGCCCGACCCGCCGGCAAGCTAAAGAAGCGCGCACTGGGCTCGTTTGAGGCAGAACGGGCCATCTCCGCTCGAATTGCGGCATCTCAGCCCGCAATATAAATGAAGAGCGGGCCGGCCCGCTAAGCGCGCGCGCTGGAATTTTTTTAATAATTTTTTTGAATAAAATTAAACTACAGCGGCCCGCTCAGGAAAGCGGGCCGCGTGAGTGGGCCGGCCAGCGGGCCGGCCCACAAGCACAATTTTATTATTATTTTTTGTATTTTTTATTTTTTTTAAAAATCCAGAAAAGCCTCCTTGCTCCAAATAAATCCTGAAAAATACCCAGAAATCCCAGAAAAATCCCAGAAAATTCTGGAAAATCTCCAAGACTCCTAGGAGTACCTGAAAAATAGGAGAAGAATAAATTAGTCCATATGATGATAAAATGACTATAATGACTTATATAAAACAATATTGACTTCAAAAATTCATATAAAACAATCCATTGCTTAAATAATTCTCATAAATTGAAAAGCTGACCACAATAATATCAGGAGCACATGAAAAATAATAGGAATCCAATAAGGACGATAAAAACCATATTTTGTGCAAAGAATGAAGATAAGCTCTAAAAATGGCATGAAGTGAAAATATACCCAAAAAGAGCAAGATTAAGTATAATTCTTAGCACAAAATGGGGGTAGTTATGTGGTATAAATATACATTTTTCGCTCCGAATAACACCCCCAAATAGCTTTTTGCTAGTCCCTAGCAAAATATACGATAAATTCGGATTAAAGTGAAAACATGCACCAAATTCACAATATCCTCATGGCATACACAAAATGGTGTTTCCAATCGATTTCAAAGCCATATACCCAATGTATGAAAGCAAACAACAAATGACATTCTTCTCAATCCAATTCAAAGAAAAGTGAAGTAATAAGCATTGTATCGCATTTATCGGGATATATCAAGATGACAAAGTTTCTAATTTTCATGAAAATGACCAAACAAAATAAATTTCTCTAAGTGGTGGGAGATGAGATTGCATCACTCATGTTGCTTATTCATTCATTCATTCATTCATTTTTCTTTTCTTTTCTTTTTCCTTCTTTTTTGTATTCTTTTTTTGGATGTCTATGTTTTGCATTCACACGATAACGCTATGAAATGCAAACACCGCCCCCTTTTGCATACACGCGATAACGCTATATAGGCAAAGGGATGGAATGATCCTCAAAATCTCATCTTTGGTGTCCTCCCCAATGTTTCGTGGGGCACCGGCTACTCGATTTGGTTAGGAAAACCATTCACTTATATTAACTCTCTTTCTCATTCCAAACATGAATTATCAACTCATCCACCCACTCCTAAGAAGAAAACAAAGCATACACAATTGGCCAAACCCAATCCAACCAAAAACTACACCATTCATCCCAACTCATGCAATCCCTTACACCAAACGTTTCCCAAATTATCTCAAAGAGAGTATCACGACATATAATGTAGTTCCATACATGGCATATTCGCATATGAATCCAAATTGGAAAAGAATTAAACCATGCCAATCAAACATTTATGAATTTGATACCAAAATGATAATCCGAAAAATTGCATGTCATTAAGCATGTAGGGACTAAGCATAAAGCATGCGACGTATGGACAAGGAGGCTAAATATGATATGCAATGAAGTTCATGGGCTAAGGGCAAAATGGAGGTATCTCAAAAAAAAATTGTGCTAACATCAAAATCCTAACCATCCTAAAGATTCTAGCACTCTCCCCCCAACTTAAAATAAACATTGTCCTCAATGTTGGAAGAGTATTAGATCTCGGCAAAAGATCCTATAAAAAGAAAAGAAAAGCATACGAAAGCACTAAAATAAAATATTTATTTATTTACACTATTGGAAAGAACACACCATGGCAAAAGGCGGATCCAAAATGTCCATCGGAGGTGGCAATTGTTCCAACGCTCCTTTTATTTCTTCCGCCAATGCTCCTCGGCCAAACGTGGCAATGGCGGCCACGTACACAACCCTAAGCATCTCCTCAAAGTGCGTACCTATATAAGGAAGGAGACAGGTTATGTAAGAGAGAGATGGGGACACATTTCCCAAAAAAATACATCCACACATAATCATCAATGTAGAATACGGAATGAAAAGTATGATGAATGTGTAAGAAAACTCCCTGGATGGTCAAATATGATGTGGCTTGAAGCTCGTCCCTGCAGCATTCAACATCAATCGGGGGAGGAAGAGATATCTCCATAGAAACCACCGAAGTAGAGGGAAGCTCGGGATCCATGATAGCGTGTGGTATAAACTCATCCTCACTTGCCTCTTCTTCGGACTCATCAATACAAGAACAATCCTCCTCGCCCACTTCGCTCCCAAGTGTGTGCGCGATCGGCTCCCCTATCTCCAGCATGTTAACAACCAATTCCTCAACAACTAATTGACATGGGCCAATAGAAATAGGAGATGCCGTCAAGATAATTTCCTCCATCGGCTCAACCAACTCCTCCATGCCAACACTTGGTTCCTCAAATACTACTCGGCATGGGGCACTCAATTCTTCAACTACTGGTGGGGGTGAGATCCACACAAACTTCTTCATTCGGGGCTTGGTGGACCAAAACTTCATGGCTTGGCTCATTTGCAGTCACAACCAATGTGTGATCTTCCTCCTTGTAGGACTCCAAATAACGCCAAGCTGCATTCTCATCCATGTCCAAAAAGTGGCTGTTGTCCAACAAATCCACAAAATGCTGCGTCTCCGGAAGCAATCCTTACAAGAAGAATCCAAGAAGACGCACCTTGTCAAATTCATGCTGTGGACAACCATACACTAACTCTGAAAATCGTGTCCAAGCCTGAAAAAATGTTTCACCGATGCGCTGAGCAAAGTTCACCACTCTTCCTTGCCATGTTTTGGTCCTGTAAGATGGAAAAAACTTCATACAAAATTTGTGCTTTAGTACAGGCCAAGATGGACTAAGATGAGGGATATAAACTTTAAACCAATTTAATGCACTACCATCCAACAAATAGGGAAAGAATTTAAGATAAAACTTTTCTGCACACGTGTTCCCATCAAAATGAAGCTTGCAAGCACTCTCAAACTTCTTAATATGTAGGTAAGGGCTCTCCGCATCCTTACCAAGGAATCTCGGTAAGGACTTGGTCACCCACATGTCAAACCCAAAAGAGTTTGAAGTACTTGTCATGTTTGAAAAAGAACAAACACAACAATAAAAAAGACTCAAAAAGCGTAAAATAAATAAGGATGAACAATAAGTGAAAGATGAAGAGTCGAAAAGACTCACACTAAGAGATAGAAGTAGCACACCAAAACTTTCAAAATCAATCAAAAAATGCAAGTAGTAGAAACTGTTGTCCCCGGTAACGGCGCCAATTGATTGAACCGGAGAACACGCAAGTGCACGCCTTCCACTCCCAAGCGTAGGAGCGTCAATGCAATAAAAAATAACCAGTGAGTACCGGGTCGGATCACAGGGACAAGTCGTTCTACACTCGCAAAATTGATCGATAAAGAAAGATAAAGTGTGTTACAACCACCTCGCTAACGGTGGAAAAGTGTGGGAGAACGTGGTGAATCTACGATCCTATCCTAAGTGGGTAGGGTTAGAGAACCGAATCGGCAAGCAACGAGGAGGACTCATGTGGTGTGCATGTGAATGAGGCCGTGGGTGCAAGAAATCATCCCAAATATAACTCAATTGATTATCCGGCTAAGGAAACTCAATCGGAAAATGCGGCATTTCATCGAACAAGTGGGGTGCAATAAGTAATGAATGAAACCCATGCGAGTAATAGACAATGAGCACATTAGAGAGGGTCCACTAGGATGAGTCTCTTCTTGGATTTCCCCTTAGGGTTCCAATAAACAAACTAATTCAAGTTTCATCCACCAATTTAGAAGATAAACACATGCTAGAGATGAAATTCACAACCCAAACAACAACAATCACACAACATAACCACACAAGCAAGATCCAGCTATTCATGTTGAAAAAGAAGACATCTTTATCTCTAAAGATAATCATCCAATACAATACAAGTAGATAAACAAAAATTACACAAGAGTTAAGAAAGAGTTCACCAATGTGTCACTCAAAGATGGAATCCTCATACTCAAGTGCTCCTCCAAGCTCCAAGCTTCCTCAAGCTCCCCCATGGCCTCCAAGCTCTCTCCCAAGCCCTAAAAAAATCCCAAAAAGAAGAACAGCAGCTAGAAATGAACTCTCAGCCAAAAAATACCCCAAATGGCCGTTATTGGGTCATAAGCGGGCTTGCGGGTCGGGTTTCTTGCGCCCGACCAGCCCGCAAGCTAAAGAAGCGCGCGCTGGGCTTGTTTGAGGCGGAACAGGCCACCCCCCTGCTCGAATTGCGGCATCTCAGCCCGCAATATAAATGAAGAGCGGGCCGGCCCGCTAAGCGCGCACGGTGGAATTTTTTTAATAAATTTTTTTAAATGAAATTAAACTACAGCGGCTCGCTTAGGAGATCGGGCCGCGTGAGTGGGCCGGCAAGCGGGCTGGCCCACAAGCACAGTTTTATTTTTTTGTATTTTTCTTTTTTTTAAAATCCAGAAAAGCCTCCTTGCTCCAAATAAATCCCGAAAAATACCCAGAAATCCCAGGAAAATCCCAGAAAATTCTAGAAAATCCCCAAGACTTCTACGAGTACCTGAAAATAGGAGGAGGAAAAATTAGTCCATATGATGATAAGATGAATATAATGACTTATATAAAACAATATTGACTTCCAAAATTTATATACAACAATCCATTGCTCAAATAATTCTCAAAAATTGAAAAGATGACCACAATAATATCAGGAGCACAGGAAAAATAATAGGAAGCCAATAAGAACGATAAAAACCGTATTTTGTGCAAAGAATGAGGATAAGATCTAAAAATAACATGAAGTAAAAATATACCCAAAAAGAGCAAGATTAAGTATAATTCTTAGCACAAAATGGGGGTAGTTAGGGGGTATAAATATACATTTTTCGCTCCGTATCAACCTGCATTTGCATAAACATTGGAGGATGGTACTTCATATTGTAAGTCCAAATCTTTCGATCCTTGGAGGAAGCGCAGAAGGCTTAACTCCGGTCTAATGGCCCTTTTTAGATGCCAACTATCTCTGGCTAATGAGTTTACTGCAACTGCTATATCGGGATGTGTGCGGTTAGCTAGGAGTGCCTGATTGCACTTAGATAAGAGACTTTAGGACCAGTTATATCCTCCACCTCTTCCAGCGATCGGAAGGGTTTTTTTTGTACATCTATTAAGTATACTACCATCGGTGTACTTTGGATGACAATGGTTCTTTTAATTTCTCCAACGCACTTCTGGCCGTATGTAACAGGATTCTATGAGCCATGACTTTATATGTGCCTAGGTCTTTTATTTCATGTTTAATAGTCAGGCTTGAACAAATGCAAAGACAACCCTAAATAGGAATCATTGATTTGTCAAGTGATTATCTTGGTTGTACATTATTTATTATTCTTATTGTTTTTCTTCAATAGAATAGACGTCTCGAAGTCTATTCGGGCATTTAAGGAAATGTAGAATTTATCTTTACCAAGATATCCACTAAGGTATGCCGTCACAACATCCAATAACAACATATCCAAAATTTCCTTTGCCAAATCGTAAGGTATTCACTTTTGATAACTTAGGGAGACTGATGCATCATTTATGAGTCATGCTCATTTTAATTTGTTCGATCCCTAGTTTCAGCGAAATTTTCCCTTGGGCTATAGGTTGTACCTTATAGCATACGATTTTATATTTATTTTTTTCTTATGTGTGCAATACTTATTTTACCCACAGGTTTGACACCTTTTGGTGTCTGGACTTCAAGTCCGAACATTTCACGTTTCATAAGTGAGTCCAGCTCATCTTTTATTGCCTCGTTCCACATTTGGTCAATCTCTACGTTTGCATTCTAGCGACGGAGTATGGAATGATAATTTATAAACATCATCGCTTTTGCGATGTATATGGCAATATGATACGTGAATACATTGTCGACAATTTACGTTCTAGCTGTCCAACACCTCCCTAGTACGTACAACATTTACTTTCAATTTCAATTTTTCCCGGCAGTTCCTCTGTAGTGGATTCCGGGAAGGGTGAGGGTGTGGACATGAGCTTATTGTCTTGTGGTAGTATTGTCTTAAGGTCTTCAAGAGTTTGTCCTTGGAGCCTGGTGGTCTGCCTCTTTTCTGTTGAGGATCAGCCACTTCTGCTGCTGGTGGATTGCATCCATTCTCGGGGATGTCAATCCTAGCTGGAGTTTTTGCAGCAGGGATGTGTGAGCTGACAATCTTCTGGTTGTCAGTAAGGAGTTCGGTAAGTGGTGAACATTGTTCTCTGGAGGATCTTCAGGATCGCATCTTGACATTTGTTTTGTTACCGAATCATAGTGGGTCAAGCTTTTTGTATCCCACGTGATAATTTGCTTCACGCCAGATTTTCCAGTATCTAGGCCTATTTTGGGGAAACTCGCCTTATCGAAATCACAGTCTTCAAGACGTGCCTTAAATGTGTCCCCCATTTGGGATTCTAAGTATCTTATAAGTGAGGGTGAGTCAAACCCTACATGGATACCTAGGCGATGTTGATGACTGTTTTGGTCCTATGTGGTGGTGCAATGTGGATTTAAACTGCGCGATCGAAGATTCTCAGATGAGAAATGTTCGGTGGTATTCCATATGCAAGTTGCGTTGGAGACTCTGACCTCCAGAGGGTCTTTTATTTACGATGCAGCATGCAGAATTTGCATGTCCCCATGCATCCATATGCAATTGGGATTTAATGGACGTTCAATCTAGTGGAGTCTACTTATCAGTGACTCTGCCGACCCCATTTTGGGTATCAACATGCGGCAATGTATGTTCATTTTCTATTCCCGTTGCTTGGCAGTATGCTTGAAATGACCGGGAGGTATATTTCCCAACATTAACCAGACTTATTTTCTATATTTGATTGTCAGGAAAATGTGCCCGCAACATTTTTATTTTTGTGCCAATAGCTTTAGAAAATCTAAATTGCGGGTCTGTAGTAGACACACATACGAATATTCTGAGGATGCATTTATTAGTACAATGAAGTACCGAAATAGCCCACTAGGGGGGTGGAATTTTTCCACATCTATCTCCTTATATTATTTTTGAGGAAGCGTGTAGATTCTATTTCAACTTCTTTAGAGATGGCCTTGTAATTAGTTTTCCCTTATAGTAAGGGATGCGATGGAATTCTCCCTTCTGAAGAATCTTCTGATTCTTCGAGTCATACCTATATGATAAGATGTGGTGCATCATCACTGATCCAGGGTGGCCAAGTCTATAATGCCAACGTAAAAACTTGGCTGATGTCGGGCACTTCAAGTGCTCCGTTTAATTCCGCTTCCTTTATCCGAATCTTTGTATGGTAGAGGCCTGTAAGGCTCTCAAAGCATTCAAGTATGGATTTTACTCCTTTTTCTTGAGACGTTACATACAGTAATTTGTTTTTCATTTACATTTGTTGTTTCCAAATGGAATCCGTCGAAATGGATGTCCTTGAAACTTAGTAAGTTTCTTTTGGAATTCGGAGAGAATAGTGCATCCTTTATTTTTATTTCTGTGTCATTTGGGGGCAACAGTGTTGCGTTCCCAGAACCTTCAATATGGCCCTGATATTGGACTTTGTATTGGAGGATCGTATGTGTTTATTGTCTACTAATCAGTCATGAGAGCAGTTCATCTATTAAAAGATGAATTACATGTGCACATTTTCAAAGAAACATTTTCATTCAAAATCAAATTACATAATATGAAAGCTCTCATAACATGAAATTTTCTAAACAATTTGCTAAGATAAAAATAGAAGGCTAATCAAGCAGGTCATTATGTTCGAATTCGTCAGCTGTAAACTTGACTGGAGCATCAGAGGTCATCAGGTTTGTTTCAGCTTTATATTTCTTGTTTCCTTTATACAAATCCTGGAGATACTACAGAGTTCGGCACACTCTGGACCAGTGGCCTTTCATGCCACAGCTATGTCACTGGTCTTCCCATTCCCTCTTGGGTGGGGGTGCATCATTTCTATTGTTGTCATTTCTGCGCCAGGTGAACTTCCGCTTACTTTCATTTCTTTGTTGTTGGACTTGGCCCTTAGCCCGTTTGTTCTGTCACCCTATCCGTGGTCTTTCTTTTCGCTTAGTGTCTCTCTTCTTTTTAGAAAAAGAAAATGCATTATAAGCTTCTGGTAGGGGGCAGTGCCAGGGGGCGCATGTTATGAGTGGCGAGGAGAAGCTCTCTGTTTTGTTCGGCCATGAGTAAACATGACAGCAGCTCAAAATACTAGGAGAACTTTCGTTCATGGTATTGCTACATAAGTATCGCATCTTTCTCATGGAACGCCGTGTACGTCTTTTCCAGCATGCGATCTTCTGAGACTTTTTCACCACACAACTTCAGGCGCGAGGTGATGCTAAATAGAGTTGAGTTGTACTCAATTATGGACTTAAAGTCCTGCAGTCTCAGGTTCTCACACTCGTATCGTGCCCTTGGTAGTATAACATCTTTCTGATGTTTATATCTATCCTCAAGGGCAGTCCACAGCTCATATGGATCTTCGACTGTAAGGTATTCAGCCTTTAGGGTCTTGTCCACATGGCGTCAAATATAGATAATGGCTTGCGCCTTTTCTATATCGCTTACATTTTCATTATTAATCACATCAGAACTGAGGGACTTTGCCCGCAGATGAAACTTCACATCGAGCTGCCAGCTCAGATAGTTTCTTCCTGATGCATCCAGCACTTCGAAATCGACACTTGCGATTTTATCCATTTTATATAGCAGAGCACAAATTTGCATGAATTAATAATTTAAACATAAACATTTTCATGCGGATGCAATTTTAATATGAAGGGCTAATTGCGTGGATCGGCCAGTCCCACATAAATAAAAGTTCCAAGTCCCATTACAGTCCATATTACACAAATGAAAGCTTTAAAAATAAATTACAACTTTGGAAACCCCGTGGGTCCCATATAAGATCTTCAGCTTCAATTGTGGCCTCCATCTCCATGGAAAGTGGTCTTCGGTCTTTGACATTTACATAAATTCCTCACTACAGTTTCTCTCAAAAATAAAAGAAAAGTGCAGGAAATAAAATGTGGGACTTAAACAGCCGATCCAAAACCGCATTTATCCATTCATGCAAAAATTTATGCGTATCAAACATTTTCATCAGACATTTTCATCATACATTTTCAGCAAACATTTTCATCACATGCATTTATATTCGCAAAAGGAAAAATAATTTAATCACTTAATAATTATTGGACCACTGGGCAACGTCATACACCGTTAGGTTAGCTGACTAACGGCAGAGCGGTCGCAGGATCTTCCAAATTATTAAGTTTTTAAAAATATGCACAACCATACACAGTTTATCCGCAGAATAAGCCAAAATGATGCAAAGCATATATTAATGATTTTACAGAGGAAAACATTTAATGCAATGGTTGTGCTGGTTGGGTTTATCCAAAGGGATTGGAAAAGAGCCAAATAATAAGACATGTTCTTCGTTAAAGGAAGAATTTTTCCTTTTTAATTTATCCCCAAATGACCCCAAAATACCCATTGCTGCCCCATAATTTATCGTGATTTTATATGGATTTTAGTGTCTCCAAAACGTCGTTTTAATCAATTTTTAGCCCAACAAGCCCTTCTAAGGCTTATATATTAGCCTCCCGCGGTATTGTTTTCGAAAAACAGAAATCACATGCGGGCCTGAAGCCTGCAGTGCCCGTAGTCCTTAAAAAAATTTTGTGTAAAGTCTGCGGGCCAGAGGCCCGCAGTTTGCCGGCGGGCTTCAGGCCCGTAAGGCTGACAGATGCCCCCCTTCGACGGCGGAGGGTGAGGGGGGGGGGGGGGGGGGGCGTTAGGGCGACGGCTGCCCCCCTTCGGGGAGGGGGGGTGCCCCCTCCTCCGGGGGGGCTCTGCGATAGGGCACCGGCCGCCCCCCCTTCGGGGGGGGGGGGGGGTTGCCTGCGGACGTCGGCTGCCCCCCTTCCGGGGGGCGTTCGGCCTGCGGGCGGCGGCCGACCCCCTTCGGGGGGGGGGGGGGGTTCGGCATGCAGGCACCGGCCGCCCCCTTCGGGGGGATCAGCCTGCGGCGTTCGGGCAAGGTCACCCCCCTTCGGGGGGGGGGGGGGGGGGGTTGCCGACGGCAAGGCCGCTGGCGGGTATGGCTAAGGGTATAAAAACCCTATTTAACATATTACAAAATATGATTTTAGACGATCAAGCTCGTCGTTTTTAGGCGATTAGCAATTTCCTTATCGATCTTGCAAGATATATGGGTAGATCAATCATACGTATAATAAAAATAATGTTTTTAGCGAAATTTTCCTCTATATCCGTCCTCCGGATATAGCGACGGTTGAACAAAGCCTACGCGGATGACGACGCTCGATTGAGGAAGTCTTGCACCGTACGCGTGGATCTCCAGTCTCCCTTCGCCTTCGCAACGATCGATATATGTGGAATTTTTAGAGGCTCGTGCTGATAATGTGTTATGAATCAACTACTGGGGGAGGAACCCCCAGCCCTTTATTTATAGGCAGGATAGGAGAGTAGAAAGATAAGATACATAGATATGGGCGTATCTCTAAGATACCCGCAATCCTAACCGACACTGGTATTTCCATTCACAACATGTAGCTATTTTTTGCCTGATTATTTCTGTGCATAAAATTTTACTCAACGTGTACAACATGCAAAAATTTTGCATGTAATGTGCGGTGAGTAGAGGTGGGCAGAAAACCCGGTTATGCTGCCGAACCCTGTTCCGTACCCGAATCCGATTCAGAATATTCGATAAATTCGAAATCGTAGTCGGATTCGGGTCAAAATTAGCCAACCGAATTGAGTTGGAATCGGAAACCAGATCTCACCCTCCAAACCCATGTCCAATCCGATTCCGATTATAAAGCTCGTGCGACTTATCCCAAATAACATATTTAAACAATGTAATTCTCCTTACTCCTACCGATATGGGACTAAACACAAAGGAGAACATGGGCCAACGCTTGCAGGAAAAAGTGAGCGCTGCATGGACGTTGACTAATTAGTACCATATCGGAAAAATTACAGAAATAAGTGTACAATAAGTTAGAGGGTAGGTGATCGTGTGTCGCAATTAGGCTTTGGCCTAGAGGTTCGTAAGTGAGCGATGGCTGCATGGGCTTTGTATTAGTAGTTTTGTGCTATTTGGCCCAAATAAACTATTTAAATATTATGATTCTCTTTACTCCCACCGATGTGGAACTAAACAATGGACGGGCCGCCACTCGCAGGAGAGAGAGAGAGAGAGAGAGAGAGAGAGAGAGAGAGAGAGAGAGAGAGAGAGAGAGAGAGAGAGAGAGAGCGGTCCATGGGTTCGGTATAATTAGTCACACATCGGGCAAATTAGAGAGACAAGTGTACTATAAGTTAGATGGTGGGTGATCATGCCTTGAAGTTGGTCTTTGGCCCGGAGGCTCTTGAGTGTGTGAGCGCTACATGCCCAATGGCCCAATCTGAATTGGGTTTTGAGTCAGTGATCTGATGATGCCCACCCCTAGCGGTCAGTAAAAATCGATGCAATCACCAAAATTACTCAACGTGCACAACATGCAAAATTTATGCATGTTGTGCGCATTGAATAATATTGTTTAGTGCATCAATTTTTAATCTAAAATGTCTGATAATAAATTTATATAACACATGATACTATGGATATGTTAATTTTTGATATCCTTGTAAGATGATAATCAAAAAATTGGGAAATAAAATTTCATGTTCAGTTGCTGATCAAAAAATTAGCCAATCTTTATGATCTAATAGGTTTTGTTGGTAACTGATTATTTCTCTGAGCCAATTTACATTAATTGTTGTTAGAATTAAGTTTGTAGCTAATTTTTGCCTCATTATTTCTGTGCATAAAATTTTACTAAACGCGGATAATATGCAAACATTTTGCTGAATTGACTGTTGTGCGTGGTGACTAAAAATCGTTGAAAGTTACGTTTTTTACTCAATGCGCACAACAAGCAACACGGTGTTGTGAGCGGTGAGTAAAAAATGTAGGGTTCAACGATTTTTACTCACATCGAACATGCAAAAAAATTTCTTGTTGTGTGTTGAATAAAAATCGTTGCACTCCTCAAAATTACTCAATGCGCACAACAGGGAAAATTTTTGCATGTTTTGCGCGGTTACTAAATTTTATCAGGGGTATTTCTGGATTTTTAAATGGTAGTTTCGTAAATTTTCAAATTAGTATAACGGTATGTGCACGAAGTAAAATGTAGGTGCGCATGGTGGCATTTCGGCCCGGAGGCCCAGCCCGGGCCCGGAGGCCGGTCAACGGTCCGTTAATCGGCCCGGGCCCGTGGTCGAGGCCGGGGCCAGGCTGGGGCCGGTTCACCGGCCCACCAGGCCTGGCCCGGGATTTGACCCGGGGCCCGGGCCGGGCCCGGGCCGGCCGTTGCCAACAGGCAAAAATTTGCCCAATGGGCAAGGGCAATTAATTTTTTTTTGTTTTTTCTTCTTTCCTCTATAAAAAACCCCCTCCCCCCTTATTTCTACACTCAACTCTACTCATTCTATTTTCTAACTTCTAATTCTCAACATTTACGGTGCTCTACAACTACAAGCTACTACCGTTTTCTCGCTACTACCGTTTTCTCGCTACTACCGTCTCTACAAGCTTCCCTCTCCGATCTCTCCCTACTACCGTACAATCTTCCCTCTCCGATCTCTCGCTACTACCGTACAAGCTTCCCTCTTCGATCTCTCTCTACTACTGGGCTCTACAAGCTCCGGTCACGCTCAAACGTCAATCAGTTTCCTGTAGTATTACTTTTAGCTTAGCATAATGGCAGGACCGTCTGGATCTAGAAATATTAATATGAACTTTACTTTTGAGGATACTGCCGATTATGAATATTATGCAGATTTACTACGTAATATAGAGAGGGACTTAGCAACACCTGACTTTTTGGCAAATGCTGAAACACAAGAACATGAGACTCATATGGCTAGTAATAATCCTAGCCACATCATACCACAGCCTACACACTCACCTTTTTCGCATGCTGCACACAATTACACTAGTTCACCAGCACAAACATCATATCCTGATTCACATATGCCTATACAAGCTACACAAACAACCCAAAAGAAAGGACCAAAGTTTGTTGTTTGGGATCACTTTTCACGTGAAATGGTTAAAGATAGTAATGAAATCGAACAACTTCGTGCCTTTTGTAAGATATGTAGAACTAGTTTTGCTGCCGCACATACTGCCGGCACTTCACATCTACTAAGACACATGAAATATCATACTAAAAAGGTGCTAGACAATCCACTTTAAATTTATCTGCATTATCTGGCTCTCTCACTAGTTTCTCATATTCTGCTGAAAATATGAGAAAAGAGATGGCTAGACTAGTGTTAAGCAAAGAATTGCCTTTAAATTATGGTGAAAGCTTCGAATTAGAGCGATTCTACCAAAATGCACTTAACCCTGTATTTAGAAGAATGTCTAGGAATACTATTAGAAAATAATGTATAAATGCTTTTCACGAAGAAAAAGCTAATATGCATCGGCTTTTTATTACTCTAGAATCTAGGATTTCATTAACTTCTGATATATGGACTACAAAATGGGCTGCATCATACATATGTTTTACAACCCATTTTGTAGATCACGAATTCATAATTCAGAAAAGAATTATAGGGTTTAAGGTGTTAGAGCATAAACACACGGGTGGGCTTATTGGTAGGATTTTGCTATCTATTTGTCGCGAGTATGATATAGAAAAATAATCAGCACATTTACTTTTGATAATGCTTCAAATAATAATATTGCTATTTCCTTTTTACAACGTTAATTAAACCCAGATCTAGATGGGTTAATTTTTAATCAACGTTGTGCATGCCATGTGTTAAATTTAGTAGTTCAGGATGGCCTGAAAATTGCTTCTGTTTATCTTGAAAAGGCAAGAAACCTTATGCTATTAATTACAACTAATTCACAAAAAAAAGGGAATATAGACAGTTTTTTCGTAGTAACCAACTGACTTATAGAGCATTTAAATTTAGTGTTCCACATAGGTGGAATTCAACATATTTAATGATGCGTTGTATAAGATTGAATAGAACCCAACTTAGTCAGTATGCAAGTGCATACGTTGCCAATAATATTGATTATGAAATTAGTGATTATGAGTGGATAATTATAGATGAACTTTATGATTTTTTTGAAATTTTCTACTTGTCAACAAACAAATTTTCTGGTGTTTACTACCCCACTTCAGTTCTAGACTTAGACCAATTAGCGTTGATCTCTGATGTTATACAAAAACATAGAGATAATGAGAACTCTAGTACTCCTAACCTTAGAGCAATGATTGGCCAAATGGAGAGTAAACTCCATAAGTATTGGAATCCAGTGCCTTTGCTATACTCTTTAGCGAAGGTTTTTAATCCCCGTGTTAAGGAGGAAGGTGTACTTTACTTATTAGATACCTATTATGAAAACATGAACATAGATGCAGAAGAACACAAAATTAGTTTTAAAAGTAGCTTGAGATCCCTTTTTGCTGTATATGAGACACGATTTGGTACTTCTGCACACACATCTGCTGTTCAAGCATCTTCTTCTGTTCCAAGCAGGCTCCGCCTGCTTATGGGGAAGAAGAAGCAAAGAACAGTCGACACAAATAGTTCTTCTAGTGAACTGTCTAGGTATTTGTCAAATTCTTGTCCCTTTACTGAAGAAGAATTGAATAATGAGAATTTTGATATTATGTTATGGTGGAAACAATATAAGATTAGTTATCCAATTCTTTCCATGAAGGCTCGTGATTTGTTAGATGTACACATATTCACTGTTGCTTCGGAGTCTGCTTTTATGCAAGTAGTCGTGTTCTTAGCAACAAGAGGTCACGACTGAAGCTAAATATAGTCGAAGCGTCGGTTTGTGCGAAGGATTGGTTCAAGGCTGAAGCGAGGACCCAACATCAGACTGACCTTTCTGAAGACTCTGAAGAAGAAGAAGAAGAAGAAGAAGAAGAAGAAGAGACTTGATGCTAGTCTTGCTAGATATCTTTACTTGTATCAGCATTTTATTACATGTATTAGATTGCTTTTTTGGCCAATGTATGAGGGGTAAGGCTGGCCAACGTATGTCCCCCCCTCAAAAAGATTTCAATTAATAAAATTTAAAGGTTCAACCCGGGACCTTCGAGAATTTTGAGATTAAAATTTTTTCTTATATAATTTTTTAATATGTTACGTATATTTTTTAGATATAAATTTTTTCTTATATTATTTTTCTAACACATAACATGTTACATGATTTACTATTAAAATTTCTAAGTAACTTATAATTTTCCAACACTTTAAGATTTTACATGAAACATATAAAATTTAATATTTATGTTTAAGTTAATAAAATATTTTTTCTAAGTTACTAAAATTTCATATTTGAATTGTTTAGACTTTTAAAGATTTTGTTTCATTTTTTCTAATTTTTTCTAATTTTTTAATTTTTTTATAAGTTAAATAAACCCGGGCCGGCCCGACCTGCCCTGGCCCAGCCCAGTCAGGCCGGGCCCGAGCCGACGGACTGGGCTGGGCGGGTTTCCTCCCCGCCAGGGCCGGCCCAGCCCGGGTTTTGACTGAGCCCGGGCCGGCCGAATTGACACCATGAGGTGCGCAAAGAAGTTCCCTTGCTTTGAAATGTTGATATTTTAATAAAAAGAGAAATATGTAAATATGTTAATATTCGGTTCTGGTTTAAAAAATATTGAACTTTGTGTGTGTGTCGGTTATGAAGGAGGCCGTTGAACCCATGACGTACAACTAAGGAAGGAGGGGAAGTACAACAAGGCCAATTGGCCGATGATAATTTTTTTGTGTTTTGTTGTAAACATCATGGATGATTACCACACCAAAAATCACGTGAATTTAACGCTATTTGACCGAGATCTACAAGTTACAAATTCAATGATTTTATAAGAATAATTTTTTTTGTAACGGGTGGATCGATGGTCAAAATGGCCCTAGGTTTCACACATATGTGCGGTTTTGATGTTTTAGAATGTATACAGCAACTCTTTAAAATAATTGGAATTTCTTTTTTTTAAAAAGTAGTGACTGCCCGCATAGAAATTTTTCATGCACTGAAATCACATATACATGTTACCCTAATAAAAAAAGGATGCAATGGTACAGATATTTTAGTGTAATTCCTCCTACTTCACGTGTACTAAATGAATAGGATATTTGGATTCATTTTCAGAGGAAAACAAACCTGATAAGAAATTTTAATGTGTACTAGCTATAAAACCCCTAATTTAGACAGGGGTTTGGGACAAAATCCTGTAGAAAGTTTGCCATCACAGGAAGAAATAACAGAGGGCAGACAGAGAGAGCCACGAGAGAGGTGTATGAGAGCCAAATATAAATTTCTCATAGGTTTTCTTCTCCACGTTCTTAAACAAGCATAGGGCACAACAGAACTTAAGCCATTAAACAAGCATTGATCAATGACAATAACATGAACCCACGCCGATAAGCATGCAAACGGCCACGGCGGCTGAATTTTATTCCAGAGCTCGGAAGCCGGAAGCAGGCCCTTTCAGAAGCAACACCCATCCAAAACACAGCAGCAGCACAGGGCAGCCATGCTGCACAAGGAGAATTAAGAGCTTTAGTCGGACAGCCTCAAATAGCTAAATTCATTCTACTCAACAAAATCATAGCAATACATTTACGGAGGAAAACTTTAAAGCGAGTTGGGTGGCCAATGTACTGATGAAAAAGTAACATGTCTTTGATGAAATATACAGGTAAATCCGCTGCAAAACAGTAGACTTGAACATAACTCTGAGCTTCATGGCAGATAAATAGTAGTCTAGATTTCTCAATTACATTTCATAACCGCAGAGGATTAAGCACGTAGTATGAAATAAAGTCATAAGATCGGAAAGCATTTCCGTCGACACCTGACATGGAGATCTTTAAAAAAATCATGCCTTCAAGTTTTTGGCCTGAAACCATAAAAAGGCCTGACATGGATAATCATTATATTCATTATGCAAAATAGGACATTTGTCCTACTAGGACAAACCCAATAGGACAAAGGATTGGCCTAGTCTTTGCCACATCATCATGGTGGGGGCCACTTGGGGGTGGGAGGGATTTTAGGCTTGCTTTGGGATGTGGCTTTGTGGAGTTGGGTTAAATGCCACCCCGATTCCCCTTATTTGCAAGCTTGTCATTGCTTCTTCATCAAACTCAAATGCACGTACCCTTTCACATATTTATGGGTTTGCTATCTGTCCCTTTTAATTTTGACCACCTATGTTTTTTGCACTTTAATGCCCGCTTTCCCCCCTTTACCCCCGGACGATACCCACACCCACCTACACACACTTCTTAGTCTATTTCAGTTTCGTATGGGTCCTCTCTCCTCCCGACGATGCACGCACGCACGCGCGCGCACACACACTCTTCTCGTTCTTTTGTCGTTTGCGCGTGTGCACCACATCCTTTGTGTGCGTTTTTTTTGGTCCATACACTCTGTGCATGGGTTATTTCTAGTCTTCTTATAAATGGGAGCTATTTCGAAGTTTGCTGCCTAAATGATTGCAGACTCAGCCCATCACTAACCATTAAAAATTACCCATTTAATTTAAGTAGACTGTGGTCCATGTGGGTGACTACTTATATATTCAGCTTATTGATGCTTCTTCATTCTCTAGTCCCATTACACGGTTCTTTTCATATCCACATCTATTTTTCTCTGTACCCCATCACCATCTCATGTCACCTAGCTATATGACCAGCCACCCCTCTACAGTCTACTCCAAGCATCCCCCCCAAACAAACAAACAAACAAACAAACAAACAAAAATAATAATGGGTAAGGCCACAGCTCCTCCCCTTAGGCTGCATTTGGTTTAGGGTAAAATAAAAGAAAGAAAAAGAAAAAGAAAAAGGGAATGAAAGTGAAAGAAAATGAAAATGAAAGTGAAAGAAAAACAATTTTGATGTTTGGTTGTTGGGAAAGTTAAATAGGAAAATGCATTAAAAAAATTTGAGTTAGCTTGGTGGCTTGCAAACTTTCCTTCTTCAAAGAAATTTCCAATTTAAATTTTTATGTATTTCTCTCATTTTTCCTAGGGGTTGGGAGGGAAAATTAGAAAGAAAATTGTAATTTATATTTTTTTTCTCATTTTCTTTCCTTTTCATTTTCCTTTTGCTTTTCTTTCTAATCAAACAAGAGAAAATCAATTTCCTCATTTCTTTCTTTCCTTTTCTTTCCTTTTCTTCTAAACCAAACATAGCCTTAATGTTTTGATTTCACGCATTATTATTAATATCTTATTATATGGGATATATATCATAAGATATTATACGGTTAGAAGCTAGTGATGAATAAAATCATATGGTATGATTATCATATTGGACCCATAAGATCTGCAAATATTCATATAGATCAACATATGTACATTTGTGTGTTAGTAAAACTTAGGTTCGGATCCATTTTTATCAGATCATGTCTGGTTTCAAGTTCGACCGCTTCATGCATGTATTTAAAATTGAATAGTTTATCTTCTTGACGCGGTCATCACTTACCAGAGGCGAAGGAGGCGCACGACTTGATCCGGTGGCGGTTTTGTCATTTTTGGCTACTAAGGGCAATTTCGTAATTTTTGAAAATTCTGGACTGTTTAGTGTTTAATTAGGCGATGGCTAGGGTTTGGTTTTTGTTATGTTGAATATTATGAGAGATTTGTTCTAGGAGTCCATAGAACCCTAGATTTGAGAGATTTAGGCTTTGATCTCGAATACAAAGCTTAGTGAGCGGCCTCTTCTCAAAAGGTGTCAATTACCCTTTATAGTTCTTATTTCAATCAATAAAAATCCCATCTTTCTCTCTTTCCACCAAAAAAATTCCCTTATTATTCTGATTTTTATTGAAGATCGTATCAAATTGGTATCAAAGCAGTTCGATCCACATGGCGACCTGCTTTGATCCACATGGCGACAACAAGAATTAAAGAGAAGTACGAAGCCTTATAGGAAAAGTATGATGGCGAGATCAAAGAACTGAAGAAATCCATATAGGAACACAGATATCATATTAGGACAGTGATCAAAGAAGAATCCAAGGGGGCAGAGACGACGATGGAGGCTCAACTGTAAAATCTGAAGCGACAACTACCCCCACATCATCAAATTTGAAATTCAAGTGGCAAAAGGATCAGATCTGGTTGGCAAACCAGATCTAAGGCAAAAGGATAAGTCTTTGACAAAGGGAAAGGAGAAGATCAAGAATTTCCACAAAGGGCTTCTGTCCGATGCCGAGTGGGAGTCCGAAGAAGAAGGAATCATCGTTAAAGAAGGCGAAGGCACGCCACAACATCAATAAGGGACCCACGGCCCCCTAGGACGTGTGCCGAAGGTCGGCGAGCCTCGATAAGATCGCCATGAGCCTCACAGCTCCTTGATGACTCGCTAGGGCAACGCCGAGCCCCGGGCAGTTGGTATGGGCTCTGAGCCCAAGGCAGCCCGCCAGGGCCTCACCGAGCACTGACGAGCCGCCCGAGCCCAGCCGAGCCCCGGTTGGGCCGCCAGGGTCCTCACGGCCCCCTGGTGGCCCGCAAAGGGCCCAGACGATAGCAGGAGGACCGCCAGGGGTTAACGAACCCCCTGGCGGGTGTAGGATCGAGGTCGGCTGCGTCAGGGCTTCGATGAAGACTTAGGTGACTTTTGGGGGGTGGTCGCATCGAAGATTTTGCAGGAGAGAGACCCCAACAATGCGATTTGGGCTATAAGGAGTTTGATAGATATCATGATGACGCTCCAGAGTATGCGAATGATGGCAGAGATCAGACTGGGGAGACCATGACTAGGGGACGACGAAGGAGATGAGAGGGCCAGATGTGAAGACCGCTATGCACCCCAGGACCCGTATAGATAGCGTCATTATGACAAATATCGGGGAGGAGCAACACTGGGGATTTCCAAACTGGCAGACAGGTTAGGAAGCTAAGTATACTTATATTTGATGGGGGAGGACCCTTTGGGGTGGATCCACAGGGCAGAGAGATACTTTAAGGTGACGCGCCTCACAGAATTGAATAACTTAAAGGCGGTGGAAATATGTCTAGAAGGTGAAGCTTTATCTTGTTTCCAATAGATGAAGCAGCAGCGGCCGGTGTGTTCGTTGGAGGAATTTAAGGAGTGCATGTTGCATTGATTTCAGGATGCCCAAGGAGAACTATATGAGTAGTTTTATGCTCTTCGACAGGAAGGGACGGTCAGAGAGTACATTCAGAGGTTTGAGATGCTGGCAGGCCGTGTTCGGGGGGGGGGGGGTGTCATGAGTCTCTTGAGTGGTATTCCATGAATGCTCTGAAACCAAGCATACAGGCGGAGCTGCGCACCTATAGACTAGAGGGCTGTTGGATTAGATGGATTTGGCATAGATGGTGGAGGATAGGCTCACAGAGGAGTGTCGCACAAGATGAGCATGTGACAGTTTTTCTTTCTACAGTTAGGCACTGGTAGGAGGACAGAAGGCACCACTAGGAGAGAACCGCTAGCAAGGAGAAGGGTCATAAGGCATGGCCTAGGGTACAATTTAAACGCATGACGGAGGAAGAGATGCGGAAAAAGCAGGCTAAGAGACTTTGCTTCAAATGTGACGAGAAATTCATGACTGGACATCGATGTGGCAACCGTACTCGTACGTTGATAGTGAACAATGAGGATGATGAGGCCGTGGTGGAGCTTGAAGCACATGATGAGGAGGATCATGAGCATCTACATTTTGATTGATAGATGCGTCGCTTAACTTTGTGGTGGGATTTACACCGAATACACCGAACCACACCATGAAGTTGGCGGGAAGGCTAGCCGAGCAGGATGTCATAATCTTGGTTGATAGTGGGACCACCCACAATTTCATCTCTCATATGGTAGTGGAGCGACATAGCTTATAGCTCAGTGACACGTGGAGCTTTGGAGTTGTGTTGGAGACGGACAAGGTAGAGCAGATCAGGTGCATTTTCCAGGGACCGTTATTGACTATACACGGGGTTTACATTATAGAGGATTTTCTACCCTTGGACATATCGAGCACTGATGTTATCTCGGTCATATGGTGGCTACATCCCTTAGGGATACTAGAATCAACTGGAAGCTGCTGCGATTATAGTTCCAATAAGGGGGAAGACCGTCATCCTACAGGGTGACCCCAATTTATGACTTGGTTTCATTCAAAACCATGGCAAGGGCCTTTCAGATGAAGGGAGAAGACTTCTTGGTGGAGTTTCAGGGATTGGCAGTTGATGGAGCGAAGAAGTAGAACACTCCAGTGGAGGCGGAGCAGATTCTGAGTCATTTTAAGAAGGTATTTCAGACACCTCGTGGCCTTCCGCCCCCATGTGACCACGAGCTCGCTATTGTCCAGTGTGAAGGGGTTTTTTCCATTAGTGTGAGACCTTATCGTTACCCTCAAGTGAAGAAGGACGAGATCTGAAAGATGGTGGGGGAGATGTTATAGCCGGCGTGATCCAACCCAGCGTGAGTCCTTTCTCCAGACCGATCCTATTGGTGAAGAAGAAAGATGACAGATGGCGATTCTGCATCGATTACAGAGCCTTGAACATGGAGACGGTGCCAAATAAGTTTTCAATTCCGATGATCGACGAGCTGTTAGATGCGTTACATGGTGCAGCCGTTTTCTCGAAGATAGACGTAAAATCGGGGTACCACCAAATTAGGATGCGAGCTGTCGATATTCTGAAGACCACCTTTAGGATGCATGAGGGACACTACGAGTTCTTAGTCATTCATTTCGGCTTGACTAATGCCCTAACCAGATTTTAGGCCGTCATGAACAAGGTCCGTTAGCCATACCTGAAGAGGTTCGTCATAGTGTACCTCGATGACATCCTGGTAAATAGCAGTTCTATAGAAGATCATGTTGGACATCTAGAGATGGCGTGGCGAGAACTGGAGGACCACCAGTTGGATGTTAACATGAAGAAATATCTATTTGTGCAACTGAAGGCGGAGTACTTGGACCACGTCGTATTTGCAGAGGGGAAGGGGTGGCTGCGGACAGTTCAAAGATCACATCTATGATGGACTGGCCACAACCCACTACCTTGCAGGCTTTGCGTTTCTTGAGGCTGATAGAATACTACTAGAAATTTGTTAAACGATACAACATTATTGCCTGGCCTCTTACCGAGCAGCTCAAGAAGGACAACTTTCAGTGGTGCAGGAAACGACCAGATCTATTAAGGCCCTAAAACGGGCCATGTCTACGGTGCATGTGCTCGTCCTACCTGACTTTAGCATGCCATTTGTGGTGGAGACTGATGCCTCAGGGCACGGGTTAGGATGGTATTGATGCAGGATCATATGCATGTGGCATATTTCAGTCAGGTCTTGACGATACGAACGCGACTCAAATCAGTGTATGAGTGGAAATTGATAGCGATCATGCTAGCAATACAGAAGTGGCGGCCCTACTTGCATTGCAGAAAGTACATAATGCATACTAATCAGCAAAGTCTCAAGTATTTACTGGATGAGTGAATGGCTATGGAGGAACACCAAATATGGCTACCTAAACTTCTTGGGTACATGTTTGAGATTCAGTCTAGACTTGGTTTAGAGAACAACCATGCAACAGATGCTCTATCCAACATAAAGGATGTGATACAGATGGCAGCTCTCTCAGTGCCAGTGTTGCTAGACAAGGAGCCCTTATGGAGGGAGATAGAGGATTGTGAGGAATTGGCCCAGAAACGAGCTGCATTGCTGCAGGGTTTGACGGAGCACATAGGATATACTTTGGATGGACAGACTGTTGTACCATGGGCGGCTGGTGTTACCCTGGACTTCATTACATACTCCATTGATCTTTTATGAGTTCCATGGAAGCAGTGTGGGAGGACAGTCTGGAGTGCAACAGACTTATAGGCGGATGGCCAGAGAGCTTTATTGGATGAGATATGAGGAGATGTATTACTCGGATGGTGGAAAATTGTGATGTCTACAAGCGTCACAATACTTGGAGATGGCTCCTGCGGGATTACTACAGCCTTATCTCTTCCTGACAGGGTCTGAGATGAGATAACTATGGACTTTATTGAAGGGCTACCGAGCTCGAAGGGATTTTCTGTCATACTTATTGTGATGGATCGCCTCAGCAAGTACCCCAATTTTGTAACGCTTCAGCATTCCTATACGGTGGTGACAGTGGCGGTAGCATTCATGAAGGAGATGGTACGGTTGCATGGTTTCCCTGCGGCCATTGTTTTTGATAGGGACACGGTGTTTATGAGCCACTTTTAGAGAGAATACAAGGGACAGCCTTCAAAAGAAGTACAGCCTACCACCCACAAACCGACGGCCAGACAGATGTCGTCAATAGGAGTGTCGAGACGTACCTGTGTTGCTTTGCATCGGAGTCGCCCAAGCATGTGCCAAGTGGTTCGTATGTGCAGAGTACTGGTATAATACATCATATCATTCGGCGACACAGACTACACCCTTCAGGATCTTATATGGACGAGAGCTTCCACACTTAAGCCACTATAGTCGTGGTTCGACCCCGGTGTCCCACATGGAGCATTACCTGGAGGAGAGTTATAGAATTCCGGAGGAGTTAAAACGACATTTGACTATGATGCAACATATCACAAAAACCAAGACACGTGGTCATCGCCGAGATATGCAGTTCGCTATGGGGGACAAAGTTTACCTGGAGCTGAGGCCGTATCGACAGAATTCTTTGGCACACCGGTGCAACAAGAAGCTAGATGATTATTACTATGGGCCATATAAGGTCGATGCTAAGATTGGACAAGTGGCATACAGGTTGAAGTTACTACCGATATCTACCATACATCATGTCTTCCATGTGTCACAATTGTGACAGGCGATTGGAGATCGTATATTTCCTCGACATTACCACCAACATTGACCGATGACATAGAGGTGCTATTGAAGCTGTTGGAAGTTGACATTCAGTACGCAAGCATAATCAATAAAACACACAGGTAAAATAGAGCAACCAAGGTGACACAAAGAAATTGGTACGCAGTTCGGTGCGCACACATACATCTGCAGGGCCTCGTCCAGAAAATCAAATAACTCCACTAAATATTAATGATTACAAACACCAATACCACGTATTACTAAGGAGAACAATCTCCCCCTCAATACACATGTTAGGGGTGATCTCAATCAACCCCGTGGAGTAATTTGCGTAAGCTCCCCTTGAGTGCAAGATCCCCTTGCTAAACTGACAAAGATCAACTCCCTTGATCCCCTACCTCTGTAGCCGTCAGCCTCCTCCCGGAGCTTCTGGCAGCTTTTGCAAAAGCTGTTGATCAAGTCGTTAAAACCTAGCCGCCAATCTTCATTCTTCTTTTAAACGAACTCCCCCCCTCAATTATGGAGCCGTTAAAAGAAGTAAACTCAATCGAATCCGTGAAGATTGGCCGTCCACAATTAACGAAGCCCCACTGGGAAATTGGTTTCGCCAAATCTTCTAAAAACAACAATAACCATAAGTGGGCGAAAAACATTCTCTCTCTACAACCGTCTTAATAAAGACGAGAGATATTCGATCCCAACAGAATCTACGACGATTCTTCAGTTGACGGAAAGACTCCCAATCCGTAGGAGGCAATAACAGCAACAAAAAAACCTCACATCTTCAATACGCCCAGGCTTGACCTACATCTCAAAAGCATGATACAGTGTGTTGAACATAATGTTCAACACATAATACAACATTCTCCATACCACACGCTGAGAACTGACATATGAACCCTTTGTGCCACTAATAACACAATAGCCATATATGTATGACCTAACAGAAGTTAAATGGGTCTGTCAAGGGATTGGGGAGCTAAAGAGATACAGATTCAGTGGCGCGGCTACCAGGCTATAAAGCGATGTGGGAGTCTTTCGATGCTATTTGGCAGCAGTTTCCTGATTTCCACCTTGAGGACAATGTGGCTCTTTTGGAGGGAGTAATGATACAGTCATCACTTGCGAAAGAGGCGCGCGACTTGATACATGAGTGTTTTAGTCATTTTTGGCTACTAAGGGCAATTTCGTAATTTCTGAAAACTGGGGAATATTTAGTGTTTTATTAGGTGACGGCTAGGGTTTGAGTTTTCTTGTGTTTAATATTGTGAGAGATTTATCCTAGGAATCCATAGAATCTTAGATTTGGAAGATTTAGGCTTTGATTTCTAATACAAAGCTTAAAGAGCAGCATTCTCTTGAAAGAGACCAATTATCTTTTGTAGTTTTTCTTTTAATCAATAAAAAATCCCATCTTTCTCTCTTTCCATCATAAAAATTCTCTTTTTATTCTAATTTCCATTGTAGATCGATCACCTCTCTCTCCCCCCCTCAACGCACTACCTCTCGTCAATGCTTGCTGATGTTTGCCACCGTCTCGGGGCTCGTAAATCATTACTAATCTTGTCGAGTTTTGTTATCCATTAGTGAAAAACTACCTACCCACACTGACCCTAAAGACCCCGTCGACCCTTTCCAACCTTTTGCAGAGCCGACCCTGATCTTTGTGGCCACTTTTCAAACTTTTACCGTATCTCTTTTAATGTTTTCATAATTTTGTGATATATTTAGTTTGTGTAATTCACTTTATTTTTACACAAGAAAATTTATCGCATGACATACGATACGCCACGATATATGATACAATAATTACAAAAAATGAAAAATTATAAAATCTTGATATGTCAACTTTACTCAAGTATCTTGTTCATCGTTGTCATGTAATTATGTGACAATTTCAGTATAAAGATTAATACGACAAGGATTATCTGTTGATAAATATAACTAAAGCATTAATAACCATCTATAATACCATATATCCAAACTGGATCCAGACACACATAGCCCAAACATTTCGGGCATTGGTATAGGTGCTAATCTAATGAGTCCAATAAATATAAACCTATTTAGACCAGAATGTGGCCTAATCATGAAAATGGAAGGATTAGTATGGCTCTTTGTCTTCTAGATGGGATGGGTCAAGGTATGAATCAAGGTTCAAAATATTGGTTTTAGTCTTAGTATCAGCCGTCGGGTTGTAATATTTGGTAACATCTTATCAAAACTCAAAAGTATTATTCAATATGTATCATGAGTAGCAAACTTTAAGTATTACTTTCTTGAATGATCTTTATCATTAGTAAATGTTGTATTTATAAATGGATCTGTTGGGATATTGAGTCACTCCTAGGTGTATTTTGATGATGTAGAAACAATTTGTTGGATACTGATTAAATTTGTGACTATAGATACCAAGTAATAGGTAGAAATATATAATAACTTCAAAGCAATGATGAAGACTTGCACCAAGAGCTAACCAATGATGAATAAAACTTACAAAGAAGCAAAGAGTCTAAAGTCCAGTGTTGAAGCTCACACAAGATCCATAGATTACAAGGAATCAAGACATGAACCAAGCTCACTTGGAATAATATCAAGATTCAAGGATTTGGTAATTTTGATGTATTTTTAGTCATGATTGATGTATTTTTAGTCATGTCTTTAGAATCATTGTACAACCATTTATTAAAGCTTCACACACTTAAAGAATCTTATAATTGTTTAAAAATATCTTTAAAATGTTTTGAAAAGATTTCCTAGGGTTATAATGCCATAACTTATGTTTCATAGATAGACTAATCGATTAAATTAACACCCAGTCAAGTAGCTGACAGATAGAACTAGACTAGTAGCATGTCAGCAAATGGTCGACTATAATTATGGACCCAGTCAACTAGTTGTTGAACACTGGTCCCTAGGAAAACAACTATGTTCAACTAGTTTATACAGAGAGTTCCCTCTCCTGCTGATAATGCTGAGCTAGTCGACCAGAGTTCACCTAGTCGACTAACAACATAGTCGATTAGTGGATGAACTATAATCGACTAGTAACTAATCGTTGGCATATAATGGTAACATTTTACTCGTCGTTTTTCTAACCATTAGGGCAGTTTGGGAATCTGTTTTAACCCGATTCACCATATATATTGAGGGTTGTTGAAGAGATTTATTATGAATGTAGTGATCGATTTTTTGAGAAAAATCAAAGTGTTTAAAAGCCTCCTAAAAGCCCGTTAAAAAGTTTTCGTGGCCAAATAATTTTAAGCTTTTAAGCAAATCTTTCTTGGCCATTTAGTTTTGATCTCCTTAAGCTTTAATCTTGATTTTACTTGAGATCAAAACTTATTTTCCTTTAGCTACTAAATACACTAAGCTTCAATTCTTAGCTATAGGAAGTTGGTAAACTCCCCCAAAGCATGGTTGGTAAACTCCTCAATTGTGAGTTGGTAAGCATTTGTTGTATTGCTTGGTGATATTTGGAAACATTCACGGATGTTGTGATTATCTTGTTGAATAAGTGTTGTTTGCAGGTGTTTTCTCACCGCTGAATTATTGACCGGAGGGCGGGAGGTCAACGCGGTCAAGGGGGACACGCGGGGACCTCTGGGATCGGTTGAAGGCACGTTCGCTCGATGAGAAACGCGCAGATCCTCGCGTCGACTTGCCGAGGGGTAGCCTCGGTGGAGCGACGACCTCCTGGTGATGGAGACGAGCGGGCTCGGGGACGAGGTTGAGGTCAAAATGGTCGTATCAGTTGCACACATCTTCCGAGCTCTACCGCTGCTGAGGTTGAGGTCGGAAGATGTAGTATAAGGGGGAGAAGTGGCTCCTTTTGTAAAATTTGTCCGACTTGCAGAGTTGGCTAGTGACAACACCTTGTCGGTCCAGGATTCGTTCGGTGGCGAGGGGAGTGACCACCGACTTACGGCCGACGAAGGGGTTGGTCGGCCAGCTGGGGGAGTGGCCCTCAGCCCTACGACCGATCTGTTCGTTCAGTGGCGAGGGGAGTGCCCCTCGACTTACGGCCGACGAATGAGTGGGTCGACTAGCTGGGGGAGTTTCTCCCAGCCTTATAGTCAATGTGGTCGGTCTGCCAGAGGAGTTGCCCCAGCCTGTGATTGACGGATCGATTGGCCCGCTGGGAGAGCTATCCACCGTCTTACAGTCAATCGAGTGATCGGCCTGCTGGGGGAGTTGCCCCAGCCTTACGGTCGATGTGGTCGGTCTGCTGGGAAAGTTACCCCCAGCCTTATGATCGACGGGTCGATTGGTCCGCTGGGAGAGCTACTCCCAGTCTTAGTCAATCGAGTCATCGACCAGCTGGGAGAGTTGTCCCCAGTCTTACGGTCGATGTGGTCGGTCCGCTGGGGGAGTTGCCCCCAGCCTTGTGTTCGACGGGTCGATTGTCCCGCTGGGGAGCTACTCCCAGTCTTACAGTCAATCGAGTCATCGACCAGCTGGGGGAGTTGACCGCCTTACGATCGATGTGGTCGGTCTGCTGGAGGAGTTGCCCCCAGCCTTATGATCGACGGGTCGATGGCCCACTGGGGAGCTACTCTCAGTCTTACAGTCGATCGAGTGATCGACCAGCTAGGAGAGTTGCCCACAGCCTTACGACTGATCCGTTCGTTCGGTTGCGGGGGGAGTTGCCCCTCGACTTACGGCCGACGAATGAGTGGGCCGGCCAACTGGGGGAGTTGCCCCAGCCTTACGGCCGATCCGTTCGTTCGGTTGCGAGGAAAGTTGCCCCTCGACTTACGGCCGATGAATGGGTGAGGACCTTGTGAAGACTTTCAAAGATTCCATGGTGGCGCTCGGTAACCACTTCGTCTGGCTCGGGTGGATGTGGGAGCAGTTTGGCAGCCTGGTCGGGGCCATTTGTCAAGTGGTAGCTTCGACGGCCCTTCGAAAGGGCTGCTCGGATGCCCGAACGAGGTCTAGACGAGCAGCTTGGTCGGCTCTATTGGTGGGGCCGACAGCTCGGCAAGCGGGGGCCCAACAGCATGGTCGGAAGAGCTGTCTGGACGCTCGGACTCGAACGACTGTGGTTTGGCCAGATCGGCCCGACCACGATCGAAGGAGATGTTTGGACGCTCGGAATCAGACGACTGTGGTTTGGCCAGATCGGCCCGGTCACGGTCGGAGGAGCTGGACGACTGTGGTTTGGCCAGATCGGCCCGGCCACGGTCGGAGGAGCTGTTTGGACGCTCGAACTCGGATGACTGTGGTTTGGCCAGATCGGTTCGGTCCGGCTCGCAGAGAGATCTCGGCATGGCCGACAACACGGAATCAAGACATGGACCAAGCTCACTTTGGACAACATCAATTCAAGGATATTGTAATTTTGAATAAATTTTTAGCCATGTCTTTAGATTCATTGTACAACCATTTATTGAAGCTTCACACTTACAAAAAACTTTTTAACTGTTTCAAAATGTCTTTAAAATGTTTTGAAAAAATTTCCTAGAGTTATAAGGCCATGACTTATGTTTTATAGGTCGACTTGTTGACTAGCTAACTGATAGAACTAGGCTACATCATGTCAGCAAAATGATCGATTATAGTTATGGACCTATTCGACTAGCTGTTGAACACTAGTCAACTAGGAACACGACAATTGTCGACTAGTTTATACAGAAATTTACATCTCCTGCTAACAATGTTGAGCTATTCGATCAGAGTTCGCCAAGTAATCAACTAGCAGTCGACTAATAACTAGCCGTTGGCCTATAACGGTAACATTTTACTAGCCATTTTTCTAGCCGTTGAAGGGCAGTTTGGAAAATCTATTTTGGCCTTATTCACCTCATATATATTATTGAAGGGATCTATTATGTATTTATTGATTAATTTTTTTTGAGAAAAATCAAGTGTATAAAAAACCTTCTAAAAGCCCTCTTAAATACGTTTTCTTAGCCAAAAGTTTTTCAAACTTTTAAGCAAAACTTTTTTAGCCATTTAGTTCTGATCTCCTCAATCTTTAATCTTGATTTTACTTGAGTTCAAAATTTGTTTTTCTTTAGCCACTAAATACACTAAGCTTCAATTCTTGGCTATATGAAGATTGTAGACTCCACGAAAGTAATGTTTATAAAATCCTCAATTGTGAAGTGGTAAGCATTTGTTTATTGCTTGGTGTTATTTGGAAAAAATCTACAGATGTTGATGTTGTGGTCCTCTTATTGAAGATGCGCGATTTAAAAATCCTCACCTGGTGAGGTGGTGAAAGTCCTCTTGTAAAGAGATAAAGAGTTGTAAATTCTTATTGTTGGCAAGGTGTTGAAAAGTTCTCGGGTTTGAGACAAGTGTAATCTTCTCTTTTGAAGAGTTTGATTACTAGAGTAAATCTCAAGTGAGTGTGGGCTGGAGGTAGCCCGAAGGATGAACCAAGATAATTGTTGTGTGTTAGCTTGCTCTCTCTTTACCTCTTGGGTTTCTATTTCATACTTGTACATTGAGTTTAATTTCTATTGCTTATATATATTTCTGCAAGTTAAGATTGTATTTATTAAGAATCAAGTTGATAACTTTAATTGATCTCTTTGGTGAAATCTAGAAAGGTTTATTTTTAAGTGCAAATTTATTTGAATAACACTATTTACCTCCTTTCTAGTGTTTTATTTGCAGAAGATTGTTGGATCATCGTTATCATTCACGAAACTATCTTCTCGTATCCCATCAAGGTGTCATCTTTATTAATTATCTAAATAATCAATTCAGCTTCGGTTTGTTTTTGTTTTAAAGTGTAATACCTTAGCGTTGTACTATAATCGAAACCATCCAATATTATATTTGTCTGGCGAAAACTTGCAGGTGAATGCTTTAACCCGATGCTAATGAAAACAAGTATATTTTTTTTATCCCTCGTATAAATCCAATCCAAATTTGCTTATATGAGCAAATTTTTTTGAAGAATTGATTTTTGACAATTGAATGAGTATTTTTCCAACCATTATATGAAATAAAATAGAATGTGTTATGAATGTGTAATGTAGGCCCAGTTATAGGCCTATGTAAGGCATATCCTATCCAGTAGCAAATTAGGAGATTGTATCGTATATGAACAATATATTCTATCATTGTATGAACTCTTCCATATTTCCCAATAAATAAAGGCATGTGGTTTTCCCCAGAAAGTACTTCACAACATGTTATCAGCACGCTCTTCCTGAAAGAGAGATCAGACGTTGCGAAAGCCACGACAGAGGATCGTGAGACCGTTGTCGTCTGGACGTCGAAGAACGAGACTTTGTTCGCGTACGGACAACTAATCAAAATCAAACATCCGTCTTCATCGATCTGGAGGTATACCTAAAGACCAGTATATTTAATCATGATCATGATGTTTATTGAGTTAAATACCTAAGATCAAATCAAAGCAAAAAAAGTTTGGGGCAGGAGGACGGCCAACTGGCCGCCAGCCCAACCCCTGGTGGAGTGCGGGGGCCGCCGCCGCCCCACCCGATCGACTGAGAAGAAAAAAACAATTTCACCCCTTAGGCCGCCAGACCCATCCCGGGCATCGGCCTACCGACTGCCCCCGCCCCTGTCGCTGCAACGACAGTACGCCTCCGCCGCCTGCGTTGGCGCCTCCACTACGACCAATCCCTAAACAGGGTTTGACCTAGCGAGCCGAAGCCCGCAACATTTTCTGGGGGCCTCGGCACAAATAAATACTAAAAACCAACTTTTTTTCTCGCCCGCAGGTTTCGGCCCGCTGGCCTGTCCAAAATCCGAGAAACGGGACTGCGGGCCAAAGCCTGCGACGATGGGCCGCAGATTTTTGCCCGCAATCCTTTAAATCAAAAAGGGAAAAAGTTATGGGCTGAAGCCCGTAGCACCATGCCGCGGGCTTCGACCCGCGAGCTACTGATTCAAAAAACAAAAGAGAAAGGGGTAGGGTTGCGGGTTGAAGCCCACAGCAATATAGCTACATGCTTCTGCCCACAGACTCGAAAAAGAAAAAAACCTTTTTGGGGGGAAAATTAAATGAAACAAAAAAGGAGGGATGGGATAGAAAGTAAATAGAAAATAAATAAAAATAATAGGGCATTGACCAGTTTTTCAATTTTTTCCAAACTAGACCACATTACCAATGCCTGTAATTTATTTTTCAGCATATTCCTTAACTATGATGCATGTTTTAGGATCATGTTAATATGCTATATATCACGAATTGTCTGGCATGTTTCTAGGATATATTTGGCTTATTCTTGTATGTATTTGCTTAATAATTATGAGGATCCAGCGACCGCTCTGCCATTAGTTATCTAATATAACGGTGTATGATGTTGCACTGTGGTCCAATTAATTATTAAGCATAAAATATTTGAATTTTCATATCATGTGAATATTATTACATGATATATGATATGTGATGAAAATGTCTTGAGCACAATTTTTGAGTGAAGAGGTATATGTGGTTTTGGGTCGCCTTTAAGTCCCACTTTTATTTTTCTACACTTTTCTTTTTTTTTTGAGAGAAAAATTGTAGTGATGAATATACTGTAATGTTCAAAACCGATGGCTACTTCCATGATGACGGCGGCCACACCCGATGAAAAAGATTTTTATGGGACCCACGTGGTTTCCAAAGTTGTACCTTTTATTTATGTAAAAGGTACTGTATAATTTGGACTATAGACATTATTTTTTAGTGGTGGACTGATCGATCCACAAAATTAGCCTATTTTCTCTTGAAGCAGGATTCTTGAATTTAGCCCTGAGCAATAATTCTATCTTGAAAAATAAATAATAATAAGATCATGCCTGACGTCATGACTTGACAGAATAAGTGAGATATATAATAGTGCATGACAATCGTGTCCTTGCATTTGTCCCCTTGATGCATGTTTCTTATTCCACAGCCGAAAAAGAAAAAGAAAAACTAGAAGAATAGAAACAGGAGGAGCTCACACCCTAATATCCATCTCCCTAGTAAGGATATTGTTTCTTCTTCTAGAAAAATTTATAAAAATTGGACAATAGAAACAAGGGAGCTCACGTCTTTGTATCTGTCTCATAAATAAGGCTAATGTTTCATTCTTTCCAAAAAAGTTATAAAAATGGAAACATGGTGAACACAGAAATTACAAGAAACAAAAAAAGGGAAAGGAATAAAAAGTATATCTCGACAAGAAATAGTAATGGCTAACTAAGTCCAGTAAGGTCTGGCAAGATCTATATAGGTCGTTGGTGTAAAATATGTTAAAACAATTGCAAGATTTATATAAAGCCCGTCTAAAGACGAAAACTGAAATAAATGTAGCTATTGTATACTTAGCTATTCTTCGAGCACATAAAGATTTTGAAAACAATAATTTAATTGACTAGTTGCCAACGTATAGTTGTTAGCAGTACTTTTTACTACATGTTATAGGTTGCATAAAATTATAGTTCCATGCACTGATATAAATCGTATGAAATGTTTTCCTTACACACCATAGTTTGAGATACAATGGGCATGTTTTTACGCATTGAAGTATATGTTGCAATTAAATGGTTATGTTTGGTATAAGTTTGACTCAGTGAACTGGTCAAAAATTGTGGATAACTTTACCATCCACATGATCCCATATGCGCATGTTATCAAACGCATCTCACCCTAACGATAGTATCGAAGTACTATCATGTAACTTCTGACTTGAGGATCAATCATTGCAAACATGTAAACTCCTGAACAAAACATGATGCCCAGTACTCTCAGAAAACATGGAAAAAGAAACTCACCAAGTTTCAAGGATATTCATTGATACAAAATCCATATTGACTTTGACAGAATAAATACTAAATATTTGTATAGAATGAATGAAGAGAATTAATGGCATGACGACTATACTTAAGCGTTTGAATGTACCTTCAAAAAGGTCCACACCATACAAAATTCGAAGAATGAAGCAAAATTACCAGAGCATACAAATGTGCCGGGACTCGTATGCGTTTATACTTTGATACGAGTGGTTTAGACACACGGGATCGGTGATGATACACCCCATCATATCCCAATACCATGAATATAATCTGAAAAACACGAAGATTCTTCAGAAGGGTAAATCTACATATCTCACTTATTATGGAGTAAAACTAATCATGAAAATATCTTCATTAAAATGAAATGATGAGACTTTTCCCTTGAGAGTACTTGAGGGATATTTATGGATTTATCCACTCCCCGTGAAGGGCAGATAAAGTATCTTACCGTAATTATCAATGTATACTCTAAATGGTCATAAGTAGGCCTATTATCCAACCGCAGTCCAGCTTTTCTAAAGCTATTAGAACAAATTATCAAAATTGTGGTACATTGGATAATACTGGGATATAAATAATAATTTGCAACTGGAATAAATATTGAACACCCTGCAGTATGTGTTCACCCCCAAAATGGGTTGTATGAGTCGATTATTAAAACGACTCTAATGGATTACACATTCGTTGTTAATAAAGTTGCAGTATGTGACTGCATGAAGACATGCAATCTTGCATGCTGCTTCATTAATTGGAGTCAGACCTTCTGAGAGTCAGAGTTACTCTCCAATACAACTTGCACACGGAAAACCACTAAATATTTCTCATTTGAGAATTTTTGGTTACGTAGTTTACATCCTTATAGTACCACCATAGAGAAAAAATTAGGACCTCAACGCCGTCTTGGAATCTATATATGATTTAATTCCCCTTAGATAAAAAGATACCTTGCACCCCAAATGGGGGAGGCGTTAAAAGCATGTCTCGAAGACTGTGCATTGATATGTCCACATTCTCAGTACCAGGCTCAACTCGGTTGAAGCATAAAGCTCCACTGATCATTAAAAATATCAAAAATATACAAAAATCTATGATCTGAAAATTATGAAATGTGATAATGTGATCCTGAAGATCCTCCACATTCAAGAAAACTATTCAATAGTTATTGGACATAGTTACTGACAACAAGAAAATTGTCAGATCACACATCCGTGCTGCTAACACTCCAGATAGGATTGACATCCCCGAGAACGGATACAATCCACCAGCAACAGAAGTGATTGTTCCTCAGCTAAAAAGAGGCAGACCGCCAGGCCTCAAGGATGAAATTCCTAGAAAGAGAAAAACTCAAGGATGCCTTGAGACAATACCACCACAGAACAATGAGCTCATGTCCATACCATCATCCCTCCCGGAAGCCCACGAAGAGGAGAATCCAGGAGAAATTGAAATATCATTAAATTTTTTGCGTATAAGGAAGGTGTTGGATAGAAATAACACAATTGTCGACAATATATTCACATTTCATATTGTCACTTACATCCCAAAAGCGGAGATAATTATATAATTATATAGCATCGATCCAGACTACGTTGCTAAAATGAAAACGTAGAGATTGGTCAATATGGAATGAGGCGATAAAAGCTGAGCATGACTTGCTTATGAAAGGTGAAGTGTTCAGATCTAAAATTTAAACACCAAAAGGCGTCAAACCTGTGGGTATAATGAGTATTGTATAAATATAAATATAAGTATAAAACGTATGCTATATAATACAGCCTATAGCTCAAGGTTTTTTCGCTGAAACTTCGGAATAAACATATAATATAAGGTTGACTCACTTATATAAATGATGCATCAAACTCCCTGACTATAGTTCTGAATACCTTACGATTTGTCAAAGGAGATTCTGGATATGCTGTTATTGGATGTTGTGATAGCATACCTTTATGGATATCTTGATAAAGATACATTCCTCATTTCCTTAAATGCCTAAATAGACTCAGTGACGTCTATTCTATTGAAGAAATAATAAAATGTGGTACAACCAAATGAGTCCCTTGACGAAGCAAGGATTTCCACTAAAGCTTATCTTTGCATCTTTATAAGAGCAAAGTACATGATTTGAGATTATAGTTGTAAACAACTTAAATCTCATCGGATCTCCTAAATAGAAAATAGAACTATCTGTTCAAGTCTGACTATTAGATATGATATGAAAGACTTAGGCAAAATAAAGACGTCATGTCTCACAGATTTATTATCCAAATAATAAAATCATGTTACATTAGACTTCATGCACACAGAGTGTGTTGAAGAATTTACACACGGACCATTTTCATCCACTAAGTATACCTATGGTGGTACATTCACTGGATGTACATAAAGACCCTTTCCGTCAGCTGAAAGAGGAGGATGATATTCTTGGTCCTGAAGTCCCTTATCTAAGTACAATTGGAGCACTTTTTTATCTGGCTAACTGCACGCATCCTGATATAGCATTTACAGTAAATTTACTAGTCAGATACAATGTTGTGCATACGAAGCGCCATTGGACCGGAGTTAAGCATTTTCTGTGCTACCTTCAAGGGTTAACAGATTTGGACTTAAAATAATCATCTTCCATACTGGTTGGCCATGCAGATGCATGTTACAGGCATGATCCCCATAATGAGAAGTCACAAACTGGATACGTGTTTACATACGGTGGGACAGCCATCTCCTGGAGATCTGCAAAGCAAACTATGAAGGCGACATCATCTTATCATTCTGAGATCCTCACCATTCCTGAAGCAAGCCGAGAGTTTGTTTGGTTGCGCCAGTGGTATATCACATCCTAGTGACGACTGGGTCAAAGACTAGTGATTTGGAGCTGACCGCATGGTCTAAAGACCATGCTGCATGCCTACCCCAGTTTTGAGAAGACCACATCAGAGGCAACAAAACAAAGCACACTGTTGGGAATGAGGGTTGTAGCCACTAGGGTGGCAATTTTGTAGTTATATGGCCCAATGGGTAATTTTGCAAATATGGTCAATCTAAACCTATATCTAGGTGAAGGGGTTAGTGTGAGGTATGAAGAGAATGGAAAAGAATAGTAGGGTTTAGAATTTAGGAGTTTAGGAGTAGATTTCTAGTGTAGATCCTGGGAGAGTGGTCATCTTCTCGAATTGAGACCCGTATTTTGTATTCCTTTTTTTATCTAATCAAATCCCCTTTCTCCCCCACCACCTTTCTCATCAATTGGTATCAGAGATCAAATCCTCATCAATGGGGCAAGAGGAAATGTTGCTAGCAATGTTGGCGGAGATACAATCCCTAAGGACGGAAGTAGCGAGGATGTCGGTGTTGGATACAACGTAGTTGGACACAACGATATCGTGATTTCTTGTTTGATGATAACAAACCTTCATGAATATTTTTGATGTATTTGTTACGTGTTTTTAGGGCCAAATAAACATGGAGCACATAGTGGCAAACTTGTGAATATTGATCAATAGCAATCTTGCAAATTGATATTAATGGCAGAGATGTAAATACGAGAAAGAGATGTGAATCTCGTGATTAAAAGAATTGGACTTGGTCAACGTGACATGAAGGGATAAGAAGCTAAATTCAAAAAGAGAATCCAATCAAGTTCAAATCAATTTGGCTTAAGAGACTTTGACTTGGTCAAATTTGGTTTAATTTGGATACAAAATAGATTTAATTTGGATACAAAAAGAGTTCTATTATTCATAGGAGGTTGACCAAGTTCATTGGACTACGGAGAGAGAGGATGAGAACATATCAATTCAAATCTATTGAAAGGAGTTTTGATTCAATCTAAATACTTGGGTCCATCCACTATAAATACAACTCATATTCCTCATTGGAAAAGCCAAGGAGAATACAAGAGAGGGCCTGCCATAATAAAACCTATTTGCTACAAGCCAAAGAGCCTCCTTGCCGCAAGTATCCACAAGCCAAAATCTCTTTTTGCTGCAAGATCTTCAAGCCTCCATCTTCAAGCAAAGTCTCCTTCAAATTCAAAAGCCAAGGTCATCTTCAATTGTCATAAGCTTTTTCATCACAAAGCTATCTTATCAAGTCATCTCCAAGCTAAGAAGCCACACAAGCAGCATCTTGCAGAAAAACCGTATCATCATCCTATGCCGCAAGCTCCTCATCGGAGAAATACCATAGACTTCAACTCCTTGACGCAACCTTACCATCAAGCTTAAAATACAGCCTTGCGGCAAGAATCAAATCTCATCTCCTTCAGGCTATAGAGCCCATCATCTGCATTGCCGCAAGTCATATTTTGAACTGCACACAAACCTGCAAGCTCCAAGTCCCCCTTAAGCATTATCTTTCAATGGCCGGTTCCTGATGCCGAATATTTGAAAAGCTCATGGTCGTCAATCAATTAAAGAGGGGCCACACAAAGAACCAGAGCACAACTCCTCATTACCGAGTCTCCAGAGTGTTACCGTGATCGTCCTTGCAAGTTGTCGGCTACCATCTAATCTACAAGCCGCCGACAACCATCTTTTGCTGCCATCGTGAACTACTCCTGCTGCCATCATGGAGTACATCGTGACTGCTGTAAGTCTCTTGCTGTCAAAGTGTTCCTCATCGCCAAAGCCGCAGCAGAAATAGCCAGCAACTTCATCTTCCTCCGACCGTTGCGACATCACCTTGCCAACAACTTCAACCCGCAGTATCCACACGGCCACGACACTCTCCTCACACGGTCGGATCGCCATCCTCACACAGTCGCATCACCATCCTCACACAGTCGCATCACCATCCTCACCATCCTCATCGCCAAAGCCGCAGCAGAAATAGCCAGCAACTTCATCTTCCTCCGACCGTTGCGACATCACCTTGCCAGCAACTTCAACCCGCAGTATCCACACGACCACGACACTCTCCTCACACGGTCGGATCGCCATCCTCACACAGTCGCATCACCATCCTCACACAGACGAGTCATCATCTTCACACGGCTGTAGCTCTAACTCCTTGCTGTGGTGAAAACTCCTCTGCCTGCTGCCTTGATTCATGAGATTGCTGATGAGAAGAGCCCCTTGATGCCGTGACTCCTAGTTGCCGTCAACAAGATCTCTACCGTAACATGAAGAAATTGCTACATCCTCATTGGCCGAGCTTGAAGTTTGAAGAAATTGCTTTGTGCACAGCCCTTTGTAAATCTCAGATACACTAAAACTGCTATACACACAGACCACTGCAGTTTAAGTTTGCGCAATCAACTTTGAGGTGCGGTATCGTGAGATCAAAACATCAGATTGGGACATCATTTGCGTCAGAGCGTAGCTGACGACGTGCTGACTGACAGGGACTACTAAAACATTACAAACTGAGCGCTCTAAACTGAATCTCCTTTATATTTGTGATATTGTTTGGTAGATCTTTGTGTTTGTTTTTAGTTTTCGTTTTTGGGGTTATTTTGGGCTCTTGACTGGTTAGGGCTAGTCAAGGGAAAGTTTTTGGTAGAATAGTAGTGTTCGATACTTTGGGGAGTGAGATATAGACTTGGTGAACTGAGTGTTGGGGCACGAAGTTCTGTATGGTTTGTATCATGACATTATTATTCTAGTGATTACTTTAGGGCTGGAGTATGTCGGAGGCGATCGAACCAGGGTAAATATCGTGTGCACTCTGTGTTTGCTTTCGCTTTATTATTTCTGTACCATATTTGCTGTGTGACCATTTGATTGTTTAGGCAAATGTTTTTTAAATATTCGCGAAAATATTTTATAAGCATATTCATCACCCTCTAGGCTTAGATCACGATCCAACAAGTGATATTAGAGCAGGTTAGAAGATCTAAACTAGAGAATCATGAATATTTCTGATTCAGCTTTTGCTGAAGGTCAGTCAACAGTTAGACCCCCTAAGTTTAATGGCGTCACAGATTTTGCATATTGGAAAACTATGATGAAAATATATCTTATGTTAGTTGATTATGATGTCTGGAACATTTTTAAAAAGGCTATCCTCCTCATGCGATGAAAATAGAAAATATTGAAATTCCTAAGCCTGAAGATAAGTGGGATAACAATGATAAGAAACTATATTCTTTGAATGATAGAGATATGAATGCTATTATTTGTGCTTTACATAAAACTGAATTTAATCGTGTTTCCCAATGTCTGACTGCGCAGGAAATTTGGCATACACTGGAGGTGACTCACGAAGGAACTTCACATGTCAGGAGTCCAGATTGGCCCTTCTAAGCACAGAGTATGAAAGTTTTCACATGAGACCATCAGAATCTATCAAGGAGATGTACGCCAGATTTACAGTCATCGTCTACAACTCAAAGGCCCTTGGAAAGCCATACTCAAACTTGGAGCAAGTTAGGAAAATTCTAAGAGCGATGCCTAGCACTTTTCGTCCTAAATTTACAGCTATCCAAGAGGCCAAAGATCTGTCAAAGTTGAGCTAAGAGGAACTCAATGGAAATTTGATGTCGCATAAGCTTGAATTGAAGATGACCGAATCTGGAGAAAAGGAGGAGAAATCTGAGGCTAAGAGGTCGAAGACTTTAGCATTTAAAGCCATTGAAGAAAGCGATGAAGAGTTTGATGAGGCACAAGCGTTGACGGTGAGAGGATTTACAAGTTACATCAAGACTCCGCAGGAAAGTGCTGAAATGATAAAAAGGTTCAATCGTTTCAATAAATTTAATCCTGCAAATAATTCTTCTAAGCAGAATACTGCTAATTCAGTGCAATGTTTTTATTACAGGAAACAAGGCCATTTCATGAAAGATTGCCCTGTGATGAAAAGCAACTATGTGGAGAAGAATGGGAAATCACTTGTGACAACATGTGATGAGGATAGCGAAGACGAACCACAAGATGAGACGGACAATACTTCTCTCTGTTTAATGGGAGATCTTGATGAGGTACAATTTTGTTCAAAACATGAGCTTGTAACTATTTGTGGAATGCATGCTGAAATTGATAGGTTAGAATCCAATGTTAAATCACTTACAGAAGCAAACTATGACCTACAACAAGAAAAATATCACGTCTCTTGACGAAGAATAACTGAAAATTGAAATGAAAACACTTAAGGCCACACTTGCAAAGATTAGAAAAGAAACCCACATTGTGCAAGCAACCTTAAAGTGTAACACATGCCCTAAGATAGAGACAGAAAATAAATCATGCCAAGAAAAATGACCATGATGGAAAATGAGAATAAAGAGCTCAATGAAAAATTGATTAAGGAAGAATCTAAAAAGCAAGGTCTTAATGAAAAGATAATTTTGTTGGAGATGAAAGAAAGGAGCTAAAAGAAAAATTGACCAAGACAGAAACTGAAAATAAAAATCTTAAAGAAAAATCTATAGAGACAATGAAGAAAGCAGAAAATTTGAGAAAGAATGAAGATGATAAAAAAAAGGCTTTTATGAGTAAATGATAGTTGCTTGTGAACGAAAATCTTTATTTAAAATCCAAAGTCACAAACCTAGAATTGACCATAAAGAAATTCGGTGTTGGAAAACAATCCTTGGATATTATTCTTGGAAATCAACTATATGGCAATATGCGAGGACTTAGATATGGGTTGAAGTACGTTGAAAAGCCTAAAATTAAGAAAGTTCACATGAGCAAACGAAAGTTAGAAATATTCATGCAAAGTGCTTTACATGTAGATGTGTTGGTCATACTTCTCATCGTTGCATATATATAGGAACAAAAACATAAAGTTTAAACAAATATGCCTTCCTAAAAATTTGATGACTAATATGAGTGGACCTTGTTGGATTCTAAGGTCACACATATCATCTTCCATGTAGGTAAGATGAAGAGGCAATGAACTATGAATTTGACGTCGCAGTTCATTAAAGTTCCTTGGCCAAATGACAACTCGAAGGTATGATTTCTTGTTTGAGCTCATGGTATACCTTCATAGATTTTTTGGTGTGTTTTCATTTTTAGTATGATTTTTTAGTGTTTATTTTTTGGTGTGTTTTTTATTCTTTTTGAGTGATAGAAAAACTTTGAAAACCAAATATATATATATAATTTTAAAAACAAAAAACTTGAAAAAGTGCAAAATTTATAAAGACCGAGCTTATTGTTTATCTCTCTTTTGTTTATCAAAATTGCATGTTTGAATGATATTCATATCTATGTAGAAATCTTGTATTATTGTCATGACTATAATTGCATATTAGACTTTCTAAATGATCATGACATGTTCAATAATTGAATAACTTGATTTCTACATCTTCATATTCCACCTTCACAAGATTTATTGTTATTGTGCATATAAAATTGTTTTCATGAAATATGGTAAAGTGTTTGAAAGTGGATGAATTAAAAAAATGTTGAAAAACATATTATTCTACGGGATATGAAGTATCTTGCCTTGGATAAAAATTAGAGCTCATGAAAAGAAAAGAAAAACAATGAACAAATAGAAAATAATTAAGAAAAGAAGAAAAAGAGCTCCGTATGAAAAATGTATATGGTCCATGGCAATGATACAACCCACGGGTATCCAACTTATGTTTTAAAGATTAAATTTTTAACATTGATGTTATATCCGTCAAGCAATGCCACCCCTCATCTAAGAGTCCTTATAGCCTATGTATGGGTGTTGGTACCTTGAACTCATGCTTCATGAGGTGGGAAAACTCAATCCTAAAGGAAGGTATGATCTTTGGAAAGTTGGTTTGTTTTGGTTGATTTTCATGAAACGTCTCCCTATATGTTGTAACTTTGAATCATCACATGAGCACGAGGTGTATTAATCATTGTTATGATATTAATTGAATATCAAGTGATTATTTTTAATATCTTAATGCGATCATATGTCTTGATTAATAATGTTCTATTTTTACATTGCATATGATATGGACTTCTTTGGTGCTTTTTTGATGATAACAAAAGGGGGAGAAAATGAGATAGATATGATCATGGTGAGCAACTTGATAGTGGGAGCATGTCAATAGGGGGAGCAACACTTGAATATGGTTTAATATGGTTTATATCTTTTTAACATGCATCAACACACTTCACAAACACATATCATATCACGATGATATCATATTGAGCTTATTGATCAAATCTTATTGCCGTTTGTCATCATCAAAAGGGGGAGATTGTTGGATACACCGTAGTTGGATACAACGATCTCATGATTTCTTATTTGATAACAAACATTCATGAATATTTTTGATATGTTTGTCAATTGTTTTCAAGGCCAAATAAACATGGAGCACATAATGGCAAACTTGTGAATGTTGAACAGTGGCAATCTTGAAAATTGATAGTAATGGCAGAGATGTAAATACGATCAATAGATGGTAGTCTCCTGATTAAGAGAATTGGACTTGGTCAACGTGACATGGAGGGATAAGAAGCTAAATTCAAAAAGAGAATCAAATAAGTTCAAATCAATTTGGCTTAAGATAATTTGACTTGGTTAAATTTGATTTAATTTGGATTCAAATTAGAATTAATTTGGGTACAAAAAGAGTTCGATTCTTCATAGGAGATTGTCCAAGTTCATTGGACCAAGGAGAGATGATGAGAACATATCAATTCAAATCTATAGAAAGGAGTTCTGATTCAATCAAAATAGTTGGGTCTATCCACTATAAATACAACTCCTATTCCTCATTGGAAAAGCCAAGGATAACACAAGAGAGGGCCGGCCAAAATAAAACCTAGTTGCTACAAGCCAAAGAGCCTCCTTGCCGCAAGCATCCATAAGCCAAATTCTCTTTTTGCGGCAAGATCTCCAAGCCTCCATCTTCAAGCAAAGTCTCCTTCAAATTCAAAAGCCAAGGTCATCTTCAATTGCCATAAGCTTTTTCATCACCAAGCTATCTCATCAAGTCATCTCCAAGTCAAGAAGCCACACAAGCAGCATCTTTAAGAAAAACCTTATCATCCTATGCCGCAAGCTCCTCATCAGAGAAATACCCTAGCCTTCAACTCATTGCTGCAACCTTACCATCAAGATTAAAATACAGCCTTGCTACAAGAATCAAATCACATCTCCTTCAGGCTATAGAGCCCATCCTTTGCATTACCGCAAGTCATATATATTTGAACTGCACACCAACCTGCAAGCTTCAAGTCCCCTAAAGCATTATCTTTCAATGGCTGGCTGCTGATGCCGAATATCTGAAAAGCTGGTGGTCGGCAATCAATTAAAGAGGGGTCACACAAAGAAGCAGCGCACAACTCCTCATTGTCGAGTCTTCAGAGTGTTGCCATGATCATCCATGCAAGCTGCCGGCTACCATCTAATCTACAAGCCACCGGCAACCATCTCTTGCTGTCATCGTGGAGTACATCGTGACTGCCGTAAGTCTCTTGATGTCGAAGTGTTCCTTATTGCCAAAGCCGGAGCAGAAACAACCAGCAACTTCATCTTCCTCCAACCGCTGCGACACCACCTTGCCAGTAACTTCAACCCGCAGTATCCACACGGCCACGACACTCTCCTCACACGACCGGATCGCCATCCTCACACAGCCGCATCGCCATCCTCACAAAGACGAGTCATCATCTTCACACGGCCGTAGCTCCAACTTGCTGTGGTGAAAACTCCTCTGCCTACTGCCTTGATTCATCAGACTGCTGATGAGAAGAGCCCCTTTTTGCTGTGACTCCTTGTTACCAACAACAAGATTTCTACCGTAACGTGAAGAAATTGATGGCGTCAATCCTTGTTGCCCGAGCTTGAAGTTTGAAGAAATTGCTTTGTGCACAGCCCTCTATAAATCTCAGATACACTAAAATTGATATACACACAGACCACTTGAGTTTAAGTTTGCGCAATTAACTTCGAGGAGTGGTATCGTGAGATCCAGACATCAGATTGGGACATCGTTTGCGTCAGAGCGTAACTGACGATGTGCTGACTGACAGGGACTACTAAAACATCACAAACTGAGCGCTCTAAACTCTCTATCTCATTTACATTTGTGATATTGTTTGGTAGATCTTTTTGTTTGTTTTTATTTTTCGTTTTTGGGGTTATTTTGGGCTCTTGACTGGTTGGGGCTAGTCAAGGGAAAGTTTTCGCTAGAGTAGTAGTGTTCGACACTTTGGTGAGTGAGATATAGACTTGGTGAGCTTAGTGTTAGGGCACAGAGTTCTGTATAGTTTGTATCTTGACATTATTATTCTAGTGATTATTTTAGGGTTGGAGAAGGTCGGGGACTACCGAACCAGTGTAAATATCGCGTGTACTATGTGTTTGCTTTCGCTTTATTATTTCTGCACCATATTTGCTCGGTGACTATTTGATTGTTTAGGCAAAAGGTTTTTTATATTCGCAAAAAATATTTTATAAGCCTATTCACCCTCCCTAGGCTTAGATCACGATCCAACAGTCAAAAACTCTTCTGGAAAAGGTTTCGATGGCAGAAGAGTCGGTGAAGCGGCTCTTTCGCGAGTGGAAGGAAGCCGTGGAGGAAGAAGAGGCCCACGAACCAGATCTTACTCTGGAGAGCCGCGTCAACCAAACTCCGGAGGCGGTGGCCTTCCCCGTGGTTGCTGCAACTCCGGCGACCCCCAGAAGACTGCCACAGCCACTGCGACCCCCAGAAGACTGCCTTAGCCATGAAGACCCGCAAGAGAGCCTCGCTGGCCCCCCAGAGGGCCTCGCCGGCCATGGCGACCCCCTAGAGGCCCACAGCAGCTCCGGCGAGCCCTCTGGGGGGCCTCTGCGACGCGGGCAAACCCCCGGAAGAGAGCAACGAAGCGCATCGAGCGTCGCCGGCGGCGGCTCCGGCGACGTCTTGGACCGCTGCCACCACAATCTCAACCCTCTCTTCCGAGAGAACCAAGAGCAGCCATCGTCGTGGCCAACGGACGTCGGTGTTGTCGGAAAAGGCAACTGACGACGACGACAAGGGTTTTTGAGCGTCGCCGGCACCGTCGTCGGTGACATCTTGGACTGCCACCACCACCATCCACTTCGCCTCGGCCAGGTGAACCCATCAGGACTATTTTTGCCGGAAACGGCCGGAGAACTCGTCGAAAAACTTCATCTGCACCGACAAGCTGGTGGTAGCTCAGGATCGGCTAGATCCAATCGATCCCGAGCCGGCTCTAGCCGAGCCAACGGATCCAGCCGGCTCAGCTGAGCCGTCGGCTCGAGCCAGCTCAGCCGATGAACGGTGCTCCTTTTCAATTTTTTTGGATTTTCGGCTGATTTTCTGCGCGGCTTCCGAATTTTGACGTTTTCGGGCCCGTTTGGAGTCCAAATTTAGGACGGAAAGAGCCACTACGTAGAAGACTTGGCCACAGACACTTCCCCGCTCCTGCAACAACGTTTTGAGGAAGATGAAGCTTGTGGGTGTCCTTTTGATCCAGGAGGAGGCAAGGAGAGATGCTTCAACACTCGGAAAATGCACTCGTGGACTTTATGCACCACCTTCAGGACAAGGTGGTTTTTAGGGGCGGAGTAGTGTTGGGAACGATGGTTGTAGCCACTAGAGTGGTAATTTTGTAGTTATGTGGCCCGAGGGGCAATTTTGTAAATAGGGTCAATACAACCCTATATATTTATGGGTGCAGGGGTTAGTGTGAGGTATGAAGAGAATGGAAAAGAATAGTAGGGTTTAGAATTTAGGAGTTTAGAGTAGATGTATCCTGGGAGAGTGGTCCTCCTCTCGAATTGAAGCCTGTATTTTGTATTCCTCGTATTATCTAATCAAATCCCCTTTCTTCCCTACCACCTTTCTCATCACACACCTCTTCAGAGCTCTTTTGGATTTAGCAGATGCAAAAGAATAGTGATATCTGTGATTTGTACATATTTCTTCGAAATGTTATAAATAGGATTAATGGAAAATGCATAAGAGATCTGAAAGCTTAAGAGCTTGTATAGATTAGGAGGAGTTAAAGAAGAATTGAACTCATTTTCCTTAGCTATGGTTTTTCCCACAGAGTTTTCCATAGCCAACGGATTTAACAAGGTAAATCCCATTAACTCTAGATCAAAACGTATTCGCCCCTTGTGATACTCACATAATGCTCAGAATCTCGAAATATTCATGAGTATGAGTTCACACGTGTAATGGGATAAGGGGGAGAGTTATGAATGTGTTATATAGGTCCAGTTATTGGCTCATGTAAGGATATCATATCTAGTAGCAGATTAGGAGTTTGTATCCTGCATGACCAATATATCTTACCATTGTATGAACTCTTCCATATTCTCCTATAATAAAGGCCCGTGGTCTCTCCCAGAAAGCACTTCACAATAGAATATAAATTTTGATTATTCAAACCACGACTCTTTTCTTACGTTAGTTATTAGTATTGTTGGTATAAGCTATTTTTGAATATATCGTATCAACATGTTTAAAATAAGGTATTATGTAAGTGATACAGATTGATATCAGCCAAGCTTTAAAACCTTGGTCATCCAGTAGTAGCTAAGATGGACCTAACCCCGAACATTAAACAAAGGGAAAGAACCAATTTGACCCAAAAACTTGAGCTATTGAATACTGGCTCCAACTTTCTATCCAAATCCATCACAATTTTCCTATTTCTTTCCGATGTTGGACTATACTCAAATATGTATATCCCAACAATCTCACCCTTTATTTGTGAGTACACCTCAATTATTCGCCCGCAATTTTCATTCAAGTCCGTTTTTTTATATTTCTTTCTGATGTGGAACTATACTCACATAAGAATATCCCAACACCTCTAATCCTTATCCCAGAGCAACTTCTCCAAAACTGTTGCCATCCCCCACTCTCTTCTTATCGATTATTCTCCACGCTTATTTAATCTCATCCTAACCATCTTACAATTCAACATGTGATTTTCCATCTGTGTTGCTATTCCATCTGTCTTACAATTAGGGTCAGGTATTGAATAAATTATGGCTTATGGCAGGAATTAGGGTCAGGTAAATGATTGAGTGAACCTCCATAAAAAGACTTATTCATGAAGATGATAGGCCGAGGAAGCTCATTACTCAAGTATGTAAATGATGCAAAATAGATGATAGCAATTGGGAACATTAGTTGAATGATTATTATAGATACCCGGAAAGAAAGACAAAAGATGACCACGGCAGAGGAAAAACAACAACAAAAACACTGGCGAGAAACTCATCAATATCTGACATCTACATCTCTAACAACTTGCATAAATCCAACCTCTATGACATAAATGAGAAATGAACCAAGAGATCTACACCAGTATCATCAACCTTAGGCTAGTCTATAGTCCAGATCTTTTGAGGATACAGTTCCTTCATATGAGGTGCAAAAGAAAGCGATTATTTTACTGATCACAACATCAATTTCCAAAAGCTTTAAATCACACATCTTTTCCTCAAACCATCCAACTAAACCACCATCACTTCAGTCATCAACACTAAGAAAATCTAAAATCTACCAATCAAACAAACAATAGAATCCCTTAATCATTTGTGAATCACATCATCAACCGAAGCATTATCCACCAACAACGCTCAGCTTAAATACGATAAAAAGATAGCAGATAAAATCAAAGCACAAAAACATTTGGATCTCCGCTACAAATCAATCAAACAACCAATGGAATCACAAAAAATCTCTTATCTTCACAACAATTAACAAAAACCCACAACAAGATATAAACAAGGAAACAAGATTTGAGATGAGAGATGCATACCATCCCCTGAGAAATGAGAGGCATGAGTCCTCATGATGCTCATGCTTGTGATAATACACTTGGGCTGGAAGTAGCGGAGGTGCTGGCGGAGGTGCTGGCAGGCTGTCATCATTGAAATACCATTGATATCCACACCCAGGAGGCCCGAACCCAGTGTGTGGAGGTGATGGGTAAGGGTGAAAATATCCTGAATCCAAGAATCAAATCACATCAATTGAAAAAATACCCAATTAAATCAAAACAAGGGGGGAAAAATAAAGAATACCCATGAGGGAAAGTGCATAGTTGAGGGAAGAATTGGAGCAATCCATGAAAATAGAATGAAGGGAAGATGAGCATTTGCCTGAAGGGGGTTGGCTCTTGTTGATAACTCATGATTGGGCTTTTTTATTTCATTCTTATTCTCTGCTTCTTTGTCTCGTTCCCTGCTTGATCCTTGTTGCTATCTTTGTGATGGAGCCATGCAACAGAGTGTACAGTACTACTCAAGGATCCAATGACCAGATGTTGGTTTTTATTTGAAGGAAGATGAAAAGGGTGAACAGAGGCAGGTTGTAGAAGTGAGGAGGTGTGAAATTACGGGATGACATTTGCACTCCCTTATATTCTTGCTGCCTCTGTGTTCCCGTGACTTCAGTTCAAGGGGGCAATGACGGGCTGTGTGGATCGTTCGAATTTCTGTGTCATCACAGTTTTCTTGCTGTTATGAGTGAGTGGGACTTATGGTCTCCCCTTCCTCATTATCCATCATAACACGACACTATCATGTAGTGGCGTGAACCTTTAGAGTCTGTTCTTTTGGCTGGAATAGAGACGGGAATGGAAATGAGGACACTATTCATCTAGTGTTCAGCCTATTCCTTGGCTTCATTTCATGTTTGTGTTCTTTTGGTCATTGGAATAGAATCCTAAGTGCATTCAAAAATTGCGAATCATGGGTGCTTTTGTATTCCTTGGTTTTTGATGGGAATACAATGGAAAGTAGGGAATATGTGGTGCCCACTCTCTCATCTCTCTCTCCCCTCCAACTCACCACCTTTCAACTTTCTCATTCCAACTCTCAAACCCCAAAAGAACACAAGAATAAAAAGTGGACCCCACTTTCTATTCCAAAACCCACTTTCTATACTCCATTCCACCCAAAAAAACACAAAACTGTTGTGAGTTGAGGGAGGCCTTTTGGCCTCCCTCCACTCATCATCTCACCATTACTTCCCACTAAATTAGTGGAGAGTCCCTTGGACTCCTAAAACCTATTCTCAATGAATATATAGAGAGCCATGGCTTGTGCCATGGCTACTTTGAATGAGAGATTATTTTACTCTTCTTCCAATCTTCTTTAACACGTTATCAGCACGTTTTCTCTAATTTCTTTGAGCTTTTCATCACGTCTCTCTCAAAAATTAAACCCCTAAACGCGCGAAGGAATCTGTTGTTGCGGCGAAGCTTTGCGGGGATTTTCTTTGGAGCATATCGGGAGCGGAATTATCTACGGATTTTTATTTGCACAATCTTCCCTAGATCTTTGATCTAAAGGTAATTTCTTCTCGATCTCGTAGATACCTACATAATGTAGTAAGCGAAGATTTTACATAGCCAATTCTATAGGCTTGTATTAATCTGCACCATTTTGATAATAATCAAAAATAAAATAAAATAAAAACAACCCAAAAACCCTTTCGACTGCCCCTGCATGAGGGACCTATGGCGTTCCGCACCCCCCAATCGGCGGTGGGGGTCTCCGCTCGTCCCCCCTCCCCCCCACAAGGGGGGCCTCTGACTTCTCACCCCCCCAGAAGGGGGGTTCCGTTTGCACACACACACACACACACCCCCCCCGGCGCGCCATGGGGATGGGTCTCTGCCGGATCCGAGGGAAACGCCCCCCCGTGGGGGGATCTCCGTCTGGCGCCCCCAGATGGGGAGCCCTGTCGCCGCCCGCCCCCCTCCCCCTGGACGGAGGGGCCCTGTCGCCGCCCGCCCCCTCCCCCTGTACGGAGGGGCCCTGTCGCCCCCCCCCCCCCCCCCCCCCCCCCCGCGACGGGGGGGCCCTGTCGCCTCCCCCCTGGACGGAGGGGGGCTCCGGCGATCAAACCCCCCCCCGTGGGGGGGGGGGGGCCTCTGGCTATCCCCCCCCCCGTTGGGGGGCTCCAGGCGTTTACACGCCCCCCCCAAAGCGAGGGGGGCCTCTGCTGAGCCGCGCCGCCCTTCCCCCGAAGGGGGGCCTGTCTCGCGTCGCCCTTTCCCCGAAGGGGGGCCTGTCCCGCGCCAGCCACTTTTGCGCCGCCCTCCCCCGAAGGGGGCCTCCATAATCTTTCCCCCCGGTCGGCGGGGGAGGAGTCTATTGCTGCGCAACCTAAAGGGGGCTCTATTTGGATTTTGGGTTTTCGGGACTCTTCAGATCCCCTAACAAACATACTAAAAATTTGATTTAGGACTTATGTTAATAATCCTTTAAAACAAATTTTTGATCATTACAGTCTATGGGCCAGCAGCCCAAATCTTACTAATTTATTAGATGGGCTGTTTTTTGGGCCTGAAGCCCAGTTTATAAATGAAAATAAGTTTTATGGTCCAGCAGCCCCATTTAGATTAACAATTAACTTTGACTACCAAAATCGGGCCAGAAGCCCAGTTAATCCAATTAATATGTTAACTAAAATTTTGCAAATGGGCCTGAAGCCCAAATATTAATAATTTAATTTGATTTATTAGGCCATAATCCTATTTAATAACATTGCTTATTAATTTTAATTTCATGTTATGGGCATGTCGCCCTGTTTGTCATATTGCTAAAATTATGTTAAACATCACTCTTGCATTATTAATTATTTATGGATTATTAGGATTTTTCAAAATATAATTATCTTAAGGATCCTGTGACCGCTCTGCCGCTAGTCATCTAACCTAACGGTGTATGACGTCTCCCAGTGGTCCGAGAGATTATTATATTTTATAGTTTCTTTTTCCATATTATATATGCCTGAGTTCTATGCGTGGTTGTTTCTTTTGTGCCTGTAGCATATTATAAACTGCGTGGATGTTTGTATAAGTTAAAATGTGTTTTTTGGTATCGGCCAGTTTGATACCTTATATATTCCTTGCACTTTTATTTTCTTTAGAGAGAATTTGTAAGTGAGGATTAACTGTATTTATGCCAGAGACCGGTGTACCGAAAAAATGAAGACGGTGGCAAAATTTGGAAAATATAGGGACCCATTCTGGGTGTCCAACTTGTATTTTTCTTTTATTTATGAACTGTATATCGGACTTTGGACTTTGTACGTTTTTGGGTATCTGGCCGATCCCCGCATTTTACTTATTTTATTCTTTATGCATGAATTTACATTTAAATTAATTCATGCTTATTTTAAATTGCATAGATAAATGGAAAAATTGGCATGCATCGATTTCGAAGTTCTTGATGCTGCATGAAAGAATTACCTGAGTTGGCGAGTGGACCTGAAGTTCCACTTGGGTTCGATGGCCCTCCTTGGCTCAATTTTGGCTCATTCATCGGTCCCAGCAGCGACCGATGCTTCTACTACATCTAGCAGCACTCCTACCACTGTCTCCGATGTGGATAAGGCGAAAGCCATTATCCATATTAGGAGACATATAGATCGGACCTTAAAGGCTGAATACCTTATGGTAGAGGACCCAATTGAATTGTGGACAGCTCTGGAGGCACAGTATAAACATCAAATTGATGTAATATTACCACGTACCAGTTATGAGTGGGAAAACCTCAGACTTCAGGACTATAAGTCCGTTGCTGAGTATAACTCTGCACTTCATAATATCACCTCACGCCTGAAGTTGTGTGGTGAAGAAGTGACTGAGCAACGCATGTTGGAAAAGACATTTGCCTCGTTTCATGAGAAAGATGCAATCCTCATGCAACAGTATCGTGAACGTAACTTCACGAAGTTCTCTGATTTGATCTCTTGCCTTCTTAGGGCAGAGCAAAATAGAGATTTACTGCTTGCCACTCATAATTTACGTCCGGCTGGTACTCATAATTTGCGCCCGGCTGGTACTGTCCCTATCCCTGAGGCCCACCATGTTTATCCCCAGAAGTGGAAAACAAGAATAAGGCTAGAAAGAACAAAGGGAAGGCTATAATGAAGCCAGCAAGAGGAGAAGCAACCCAGACCAATAACAACAACAAAGAAATGAGAAACTTCACATTGAAGCGTAAGAACACTGACCAAGTGTCAATTCTTAAGAAGAACTGGGAGGATAAATGCCATAGATGTGGCATGACTGGACATTGGTCCAGAAACTGCCGCACTCCTCGCCACCTCCAGAAACTGTATCAGGCGAGCCAGAAGTCTCTGCCTAAAACAAACTTGGCGGCTGTTCAGCTGCCAACGAATTTTACTGCAAAAGACTTCGAGAATGACTACCTGCTCGACTGAGCCCTATCTTTATTTATGTATTTAAAATTACATGTAGCTTCATCTTTAGTTTGCTTCTGTACGAACTTTTATTTGAATGTCATTTTACATTTACTTAAATAAAATTTCGTTTTGCTTATAAATGAAGTATGTAATATTGTGGACATTGCCTCGTTGCACTGGTGTAGTATTAATATTGCTCCCATATACAACGAGACTATAAGATGCAAACTTCTCCCCTTAAACATATAGAGATTTTTCAAGTTTCAAGGATATTTCGTTTAAACGAACATAACTTGCAAACTGTGGATAATAAATATTGAATATCAATATGTAACTCGTCAAGAGGATGGCCAGAAGCCCATCTACTTACGATTTCATTGGACCCCCCGTCGAGCCCCTATAATTACAGATATTTATCCTATAGAAAGCCAATTCGACTGAGCACCAGAAGTGCCTTTCATTGCCATAGTTTTTAACTCTGGCAAAATGGACTTGGTCAGCCTGGATCAACGATGATGGACGCATCATCAAATGAATCCATTGGAGAACCTGAAGATTCTTCAAAAGATTGAGTTTCCTTGTCCCCCTTTGTCGTAAGGGCATACTTTTAGAGAGACCTTCCCTCCTGAAAGTGGGATGAGAGTCTCCTGGCTTTATTGAGAGAATACATGGTGACCTTTACGGGCCTATTCACCCCGCAAGTGGCCCATTTTCAGTACTTCATTGTACTGATTGATGCATTTACTAGATGGTATTATGTGTGCCTTTATATTCACTCGCAACATAGCTTTCTCAAAGCTTATAATGTGGGTGAATTCACTACACATATCTTTGAAGACTTCTGCCAAGCAACTGGCATTGAAATTGAACATCATGTAGCATTTTCATACTCAGAATGGATTATCAGAGTCTATGATAAAGAGACTCCAATGGATTTTACATCCATTGTTAAATCCCAGTTGCCTGTTGATGTTTATGGACCAACACACTGCATTCTGCGTCGCTTATCATAATACGACCCGCTTGTGGCCATATCTTATTGCTGATGCAGCTTGCTTATGGTTTACCACCAAGTCTTGATAAATGTGAATTTGATGAGCAAAGTATCATTGAAATAGGCACGCAGTCTAAAGAAGCCTGAAGCTTCTGAGACCATATCATGGGACACAAAAGTCCTAATCTCGATATGATCCGCATACTTTTTCTGTGTGAAGATGAGATCCAGAAGATCCTTCACATTCAGACTAAAGTACATCAATTACCGGATAAATTTACGGACAATCAGAAGATTCTTCATTCACACGTCCCTGCTGCCAACACGCCAGTTAGGATTGACATTCCCAAAGATGGATGCAATCCACCAGCAGCAGAATTGGTTTTACCACAATTGAAAAGAGGACGCTCGCCAGGTTAAAAATATAAAAAGCTCCTCGAAAGAGGAAGATTCCTGGATATATTAAAATGATCCATCCACATGATGCTGAGCTCAGACCAGCAACCTCTCCCCTCATAATTTCCCCTGCAGAGGAAACAACAGGAGAAAAATCATTATATTACGTACGTACTGGAGAGGTTCTGGACAGAAATTGCACAGTCGTCGATGGCGGTTTTGCTTTCGATATTGTCGTTCACGTCGCTGAATACGATGATGCCGTCAACCCACTTTTCTATAGCATGAACGCATAGATTGGCCAAAGTGGGACGAGGCAATAACAGTAGAGCTGGACTCACTCTTGAAAAACAAAGTCTTGGGACCAGTAGTCCATACACCAGAATGTGTAAAACCTGTGGAATATAAGTTGGATTTCATAAGAAATTGAAATGAAGGAAATGTGATCATTTTCCTACTAAGCTTAAACTTCTCTGAAAAAGCCAATAAATGCAGCTCATGGACGTTGTGACTGCATACATATATGGCAATATAGATATAGAGATCGATATAAAACTCCCAGAAGGGTATACTCTACCCCCAGAGATGAAAGAGAGACGTAGAAACGTCTTCTCCATAAAGGTTACAAAGATCATCAGTTGATCTTAAACAATATTCTGCCCGTGTATCTTTTTCGAAAGATCGTTGACAGGATTTGTGATATTCGCCGTACATGTGGTCGACTTAAAGCTAATAGGATCTCCTGCAGAGACCATTGAGATATCAGATAGCTTTAAGCATACATTGGAAATGAAAAACCTAGGTATAACAATGTATTGTCTCGGCTTACATATTTAACACCTTCGTGGTGGAACCCCTTAATATCCTTCATACACCTGGAGTTTATGAAGAATGATGTCCATTTGTAACCTATTAAAAATGGATGCTTATTTATGACATCTTTCAAGTAGCTGGAAGAGGGGGAGGACATCCTAGGTCCTGAAGAGCCTATCTCTAGTGTACTTGTTACACTTCTTTATATGGCCAACTGCACGTGTCTTTGATAGAACATCTGCAGTAAAGCTGTTAACCAGATACAGTGTTGTCCTGGAGAGCACCACTAAACCAAGGATTTGCTGCTTCTGCGCAACTTCCAAGGGTCGAGGAATATATATCACATATGCAGGTTTAAAGATCATCACGATGACTTAGACACAAAAGGCGGGCCACCTCCTAAATACCTACACATCATCCTCCAAAGTCTACATCTTCTAAGAAGCTCATCATCCAAGAAACAAGTATTGAAAACGCTCAGTCGGGTCCAGCAGCACATTGCAGACACACCGAAGACTGATTCAAAGAAATACTTTAATGGAGTCATCTACCAACTTCGAAGAGCATTCCACTCCAGAGCGCCACTGTTTTCCAATAGCCGCTAGATGAGTGAAACTTGTATAGATGAGTAATGAATGTATTTGCTTTCAGAACATGATGGATGCATAGACAAATAGGAGATGATTGTATAAATACATAGGAAATCTGCAAGCCTAAAGCTTGTACAGATCAGGGGGAGTCACTCGATCGTTGTACTCTTTTTCCTTAAGCTGCTGGTTTTTCCCACTGGATTTTCCACAACTAAGGTTTTAACGAGGCAATCACAGTGGCTCTGGATCCAGAAGTATCCACCCCATTAGCATACTGAATCCTGAAGTATTCATATGCTTAATCCAAGGTAATGGAGAGATGAGGGTGAGTGTTGTGAGTTGAGGGAGGCCTTTGGCATCCCTCCCCTCATCATCTCACCATTACTTCCCACTAAGTAAGTGGGGAGTCCCTTGGACTCCTAAAACCTATTCTCAATGAATATATAAAGAGCCATGGCTTGTGCCATGGCTACTTTGAATGAGAGATTATTTTACTCTTCTTCCAATCTTCTTTAACAAAAACTCCACTTTCTCTCTCCCTAGAATACAAATTTTTCTATATTCCCATTTTCCTATTCCAGCAAAAGAACATGCCCTTATGCTACTAGGTGTAACCTGTTATGAGTGAGTGGGACTTATGGTCTCCCCTCCCTCATTATCCATCATAACGCCACTTGTAACGACCTGTATTTTTTTAGGCATATTTGATTACACGTATTTACTACAGTTGTTCGGGTGATTTTATCCAAGTAATTTCTTTCTACATGTTGACGCGAGCACGTCTTTGTTTTAAGAAATTTTTACCAGAACTTAGCTAATTACTTTAGCTAATTTACTAGCTAATTTGTTTTACTGATTATCTAATATTTTAGTTAATTTCTCTTACCTATTTTCCAACACTTCTTTCACGTTTAACTTCCCATGGCTGAATTCATCCCCCGTCATTAATGGAAACATACTCCTTGACTAACTTCCCCCGTTAATGAACCCTGTCTCCCTACCTCTTCCTTCTTCAAGGATCACCCTGTATATCAGTTCCCTACATCTCCATTCCCCATCCCACAGCTGCATCATCTTCACCCCTCATCAAACAACAAAGCTTCTCCCCTCCCTTTGGCATCACAACCATCAATTCCCTCTCCCATTCATCATTCTCCATGCATCTCCTCAAACCAAATCCACATCCAAAAAATTAAAAATGAAACAATCAGAGAGGAGGAATCAAATTGATTCAATCTGAAATCAATCAATCCCAAACTGAAATCCCCAAATTTCAACCCCCAATTTAAGAAATCAACCCAATTGAAACCCTATTTCAGTTCCTCCTCCTAACTGCCGCATCACCCCAGGCCACCGCCCCGTGCCCTTGCAAACGCCGCCCGTCTAGCTGCCGCGCCACCCTGTGCGCCGCCCCCGTCAACACAGGCCGCCGCCCGGGCCCTTGCCAGGCCGCCCCTCCCTGTCGCCACCAGCAGGCCGCGCGCGCCGCCGCTCCCGACCCGAACGCCCCAGGCCGGTTCCCCCTCGCGTCACCGGAGTGCCCCCTCCCTCGGACTCCGCCGCCCCTAGTCTCCCCCCGCAGTGCGCCCTGTAACAAAAAAAAAGAACGAAAGAAAGGAAATAGGGGAGAACGAAGGGATAGAGACAGAGAGAGTGAGGGTGAGTGTTATAAATTATTTAATGTATTACTTTAAGGTGAGTGTTATAAATTATTTAATGTATTAGTTTAATAAGTTAGTTTAGTTAAATTATTATTTAAAGTTCAGTTGTTTTTATAAGATTATAAGTTAATTTAATTTAAGTATAAGTTTATTAATATATTTTTATTATAAGTTAACAGTATCATAAGTTAATAAAGTTAAGTTTTATATATATACTAGTCATTACCCGTGCCCATAGGACACGGTTTATTTAATGGCTGAGTTTTCCCCCCCCACAAATTTCAAGTTCCCCCCAAATTTCAAGTTTTCCCACAAAATTTCAAGTTTCCCCCCAAAATTGTCATTGCCACCCAGGACAAAATTGCCACGTAGGACAAAGCTTTGTCCGAGTATGATAAGATTCAAAATCTTCAAAGGACTGGAAAAAAATGGTCGGGAAGGGGGTGGGAAGAATAAAAGGTGTGGGTGTGTGTGGGGAGGGTCCAGTGGCAAATATGCAAAACCCGGGGTTGTAGTGCAAAATTCCCCACCTCTTCTCTTATCTCTAAAAATCTCATCACAAAATTCCCCACCTCTTCTCTTATCTCTCAAAATCTCATCACTTATCCAATTTCTCTTGTCCAATTTCTCTTATCCAATTTCTCTTGATAACATCCCTATTTTATAGAATAGATATCTCTTATCCAATTTCTCTTGTCCAATATCTCTTATCCAATTTCTCTTGATAACATCCCTCTTTTATAATATAGATATCTCTTATCCAATTTCTCATGTCCATTATCTCTTATCCAATTTCTCTTGATAACATCCCTCTCTTATAATATAGATATCTCTTATCCAATTTCTCTTTTCCAATATCTCTTATCCAATTTCTCTTGATAACATCCATCTCTTATAATATAGATATCTCTTATCCAATTTCTCTTTTCCAATATCTCTTATCCAATTTCTCTTGATAACATCCCTCTTTTATAATATAGATATCTCTTTTCCAATATCTCTTATCCAATATCTCTTATCCAATTTCTCTTGATAACATCCCTCTTTTATAATATAGATATCTCTTATCCAATTTTTCTTGATAACATCCCTCTCTTATAATATAGATATCTCTTATCCAATTTCTCTTGTCCAATATCTCTTATCCAATTTCTCTTGATAACATCCCTCTTTTATAATATAGATATCTCTTATCCAATTTCTCTTTTCCAATATCTCTTATCCAATTTCTCTTGATAACATCCCTCTTTTATAATATAGATATCTCTTATCCAATTTCTCTTGTCCAATATCTCTTATCCAATTTCTCTTGATAACATCCCTCTTTTATAATATAGATATCTCTTATCCAATTTCTCATGTCCAATATCTCTTATCCAATTTCTCTTGATAACATCCCTCTCTTATAATATAGATATCTCTTATCCAATTTCTCTTTTCCAATATCTCTTATCCAATTTCTCTTGATAACATCCATCTCTTATAATATAGATATCTCTTATCCAATTTCTCTTTTCCAATATCTCTTATCCAATTTCTCTTGATAACATCCCTCTTTTATAATATATATATCTCTTATCCAATTTCTCTTTTCCAATATCTCTTATCCAATTTCTCTTGATAACATCCCTCTTTTATAATATAGATATCTCTTATCCAATTTTTCTTGATAACATCCCTCTCTTATAATATAGATATCTCTTATCCAATTTCTCTTGTCCAATATCTCTTATCCAATTTCTCTTGATAACATCCCTCTTTTATAATATAGATATCTCTTATCCAATTTCTCTTTTCCAATATCTCTTATCCAATTTCTCTTGATAACATCCCTCTTTTATAATATAGATATCTCTTATCCAATTTCTCTTGATAACATCCCTCTCTTATAATATAGATATCTCTTATCCAATTTCTCTTTTCCAATATCTCTTATCCAATTTCTCTTTTCCAATATCTCTTATCCAATTTTTCTTGATAACATCCCTCTTTTATAATATAGATATCTCTTATCTAATTTCTCTTTTCCAATATCTCTTATCCAATTTCTCTTGATAACATCCCTCTTTTATAATATAGATATCTCTTATCCAATTTCTCATGTCCAATATCTCTTATCCAATTTCTCTTGATAACATCCCTCTTTTATAATATAGATATCTCTTATCCAATTTCTCTTATCCAATATCTCTTATCCAATTTCTCTTGATAACATCCCTCTTTTATAATATAGATATCTCTTATCCAATTTCTCTTGTCCAATATCTCTTATCCAATTTCTCTTGATAACATCCCTCTTTTATAATATAGATATCTCTTATCCAATATCTCTTGTCCAATATCTCTTATCCAATTTCTCTTGATAACATCCCTCTTTTATAATATAGATACCTCTTATCCAATTTCTCATGTCCAATATCTCTTATCCGATTTCTCTTGATAACATCCCTCTTTTATAATATAGATATCTCTTATCCAATTTCTCTTCTCCAATATCTCTTATCCAATTTCTCTTGATAACATCCCTCTTTTATAATATAGATATCTCTTATCCAATTTCTCTTTTCCAATATCTCTTATCCAATTTCTCTTGATAACATCCCTCTTTTATAATATAGATATCTCTTATCCAATTTCTCTTGTCCAATATCTCTTATCCAATTTCTCTTTATAACATCCCTCTTTTATAATATAGATATCTCTTATCCAATTTCTCATGTCCAATATCTCTTATCCAATTTCTCTTGAAAACATCCCTCTTTTATTTTATAATATATATATATATATTTATATATATATATATATATATATATATATATATATATATATATATATATATAGTTATCTTTTTAATAAAATTTAGTTAATTTATATTAAGTTATTTATTACTTTAAGTTTAAGTTATTAGTTATTTTAAATTTAAATTATGATTCTTAATAAAGTTAAGTTAAAGTTTTAATTGGGACATTTTACAAGTAATTAGTTATAAGTTAGTGTAACTTTCCCTCTTAGCATACTATTAATTCGTTAAGCTAACTCGTTCATAACACGTGTGAACTAGGTACACCGACCGCCCTCACGACAAGGCGATTTGGTAGCTCATCGTACCCTAACTATGGGGTTTAAAAACAATATTGATGCTTGCTAAATTAGTTTCTTTTTATTAGCAAAAGCAAAGTGTTTCACTTGAACAGTTAGCTAAACTCGATAAGTTGCATAGTATCGTAGTTGCACCGTACCGTAAATTGAATTGGAATCTGTGACATACTTAACCGAAAGATGTAATTGGAAAAGTGAGAATAGTAATTGACTCGTAAATTGTAAGTACGATAATCTGCACACACACACACAGGATTTTTGGGGTAACTTATAATAGTGGAAGTGCGGGAGCGACCAGTCCGATCTGCTGAATAGTACCGTTTTGATTGAACAGTATCTTTTTGTTGAATAGTACCGTTTTGATTGTACCGTATCGTTTTGTTGTAACCCGAGATATTGATCGCTCCGTATTTTACACCCTTTTTCTGCATGTTTGCATGCCACTTTGATCGCTCATATCGCATTTTTCACGATTATTCGACAATATTGCGATGCTTTTCACGATTTCTTGTTTTTGTCGTATTTCAGGAGATATGGAGCGATTCGGAGTAATTTTGAGATCAAGAGGATTTGCACCCACTCCGGAGTGTCACCCGAGGCTCTTTTGAGGGTTATTCGGCAATGGAAGACAAGTGGAAGAAGAAGGAACGTCGTAGGAGCGACGAGGAAGCGAAAAGACGAAATTGGGCCTTTACAGCATCTCACTCGGCCGAGTGAACCACCAACTCGGCCGAGCAAGAAGACCACTCGGCCGACCAGACCGGACACGCATCAACAGAAGAAAATGGGCGTGCACTCGGCTGAGTGACGATAGTCCACTCGGCCGAGCATGGAAATCTCCTCGCCCGAGTGGCATGAGAAAAGACACTTCAAAAATGGCCGACTTATTGTAAAATTACAGGCTTTTGACGAATCCAAATCGGCCGAGCAAGAATTGCCCCTCGGCCGAGTGAGTAAATCCACTCGGCCGAGTCACTCCCGAAGACAGACCCACAGAAAGTCCCGACTTACTGGAATTTTACAGGGTTTGTTACTCGGCTGAGTGACATTTGTCACTCGGCCGAGTGAGCCGCCCCGCCTGCTGCGTAAACTGCGATTTTTGAGCTGCGCAGGGGCATTTTTGTCAAGAATTTCTGAGCGATTTTGAGGGGTATTTAAACCCAGTTTTTGCCCTAGTTAGAGAGAACTTTTTGATACTTTTTGCAGCCTTTTAGAGAGCTTTTTAGTTAATTAGATTTAGGCTTTTTGAGAGATTAGAAAGGAGATTTTTGTTGGATGCTATTGGATTCTCATTGGTTTGTCTCCTCTCTTGTCAAAAACTCTATTTTTATTGATAATTTCTCTATTGCAATGAATTGTGTTGGTTTTTCTGTTGAATTTCTTATGAATTGCATGATGATTAGTGAGTAGTTCTATTGTCCTAGGGCATGGGGATGAACCCTATGAACCCTATTTCTGAATTGTGATGAATTGGTGAAATCCTTGCTAGAATTGATTAGGGTTAGGTTGGGATTGATTTATTACGGATAGCTAGGGACTCATTTTGATTGGGATTTGTAAGAGATTGGATCCCAATTGATAGGAAGCCCTAGAGATTCGATTTAGGTTTACGATTGGAATTTTCAAGTATTGGTTTGCAAGAGATTGGACCAAGGCTAGGGTTTTCAATCATATCTCTATACAAATACCCGTTTGCAAGAGATTGGACGGGTAGGAACTATCTCAACCTAGGTCGTAGCTCGAGTTTGCACGAGAGTGGGCTCGAGATACGATTGGATGATGATGTCGTTCTTCACGCTAGCGGCTTAGGTTAGGGTTTGCAAGAGATTGGGCCCTAACCTAGGTTTGCTATAGACCGGCAATAGCGCGAGAGCGTGAGCTTGGTTCTACATTTAGTTGCGACTAGTTCACCTAAGATTCAAGTCTAGCAATGATGTAACCATATGAATCACAACGATGAGATACGGTTCGTAGCAGGGATTCCCTATCCCTAGGCGTTTTATTTCATTGATATTTCCATCGATATACGAACGATTGTGACAATTTCATCCTAAATTATTCTTGACCATTTTGATAGCTAGGTGATTAGAAGAAGACACTGTCATTGTCCCTCCCTGAGTTCGATACCCGCTCGCCATTACGCCGTGCGCTTGCGGTAAGACTACGAGTCGCTCGTCCCGGTTGCGTGTGCACACCGGGCGACGATCAAGTTTTTGGCACCGTTTCCGGGGAGGCGACAGTGTTTTATTCTCTTTACTTAGTATTTTCTTTTTTTATTTTCATTACTTTTATCTTTTTACTCCTTATTCGTGCTAACAGTTCCTTTGAAACTCTGTTTTTCCTTGCATGTACTCGAGATCTACGGCGAACCCCGAGGAAATATTATTTGATCCAGAGATCGAGCGTACCGTGAGGAGGATCAGAGCCGAGAGAAGGCACGCTACGGAGGACGGTTGTATGAACCGTGTGGAGACACCGGAGGAGCTAGCCGCATGAATGGCGAGGATCATTTCCATTAGAGATAGGCTTCGGCCTAAGACTTCTTCCACCACATCATCCATCGCCATGCCGGAACTAGCGGCAGACAAGAATTTTGAGCTAAAAATGGAATTGGTAGTATTGATGCAACAAGACCCGTTTCATGGGAATGCCCATGAGAATCCGCATTACCACCTCCAACTTTTCTTGTCCAAGTGCGCCACTTTCCAAATGCCGGGCGTCTCCGTTGATGCAATCCAACTGCGACTCTTCCCCTTCACACTCAAAGATAAAGCTTTATATTGGTTGAGGACGCAAGCGGAAGGGACATTCACCACTTGGGATGAGTTGGCAAGCGCCTTCGTTGACAAGTTTTACCCTCATTCCAAGACGGTGAAGATACGGAGTGCTCTCATGTCCTTTAAAAAAGGACCGCAAGAAACCCTCTATGAAGCATGGGAGCGCTTCAAGGACTTGCAACATCAATGCCCCATCATAGTATAGAAGATTGGGAGCTTGTCCACAGTTTCTACAATGGACTCCAACCGGGCACGAAGCAAATTATTGACGCAACCGCCAATGGAGCTATACTATCAAAGACCCCGGATGAAGCTATGGCCTTGTTAGAGGAGATGGCCTCTAATAACCAACAATGGGGTGACGAGCGAGGATATTCTTCATCATCTTTGAAGCCCACTAGCATTTATGAGGCCAAGGCCGTGGCGGAGCTTTCAACAAAGTTTGACTCTCTCCACAAGGTGGTGGAGAGATTGGAGAAATATATCACCAAGCCCCATGGATCACCCTCTACATCTACGCCGATAAGCAATATGAGCGATTGGCAAGACCAATCCCAAGCCATGTATGTGGACAATGGAGAAGGAGCCTTGGAGCAAGTACAATATGTCGCAGGGAACTCCGGATATTGGGCCAACCCGGCTGCTAGAAACCATCCGGGCTTTTCATATGCAAACAATGATGGTGCTTTGAACCCCCCGCCACAACAAATTCCTCAAGCTCGGCCTCCACCGCCACAACCTCAATATCAACCGAGTGGGCCACCGCAACAAAACTACCCGCCGAGGCAACAAGCGGGACCATATAGACCCCCCCGGGTACAACTAAGGTTGGAGAGCTCCCAACCCACCTCAAGCTCAACCACGATCGGACCACGAAGCTAGGGTGGAGGAATTTATGGTGGAGCAACGGAAGATTAACGCTAGATTGACGGCGGGGCAAGAGTCATTAAGAACCGTCATCACTCAACTTGCGGAGCAACTTGCGTTGCTTAACAAGAACGCCCAACAATTGCCAGCTCAACCCGAGCCCAATCCGCGGAGCAACACCGAACACATCAATGCGGTGGTTGCGGTTACAACAAGGGGCGTGAAGGATACCACTCCCGCTATGACCCAAAGCAAGCAACCCGTGGTGGAAATTTTGGAAGAAAACGAGACGGCAATTGAAGAAGAGATCCGAAAGGAGCCAATTGAAGGAGGAAATTCTAAAGTGGTGGAGCCACTTGATGAGTGCCGCTACATGCCACCGGTGCCGTTTCCACAACGGCTAGCTAGAGCCAAGATGGAGAAAAGGCTCGCCAAGTTCCTAGAAAACTTGAGGGGAGTAAGCCTCAATATTCCTTTCCTAGATGCAATTGTTGAGATCCCGTCTTACGCAAAGTTCTTGAAATATTTGATTTTGGGAAAGAAAAGGAAGGAAAAAATCATGCTTGCGGAGCAAGGAACTTGGTTTACCTGGAAGGAGAAGGAGCCGACGAAATTAAAGGATTCCGGGAGTTTCCACATCCCTTGCACACTAGGAGGCGTCCCTTTGCAAAAAGCTCTAGTAGACTTGGGCGCTAGTGTGAGCCTTATGCCCCTTAGTATGTTCTGGAGATTGAACACGGGCACCGACTTGAAGCCGACCGACATGAGGATTCAACTTGCGGACGGTCGGATTACTTGGCCGGTAGGGATCGCAGAGAATATTCCACTCCAAGTACCGGGAGGTATATGATTGCCTTGTGATTTTGTCATAATGGACATCAAGGAAGAGGGCGACACTTCGCTCATACTTGGACGCCCGTTCCTCGCAACCGCCGGCGTTATCGTCGATGTGCGTGAGGGAACTCTATCCTTGAATGTCGGGAACATAGAAGTCGAGCTTCACATACCCCAGGCCATGAAACATATGCCATATCACGAGGAGTTAGATTATGAAATTTGACAATATGAAAATTGAAATGAAATAAGAAACTTCTTACCGACAAAATACCTATGCCTTGAGTAATGCTTACGAATTAGGGCAAAGATGATTTTGAGGAAGAAGAAGAGGCACGAAACCCTAGCTCCAAGATGTAGATCGGCGATGGAGAGCTATGGGGATGTTGGTGACCTAGAATCAAGCACTTGGCTTGGAAGGCTTCACACTCAATGAATCTCTCTTTGGAAGTAAGAGTGAGGAGAGATTATTGAATGGAATGAAAGAGCTTTGAATGAGCTTGGAATGATTTCTATTGATCTCTAAACTTGCAATAATATCAGCCTTGACTGCAATGAATGCAGCCCATCAAGTATATATAGGATAGAGGAGAGAGAGAAAGAAATTCGAGTCATTAAATGCTCCAACGGCTCTTTTCTGAACCCTAACTAGTCGGTCAAAGAACAACCACCGACCAACTAGTTCATCAACTAGTCGGTCGGTCAATTAACGTATACCGACTATTGGAAGAACAGCCAAAAGGTTGAAGCACAGACAAAAGGAACTAGTCGGTCCAAGGAGAGTAGCTGACCGACTAGTTTTCACAACTAGTCGGTCGGTTACTCAACTGAGACCGACTAACAGATAAAACTGAAGTCTGAGCACAAATTGACTTAGTCGGTCCAAGAACAAATGTTGACCCGACTAGTTCATCAACTAGTCGGTCGCCAAATGTGCATAGACCGACTAACGATAAACAGTAAGTTAGGTGAGAAAATTGGCATGTACAGTAAAACTAAACTAGTCGGTCCAAGAAGGAAAGTTGACCGACTAGTTCATCAACTAGTCGGTCGCCAAATGTGAGCATAGACCGACTAAAGATAAACAGTAGCTCAGGCTCAAAATTGCATGTACAGGGGAAAGCTCAACTAGTCGGTCACAGTAGCATCACTGACCGACTAGTTCACAAACTAGTCGGTCGGGTGAGTCAACGTAGACCGACTAATTGTAAACAGTAAAGAGCTTGGAAATGACTGATGAAACTAGTCGGTCCAAGAAGCTTTGTCGACCGACTAGATCACCATCTAGTCGGTCAGTTCTTCCTTCTTGAACCAACTAACATGCACAAGAAGTCCCGAATCGAAGCGCGATGCTTCGGGAAAGATTGTATGGGACTTCAACTAAGATCCTAGAGCTAAGATATGAGCGTTATGAAGATTTAAACCATAAGACCTACTCAAGGCTTAACATTCTACGAAAGAAGCTTAACGACTATAAATAAAACTTGACGATACCGTCTTCAATAGCTTCAATCGAATCTTCATGACTTTTAAAATGGTCCATAAGCTTCAACGAAGCTTTAGGCATACGATCATGTGCTGTTGAGAAGTCTCGAGATGTCGCTTTGGATGTTCATATGAATTTTGGCGACGATCTCCATAACTGCGCTCACAAATTGTTAGTTCACGATATATTTATGTTTGTTCATCATCCAAAACCAAATCTGGGGAGTCCAAATTATAAATCCAACAGGGGAACATAGAAGTCCGATCTTCACATACCCCGGGGCCATGAAACATATGCCATATCATTGAGGAGTTAGATTATGTGGATCTCCTCGACGAAGTGATTGAAGAAGCAATCCCCCACTCTATTGGTGATCTCCATGACGATGGCTTTGAAGAAGGCCAAGATTTAGGTGAAGAAGAGAAATTGGAGGACCCTCCAGATAGCTCCATGGATGGTGATGAAGGCGACACTGATGTCGCAAGAATACGAGAGCTTTGCAAGCTCTCAAAGGCCAAGAATCCGAAGAAAGCTCCACCGAACGGAAGATCGGTGTCACCAGCCAAGAAGAAGATAGGAACGAGCTCTAGCTTGGGGGACTTATCCCCCAACATTGCCCATGATGAGGAGGCGTCGAGGAAGACCAATGATCATCAAGACCCAAATCCAAGCGGCCTTCCCGACAAGTTTGACGGGTGCATCTCATATGCGCCCAACATCGCGAGCTAAACGAATATCTTGAGGGGGTCGAGCTTACGACCTTAAAACGAGCGCTTGTCAGGAGGCAACCCGACGGTTTTTACGTTGTTTTTATTTTGATTCTCATTTTTGGTTTAGCCTTTCGTTAGTTTTTAGAGTCTTTTGTCCATAAAAATCGTGACAACTGGTACTATTTTTCATGACAGGAGAAGGAGAAAGGGAGATCAATCATATGGAGGAAGATAGAGGTAAGGAAGAGCACTCCAGGAATGCATTCAGGCCTTAGGAGGAGGAAGAAACAGACTGGAGGAAGAAAAACAGAAACCAGAGCGAAAACGGAGTGCAGATGCAGAAAACAACACATCACTCGGCCGAGTAGCATAAGCCACTCGACCGAGCAACGACTCCACTCGGTCGAGTGGAGCACCAATCAGAGAAGTTTCTACAGACCAACTCTCTGTTAATTTCTGTAAGTTTTAGTTTTAATTTCCACTCGAGCGAGTGACTTGTCACTCGGCCGAGTGAAACAGATACACTCCTAGCCTAAAAATTGCTGAGTGGCAGAGCCACTTGGCTGAATGGAGTTTCTCCCTTCGGCCGAGTGAACCAAAGCCACTCGGCCGAGTCGTAAGTGGGAAAGAGATTTTTGAAATTTATTTCGTTTACGCACTCGGCCGAGTGACATTGTCACTAGGCCGAGTCGTAACAATTTATATATAAGCTCAGCGTCGGGCACGAATTTCTAGAAACCCAAACGCCCCAAATCGAGCCCGAGGCCGCTGCCGTTTCCTCTCCCTCGCCCGCTGCAACCCCTCGACCCTCGCCCGAATCGACCCCCTCCGCCGGCGATCGCCTGTCCGCGCCTCGCCGTCGATCGGCCGTCGACCCACCTCGCCGGCGCCGGCCGCCACAGCCTTGAATTCCCCCATTTTGCCCCAAAAACCCCCTCTTCTCCTTGTTTCTCTTGATCCGTATGCCTGTTGAGCCCCTAACCCAAATTAAATTCATATATATCTACTATCCCCTATCTCCCCCATACGAATTGAATATTATTCGCTGATTTGATCGTTTTATTTGCAGGCTAACTTGGGGGAGCTTTAGGGAGCTTTTGGACGCGCATTTAGCTTCGCGACGGAGGCGTCTCTTCGCACGCACCACTTATTACTCTCGCGGCGTGTCCAGGTACACTCGTTCCATTATTTGGCATGTCGCTGCATTTATTAGGTTGGGACACGTCTCGCGGCACACATGCCACCGCGCACTAGGCCGCGTACACGGGGATCCGCCCCCAAGCGGAGGCGGACCGATGACCCCGGTCCCTCTCACGCTAGGGAGGACTCCCCTCCACCTAGCCCGCCACCGCCACCACCACCCACACAGCCGATCCCAGCCGATCCTGTCCCTCCACCCGCTCCCATTGTCGGTCCGATGGGGATCACGTTTCGAAATGACGCACACCGCGCCAGGTTCGAGCGTATCTGCCATCGCTCGATAGCACCCTCTAGGTTCATGCACTTAGCTGACCTTGACCGCCTAGGGGTACTCGAGGGGCTTCTCACGTTGTACGACAACGTGGGATGGTGTGATTTTCTTGCGGTGTCGGCGGATACTTTCATCCGTCCGACACTAGAGGTCCTGAGCTCTATTGACCGGACCCCTGGAGGATGCACATTCCGCTTGATGGATCGAGAGTGTGAGATCACTCTCGACATGCTTCGTGCATTCTTCCAGTGGCCCGCTGTCCCTGTCCCTGACTGTGCCTACGCTCCCACGCACATCCCACCCCCGTCGTTCGACACCTCCACATTCTGGACACGGATCACGGAATCCCCACTTGGCTTTGACCCTAGTAGGGCCAAGGCCTCAGCCATCCTGCACCCCTATCTCTGCATTGCACAGCGCCTCATGGCGACCACTTTCCTAGCGAGGTATGAGCCCAGGACGATGTATACGCCTGAGCTCTATATGCTCTACGCGATGACTCGTCCCAGAGTTCTGGATAGGGGTAGCGACGACCTGGTCCCCGCTGTCGAGATCGACATCTCTAGTTGGTTTCTGGACCGCATCATCATTTCGGTGAGCGCTCGCTCACCTATTTGTTGCGGCGGTCTGATTACACTTCTAGCCCTTATGACCGGCGTGGACCTACCTGACGACTTGCGTCGAGCCCCGGGCCCCACTGCACTCTCGATAGATGTTATGGCCCGGATGAAGATGATTCGTCCCCACGGTCGTAGGCACTGGGTGTGGTTGCATGGTTCCTTTAGTGCTGACTACATGGTTCTTCTGAGCCTCGTTCGGACTCACATTGGACCGGCCCACGGGGATTGGATTCCAGCGATGGATCTCCTTATCCCTGCTGCCTACGTACTTGAGGCTGAGGATGCTGAGCAGGCACCCCCTGCACCACCTGTGGACCCCGTGATCCCTCAGCCTGCACCTGCACCTGTACTGACTGCACCTCCCGACACTTCTGTCCCCACTTCTGTCAGTGTCGGGAGTACCTTTGCTGAGCCGTCCACCACCACCACCACCACCAAGCCTATGTCCGTCGAGCCTATCACCTCTCTTAGCCCCGAGCGTCCCACCACCATTGTAGAGACCGGCGAGACCTCCTTTATCGCCGCAGTGGCGGTTCTGACCTCACTTTTGTCCACGGCCACCCCGGCCGTTGGCCCTTCCAACCCCACTACCGTTGTATTCACCGAGAGAGTGGTGAATTCTATCCCCACTTCTGTGTCACTGACCTCTCCAGCTGCCTCGTCGCCTATTTTGCCTTCCACTTCTGCTGCTGCTGCTGCTCTGACCCAGCCTGCGTCCCAGCCTCACACCAAGGCTGGGCATCACTTACCGAGCACAGCATCCCTTCCACACTACCCTGCTGGCCCCATCCTATACGCTTCCCGCCAGGGACAGCCCCGTACCTCACCTGTTTGACCTGTGCGTCCCTCGGCTCCACCACCACCCCCTGACACTCTACTTCAGAGCATTCGTGCTCTTGAGGGGGCTGTTAGTGGACTCCGAGGAGACTTTAGGGCTCTCTCTGCCACGGTCAGTTCTGTGCAGTCCCGCGTCGCCATGCTTCCCGATATTCAGGCTTGCCTGAATCAGATTCTGGCGCGACTGCCTCCACTACACCCACCCACCCAGCAGATACCACGACCACCTCCGCCACCACCCCCGCTACAGGACGGTGATGGTGCAGCGCCACCACCAGCTTAGGCACACCCTTGATGCCTCTGATATTTTTGTCGTTTTGCTGCCCATCTGTTCCTGGATCTGGTGATTGATTTTTGCCCCCCTCCTCCACGTATTATTATTTTCGTACCTTCCTGATCATATATTTATATACCTTTTTGGGAGTGAGGGAGAGACCTATTTGGGGACACTCATATCTGCATCAACCTGATCTTTGCATGCATCGCATTCATTCGCATTTTATTTTATTTTTCATTTTCTTTCTTTTTCATCATGCATGCATCCTCACCCACCCCTCCCACTTCACGTCTCTCGGTGTGCCACACTTTGCACATTGAGGAAACTGTGCACTTCAGCTTGGGGGAGTGAGTTCTCACACTTTTTCATTTTTGCCACCCTTTATTTTTGATTTCTCACGTTTTCTTTCCACTTTTGCACTTATTTTCACCACTTTTTCGTTTTTTATCATGCATCACGTTTTCTTTTCCTCTTTTGAGTATGCTGCATTGTATATAGTTCTATTTTCTTTTATCTTTGTTTCTTTCATCTTTTGCTAGAGATGATTTTTCCGTGATGATGATGACGTGGTGTTAGCTTATCTACATATGCATGCTATTTTGTCACGTCATAGCTTTTGTTTCAGATATCATATGCTATGTCCTGCTTTGCATTTTGAAATAGTAACCCACTCTTTTCCTGTATGAATATGGATAAAATTCTATTATTAGCTGATGTCTGATGATTCATATGTATGCTGATCATAGAAAACACACCAAGCTTCACGCATTGATTGCTTATATTTGGAGTACTGCTTTCCTCTCTCATATCACTTCTTATTGCATGAATTGTACGCTTCACTTTCAGGTTGATTAAATGTTTGCTAGGGTGATATATCTGGACTAGTTTACTTTTTGGGATTAAACTGAGTAGATTATATTACTCTGCTGATAGTTGTCATGCACGTCCTATAGAGTGAACTGAGCGATACATTTATTTCTTTCTCCACATATCTTGAGCATCATTTCTCTACTTGATATTCATTGGTGAACCCCTAGCACATCTATTATCGGCATTTCCCCCACTATTTATTTTCATGCTCCAAATCCCCAAAATCAAAAAGAAAAAATATATACTTCTATATCCTTCTCTCTTTTGATTTGGGATCGCTTATGTATATATGTTATTGCAATAAGGAAAAAAGAAGAAGAAGAGAAAAATTGAGAAAAAGAAAAGAAAAAGAGAAAAGAAGTTCATAACGATCCCATCTCATATTCTTTATCTCATTCTTCCCTCATTTGTTTTATTTTTACCTTTTTTGGAGCTTCAAAAGAAATGGGGAATGTACATATTGATTTGTTTATGCCACCATGCTTATGGATAAGCTTGGGGGAGAGGATCCAATGATGTGTGAGAGAGTGACTACTTGACGGTGCATGACAACCTAGGCTAAGTAATCTTCTATACTCGGTTAGATTGCTAAAGTTTCACGAAATCCAGAAATCGACACTTAGCATTCATTTCATGAAAACCATGCTTTTCTATTCTTACTATTCCATATCGTGTGATATCTCTTATACTCCTTATAGAAAGCATTCAATTGAAAAGTGTGTGATCTATGGTTATGCATACCGCTTTAGATGCTTCAGACGATGTTAATCCTAGAATGATTCCATATTTCATGCTATATTGATATTTTGGGGTTTTCTATTTCGAATGCATCAATTATACTATGATATCGAAATAAAAGTCTTTGATGTGTGTTTTATGTTCGATGTATGCTATGTGAGTAAGCAAAACCCACGTCCAGAGAAAAATGATCTAGCACCCCCCTTCTTCGCTTTCTATTCTATTTTTATTTTTGTTTTTTATTTTTATTTCTTTTATTTTTCCCTCTTTTCCATTATTTTGCCCGTCGGGCTCGCTTTTTACTCATCTTCCTCGAGGACGAGTAAGAGGTAAGCTTGGGGGATTTTGATCGCTCCGTATTTTACACCCTTTTTCTACATGTTTGCATGTCACTTTGATCGCTCATATCGCGTTTTTCACGATTATTCGACAATATTGCGATGCTTTTCACGATTTCTTGTTTTTGTCGTATTTCAGGAGATATGGAGCGATTCGGAGTGATTTTGAGATCAAAAGGATTTGCACCCACTCCGGAGTGTCACCCGAGGCTCTTTTGAGGGTTATTCGGCGATGGAATACAAGTGGAAGAAGAAGGAACGTCGTAGGAGCGACGAGGAAGCGAAAAGACGAAGATTGGGCCTTTGCAGCATCTCACTCGGTCGAGTGAACCACCCACTCGGCCGAGCAAGATGACCACTCAGCCGACCAGACCGAACACGCATCAACAGAAGAAAATGGGCGTGCACTCGGCCAAGTGACGATAGTCCACTCGGCCGAGCATGGAAATCTCCTCGCCCGAGTGGCATGAGAAAAGACACTTCAAAAATGGCCGACTTACTGTAAAATTACAGGCTTTTGACGAATCCGAATCGGCCGAGCAAGAATTGCCCCTCGGCCGAGTGAGTAAATCCACCCGGCCGAGTCACTCCCGAAGACAGACCCACAGAAAGTCCCGACTTACTAGAGTTTTACAGGGTTTGTTACTCGGCCGAGTGACATTTGTCACTCGGCCGAGTGAGCCGCCCCGCTTGCTGCGTAAACTGCGATTTTTGAGCTGCGCAGGGGCATTTTTGTCACGAATTTCTGAGCGATTTTGAGGGGTATTTAAACCCAGTTTTTGCCCTAGTTAGAGAGAACTTTTTGATACTTTTTGCAGCCTTTTTAGAGAGCTTTTTAGTTAATTAGATTTAGGCTTTTTGAGAGATTAGAAAGGAGATTTTTGTTGGATGCTATTGGATTCTCATTGGTTTGTCTCCTCTCTTATCAAAAACTCTATTTTTATTGATAATTTCTCTATTGCAATGAATTGTGTTGGTTTTTCTATTGAATTTCTTATGAATTGCATGATGATTAGTGAGTAGTTCTATTATCCTAGGGCATGGGGATGAACCCTATGAACCTTATTTCTGAATTGTGATGAATTGGTGAAATCCTTGCTAGAATTGATTAGGGTTAGGTTGGGATTGATTTATTACGGATAGCTATGGACTCATATTGATTGGGATTTGCAAGAGATTGGATCCCAATTGATAGGAAGCCCTAGAGATTCGATTTAGGTTTATGATTGGAATTTTCTAGTATTGGTTTGCAAGAGATTGGACCAAGGCTAGGGTTTTCAATCGTATCTCTATACAAATACCCGTTTGCAAGAGATTGGACGGGTAGGAACTATCTCAACCTAGGTCGTAGCTCGAGTTTGCACGAGAGTGGGCTCGAGATACGATTGGATGATGATGTCGTTCTTCACGCTAGCGGCTTAGGTTAGGGTTTGCAAGATATTGGGCCCTAACCTAGGTTTGCTATAGACCGGCAATAGCGCGAGAGCGTGAGCTTGGTTCTACATTTAGTTGCGACTAGTTCACCTAAGATTCAAGTCTAGCAATGATGTAACCATATGAATCACAACGATGAGATACGGTTCGTAGCGGGGATTCCCTATCCCTAGGCGTTTTATTTTATTGATATTTTCATCGATATACGAACGATTGTGACAATTTCATCCCAAATTATTCTTGACCATTTTGATAGCTAGGTGATTAGAAGTAGACACTGTCATTGTCCCTCCTGAGTTCGATACCCGCTCGCAACTACGCCGTGCGCTTGCGGTAAGACTACGAGTCGCTTGTCCCGGTTGCGCGTGCACACCGGGCGATGATCAGATATCAGGTGGACTCTTGGTTGCATATTGTACTTCCCTTTATAAGTCACGAACTATGATCAGGCCCAACTAAAAACCTCGTAACTGGTAATTTTAATATTGTTTATTGCTGATAGAATTATAATAGTTGTAAATCTGTTATGTTACTTTTCTGCTCTATTATACGCACTTTACTCTTTAGATTGCCATGCTAGTTTGCCATGCTAGTTTACCATGCTTGTTTATTGTTTTAAATATCATTCTAGAGATACTTTGAGTTACGTCTGATCCTGGCGACCCTTCTTTTTGTAGTGGTCTCGCCAGATACAACACAGGTTGAAGAAGTTGCAACAGGGACTACAGACGCTGAGTTTGCTGTAGAGTTTGACCAGGATGACGCTGGTTACTAAGTGTGAGTGTGAGAGTATTCTTATTATATGTATCTGAGTGGCTTGCTGGGTGTGTAGTTGTACTTCGAGTTGTATTTCCTTTCATGTACGCTGTTGGTTTGTAATAAGATTGTAAAACCACTTGTATTTTGGCGTATTTCTGCAACAGAGCCTGTGTTCACTTCATTGGTGCCTAGCAGGACTTGTGCATGTTCCAAACAGTAACGGGCCCCGAGAGTGGGTCGTTACAGGTTTGGTGGCCCATGCAGGTCCGTGCTAAATACCACATGAACAGTATAGGAAGTTCAGAATATGCCGTATAAAATACTCAAAGGAACTGATCAAACCTTATGAAACGCAGGTAGGCAATGGAAAGGAACACTTCATGAAGCGATGACAGTACGTTTGGATCCGTGGTCATTCACCCGAATGAGGGTCCCAACCAGAATGATGCTAGTAATAGAGCCAACACTGGTCCGAACGCGACAGCATTTTCGACCGTACCATTGTTTGCAGAAGATTGCATGCGGGGCATGTATGCCCTTCATCAGCAGCTTGGACAGGCTTTGGAGCAGGCTTTGCGCAGAGAGCAAAAAGCTGACCCGAGTGCTTATCACTTTCGAGGGATGAGCCCAAAGACCTTCGTAGGGACTGAGAACTATCTTCAGGCAGATGAATGGCTCAAGATTCACTGATGATCTGAGAGCATCTCAGATACGAGAAGAAGCATGGGTGGCTACCGCCAAGAGGCAACTGACTGATGGTGCTTGAGACTGGTGGCAGGCGGTAAAAGACCGCTTGGGATTATCGATTTCATGGGATGTCTTTACAAGAACATTCAATGCTCAGTTCTTTCCCCCACAGGCAATGATTAAGATGAGAAAGAAGTTCATCAACATGAAGCAGGGTTCGATGACCGTGGATCAATATGAAGCTGAGTTCTCCAGGCTCAGCAGGTTTTCTCCGAAGATGGTTACAAGTGCATTAACTCGAGCCCAACAGTTCCAGCAAGGGCTCAACATTTAAATTTGGAGGATGATGGTTGGTGCTAGTTCGACCACATATGCTGAAGTACTGACCATTGCTCATAACCATGAGATGGTGGAAGAGGAAGCGAAGGAAGAGCGAAGGCTAGCATCATCTGCAAGGCCCCCACCGACCCAAGCTGGGCCAATCAGACAGCCTCACATGCACCGCCATATTCAACAGGCTCAGTTTAAGAGGCTAGGACAACAACAGTAGGCACTTCCGGTCTGCCACTTTTGTGGGAAGCCTGGACACATCAAGTCTGAGTGTCGAATTCTTTTAGGCCTTTGTCTGGTTTGCGGGGAGTCAGGACACATGGCTAGGGATTGTCCACATTCTAAGCCACGTGCTACAGCTCCAGCCCCAGCTCCTCGTGTTGTCCCGACTGGGAACGCTCCACAACGTCCACCTCTACCTCCACAACAGAGGCAGTTTCAGCAAGTAAGGCAGCAACCACCACCGAAACGCCAGGCTTACACCATGACCGTCGAAGAGGCTGAGGCTAACGGTGAAGTGATCACAGGTATATTTCTTGCATAATTCATAGTTCATTTCTTTCATTAGCATTGGTTGCTTAGATTAGTATTTGTAACTTAGGTGTCATACTAGTAGCTGGGAACTCCGCCCTCTCCTTGTTTGACTTGGGAGCATCACACTGCTTTCTAGCGAGTCGATTCGTTCGCACCCACACTATTCCTTCAAACCTTTAGCATCCGGTTGGAACGTCAACATGGGCGGCGGAGTAATAAAGACGGCCCTTTTTTTGGGTATCCTCAATGCACAGTGGTTATATGTGGGCAAGCATTGTTCGCTAACTTCATGATGATAGATATTCCGAACTTTGATGCTGTATTCGGAATGGATTGGTTGGGTACTTTCCATGCCACCATCGACTGTAGTCGAAGGAGGATAGTCGTCGAGATTCCTGATCATCCAACATTCGAGTTCATTAGCAGAAGCAGATCGATAGGCCCAGTGGAGTACAGAGTCAGATCGGCCGAAGCAGTAGCAGCCTCAATGGAAGCCTAGCCCGAGATACCAGAAGTGGTTCGAGAGTTCTTGGATGTGTTTCCAGACGTCCTTACATGTTTGCCTCCGGATCGCACCCTCAAATTTGCCATTGAACTAATGTCAGGAGCTCAACCAATGTCTAAGGGACCATATCATTTAGCACCATCTGAGCTAGAAGAATTGCGGACCCAACTAGATGAGCTTCTAAAGAAGGGATGGATACGACCCAGTGTATCTCCCTGGGGATCTCCTATATTGCTGGTGAAGAAGAAAGATGGATTCCTTCGTATGTGCGTTGACTACCGTGAGCTGAACAAAGTCACCGTGAATAACAAGTACCATCTACCGCGCATCGACGATCTTTTCGACCAGCTCGGTGGATCAAGCGTCTATTCGAAGCTGGATCTGAGGACATGATACCATCAAGTGAAGGTGAAAGATGAAGATGTTCCCAAGACTGCATTCAGGACCAGATACTGACATTATGAGTACCTAGTAATGCTGTTTGGTGTGACCAATGCACCCGCGGTATTTATGAGTCTCATGAACCAAGTATTGTATGAATACTTGGACTAGTTCATAGTAGTCTACATCGACGACATTCTCATCTACTCGAAGAATGCGATGGAGCATGTAGAGCATCTCAGGAAGGTTCTCGAGACCCTAAGAAGACACCAGCTTTATGCCAAACTTAGCAAGTGCGAGTTCTGGCTGAACAAGGTGGCGTTTCTAGGCCACATAGTGTCTGGAGAAGGGATTGATGTTGATCCTGAAAAAGTAGCCGCTGTTCAAAACTGGCCAGTCCCTCAAACAGTGACCGAGATTCGAAGCTTCTTGGGACTAGCTGGCTACTACCGGAGGTTTATCACAGGCTTCTCGAAGATCGCAAGAGCTTTGATGCGGTTGACAAGAAAGGATGTGGTGTTTGTTTGGTCGAAAGCATGCGAGGATGCTTTCCAGGAGCTGAAGAAGAGGTTGACGACTGCACCCATCTTGATCATTCCAGACCGATCAGGAGGATTCAAAGTCTTCTGTAATGCATCTAGCAAAGGACTTGGATGCGTGCTACATCAGCACGATCGAGTCGTAGCATATGCATCCAGGCAGTGAAGATCTATGAGAAGAACTATCCCACTCATGATCTTGAGTTGGCGGCTATGATTTTTGCATTAAAGATTTGGAGGCAGTTTCTATTGGAAGAGCACGTGAAGGTGTTCTCAGATCATAAGAGTCTGAAGTATCTCTTCACTCCGAAGGAGCTCAACATGCGGCAGAGACGATGGATAGAGCTCATGGCGAACTATGACATTGACCTTCAGTACCATCCTGGGAAAGTCAATGTTGTACCTGATGCATTGAGTCGTCTTCCAGTGGTGATGACCCTTACGACTCAGTGGAGATTGCAACAAGAGATCTGGGACATGGGTATAGAAGTGATTCTACCAGGGATGACTGCATCTTTGATGGGCATGCATATCCAGTCGACCTTGGTAGAGAGGATCAAGTCTACTCAGATGGACGATGAGAAGCTGCAAAAGATTAGAGATCTGGTGATAGCAGGCCAGAGGCCAGAGGCCAGAGTTCAAGATTCATGCAGATGGATCCTTGAGGTTTGAAGACAGGATCTGTGTATCGTCTGGTGCCATTAGAGAGGAGCTGTTGGAGGAAGCTCACAGCTCTCCTTACTCTATACATCCTGGAGGTACCAAGATGTATCAGGATCTGTGACAGCATTACTGGTGGCATGGCATGAAGAGAAGCGTCGTACGGAGCGTAGCGAAGTGTATTGTGTGCCAGCAGGTGAAAGCTGAACATTAGAGGACTGCTGGCCTATTACAACCCTTGCCCATTCCAGAGTGGAAGTGGTAGCACATCACGATGGACTTCGTGACTGGACTACCCAAGAATACGAAGCAGAATGACGCTGTCTGGGTGATTGTAGATCGATTGACCAAGACAGCGCACTTCATTCCTTTCAGAGTAGGCCAGTCTATAGAAGTGTTGGCCAAGAAGTACATGGATGAAATTGTGAAGCTGCATGGAGTTCCTATCAGCATTGTCTCAGACAGAGACACCAGATTCACATCTCGTTTTTGGAAGAGCCTTCAGGAGAGCTTGGGAACCCACTTGAGTTATAGTACAGCTTACCATCCACAGACAGATGGTCAGTCAGAGCGTACTATTCAGATACATGAAGACATGCTACGGGTATGTGTGCTGGACTTCAAAGGGTCATGGGAAGACCATCTCCATTTGATGGAGTTTGCATACAACAACAGCTATCAGTCTAGCATCGGTATGTCGCCTTTTGCGGCACTGTATGTGAGGAAGTGTCGATCCCCCTTGAGCTGGGATGATGTAGGAGATCGAGAGTTGATTGGTCCTGAGCTAATCATAGAAGCTGTGGATGTGGTTTGAACCATCAGAGAGAAGCTGCAGCTGGCTCAGGACAGGTACAAGCATTGGGCAGATGCGAAGCGTCGACATCTAGAGTTTCAGCCCAGAGATCATGTTTTTCTGAAGATCTCACCCAACCGAGAAATGATTCATTCTGGACGGAGAGAAAAGCTTAGTCCTCGATTCATTGGGCCTTTCGATATTCTGGAGCGAGTAGGAGAGGTGGCCTACAAGCTTGCACTGCCCCCTGCCTTAGAGGGAGTGCACAATGTGTTCCACATCTCGTAGTTACATCGTTATGTGAGCGGCCCTAGTCATGTCGTGGACTACTCGGAGATCGCGGTCCGTCCGGACTTGACATACGAGCAGCAACCAGTAGAGATCCTAGATCGACGTCAGAAAGTCTTTAGGAACATGACTATTGATCTAGTCAGGGTGATGTGGCATCACGACTCTCTAGGAGAGTCTACCTGGGAGCGAGAGGACGAGATGCGAGAACGTTATCCCTACCTTTTCCATGCCTTATAGAGAATTCCGAGGACGGAATTATTCTAAGGAAGGTAGGATGTAATGACCTGTATTTTTAGGCACTTTTGATTGCACGTATTTACTACAGTTGTTCGAGTGATTTTATCCGAGTGATTTCTTTCTACACGTTGACGCGAGCATGTCTTTGTTTTAAGAAATTTTTACCAGAACTTAGCTAATTACTTTAGCTAATTAACTAGCTAATTTCTTTTACTGATTATCTAATATTTTAGTTAATTTCTCTTACCTATTTTCCAACACTCCTTTCACGTTTAACTTCCCATGACTGAATTCATCCCCCGTCATTAATGGAAACCTACTCCTTGACTAATCTTCCCCCGTTAATGAACCCTGTCTCCCTGCCTCTTCCTTCTTCAAGGATCACCTCGTATATCAGTTCCCTACATCTCCATTCCCCATCCCACAGCTGCATCATCTTCACCCCTCATCAAACAACAAAGCTTCTCCCCACCCTTTGGCATCACAACCATCAATTTCCTCTCCCGTTCATCATTCTCCATGCATCTCCTCAAACCAAATCCACATCCAAAAAATCAAAAATGAAACAATCAGATAGGAGGAATCAAATTGATTCAATCTGAAATCAATCAATCCCAAACTGAAATCCCCAAATTTCAACCCCCAATTTCAGAAATCAACCCAATTGAAACCCTATTTCAGTTCCTCCTCCTAGCTGCCGCATCACCCCAGGCCACCGCCCCGTGCCCTTGTAAACGCCGCCCGTCCAGCTGCCGCGCCGCCCCCGTGCGCCGCCCCCGTCAACACAGGCCGCCGCCCAGGGCCTTGCCAGGCCGCCCCTCCCTGTCGCCACCAGCAGGCCGCGCGTGCCGTCGCTCCCGGCCCGAGCTCCCCAGGCCGGTTCCCCCTCGTGTCGCCGGAGTGCCCCCTCCCTCGGACGCCGCCGCCCCTGGTCTCCCCCCGCTGTGCGCCCTGTAACAAAAAAAAGAACGAAAGAAAGGAAAAAGGGGAGAACCAAGGGACAGAGACAGAGAGAGTAAGGGTGAATGTTATAAATTATTTAATGTATTAGTTTAGGGTGAGTGTTATAAATTATTTAATAAGTTAGTTTAGTTAAATTATTATTTAAAGTTCAGTTGTTTTTATAAGAATATAAGTTAAGTTAATTTAAGTATAAGTTTATTAATATATTTTTATTATAAGTTAACAGTATCATAAGTTAATAAAGTTAAGTTATATATAGATTAAGTTATATTTTTTAATAAAGTTTAATTAATTTATATTAAGTTATTTATTACTTTAAGTTTAAGTTATTATTTATTTTAAATTTAAATTATGATTCTTAATAAAGTTAAGTTAAAGTTTTAATTGTGATATTTTTCAAGTAATTAGTTATAAGTTAGTGTAACTTGCCCTCTTAGCATACTATTAATGTGTTAAGCTAACTCGTTCGTAACACGTGTGAACCAGGTACACCAACAGCCTTTCAAAATGCGCCTTTCACGACAAGGTGATTTGGTAACTCATCGTACCCTAGCTATGGGGTTTAAAAACAATATTGATGCATGCTAAATTAGTTTCTTTTTATTAGCAAAGTGTTTCACTTGAACAATTAGCTAAACTCGATAAGTTGCATAGTATCGTAGTTGCACCGTACCGTAAATTGAATTGGAATCTGTGACATACTTAACCGAAAGATGTAATTGGAAAAGTGAGAATAGTAATTGACTCGTAAATTGTAAGTACGGTAATCTGCACACACACACGCATTGGGTTTTTGGGGTAACATATAATAGTGAAAGTGCGGGAGCAACCAGTCCGATCTGCTGAATAGTACCGTTTTGATTGAACAGTATCTTTTTGTTGTAACCCGGGATATCAGGTGGACTCTTGGTTGCATATTGTACGTCCCTTTATAAGTCACGAACTAGGATCATGCCCAACTAAAAAACCTCTGGTAATTTTAATATTGTTTATTGCTGATAGAATTGTAATAGTTGTAAATCTGTTATGTTACTTTTCTGCTCTATTGTACGCACTTTACTCTTTAGATTGCCATGCTAGTTTGCCATGCTTGTTTATTATTTAAATATCATGCTAGAGATACTTTGAGTTACGTCTGATCCTGGCGACCCTTCTTTTTGTGGTGGTCTCGTCAGATACAGCACATGTTAAAGAAGTTGCAACAAGGACTACAGACGCTGAGTTTGCTGTAGAGTTTGACCAGGATGACGCTGGTTACTAAGTGTGAGTGTGAGAGTGTTCTTATTATATGTATCGGAGTGGCTTGCTTGGTGTGTATTTGTACTTTGAGTTGTATTTCCTGTCATGTACGCTGCTGGTTTGTAATAAGGTTGTAAAACCACTTGTATTTTGGCGTATTTCTGCAACAGAGCCTGTGTTGACTTCATTAGTGCCTAGCAAGACTTGTGCATGTTTCAAACAGTAACGGGCCCCAAGAGTAGGTCGTTACACCACACTATCATGTAGTTGGGTGAACCTTTGGGCTACTAGGTGTAACCTCATATACTATGAAAACCATGGGCTATTGCCATGTGGGCTCTTTCTCCAAACACGTTATCAGCCCAAAGCTCTAGAAAAAAATTTGAGCCACACAATTTTATTCCATCTTCCCCACATATTTTTCCCTCTTGCGAAGGAATCTAGTTGTTGCGGCAAAGTTTTTGCGACGACGAGCGATCGATTACTTGCAAGGCATTGTGGGAGCAGGGATTTTTTTATCTATGGATTTTTTGGTTCTTCCCTAGATCATTGATCTAGAGATATACTTCTTTTCCAGTAGATATAGATTATGGACCATAAAATTTTTTAATACATATGCATGTTGCTTGTAATAATCAAATCAAAATACAAATAAAAACTATTTTATTACAAACAAAAAATATCTCCATTAATGTCTTTATCTATGTTGACGACCAACCCACCTGAAGCGGCATGCCAAAGGATTTTTCGACGACATCACCCGAAGCGATCGCCTGCCCGGAGTGAACCACCGGATTGATCTCCTACTCTCGTTGTTGATGCTGAAGGCCGCTGTTGATGCCGAAGGCCCCGAAGGTCGGATCGACGTACGAATCAACCATGCCATTGGCCCCGACGGTCGTATCAGTCACGGATATTCACCTCCAAAGGCCGGATCGACGTCCGGATGGCTGGATCTTCTCGGCGTAGGCCGGATCTTCACTCCTAAGCCCCCCCCGGCTGTGATCATTGGGGAGGCGCTGTTTCGCCCCCTGCAGGCCGCGACCCTAGGAAGGGGGTGGCCACTGTCCGGCACCTCCCCCTGCCGATGATATCTACTGTGAAAGACCTAACAGCCGCCCCCAATTTTATTTTGGATTGACTGTTGATATTCTCTAAACTAATTTAGAGATAAAAGGGGTTTAAGTCTATGTTATTGGGTTTTTGGGTTAAACCTTGGGTTTACATGGGTCAGAAGCCCAACCTGTTTTAATAAATAAATTTATATCTGGCTACTGGCCTGATGCCCTTAGCTGGCCCAAAATGTCTCTTATTACATATAAAGGGCCTTTATAAATAGTAAAATCTGTTTTTAAATCAGATTTTCTATTAAAAATCCTTAAAATAATCAGAAAAATCCAGAAAAATTCTACAAAATTCTGAAAATAAGGAAAAAACATAGAAATCATTTATTGGCAATAAATTTCAATTTTTGGAGAATTTTTTTTAATAAAATAATGTTTTTGGTCCATATAATACTAATAACATCGCTATTTGCATAATTATTACATTGGATTAATTAGTATTTTTATGTTTAATAATTATGAAAGGTCCTGAGATCGCTCTGCCGTTAATTATCTAACCTAACGGTGCATGATATGTCTCCTCGTGGCCCAAGTAATTGTTAACTATTTTAATTTTACCATATAATTACTTGCATGTGATGTTGCGCAATGATTTATGCCTGTGTTTATTGCATAATTTATAAATTGAGTGAATTTTAATAAATTACGTTGTGGTTTTGGATTGGTCAATTTGTCACCATTTTATATTTCTCGTATTTTATTTTTTTGGGAGAAATTGTAGTGAGGATATTTTTGTATAAGCCAAAGACTGGAGTATCTTTCCTTGAAGACGGAGATAAAATTGCAATTTTGCTGGGACCCCAATTGGTTTCCAAGTTGTACTTTTCCATTTTTGTTTTTGTATTCTCTGGACTATATATCTTATGGGCTTTGGACGTTATTATGTGGTGATGGCTGATCTACGCAACTAATTTATTAATTTAACATGAATTTTTAATATGCTTTATTATTAATTCATGTTATTTTAAATGCATAGATAATATGGCAAAAATAGCGAGCGTCGACTTTAAAGTTCTCGATGCGGCTGGGAAGAATTATCTGAGCTGGCATGTGGACCTGAAGTTCCACTTGCGCACAGGGCCTTATGGCCACAATCTCTACTCAAGTGCCTATGCATACGGCCACGGTAACGGGCACTGCTGAGGAAGCTTCTACACCAATAGTCTCTGATGTAGATAAGGCAAAAGCCATAATATATATCCGGTGACACATTGATCGGACCCTGAAGGCCGAATTTCTCATTGTAGAAGATCCACTGGAGTTGTGGACTGCACTGGAGAATAGGTATAAGCATCAGAAAGATGTGATCCTCCCACGTACACGTTATAAGTGGGTAAATCTCCAACTTCAGGACGTTAAGTCCGTTGCTGAGTATAACTCAGCACTTCACAATATCACCTCACGTCTAAAGTTGTGTAGTGAAGAAGTCACGGAAGAACGTATGCTGGAAAAAACTTACACATTCTTCTATGAGAAGAATGCAATCCTCATGCAACAGTACCGTGAACGCAAGTTCACCAAGTACTCTGACCTACACTCCTGCCTTCTCATGGCAGAGCAAAACAGAGACTTGCTACTCGTCACACATAACCTACGCCCTGTAGGCTCAGCTTCTCTCCCTGAGGCTCACAAAGTTTCTTCCTAGAAGCAGAAGAACAAACAAATGGGAAATTCAACAAATGGAAAGCCCCTAAGAGGCTGGCCAGCTGTCCTCCCCAAAACAACAACCCTCCCCAGAGCAACAACAATGAGGGAAAGAAGAAGCTTCAGTGGAAGAAAAAGAACACTGGACAGACGTCTATTCCCAAGAAAAATTGGAAGGACAAATGCCACAGATGTGGCATGACTGGACATTGGTCCAGAAACTATCGTACTCCACGACACCTCCAAGATCTGTATCAGGCGAGCCTGAAGTCTCCCGTTGAAAAAAATCTGGTGGAAAACCTGCCGTCAACCAAGTTCACAAAGGACGACTTCGAGAATGACGACCTCCTAGACTGATATCATACTTATCTGTTATGCATTTACTTTATCTGTTATCAGTACTTCATCTTATTTTGTTAAATCATGTTATATCTCTACTTTTCAATAATGAATGTATTTCTTTTTATTAAAGTTTTGAATTCATGTTCTATAGATGAAGTGTGAGTGCCTAGTGGACAGTGCCTCGACGCACACAATCCTTCGCGAAAAAGCTATTTTATTAGCTTAAATGATTATGATGGTCCTGTCATTACTATTTCAGAACTGTCAAACATAATTGAATGATCTGGTGAATCAATGATTTTGGTCCCAAATAACACGAGACTGTTGCCGTCGCAACGTCAGCCTCTAGCATCGTCGAGCCCTGCCGAAGGCTCCCAGCACCACTGCGCCATCGTCCACCGTTGGCCCAGCCACCCTCGACAGCTCCTCCGCCGTCGAACTTAGCCAAAAGCCCCACCCCCACTGCCGTCGGTGTTTCTGCCGCAGGCCGCTTCCATGATGCCATGTACCGTCGCTGACCACTGCCTCTGTCTGCCTAGTCTCCACCGACCATCCCCCGCCGGCCGTCGCCCCTTCCGCTGCTGTCATCGTCAACCAAGACCCCCAGCACGCGCGTAGAAGAGAAACATGTGGGTTGGAGAAGAGAGGTTAGATGGGGGGAGAGAGAGATAGGGTGATGGATACGTATATAAATACATTTATTTATACGCATATAATACTATATTATAAGAGGACATTGTTTTAAATTCATAATAAATTATGTAGGTGTCAGAAAAATATACGGGAAAAGCCAGAAAATCCAGCTCGACGTAACAGACGCATTGGCACTAGTTTCATCGCCCAAAGGAGAATATTATTAGAAGGAGAGTATATTATTTGAAGACCAAAAAATTAAATCACACATGGCCCAGATTGGTTGGGCTTAATAAGCCTCTGAGATGTACTTCGATAGCGAAGTAGGAATTTCGAAGTACCAGATTGGTTGGGCTTGGCCGTAGAGAGGTAGAAGCAATCCTTTGCATATTATGATGTCGTCGCATGTACTGTGCACATGCCCATCAGAAGATAGAAATCTCCAAGTCAAGCGAACACCTGATGATGCATTGTGGTCGGTGAGAAGTCTTAACCCCACCCCACCCTCTTCCTTGGGGGAACATACTTCTCTCCAGGCCCAGGTGTGAAGTTTCCCCCAAATGAATTTTCTACAAGCAGAACTGATAGAGCGTAGCACCGATGGTGAGATGCGGTAGACATGCATCCAGAAAGCAGTATATATATGTATATGTGTGTGTGTGTATATATATATATATGTATATGTATGTATGTATGTATATACATATATGAATGTATATCAATATAGTTAATCTATCTTGTTTCTCTGCTCTGTGATGCGATTTCTAGGGCGTCTCGTCGATGTTCCTCCCGTGGAGGCTCTCGCCTCCTTCGGTGGCCCCATGCGTTCCTAGTTCTCGCTTAGATTATCATATTCTCTCTAGCACTAACGGTGCTTGAGATCCTCTCCTCATGGCCTCCAGTTCCGGAGTCGATTTTCCCCCTTCTCAAGGCAATGATGATCAGGCCCGGCCCTGACCCGGGGCAACCAGGGCAACCGCCCAGGGCCCCAAGGTCAAGTGGCACAATTTTTTTTATATTGGCACATTTTAAATTAATAATTATTAAAAAATAAACCAACCCTTCAACTCTCTTCACATTCTCTCCACAGTAACCAACATCTCAAGGCCCTCAGCCTTCATATCTTCCACCTTCTATGCACAATAACCGAAGAGGCAATCAAGCAAATTAATGAATTAATAATTTTTTTAGTGAAGACTCTTCATATACCACTATGGCCATATTATTAAATTAATAAGCTTTGTGTAACTGTGTAAGTTCTCTCTGTTTGGATTATAAAGGTATGATGTTTTTAATTAATTTTTTAATTCACAATTGCAAGTTTGCTTCTGCTTATTCATGGAATCATGCCATGTTGTTTAATTGAAGTCTGTAGAACCAACGGCAAAGAAGGAGGAGGGCTACACCGACGCGACGCCTTCCTTGTTGAGGTGAATCAGGTGATCAAGCTCTTTTCACTACTCTCAGTGGACAAGATGTCAAGAAAGTTGGCCGAAAATCCAATTTGTTTATAATTTTTGTCCTTTTTCAGCGTTGAGAATTGAGATTAGTGCTAAAAATTCACGCAATGCGGCACTGCTCGAAAATTTTTTACCATGGTTAAAAAACGCTGCATATACTACTTTCAATGTCCCGTACAGTCGCCATATACATTTGTTTTTCCATTTAAGAAAGAACATGCTTGGTTTGTAGACAAATTGCTTAGTTGTTGCTGTTATAATCTCCCACTAATGACAACGTGATGATTTGTACATCAATGAAGATCACGAGATGCTCAAAGCTGTCAAGTAACCCAAAAATTGAATCTAGACAAGATTTCTTACATAATTAATCTATCAATCAAGAGATAAACTTCTCTCTCTCTCTCTCTCTCTCTCTCTCTCTCTCTCTCTTCATTTCTATCTCAAAAAATCTTTTCTCCTTTTATTTTTCTGCCCATTAAATATCATTAAAACAATTAGAGCACACAAATCCAACCGATCTGAGCTCTGATAATTGGATATGTCCGTACAGTTGAGAGTTCATTTGATATGATTGATTGATTTTAAGGTGTCAATTTGTTGTTGGGGGAGCAACTAGGACTCTTTTTTAATAGATTGCTTTCATGTTCGTCTTTTTTTAAACTCTTTGTAGTTATGAAACAGAGTCCAGACTACCAGTTACAAACATGTGCGTAATTATTTAAGAAAATATATTAATTGTTATACAAGTTCTAAGTGCAAGTATGTTTTGGAGCGGGAAGAGTAAGAATGATTAGTGATTTTGGGGACAGATAGGAAAGTCAAACATGATTACTGATTAAATTCAGAACGATGTAATTCAGTGGCATGAGAAACTGAGAATCAGGAAAGCATGGGATGAGCATGAATTGGCCATTAGTTGGGTGAAAATAAACTTTTGAGAATAATATGAATTGGTATATATTTCTGGAAGCACGTGTCACTGAGAGCTTGTTCCGTCATTTCTACTTTCTACTTTTGTTTTTTGTTTTCATTCAATGGGTCTGCTCTTTGATGAGTTTTTGGCTTTTGGGGCTCTTGTATTTACTACCCTTTTATGGGTTCTGCTTGTTTTCTAGGTTTTTATTGGAAATTCAAGGAACATGAAGCCATCCAGCTGGGTAAGTGCTTTGCTTTTCCTCCTTTTTTCGTAAATAATGTTTGAATTGAGTTTAAATAATTTTACTTCGTTTTTCTTAACTTGTGTTTATTGTTCTTTTATTTTTACAGTGAAGATTGAATTTGGTTAGCTCATAGCTGGGTTAAAATCAGCGCTGCTTCACTATCCAGGTTCTATCATTCTATTACATTGTTTTAGTTTTTAATTTAATACAATGTTTCCTAAAAAATATGCATCTGATAACGAAAAAAGAAAAAGAAAAAAGAAGAAGAAGAAAAATTAAACCTCAAAAAGGTTCTATTCAAAAACTTTGGAATAAAAATAAATTGCAAAATGTTTTTTCTGAAAACCAAGTCGAAAATGTGGTGCATGAAGTAGTGAAAGATTTTACAGAAGATGAAAATGTGGTGAATGAAGAAACAACACATGTATCCGAAAATGAAAATAATGTAAATCAAGCAACAACAAATTTGTCTGAAAATGAAAATGAGATAAATGAAGAAATAACAAATGTGCTTGAAAATGAAACTAGTGAAAATAATGAAGAAATGGATCATGTGTTTAAGTGTTTAGATTCTTCGTTATCTATGAATATATATGATCCTAGAGTGTGTGATGGTTTAGATTAAAAAAATGAGAGATTTACGTATTGAGAATGGTTCTATTAGAGATGCTAATATTAATTTTCCTAAAGATAATTACAACAGGGGGTTCTCCACGTATTATTTTGATCAAAAATTAAGAAATGGATAACTTATTGATAGGAAATGGTTGGTTTAATCAAAAGATTTAAATAAGGATTTAATGTAGAAAAGCTGATACCTGATCCAATGGATCAGGTGGTAAGACACAAAAAAGGTGGGAAGTACAAGCCCCATATGGGCTTGTACTCGTGGGGCCCCACTTTTTAATGTCGTGCACCTGATCCATTGGATCAGGTGCCACCTGTTCTACATTAATCCCTTTAAATAAAGTGTTTTGTATTTGTTGTAAAGTTGTAAGGTATGTCTATTCTAAAAGTCAATTAGCAGATGTAAGAATTAATGATTGGAAACATTTAAGTGAAAAGCTTAAGCAACAAGAAGATAGTAGTGAACATCTTACCAACCTTAGAGCATGGGCTGAACTCCGAGTTAGATTAGAAACAAATTAAACAATTGATAAAGAGTTACAAGACCAAATCAAGAAAGATACAGAACATTGGAAACAAGTTATGATTAGAATAATTTCTGTTGTTAAACGTCTTGCAATGAATAATTTGGCATTTCGTAGAACAAATGAAAAAATTAATGAGGATTCTAATGGATATTTTTTAGGCTTTCTAGAATCAATTGCTAAGTTTGATCAAACAATGAAACATCATTTTCGACTTATTCAAAATAAAGAGATTCAGTATAATTATCTAAGTCATAAAATACAAAATGAATTAATTATCATGTTGGCATCAAGTGTGAAGAATGCAATAATAAAAAAAATTAAAGAAGCTAAATACTTTTCTGTGATTTTTGATTGCACTTATGATGCTAGTCACACTGAACAAATGACTTTAGTGATTAGATGTGTAGATGTTAATAGCTACCCAATAAAAATAGAAGGGTATTTTTTTTTAGAGTTTTTAAGTGTAGAAAAGACATCTGGGTTGGGTCTTTTTGGTGAATTACAAGCTGCTCTTAACTCTCTTGATTTGAATAATAATGATGTAAGGGGACAAGGGTATGATAATGGATCTAATATCCTAGAGCTTAGCACCAAGGTGTCCAAAAAGACTACTTAACATAAATCCTAGAGCTTTTTATATGCCTTGTGGTTGTCATTCTCTTAATTTGGTTCTATCTGATATGGCAAATTCTTGTTTAAAAGGTAAATCATTTTTTTGGAGCATGTCAAGCTTTGTATAACGTCTTTGCTAATTCAACGAAGCGATGGAATATTTTACTTGAATATGTGGATGATTTAACTTTGAAGTCTTTGTGTGTAATAAGATGGGAAAGTCGTATAGAAAGTGTAAAAGCAATAAAAAATCAAGCTCCTAAAATTAAAAATGCTTTAATAAAATTAGTTGAGGTTTCTAATGATCCAAAGATAAGTTGGGATGCTGAGAAATTAATATCAAATGAATTGTCAAGTTTTGAATTTATTTTGAGTTTGGATATTTGGTATGAAATATTGAACAAAATAAACTTGGTGAGTATAAACTTGCAATCTAAAAATATGTGTCTTGATGTAGCTATTGAAGGTTTGAAAGGATTAGTTTCTTTTTTTGAAAATTATAGAGAAAATGGTTTTACTTCTGCTATCATTGATGCTAAAGAGATTGCTGATGAAATGGAAATTGAACAAGTGTTTCAGGTAAGACGTAGGACTATAAGAAAGAAACATTTTGATGAAAATCCTAATACAGAAAGAGAACAACAATTTGCTCAAGAAAATTTTAGAACCGACTACTTTCTTGTTTTAGTTGATATGGCAATTTCTCAATTGAAAATTAGATTTGAACAAATGGAACTTTTTGAGTCTATATTTGGCTTCTTGTTTGATGCATCACGATTAATTTCATTGGATGATGAAGGTATGAAAAATTGTTGTTTGAAACTTGAAAATGTTTTAACACATGGTGAGGATTGTGATATTGATGCAAACCGTTTGCTTTTAGAATTACAAATATTGCTGGTAATGCTACCAGCTGAAGTGTATCAATATGGAGATCCATGGAACTCCATTAAAGTTATGGAGTTTGTAAAAAAGATAGATATGTTTCCAAATATTTTGGTTGCTTATAGGGTTTTACTAACTATACATATTACTGTGGCATCTGCAGAAAGAAGTTTTTCAAAATTAAAATCGATAAAATCTTATTTACGGACAACTATGACTCAAGATAGGTTAAATGGATTAACACTATTGAGTATTGCAAAAAAATATGTTGAAGACTATTGATGTTGAACATATAATTGATGGTTTTGCTTCTAAAAATGCAAGGAAGAGTCATTTTAGATGAGATGTGGTTTATATGTGATTTTTTGTGCATGTACAACATACAAGATTTTTAGAAGCAAGAAGTATGGTGTGAATATGCCAAGAGTTCCAAATCAAGCCGAGCCAGACATGGAGTGGTTATAATGACATGTTCTCGTATGCGAATCCTTGTATTCGTTTTATTTTAAGGGGTATTGGTTTTATGTCACCCCCTATTTTGGACCATCTTTTAGCATAGCAATAAAAATTTCAGGCGTAGAGATGAGCCTCCTAGCATTGCACATGGCTAGGTTCCAAACCCCAAAAAATTTTAGTATTTCAATTTAAAAAAATTATATTTAAAGGGTCCAAATTTTTAACTCGCCCTGGACCCCAATATCTTCAGGACCGGCCCTGATGATGATATCAGTGCGGCTGACGGCAACGCTGCGGTGGCGAAGTGCCATGATGCTGCTAATGCTTGGGTTCCGGTGAGTTCTCGGCGACGTCGTGGCAAACAGTAGATCCCCCGTCGCGATGAAAACTAGGGCTATTGATCGGCGAGGATTGGCATGCGACAGCAGGTCTGTGGGCTCCTTCTCCCCATCGGTGTTGTGTCTAGGCCAATCTCAAAGTCCTATTCACTTCTTGGCGTGGCCCCCCAACTTGGTGTGGAGCCAGCCAAGGTCATAGAGGGTGTTCGACAAATTTCCCCAAAGAGCGCCCACATCCATCCCCTGATGTTCTTACTTCACAACCCCCTCCTACCGTGATATTTGCTGCGCCAGGTGTTCTATCGCCCCCGTCTGTGAACTTCACTTCTGTCCTCTGCGGTACACTTACACTTGGGTTGTCGTTGCTCTCCTCTTGAGGAAATCACCGTTGCGGCAGGGCGCAGGGCGTGCACCCTCATTGGGTATGTGGTAGGGGATATGCCTTATTTTGGCCACCTTCGTGCTTGTGTTGGTCGAGCATGGAAGACCAGAGCATGGAAGACCAAAGCTGAAGTTCGCATCCACACTAGGGAGAATGTATTTTTCTTCTTCCAATTTGTGGATGTGGTGGATTGTTTGGCAATCCTTCTGTAATGCCCTGATAGCTACTGCACAAGTACTAGACGGGGGGTGAATAGTACTTTAAAATAATCAAGATAATTATTCCTAATTATTGTGTAAACTCAACCAACAATGCGGAATGAAAATATGACAAACAAGAATTAAGCAATGCAAACAAACGATGTAACGGGTTCGGATCCACCTAAGTCTCCCCGACTTGTTACCGGTGATCCTACGTCCCAAACACCCGGATCCCCTCCGGCTACTTGAGTTAGAATTCTCTAACCCAAGTTTTGCACTATGAAATTCTTGTAGAAAACCTCTACAAGATCAAATCATACACAAACGAAAACGTGACTCCCACAACCAGGGATCACGAACTTTTCTCACAACAGAGAGAAAAACTTAATAGTAAAGTAAATGAAACAATAAAACACTTACCAACAAAATCCTATGCCTTGAGTAAACTTACTGATTTTAGGGCAAGGAAGATTTTGAAGGAGAGAATGTCACTAAACCCTAGCTCCACCAAGATGAACAACGATCGAAGACTAGGATGGAGTTGGTGACTAGGAATCAAGCTCTTGGCTTGAGTGGCTCACAATGAAGAGAAACTCTCTTGAGGAAATTTGGGGCTCAATGAGTTTGGAGAGATTCTTTGTGAGAAGAGAGAGATTGAAAATGAGAATTGAATGCTTTCTCTTTGATTCTCTAAAACTCAATAATGGCAGCCTTGAATGCTAGGTTAGAAGCCCTTCAAGATTAAATAGGACTGAGAGAAGAGAGAAGCAAATTCGTGGCATTAAATGCCCAACGGATTTATTTCTGAAGCAGTCTAATCGGTCTAAGAAGGATCACTGACCGATTAGTTTTGCAACTAGTCGGTTGGTGATTCTTCTTGGACCGACTAGAAGGTTGACAGCCAAGATAGAGAATTCAGGCGATAGAACTAGTCGGTCTAAGAAGACTTGCCAACCGACTAATTTGACAACTAGTCGGTCGGTGAGTGTTCTTTGAGCGACTAAGAGTTGATATTCAATAGGCTGAATACAAGGAGAACTAGTCGGTCTAAGAACAAATTCCAACCGACTAGTTTCACAACTAGTCGGTCGATGGATCTTGGACCGACTAACTAGTCAACAGTAGCTTAGGCTGGAAAGATGAAAGTATAACTAGTCGGTCTAAGAAGAATTCCCAACCGACTAGTTTGACAACTAGTCAGTCGGTGAACCTTCTTGGACCGACTAATTGGTCAACAGTGCTTAGGCTGAATTGAGCAAGGAAATCTAGTCGGTTCAAGAAGGATTCTTAACCGACTAGATGACAATCTAGTCGGTTGGTTCTTTTTCTTGAACCAACTAAGAAGCACAAGAAGCCGCGAAATGAAGCGTAAAGCTTCGGAAAAGTTCTATGGACTTCTAAGATAATCCTAGCTCTAAGATATGAGCGTTATGAAGATTATAATGTAAGACCTACTCACGGCTTAACATTCTACGAAAAGAAGCTAGAAGACTATAAAATAAACTAGACGAACCGTCTTCAAAGCTTCAATCTGAATCTCTTGACTTCAATAATGCTCCTTGAGCATCAACAAAGCTTCAGGCACACGATCACGCGTTTTGAGAAGTCTTGAGACGTCGCTTTTGATGTACGTAGAATTTTGGCGACGATCTCCATAACTGCGCTCACAAAGAGTTAGTTCACGATATTTATATTTGTTCATCATCAAAACCAAATCCGGGGAATCAATACTCAACACCTTCATGGGGGCCATGGCTCTATGATGAACGTTTGGTGATGCTAAGGCGCTGGTCCCTAGACATTGGTCTCAATCGTGATCTCCTTTCTGCCATACCGCTCTGGATCCGTTTCCCGAACAAAAAATTAAAGCACACATGACACCTTATATTATTTGAAGGAGAATATATTACATCATCATACAAGAAAAAGATCTTGCATACGTCATAACCATTATTTTCATGTATATGTGTATGTGTGTATATGTGATTGTGATCTGTCCATGGTTTCTAAGTTGGGTTCATCACATCAGGGCTTTCACACCACTGCATGGTTCCCTTCTGCCAAACCGATGAGAGGTTCCTTCACCTCTCTCCCTGCCCCTTTATTCTCTTCCCAGTCTACTTGATTAAGTCTCTGTTTTTACCCCAGTGTGCAGGATTTTTTTTTTTTTTACCCAACAAAAAAATACTTCAGACCTTTCATCTGTTCAGTTCAAAACTACCTCCATGAGCTTCATTTGTCGAATTGATTTGTCACCTCCTGTTGAGATCATGCATGAACAAATCTTCTCGTAATCGTTTTACGCTGACAAATATCAATCGTTATAATGTTTACCAGAGTTCGTTTATAAACTTGATTTTTAGATTGTATGTGATGAGGGACACATGAGTGAGTGATAAATGGAGAGAAATCTTCTCATTGTCCATTGAGCCTGTCAGATGTCAGCTCAGTCAGGAGCAAACAACTTAATTCCCACAACTGAAGAAATCACTACATCAAATATAAAAATCCAAAGAACAAAAACAGATCAAAATACATCCATCACAAGTCAGCTTGGCAGAGAGCGAAACGAGCGAAACGAATCGGAATCTTAACCAGAGCTACGGAAATAGCGAAAGACAACTTTTTTCTCTTCAAGATTTAGCAGGATTCCATAAAAAACACAATCAGTACTTCATTTATTCATTGTTTATAGATTCATTCATCTCTATCATTAAGACGAATAAAAAACCGGAGACCCGCTGACCCGAATCGGGAACTCAGAAGCAGCCTTTGCTGCGGGCGAGGTGGAGCAAGAGCCGGCCGCAGGTTGGGCAGGCGGGGTCCTGCTTGGGGACCATGAAGTACATGAAGCATGACTTGCAGCCGGCAGCAACCAACACTTGAGGTTCGGCCGACGTCACATCTGGCGAGTAGGCGCCAGACGACGACGACGACGACCACGAGTCGGTGGCGCTGAAGTCGCCGCTGAAGTAGCTGTCCATGCCCAGCTGCAGTAGCCGTCCAAAGACAAAACCCAAAAGAGAGGAGAGAGACGGAGAGAGCTTGAGGGTTGGGCCATCGGAGTTTATAGATGGGGATGCAGTTAAGTGGAGGGGCATTTTAGGAAGGATTTACTGGTGGCCGGCAGAGGATGAAATGGCCTTCCTAAAATCTACCTGTTCGTTTCCTAAAATGGTTGGAGGGTTCTTTGCAGGGAGACATGGCTAGGTTCATGTTCCCAGAATGCCCCTGTATTTGTGGTTCGCTTTGTTGGAGATACCCTTGAAGGTTACATGATGTCTTTTTTTTTTTCCTCCGGGAAATGTGGTCTGCTTGAACTTGCAAATATGTGCTGTGCCAAAGTCAATGCAAGTGTCAAAGTCATAGGGTCACATCTCTCTTTATCTCTTCTATTTTTATATTTTTTTTGTTATTTTTAGCAAAAATCCAAGCCCCAAATAAAGTGTCATGCTTACATTATAAGTTAGGGTGGGTTGAGTAGACTCGAGTTTATTTGAGTTGACTTGGCACATTCAAGTTTAGTTTATGGTTTAGAGTTGCCTCAAGCTCGACTTGATTCGGGCCGGGTTGGATGGACGATGTTGGCTTTTTTCACGTTTATCCATTTTACAGTAAAAATGATAAATATCGACCGTTGCATAGATTCTGTTATAAAAGTAAATTATATTGTCAGTTCGTAATTGAACTGAATTGTTACATTTTCGTCGTAATTGAACTACATTACTACCTTTTTGGCATGTTCTTAAATAGTATGAGAACATCCCGTGATAAGTTTTTTATAATAGAAATGAAAAATATTAATTGTATATGTAAATTTAGCAATGTAACTGAATTTGTGGCAGTTTCCTAATTAAACTAAGTTATTACGTCTTTTGTCGCCAACGTTCAGTTCATTACCTTTGAAAACAAAAGAAGATTATCAAGTTTACTAAAATGATAGAATCATTTGTTCAGATTGTAATTAAATCGGATTATTCCTTTCCTATCGCGAATGAACTAAGATATTACTTTCTTGATGAGTTTTCTTCGATATTATCCTTTTTTCTTTCTTTCGTCAGAAACGGTAAAGATTATTTATTTACAAAAATTTTCAGTACACCTGGATTAAGTGGCACTTCATATCTGTAGTCAATTATGAAATGGGTTTAGATCTTAGTTTGAGTTTGAACTAAGTTGCTTTTTTTAATTTTTCAGAAACATATCGTTTAAATGGTTCTTATTTAGAAATTTATCCTTTGAATGTTCGTATTAGAAAATTTACCTTTCAAACTAACTAAAGTCATGTGATTTTACTCTTCACAGTGGTTGTGGGGGATACTTTTGTGTTGGATACAACGATCGATGACTTCGTGTTTAATGATAACAAACGTGTGTGAAAGTTTTGATGTGTGTGCTAAGTGTTTCAGGAGCGACAAGCTTGTAAATACTCAAAGGTGGACATAGTCAAAATGATGGATAACTTGGCTAGTCATATTCAAAGAAAACTTGGTAAGTGATGGAGTGATAAGGATGCAATCTCATTCAAATCAAAATTATGATTAAATCAAATCCTACTAAAATCAAATACAAAATTCAAACTCCTAGTTCTATGGTATTCTCCTTGTGCCTATCTTTTCCCCCACACCCTCTATAAAATCCCATCTCCAAAGAGAGCAAAACTGCGCGGCCAATAGCATGAAAAACCCCATGTTAGAAATCTTCAAGCCGTCATCTTCCAAAAACAAAAACGCCACCGCAGACTTCATATTCCAAAAGCCCAGCCCAAGTTCTCATCTCCAAATTGCTCATCTCCAAAGCCATACCTTTCAACACATCATCCTCTCGCTGCCTTGAAGGACCGTTGCTTGCTGCCAACGAAGATCACCCTGCTAACAAGAGGGCTGCCGCGAGATCAGTCTACTGCCGTGGAGATCAAGAGTGCTGTCGCCCTCTGCTACTTATTGTCGTTGACGTGGAGACCTTCAGGCTACCATCGCTCATCTTCCTTCACACCTTCGAGGTTTGTGATGCCGCCGTTCTCATCTTCAAGCAGCCGCTTCCAAGATCATCTTCCATGCCTTCAACATCTTGCCACCGATAGCTCGTTACTATGGAGATCATCCTCGACATTGACAGCATGCAACACCGTACTCCTTGCTGCCGTGACCACAACCATCGATCTCTTTGCAGTCGTCGTGAAGAAGCTCCACCTGACAAGCTCTTGGGTGTCAAGTCTCCATCTTGCTGCCATCTTCAAGCTATCATCGACACCATGCCATCGAAGTTCAATGCCTCATTGCCGTTAACAACTCCTCCTTGTCGTGAAGAGCTCCATTGTTGCCATTCATCTTCGCTGCTGTTGAGGTCTTGGTGTTGTCGAGAAGAACTGTGGGCTTCCAGAGCTGCATCTTGCTGTCAAGCTCGTTGCCGTGGTGTTTGCGTGGACCACCCTTGCCGTCGGAGCTGCATCTCCTTGCCAACGTCCTCTTGCACGCTGTGAAGACGTTGTTGTTGTCGTGGACGAGTTGTTACTGTCGAGTTCGTCACCTTCCTGTCGTTCTCCATTGCTACCACCGATCAGTTCACCTTGTTGCCACCCTCGTACTGCTGTGAGAGCCGTCGACAAGAGCATCGAGCGGCCGTAAAAGTGGGCATTTGCAACCCTAGGAGTTTGACGTGGAATAGTTCCATGCAAAGGCCTTTTTGAAGAGTTGATGTGCACACAACCCAATCTAAACTTGATTTGCACTGTAACTGCTATACATACAGAAGTGATTGCTTATCTAGTTCTATGAGTCACGGATTGAGATCCAGGGGTCAGATTGAGACATAGTTTGCGTTAGACTGAAGCTGAAGACGTGCTGATTGACAGAGACTGCAACACCAACACAAACTGAGTTTTCTAAACTCATTATCTCGTTACGTTTGTGATATTTGGTTTTTTGATCGTAGTAATATACTTAAACTATCGGTTTTGGGGACTTGATTAGTTGGGGCTATTCAAGAGAGAGCTTGTACTAGATTTATAGTGTTTGGCACTTTGGTGAGTGTGGTACAGTACTTGGTGAGCGTAGAGTTGTGGCTCGTAGCTCTTTATAGTTGTACCTCGATATTATTTAATATAGCATTTGCTTTGGGTCTGAAGTAGGTCGTTGCGGCGGTCGAACCAGTGTAAATCTCTCGTGCACTCTGTGATTGTCTTTATTTGCACTTACTTTACTCTTTGCCTGATTGGTTGTGTTGAATACTGCTTGTGTGATCACGAAAATATTTTATTAGCCTGTCCACCCCCTCCCTCTAGTCTTAGATCCTGATCCAACATTTTGGTTTTGCCCTTAGTTCCAACTTCCTAGTCCCTCTGTATAATTTCTCTTTTCTTTTCTTTTCTCTCGCAAAACCCTAATCCTAAGTCATGTAAGTCATGTAAGGTTTTCTTAGTTAGAAATTTACCCTTCAAAAGTTCACATTTAAACATTTACCTTTCAAACAATTTTAAGTCATGTGAACTCTCCATGTTAGATAAGGAATAATTTTGGTTTCACATTTAGTTCCAACTCCCTAATCTCTCTCTATACTCTCTCTTTTTTCTGTTCTCCCTTAAAACCCTAGTCCTAAGCCATGTAAGGTTTTCAACCTTAGGAAGATGAGAAGATGAAGATAATAAGAATATGAAGAAGAAGAAGCAAAGAAAAAACTAGGTTGGCTAATTCTTGAAATATTTCTCCCAAAGTTTTAGTGTCACGCCCCGCTTCCCAAGTTTGGAAGGCGAGATGTGAGAAGGTCCACTCAGACTTGGAGCTGTGAAGCTGCAGTCTGATAAGCGTCCATGTACGATAAAAATGGCAGGTCCTTGCATTGCGACGAAACAACAACAATGATAAATAAAATCAGACATAGAAGTATCCACCAACAAAACATCCAACAATTATTCCAACATCACAGAATAGTCACAAAAGTACAAATCTGAACAATAGGCCTAGAGCATGGCCGAAACAAAAGTAGAGAGTCACCGACTGAGACTAAGGGTAAGACCAGAATCCTTGAACTGAATGTCAGCAACCTGTCGTCCTCTGCAACTAAGTCAGTTTGAAAACCTGACATGTGACACCCAAAGAGAAAAGGGCACATGTCAACAAAAGTCTCCCAAAGAAAGCGGAGAACTTTTTTGCAAGGATATAATAAACGGAAACAACTAACAGTTCTAATATAATGAGATAGTGACATATAACAAGTGTAACAATTAAAATGACATGATGAAGCAAACATGCACGTCGTAGTGAGACTACAAAAACACTATTTCACGATTCACGATTTATGATTCACTGATTTTTTTCACTTTGTGCACATGGTTTCCGTCTTTTGGCTGAAGTGGCTGTACGAGCTCACTTTTACGCTCAAGCGACCATTTAACCCTACCCCTCTACGTGTATATGGACTGGCGCCCATCTTCTGGATCACGAGTCAGGAAGTGTTATTCACATAGGGTTGTGCCCGCAAAGCAGGTGCCTAGCCTCAATAGTTACAATTTTATTATAGCGTGTGCTACACAATCATGATGACAGTTCGATGCATGAATGACATGGCAAAAATGCAGATATGAATGCGTACAGTTAATCAGAAGTAAACGTGACATGTCAGCATGGATGAAAGTATGGTAAATTTATCGGATCTAGCTTCGTTGTCAAGCTAGATCAAGAGTGGTGTCAGATCTAGTTGCGCTGTCAAACTAGATCAAAAGGGTCGTCTAGGCAGCTATCATTTCACTGCATAGTCTCTTTTACGCTAACACACAAATTGGCCTTAAAACGTGGCCTAAACAGAAAACTGGCAAGTATCACTTGCCTAAAAGAGACGTGCTGAAATCACAGATCAGAGAGGTCCAGAACTTCCTATGTGCTCAATCAACGCCCAACCTACAGTCCCATATTCTTATCTTCGATTAGTGAGTTAATCCAAACAATGAAATCACAGTTTTTATCTTGTAAACATGCAGGTGTGGGTTCCTACGGTTCAGGTATACCTTAACACGACGCGAGAGCTACACTGACGTCGAGTAGCGACGTCAGTGGTTGGATTCTGGTAGCGTGTAAGGTAACGGCGTCGGCTCGGGAAAGGTAACGGGTCGCGAAGAAAACATATTATATCTGCGACATGGATTTGTGATGATAAGTTAACAGTTAATCATAGTAAGGTAATGTTAATAGTTATGTGACCTATTCAACATGGGTGCAGAATGCACAGAATGTCAATATTAGTACTAATCATTATTCTTGGGTACTGAATGTATAAGGTTCATATAGCTATCAGTAAATACAGCATGTACTTATTATACATGTATCCCAATCACCGTTACCATGTAAGTACTAATTTACGTAATAGCTGGTATATATTAACTAACAATAAAAAAGGTTAATAAACTATCTTACAAACTAATTTACATTCAGAAGTATTCAATCATAATCAACTAATTTATATTCATTTTCACTAATTAAACAACATCAGTTTATTTACATAAAATATAATAGATGCTCGGGTATTGTGAATGCCAGCTAATAGATAGTACAAGCTCTTAAAGGAGGAGTGTGATCACGTGTTTGCCACTTACAACAAAATATAAAATAAAGCACCTTAAGGTTCTGCTCTTGAACAGAGGAGGGGCCCTGTTGGCAATGGAGTGCCTGAGTCGTGATGCCGGTGAGGTGGGTCAGGGGCGACGAAGTAGGAGGCTTCGGTGGGGCTGGTATGGTGGAGCAACGGTGCTGTCGTGATGTCGCGCGGTGTCGGGCTCGGCAGGAGACCGGAGGCGGCTGTAGTGTCGGTGGCGTGGTGGGAGCTTTTGGCCGCGAGGGAAGTGGGAGGCGTGGTGGGAGTCGCCAGGCTGATGTAAAGAGGGAGCGGCAGACGGCGTTCGGTCGGGCTCTTGGCGAGGAACAGAGGTCGAAGGGGAGCTGTAAACTGGGGCGAAGAAGAGAACAATAAGGAGGGCTGAGGTCGGGTGTTTGGCTGGAGTTGGTCGGCAAATGGCCTGGGTGTTCGGTAATATGTGGATAGGGGTGGCTGGGTGTTTTGGCCGGAGATGGAGAGTGGAGCGGTGGGCGGAGGGAGCTGGGGCGACGTCGACGGTGGTTGAGGGGTGGCTCGGGGATGTGCAACGGCTATGTCTTCGTGGCAGTCGGTGGTGTGTAGCGGAGGGTGGCGATGGCCGGAGTGAATGACGCCGGCGCTGGTGGTAAGCTTCAGGTCGATGGGGGGTGACCGGAGAGATTGCAAGGCTGGGCGCTCGACAGTGCCTGGGCACACGGAGGGGAGAGTCTTCAGGCGGTTTCGGAGGGGGAGGGTTGCTCGTCGGCCTGTGGGTGGCACTCGAAGCAGGTCGGAGGGGCTGATCGGAGGGGAGAGTATGTGGAGTTGCTTGCGTAAGGAGTTGGGTTTGAAACTGCCGTGACGAGTGAAGGAGAAAGAACTGGGTCTGGGGTTGTTTTTGTAGGGGGAGAGAGTTAGAGGGAGAGAGATAGGGGTGGCGAGCATGAGCGTGGGGGAGGTTGCAGTTGAGGGTTGATTACGTGGGGGATGTGATAGGGACGTGGGATGCTGGAGGAGGATGCAAAATGATTTAAAATCCCTTGCATATGTTTTCATGTGGGGTTGTTGGGAAATAAATGAGGGAGAGAGCACACGTGGGTGAGGGGGCTGTTAGGGGATGATTAGTTATTAAGTTAGAGAAAGAAGTGGGTTAGTTAGGTAAACATATAATCTGTTTGGATAAGGTAATAATAGTTTTAGAAAAATTAGTTGATGAGATCCATTAGTTAATAAACAATAACTTTAAACTTTAAACTTTAAAAGTAATGAAAAAATCAGTTTGAATTTAAAAGTAACCTTTAAAAATAATAATGGTGTGAATTTCACGTTTAGTTTAAGAATACTATCAATAATCAGAATTTTACAGCTTCGTTATCAGACATCCAAAAATTATAGTGAAAATACTGGAGCGATTGTGCCTCCGAGAGGATCGTGAACACGGGGTCCGATCGCGAGTCCAAACTACGGATAAAATATTAAAAATCAAAGTGAAAAATACACACAATCCAATGCCACGAGGAGATATGTACGAAAATACGTTAAGGAAGAGGTAGATCACGATGAGAGCATTTAATTCATTTAACAAAAAAAATGTTTTATTTGCCATCAACTAAGGATATATTATTTGTTTTCTATTGAAATTAGTTATTCTAACATGAATTAGCTTACTCGAAAGATAAATTTTAAATGTGGAGATTCAAGGAGTAAAATTTTCAATTATTAGAGATTGAGAGAATATTTATTTAAAATAACCCTTTTTATTAGTATGTGATGATTGCATAATTGTACATTAAAAATTACTTGAGTTTACAACTTTAATTTAATTAGAATTCTTATTTTTTTATATCTTCTCCACTTACATAGTGTTAAGATATTAATTATTATATTTAGAAAATAGAGTTGTCTCTTTGTTTCTTGTGCAAGTGTCTATCTGGTTCTAGTGTTGCCTTTTAGTTTATTGGATATGGCTCTTAGACTATTGTGCCCAATCATGACTTGTGTAATATATATATGAGGATTCTCTTATAACTATCATAAAGTAAACAATATTTATTCATCTAATTTGATATGGTTTCAGAGCTAAGGCTCTTCTGATCCAAACCCTTTTGTTATTCTATCTCTCCCTCTTCCCACCTCTGGAGAGAGGGGGGCTTCTTCATCTCAACATGCTCATGACCCATCAAAGTCCAAGCTGAAAATTGGTAATTGTTGGATCTCCTAGCACACCAAATATGTTAGAGGGGGTGAATAGTGCATATTACGATGAAATTACAAAATTAAAAGTAACTTAAAATTGCAATAAGAGTGCTGAAGTAAATGAACACAATCCAGAAAATAGCAATTACAAACACAAAGATTTATCCTGGTTCGGATCCTTGTGATCCTACGTCCATTCCTCTACCCTATAGTGATTTTCAATCCACTATAACACTTTCTTCCCGCAAGCAATCAACATACAAAGATGCCAACACTCTCCGTGTTGCAAACTTGTACAATCTCTTCAACAAGAGAATCACCAAATAAAGAAAAGAAAGAGTATGAAACAATATCACATATATCCTTGATAATATAGTAATTATAGTGCAAGGTTGGTGATGGAAACTCCAAGGTTCTTGGTATGAATTTGTGGTAGAACACACTTGGAAATTGGACTTTCTAAAGAGGAAGAATTTCTGCAGAGTTTCCTCAAGAAAGTATGAAAAATCACTCTTTTAGAGTGTGAATGACAAAACTTAGAAAAAGAGAATGAGTGAATTTTTGTGAAATTTAGACAGAGTTCTTGGGGTTTATTTATAGCCCAAAAAGTTAGTTTTCGAACATTTAACAACTTCTAAATTTTCAAAAACTTCTGAGTAGTTTTTGTCAGAATTAGTCGACTAATGGATTAGACGGGTCGACTAATTGGGCTGCTAGTCAGGATTTTGATTGTTGAGTCAATCTTTGATGAAAGGACACTAGAAACTGCTAGAAACTAACAAACGGTCAGATTTTTGTCCGTTTGTGATAGTTTTAATGACCCTTGGGTGGTTATAGAAGTTAGATTTAAATTTTAAAAAATAGCTGTTAGAATAACTAATAAAATAACTGACTGGTTGACTAACAACTTCTATTGGACGACTAAAAATCCAAAATTTAGAAAATTGTTGAATAATGATCATGATGACTTAAAAATAAGTTTGGAAATTTTTTGGAATTTTCAGAATTGTTTAATATTTAAACTGGTCGACTAAGAGTATGGACTGGTTAACTAAGTAGGTCCGTGACTTGATTTTTTTGAAGATAAATCCTAAACAATTAAGATAGATCATTATCAAGGCTTTTACTTTCTAAGTATATGCAAGAGGAAAAATAAAGATTGCATCTCTTTTTACAAGATATAAGATTCCATCGTTTAAACTTTGTCTTGTTTGTGGATGCATCTTGCAACAAGTAGTCTTGATGATTGTCTTATCTCAATGTGCAATGTTTGAGCTATAAAATCTGCATAAATAAAATTAGTACACATAGAATAATAATATAAGAATGTTTGTATCATCATAAATTTGTGAGTTTCCAACATTCTCCCCCTTTTTAATGATTTTACAAACATTTAATATACTATGAGAAAGTATTAAAAATGCTCCCCCCCAATATATATGTTTAATATGCAACATATATTTATAATTAAGAATTGTCATATGAAAACTTATGTTTAATATGTAATATGAATATTTACAATGAAACTAAATGTTAATTAAAGATGGTAGAGTGGTCATATAATTAATTATTTCTGCATATTTATTTCGACATATATTATATTTTCTCCCTGCCAAATTAGCAAAAATGGGGGATTAGTCGACTAATGGAGTGTCTTGGTCGACTAATAGTCCAGATTTCAGGGAACAGAAATTTAAAATATAGATTTCATTTAAATAAAATACTGGAATTACAAACACTAATAACTGAAAACAAATACATAAATAGAAACTAGGACAACATAAGCAAACACATCATTCAAATGCGAAAGAAAATACACTAGCCTAGATATAGTGGTCGACTGACTGATTTGTCTGGTATAGTGCGAAAGTTGCAAAAAGTTCTTCAATAATTTGGTGGAGGCGGCAGCGGATATCGTGAACTTGATAGAGTGTAGGGAGCCCATTGTTCAAGAGTGCTCAATATTTTTGCCTGGGCTTCCTGCATATTTTCCATTGAAGAGTTCATGCGGTCAAAACGTTCTTCGAAAGCACTAAAATGAGTTTGAATTCCTGCAAACCAAGTGTTCATGTGGTCAAAACCCTTAATCATGTCATCTCAAAGATGATTGATTTGATCTTGAAGCGAGGGACGAGTAGGTGGAGGAAGAGCATTAGGATTAACAGTGACTTTACGGTGACGAGGAGGTGGTTCGAAAGGTCGTTCTTCTTGTGCTTCTTATTTTTCAACATGGGGAGGTGGTGGAAGTTCCATTCTATTTAGAACGGAATGATCAAAACGTGGAGGATTAAAACAAAAACCTCAAGGTCTATAGGGACACCAAAATGCGGAAGTTTTCATGTAATGGTGCAAGGGAGGCAAATGCGGTTGGAAATTGGTTTGATCAAAACCATCATTATAGATGATGCCCAATCTACTTGAAGCCCACCAATGATTGCATAAAGAACCCTACTACATGTTTCATTAACATAGTTTAGATAACCAACTTTAGGAATGAGATTGTAGGTGATGATCTTGAGAAGGAGGCGCATGATTGGATGTAAAGTGACAGCACTCATTCCTATGCGAAAATTGGGACTTAAACGTTTTAGGATATTTGGATCGTCCATGGAAAAGCCAAGATGTAGATGAGGAAATTGTGCTAAATTAGACTTTGGGCAAGAGTATCAAAAGTTAGGTGTATGTCTACACCTTTGACTTTGATATCCAAGTAGATAACTCCACCATCCTCAAAAACTACCATATTGGCATAGAATTGTTTGACCAAAATGGGATAGTATGGAGTCTCCTCACACGGAGGATGGAAGAGGGAGAAGACATGAAGAAGAAAATGAAGATTGAAGTTGAGAAGGGAATGATCATCGAAGTTGATGGAACGTTCCGGGTAGATAGGAACACTTTCTAATGCCGCATACTTTGCACGAGCATCCGAGGCCGAAGGTGGACGACGTTGATGGCGAGGGTTGGAGGAGGAAGCCATGAGGGAAGGATTCTTGCGGGATATCTCTCAAAAGATGGAAGATTTTTCGGAATATTGGCTTTTGGGTCTTCTCATGGTGAAAAATGAAGAACACATTGAGTTTAAATAGAGATTTTAAGTGGGAAATTTGAATTTTGAATACTCAAAACCGAATTGAAACCATACGATAACTCATAATAACTTTCATAACACATTGGGAAAGAAAACTGCTCAAAAATCGCGTAAAAGAACTGTCAAAGTCGGCTGTTCTTCGAAAGATCTGCAACGATTGGTCGACTAGGCCTTGGCACTAGGTGGCTAGTCGGGATCTGGACCGAATGGTTTGGGAAGACGCGTAAATAGTTGAATACATTTACAATTTTCGGTCAAAAAGATTCTTATCCAACCAGTACTTTTTGTACTTGAATGTAAGAAGGATGTGATAACACTTTACTTTTAGGACATGGCACTTGGTCCTTTTGTAAGAAAGATGTAAAGTGTGTAAGAGTGTGCAATAGAAGTTGACCATGCATGTGTATTTGGTCCTTTATAAGAGGGAAATTCAAAAATAATGTTGTCTTCTAGTGCTTTAAAATACATGAAGACACAAAATTATAAATTTTAGTAATTATAAAATTAATATATATATATATATATATATATATATATATATATATATACTCGTATAACCAAGATACACAGTATTAGTCGACCAGAACCTTGTGTTAGTCGGCTAAATAATTCGAATATTTTTAGAAAAATCGAGAAAAATTATAACATGTAAATAACATAATGTTATGTATTAGTATAGTGTTAAAACTCAGATTCACTGATTATTACTAATTCTCTTTTAAGTTTTAGAAATTTTTCTTCTTTTAGGGCTTAGTAAGGATATTGGCAATTTGATTTTTAGTATCAATATATTTTAATATAATATCACCTTTTTGGACATGATCATCCAAGAAGTAATGCATGATATCTATATGTTTAGTACGTGCATGATGTACTGGATTTTTGGATAGATTAATATCACTAGTGTTATGACACATGATTGGACATGTATTATACTTAATACCATATTCTAAAATAGTTTGTGTCATCCATAAAATTTGTGCACATGCTAACCCTGCAGCAATATACTCTACTTCTGTGGTAGAAAAAGAAACAAACTTTTGTTTCTTACTAAACCAAGAGACTAATGGTTGGCCTAAAAAGTGCAAGTACCACTTGTACTTTTGCGATCAGATTTGCATCCAGCAAAATCTACATCACTATATGATATTAAATCAAACGAATTTGATTTTGGTTAAAATAGTCCAAAATCATATGTATGTTTGATATATCTAATTATCCTTTTGACAATAGTCAAATGTGATACCTTATGATCAGATTGATATCTAGCGCATATACATACAGAAAACATAATGTCTGGTGAACTAACAGTAAGATATGGTAAAGATCCAATCATACCTCGATATAATCTTTGATCAACATTCTTACCATTTATATCCTAGTCAAGAGTTAATGATGTACCCACTGGAATATGTTTCTCTGCAGAATTATCTAATCCAAATCTTTTGATGAGTCCTTTGTATATTTACTTTGGTGTATAAATAAACATTCCTTCATTTGTTTGATTTGAAGTCCAAGGAAGTATGTTAATTCACCCATGTGACTCATCTTAAATTCATTCTGTATTTCTTTAGAAAATTCTTTACAAATAGAATCATTAGTAGAACCAAAAATTATTTCATCAACATATATTTGAATAATTATAACATCAGATCTAAATGTTTTGTAAATAAAGTAGAATCTATCTTTCAAAAAGAATAACAAGATTTGAATAGAAAGTTCTTTAGTCTTTCATACCAAGCACGTGCTGCTTGTTTTATACCATATAATGCTTTATTCAACTTGAAAACATGATTATCCAAACTTTCAAGTTGAAATCCAGGTGGTTGTTCTACATAGACTTCTTCTTTAATTATACCATTTAGAAATGCGCTTTTAACATCCATTTGATATAACTTAAAATCTTTATAACATACATATGCTAAAGCATTCTTATAGATTCTAATCATGCAACATGTGCATAGGTTTCATCATAATCTATAGCTTCTTCTTAGTTATATTCTTGTGCAACTAATCTAGCCTTATTTCTAACAACTTGACTAGATTTATCTAACTTATTCTTAAATACCCATTTAGTTCCTATAACTAGATGATCTGAGGGTCTTGGTATTAATTCACATACATCATTTCTTTTAAATTGATTAAGTTCTTCCTGCATTGTTATAATCCATGAACTATCTTTACATGCTTCATTAACATTCTTTGGTTTGATAGATGATATAAATGGACAATGAGTCATTTGTTCAATTTGTGATCTGGTTCTTACTTTATCAGATATTTTTCCAATTACCAAATCAAGTGGATAGTTAAGAACTTCAACAAATGCTTTTGGTAGACTTGTATTATCAAGAATTCTTTCCGGGATGGAACTAGTAGAATTGTCATCTAACTTAGTGTTCTCTAATGAGCTAGTGATGGGTATTGAATCGTCTTCATCTATATGTGTGATATGTGTATAATTTTCATCAAAACTTATATGAAATGATTCTTCAATACACAATGTTCTTCTATTATAAATCATATAGGCTTTACTACATGTAGGATAACATGCTAATATGCCTTCATCAGATTTAGAATCAAACTTATCTAATGAATCCTTAGTATTAAGAATAAAACATTTACATCCAAAAACTTTAAAATATGATACTCGTGGAATTCGATCATAAAACAATTCAAAACAAATTTTATTAAGTTATGGTCATACCAAAATACTATTTAATACATAACATGTAGTAGCAACAGCTTCTGCCCAAAAATATTTTGATAAGTTACTATCACATAACATGGTTCTAGCACATTTTTGTAATGTTTTATTTTTCCTTTCAACTACACCATTTTGTGGTGCGGCTCTAGGAAATGAAAATTTATGGGTTATTCCATGTTTATTACAAAATTTTGTAAATAATTCATTTTAAAATTCTCCACCATGATTACTACGAATAGTAATAATTGATAAAAATTTTACTTTTTGAATTCTTTTACAAAATATCTTAAATTCTATAAATGCATCATTTTTATGTTTTAAAAATAATACCCAAGTATATCTTGAATAATCATCTATAATTACAAATGCATTTCTACTTCCACTTAAAGAGGCTATTCTACATGGACCAAACAAATCCAGATGTAAAAGTTCAAGTGGTCTTTTTGTAGAAATAGCATCTTTTGATTTAAAAGAAGATTTATGCATCTTACTTTGTTGACATGCATCACAAAATTGTGTACGACTAAAAGATATACTAGGCATTCTGGAAACTAACTTATGTTTTGAAATACGGTTTGTGCCACACAATTGTGTTTTCTGTAGATGCTAACAAATAATGATCATTTGAAATTATTCTCATGCATAATATATATATTATTCTTACGCCTATCTTGAAATAATATATTATCCATATTAAAATCATATATAATGTATGCATTCTTTTCGAAAACAATTTTAAAATATTTGTCGCATAATTGAGAGATATATAGGAGATTGGGTTTCAAACCGTCAATGAGGAGCACGTTTTCGATGATTGGCTTATCTGGATCACCAACTGTTCCAATGCCAATAACTTTACCTTTGTTGTTATCTCCAAAGTAACAGTGCCACTATCTTTGAATTGTACGGTTGATAGAAGTTTAATGTTTCCAGTCATGTGTTTGGAACATCTACTATCTAGTATCCATCTTTCTTTTATAGGTACCTGAATGATAAACAATAAATATTGGTACCCTTTTTATGTGGGTCCTTTGGATTAGTCCTTAGGAAGCCAAACCCAAGTAGAATTTGGCTTCTTCAAATAATTTGAAGAATGAATGACATTTTTTATGAAGTTAGAAATATATAAATCCTTGTCATATAAGCACATATCTTTAGGAATCCAAATAGAATATATTGTGGACTTTTTAGAAGATGTAACAAAATTGGTCTTCTTTTGGTTAAGAATAGTATTCTTTTGCAAAACCTTAGAAGAATCAATTTTCTTAGCATTAATAAATCCATTCTTAAAATAAACTTATTATTAGAATTACTATATTTGGGTGTTTGTCTATAACCCAAAACTTTCTGAGTTTTCTCAACTTACTTATGTTACGGATAATCGCCTGTAGAAGGGTTTACAGTCGACTGTTAGGTTTACAGGTGACTGTCATTCCTTCATCAGTCGACTATCCTACGTGGTAAGTTATCATTTGAATTCTCAGTTCTCACCTACCCTCTGACACAGTGCATCAGTCGACTGTGATTTCTTCACTAGTCGATTGTCAAGTGTGTAAATTCTATCCGTAGGATTTTTCTCCACGGATTTCAAAGGGGGTTTTGGGGATTCTGTTTGAGGGTTTTGGGAAACCTATAAAGAGAGCTTCTACTGTTCCATTGGTGGACTAGTCATCTTCTTGATCAGCTCTTGAAAAACACTAGCTTTCATATTCAAGTTTTTCAAAGCTCTCAAATTCAAAAGCCCTAGAGTTCCAATCTCATTCTCTTTTGCTCTCCAACCTAGAATCAAAGTGCTATCCTCTAGGCAATTGGTGGTGACAAGAGAAAGCGCTTTTCTCTCTTCTTGGAAGAGACTTCAATACACAATACCTTTGCTCCTTCAAGTTCTACTTCAAGGCATATGTGATTGTAAGTGTTGCTATTTCATTATTTCATATCTTTCGATATTAGTTTTACTCTCAGTTTGTGAGAGTGGTTTGCTTGATCCCAGGTTGTGGGAGTCGAGGACATCGATTGTGTTTCGATTTCACTTGTAGGGTTGCTACAAGTGGGTTTAAAGGAAACATCAAGTTAGGATTCTAACTTGAGTATCCGGAGATATCCGGGTGGAAGGGAGTAGGATTACCAGGAACAAGTCAGAGTTGACTTGGTAATCCGAACCCTTGAAACATATTTTGTGTTAGCATTGTTTCATTTTGGGTTTATTTATAATTCCGCATTTATTGTTGGTTAGGAATTTAAATTGGTATAACTATCATTTAAATTTTATAAACACTATTCAATCCCCCTTTTAGTGTTTTCCCCATTGCCAGGGTCCTTACGTGTCTCACCACATGTGAGAAGATCTCAGTGTAATCTTCTCCCTTACTCTGCACGAATCCCTTGGCCACTAGCCGAGCTTTATACATCACATCGCTGACATCTCCTTTCTTGACCTTGTATATACACTTGTAACCAATGGTCTTTCTGTCCTTGGGCAATTCTACTAATTCCCAAGTGCCATTCTTGTAGAAGGATTCCATCTCCTCCTCATCGCCAACTACCACTCTGCAACTGCGATTGAGGTCTGGGCTTCATCAAAGGTCAGTGCTCCTCGTGCTCTATGTTCATGGCATATGCCAGCATGTTATTAAATGCACATGTAGAAGCCGAATAGTTCCACTCACCCAGTCTCTCTGGCGTTCTCCTAGACCTCGATGACCTTCGTACCTCCAGCTGACCCTGGACAGGAACATCACGATGAGTCTGATTCTGATCTGTCAGTGTCTTCTCTCTCTTAGCAGTCAGGTCCTATCATGTCTCAGCATCTCGTGTCTATATCTTTAGGGTAGGTGACTCGACTTCAACGTCAGTCTCCTTAGGCGTATATCCACCATCTGAATGAGTTATCTCTAGCCTGACCATCAACAACTCATCAAATGTGACATGCATACTGGTGAACGTCTTCATGAACACAGAATCTAGCAACATATATCCCTTAAATCCCTTTTGACATCCAAGCAAGATGGTCTTCATGGCCCTCGAATCTAGCCTGTCCTCCTTCTGCAAAGCATAGGTAGGACAGTAAAATATCCTCAAGTACGAGTAATCACCAGTCTTCCCTGTCAATACCTCCATAGGAATTTTGAAACTGATCGTCGATGATGGTACTCTATTCAAGAGATGCACGACAGTAGTCACAGCTTCACCAAAATATTCCTTAGGAAGTCCGCAGTAAGCCTCAAGCATCGGCACTTCTCCATCAGTGTACCAGTTTAATCTCTCTACAACATCATTTGACTGTGGATCTCTAGGCGTAGTGTAATCCTATACAACACCCTATATTTTCAGAATTCTTTGAACACTCTCAAGCTGTACTCACCACCGTTGTCGGATCTTAAAATCTTGACGGCTCTTCCTGTCTGCTTTTCAACAAAGGCTCTTTTGTAATGACCCTAGTTTCTATATACGCGTATTTGTACGTATTTTTGACGTAGATACGTCTGTATATTTTTTGGGAGTATGCCCATATTTTTCTTTAATTATTTTGGTGGAGGAATTATTTTTAAATAGATTTAAACTCATTATTGATATTAGGAAATAAGGGTATTTGGAAGAAATACTATGTATTACGGGAATATGGTGTATTTCACCATGTATTTTGATTTTCCTAAAATTTTAAATTCTTAATTTTGTTGCCATGACACCTAGTATGGCAATGTGTCATATGGTTAGCCTTAACTAAGACACTTGGCTCACTTTTTGACTAAATGAATGAAGGAGAGAGTTTTAAGGAATGCAAGTTTCAAGGCATGAAAAACAAGAAACAAATAAAAGAAAAACCCCCTCATTTTCTCTCCCTCCTTTGCTCCCCCAATTCTGGTCAAAATCTTTCCCCTCTCATTTCCTTCATGTTACTTCATCTCCCCTCATCTAATACTCTTCCAAATAGTTCCCCTCTTCAATCTCTAAAATCCCACAAATTTCTCTTCTCATTCAAACATCAAAATTATCCAAAATTAGCCAAAAATCCAACAAGTTAGAGACCAAAATTGGAGCTTGAAGAAGGAGCTAGAAGTTCTCTTCATCAAGGAGAAGAAGGGCCCAAGAGTTGATTTGGAAGACTTTTGCAAGGTAGGAGTTCTAACCACCTAAGTAGAGGCTAGTTTAGGATTAGTTTTCTCATTAAGTTAGTAGGTGTACTATGTTGAATTTAATGTTAGAAACCCATGTTGAATTAGTAAATTCAATGTTAGTGAAATTAGTTTTGTGTTAGGATTCATATGTTAGCAAGAATTAATTTTTGTACTCAAATGTTGCATGTGGTTCCCTTGTAGTTACAAATTAATATGCTTGCTATCATCTTGGTTTGATGCTCAAGATTTATAATGTTAAATCATGTTGTGAAATGGAGTGAATTAGGAATATGTTAATTTGCTAAAATGATATTGGAAGGTAGTTTGACATGTTTAGAGAATTAGTTAACATGCTAGTTTCACTAAGTAGAAAGTTGCAATTTGTGTAGCCATTTTTGTGTGACATATGTTAAGTGGGAAAAACTATTATTCTTTTCTTAAGTGGAATTATGTTAAGGATTGCAATTTTTATCATTCTATTCTCATGCTAGTATTGACATGTTAATTGTGGCATTTGAGCATGTTAGAACTAGATTTTGTAAGAAAACTAGTTGCTGGAATTTTTGTGTGATAGAACAGTAACTTGTAAAATTTGTAGAAAATAGTAGAAACATCAGAAAAATAAAATTAAGGATACTACAAAAAACTAGAGAAAATTTCCTACAACTTTGAAGTAGAGGCCGAGAGCCAATTCTGACTGCAATTAGGGTAACAGAGCCATTCTTTCTGAACTGTCGTTTTTGACAGATTTGTGTTGTGATTTTGAGTAGGATCTTTCATAATTGTGTTCTTGCTTTAAGTTAATTGTGAATATGCTAAGTTGTGCTTTATTAACATGCCTTAAGATGCCTTAATGATGATGATTAATTATGTTGAGATTCTTGTGGAAAACGTTATTGAAAATGAGTTCTCATGTTTGTTGGAACATGAGTGGTAATTGAGACCACTATATGAAGCTATGTTAATGAAGAAATGTTTATTAAGGAAAAACTTGTGAGTGAGAATGAGAGTTGACATCGGTGTTCTCGGTCCATTCTTGAAATGGGTGAGACTCCAGATGTGGGTTTGGGAGAAACACAGATAAATGATAGGTGTTAAGGAGCGGACATAGTACGATTTCTCACTCACTACGTCCCTCCCGGAAGGGGGAGTTGACTAGAGTTGGAGAGGCCGCCGGTGCACTCGTGACGCATCTGGACGGTAATTGATGGTTTTCTCCGTTTTTCCGACAGATAAACCGAGATGATTCTCACTCCGGTACCTTGTCCAGTCGGGTACGGAGTTACGAGAGGCCCCTCCAGTGCTCGTGTCGCTGGAGTGGTACCACTTTTCACCCACCCTGGGTGAAGTCCGCTCTCTTAGCAGCCTATGGTTTATTCGGGGTTCCAAATACAGAACAACAATTTAATTTATTTAACTTAATCGTTTATTACTTCAGTCTTGTTCACTGTTGTTTACTTTCAGCACCTGTACTCTGTTTTTAATTTCTGCGTAATATGTGATGACATGACAACTGTAGTTAGTTAGGAAGGCCAGTTCTAAACTGGGTTCTACTAGGGTGTTAGGAGTTCATACTGGGTCACGCGTTGACGTGTCCCATCCCGTGGTTTTCAGGTGCGAGTCCCGAGCAGTCAGCGGGTGTCCAGGAGCCAGAGATCAGTGCTAGGGCTACTGAGGTAGAGCCTTCGGGCGACTTCGTACAGTTAGATTTCCCCGGGGTAGACTAGTGGGTGCGTTGTACCGGGTGTGTACTTTTGTACTTTGGGCTGGGGGTTTCTTTTTGTATTACCTCTTTTTGTACCCCCGTTGTACAGTTGATGTATGTATGTATGTTTATGGACTTATGTAATGTAATGTAACTTCGGTGTTGTTGTATTTACTTTTCAGTACTGCGTTTTACTTTCTGTTGGAGCTCGTTTCTTTCTCTGTGTACTATTCCAGTGTTATTGCAGTGGCCTGCTCATTTATTTTATATTAAACCACAAAAAAATGCCTAGTAGTATTTAGATAAGAGGGCTCGAAGCCTGAGTCTGAATACTACGACGACCTCGTCAGCTACGCTCTCCGTACTTGGGTGAGCGGGGCGTGACAGGTTTTTGTGGTGGCCCATGCAGGTCACTCACACTGCGATACACGTAAGAATAGTACAAGTAAGCTCCAACATTATGATTCGCAATTTTGGTACTGAATGTTGTTTCCCTGTTCATTCTTGCAGAATGGATCCGGGGAATGGATCGTCCGAGAACAGGACCCCTGCTTCTGATGCTGCTTCTTCTGAGGCTTCCCTGATGAGGAAGATTCTGATAGGGATTCTGGAGCACATGCAGTAGATGGAGGATAGGGTGGCTAGTGGTGCGCCACCGAAGCCAGTGGGTATCAGGCAGTTTAGAGCTTTGCACCCGAGATCCTTTTCGGGTAATGAGAGTCCTCTGGAGGTGGACGAGTGGATCAGGCATTCTGAGGACGATCTGGAGGCTATTGGATACCCGAGGGATAAGTGGGTGGATGCCACGAAGAGACAGCTGACACATCAGGCACGAGATTGGTGGGATGCTCAGGAGCTGCATTTGACTAAGCCGATCTCGTGGGAGAAGTTTAGAGAGTTGTTTGAGGCTCAGTATCTGCCAGAGACAAAGAAGGATGAGCTGCGGTTGAGGTTTGAGCATCTGACTCAGGGACGACGGAGCATAGATGCCTATGATGCAGAGTTTTCACTATTTAGCAAGTTTGCTCCGGAGTTAGTTCAATCAGAGGCCACCAGAGCTAGGCGATTCAGGATGGGGCTGGACCCCGAGTTCAGAGTAGTGATGTCGACTCATGTGTTGCTTACTTACAGTGTCGTGCTGGAGGCGGCCAGGATGCATGAGACGCACCTGAAGAGTGTGGGTAGAGGTCCAGCAGCATCTGAGAGGCGCCCTGTGGGTCAGCAGCAGAGTTTCCCGAGGCCCACTCAGACCACTCAGTTTAGGAGGCCTGGAGCTCCACCAGCATCACAGCAGCGTCACTCTTGTAGATTTTGTGGGAAGACTGGACATGAGCAGCGGGATTGCAGGTTTAGGCATGTGCGATGCTTTACCTGTGGTCATTTTGGGCACATCAGTAGGCAGTGTCCTCAGCAGGGACAGACTTCAGGTCCTGGGCACCAGTGGCAGTCCGGCATGTGCAGCAGCAGCAGAGGACCCTTCCGCCTGCTCCACAGAGGCTTCCACTGCCAGCTCCACCAGCGCCTGGTGCAGGGACTCAGAGAGGACCACCTAGGCCTCCACAGCAACAACAGCAGACCCTTAGGAGAGCGGCACCGAGGCGTCAGGCTTTCACTATGACGGCTGTTGAGGCAGAGGACGCTGGTCATGTTATCACTGGTACCTATTTCTTTTTGGAATTGAATGCTTTGTTATTTTTACTATAACATGTTATGTTTGTGGTTATGATTAGGATGTTAGATTCTTATGTTAGTTTATGTTTATTCTCTTAGGTTTCATTAGAGTCGCTTCTTTCCCTGCCTTGTCACTTTTTGATTTGGGAGCATCCCATTGCTCCCTGTCTCAGCAATTTGTGACTAGGAATTCATTAGTAGTAGACTCCTTTGCTTCTAGTTGGAACATCCATACAGGGAATGGAGTGATCCGCAGTTCTTCAGGATGCCGACAGTGTCCCGTTGAGATTTGTGGACATAAGCTGTATGCAGATTTCTTAGTGATGGAGATATCCCATTTCGAAGCATTGTTTGGAATAGACTGGTTAGGGATGTTCTATGCCACTATAGATTGTAGGCTCAGGAAGATAGTGTTTCGAATCCCTAATCATCCAGAGTTTGAGTTTCTTAGTGGTAGTAGTTTCCTTGGACCATTGAAGTTTAAGGCCAGCCCAGTAGAAGTGATGATGGAGATGGATGCTGAACCTGTATTGCCGAGTGTAGTCCGGGATTTTCTTGATGTCTTTCCAGACGATATCTATGGACTTCCTTCGGATAGATCATTGGAGTTCACCATCGATCTGATTCCAGGCACTCAACCGATTGCGAAGGCTCCATACCATATGGCTCCTCCAGAGTTAGCAGAGCTTCGTAGTCAGCTGAAGGATTTGTTAGAGCGTGGTTTGATTCAGCTGAGTGTTTCGCCGTGGGTGCGCCAGTGCTTTTGGTGAACAAGAAGGATGGAACCCGAAGGATGTGCATCGACTACCGAGAGTTGAATAAAGTCACTGTGAAGAACAAGTATCCTCTTCCCAGGATCGATGACATCTTTGATCAGTTGGGTGGATCCCGTGTGTATTCAAAGCTGGATTTGAGAAGCGGATATCATCAGGAGAAGGTCAGAGGATCAGATATTCCCAAGACTGCATTTAGAACCCGATATGGTCATTATGAATTCTTAGTGATGCCTTTCGGTGTTACTAATGCACCCGCCACATTCATGAGGTTGATGAACCAAGTCTTCTATGAGTATCTGGATAAGTTTGTGGTCGTCTTCATAGATGATATCTTGGTGTACTCGAGATCAGAGGAAGATCATGCTGAGCATCTGAGGATAGTCCTGGAGACTCTGAGGCAGCATCAGTTATATGCTAAGTATAACAAGTGTCAGTTTTGGCTGACCAAGGTTGCTTTTCTGGGACATGTTGTATCTGGAGATGGGATAGCTGTGATCCGAAGAAGGTTACTGCAGTAGAAAAGTAGCCAGTTCCTAAGTCAGTAACAGAGATCAGAAGTTTCTTAGGATTGGCTGGGTACTACAGGAAGTTCATCAAGGATTTTTCTAAGATCGCCGCACCGATGACTCATCTAACTAAGAAGAATGTTGCTTACCATTGGTCAGAGGAATGTCAGCGAGCATTTGATGAACTGAAGCATAGATTGATCATTGCACCTGTCTTGACGATTCCAGACCGTTCAGGTGGATACGAGATTTACTGTGACGCGTCAGGTAGAGGATTGGGATGTGTTCTCCATCAGCATGGTAGGGTGGTAGCTTATGCTTCTAGATTGTTGAAGACCCATGAGAGGAACTATCCTACGCATGACTTGGACTTAGCAGCAGTGGTGTTTGCATTGAAGTTGTGGAGGCATTTTCTTCTGGGTGAACGTGTGAAGATATACACATATCACAAGAGTTTGAAGTACATGTTCACTCAGAAAGAGCTGAATATGAGGCATCACAGATGGCTCGAGTTGATGGCTGATTATGATGTCGACATCCAGTATCCCCTGGGAAAGTCAACGTAGTACCTGATGCTCTTAGTCGCATGCCGACAGTGATGATGTTGACAGCTCAGAGGGAACTTCGGGGTGATATTCGACTGTTAGAGATTGAAGTTGTCTTACCTAGTTCCTCAGTGATGATGATGAACTTGCAGGTTCAATCTGATTTGGTGGAAAGAATCAAGGCAGCTCGGTCTGGAGATGCAAAGTTGAAGAAGATTCACGAGCAGACAAAAGCCGGACTTCGTAATGATTTCCGTGTTCATGAAGATGTATCTTTGTGTATTGGGAGAAGTATCTGTGTACCATCATGTAACATTCGGGATGAACTGTTGAAAGAAGCTCATAGCTCACCTTATTCTATCCATCCTGGAGGCACCAAAATGTATCTTGATCCGCGACAACATTTTTGGTGGCACGGCATGAAGCGTAGTGTGGCAAGAAGTGTAGCTTCATGTATGACATGTCAGCAAGTCAAGGCCGAACATCAGAGAATGGCGGGACTTCTACAACCCCTTCCAATTCCAGAGTGGAAGTGGCAACATGTGACGATGGATTTTGTAACTGGCTTACCTCGCACTTCTCGAGGACATGATGCTATTTAGGTAATCGTTGACCGATTAACCAAATCAGCTCACTTCATACCATTTCGAGTGGGCCAGTCAACAGACCATCTTGCTAAGAGATATATGGAGGAAATTGTGAGGCTTCATGGATTACCTGTAAGCATAGTCTCCGACCGTGACACAAGGTTTACGTCTCACTTTTGGAGAAGTTTGCAGGCTAGCTTGGGAACTCAGCTGAGTTTCAGCACTGCATACCATCCACAGACAGATGGTCAATCGGAGAGAACAATTTAGATTCTAGAAGATATGCTGAGGGCGTGCATGCTGGATTTCAAGAGTTCTTGGGATGAACATCTACATCTGGTAGAGTTCGCCTACAACAACAGTTATCAAGCCAGCATAGGCATGGAGCCATTTGCAGCCTTATATGGAAGGAAATGCAGATCTCCTCTCAGTTGGGATGATGTTGGAGATCGCGAATTATAGGGACCGGATATGATCGATGAAACCATAGATGTTGTGAGAATCGTCAGAGACAATCTTCGCATTGCACAGGACCGTTACAAACATTGGGCAGATGCGAAGAGGCGACACTTGGAATTTCAGCCAGGAGAGTTAGTATTCTTGAAGATCTCACCGACACGAGGGTTGATTCGTTTCGGAAGACGTGGGAAGTTGAGCCCAAGATATATCGGACCTTTTGAGGTTCTGGCTCGTGTTGGAGAAGTGGCCTACAGAATTGCCTTGCCAGCATCTCTTGAGGGAGTGCATAATGTGTTTCATATATCGCAACTCAGGAGATGTGTTGGAAATCCTGATCATGTCGTTGACTTCTCTGAGATCGAAGTGCGACCAGATTTGACTTATGATCAGCAGCCTGTAGCCAATCTAGACCGGAGGCAGAAGATGCTGAGGAAGAAGTCGATCAACCTAGTGAGTGTTATGTGGCACCGCGAGTCACCAGGGGAATCTACCTGGGAACTCGAGGATGAGATGAGAGAGAAGTACACTCACTTGTTTGTTTGAAGTAATTTTGTTTTGTATGTATATGATGTATAGAGAGTTTTCTCCCTTAATTTGAAATTCCGAGGACGTAATTTATTTTAAGGGGGGTAGGATGTAATGACCCTAGTTTCTATATACGCATATTTGTACGTATTTTTGACATAGATACGTCCGTATATTTTTTGGGAGTATGCCCGTATTTTTCTTTAATTATTTTGGTGGAGGAATTATTTTTAAATAGATTTAAACCCATTATTGATATTAGGAAATAAGGGTATTTGGAAGAAATACTATGTATTAAGGGAATATGGTGTATTTCACCATGTATTTTGATTTTCCTAAAAATTTAAATTTTTAATTTTGTTGCCATGACACCTAGTATGGCAATGTGTCATATGGTTAGCCTTAACTAAGATACTTGGCTCACTTTTTGACTAAATGAATGAAGGAGAGGGTTTTAAGGAATGCAAGTTTCAAGGCATGAAAAACAAAAAACAAATAAAAGAAAAACCCCCTCATTTTCTCTCCCTCATTTGCTCCCCCAATTCTGGTCAAAATCTTTCCCCTCTCATTTCCTTCATGTTACTTCATCTCCCCTCATCTAAAACTCTTCCAAATAGTTCCCCTCTTCAATCTCTAAAAGCCCACAAATTTCTCTTCTCATTCAAACATCAAAATTAGCCAAAATTAGCCAAAAATCCAACAAGTTAGAGACCAAAATTGGAGCTTGAAGAAGGAGCTAGGAGTTCTCTTCATCAAGGAGAAGAAGGGCCCAAGAGTTGATTTGGAAGACTTTTGCAAGTTAGGAGTTCTAACCACCTAAGTAGAGGCTAGTTTAGGATTAGTTTTTTCATTAAGTTAGTAGGTGTACTATGTTGAATTTAATGTTAGAAACCCATGTTGAATTAGTAAATTCAATGTTAGTGAAATTAGTTTTGTGTTAGGATTCATATGTTAGCAAGAATTAATTTTTGTACTCAAATGTTGCATGTGGTTCCCTTGTAGTTACAAATTAATATGCTTGCTATCATCTTGGTTTGATGCTCAAGATTTATAATGTTAAATCATGTTGTGAAATGGAGTGAATTAGGAATATGTTAATTTGCTAAAATGATATTGGGAGGTAGTTTGACATGTTTAGAGAATTAGTTAACATGCTAGTTTCACTAAGTAGAAAGTTGCAATTTGTGTAGCCATTTTTGTGTGACATATGTTAAGTGGAAAAAAATATTATTCTTTTCTTAAGTGGAATTATGTTAAGGATTGCAATTGTTATCATTCTATTCTCATGCTAGTATTGACATGTTAATTGTGGCATTTGAGCATGTTAGAACTAGATTTTGTAAGAAAACTAGTTGCTGGAATTTTTGTGGACAGAACAGTAACTTGTAAAATTTGTAGAAAATAATAGAAAAATCAGAAAAATAAAATTAAGGATACTACGAAAAACTAGAGAAAATTTCCTACAACTTTAAAGAGAGGCCGAGAGCCAATTCTGACAGCAATTAGAGTAACAGAGCCATTCTTTCTGAACTGTCGTTTTTGACAGATTTGTGTTGTGATTTTGAGTAGGATCTTTCATAATTGTGTTCTTGCTTTAAGTTAATTGTGAATATGCTAAGTTGTGCTTTATTAAGATGCCTTAATGATGATGATTAATTATGTTGAGATTCTTGTGGAAAACGTTATTGAAAATGAGTTCTCATGTTTATTGGAACATGAGTGGTAATTGAGACCACTATATGAAGCTATGTTAATGAAGAAATGTTTATTAAGGAAAAACTTGTGAGTGAGAATGAGAGTTGACATCAGTGTTCTCAGTCCATTCTTGAAATGGGTAAGACTCCAGATGTGGGTTTGGGGAAACACGGATAAATGATAGGTGTTAAGGAGCGGACGTAGTATGATTTCTCACTCACTACGTCACTCCCGGAAGTGGGAGTTGACTAGAGTTGGATAGGTCGCCGGTGCGCTCGTGACGCATCTGGACGGTAATTGATGGTTTTCTCCATTTGTCCGACAGAAAAACCGAGATGATTCTCACTCCAGTACCTTGTCCAGTCGAGTACAGAGTTACGAGAGGCCCCTCCAGTGCTCGTGTCGCTGGAGTGGTACCACTTTTCACCCACCCTGGGTGAAGTCCGCTCTCTTAGCAGCCTATGGTTTATCTGGGGTTCCAAATACAGAACAACAATTTAATTTATTTAACTTAATCGTTTATTACTTCAGTCTTGTTCACTGTTGTTTACTTTCAGCACTTGTACTCTGTTTTTAATTTCTGCGTAATATGTGATGACATGACACCTGTAGTTAGTTAGTTAAGGAGGCCAGTTCTAAACTGGGTTCTACTAGGGTGTTAGGAGTTCATACTGGGTCACGCGTTGACGTGTCCCATCCCGTGGTTTTCAGGTACGAGTCCCGAGCAGTCAGCGGGTGTCCAGGAGCCAGAGATCAGTGCTAGGGCTACTGAGGTAGAGCCTTCGGGCGACTTCGTACAGTTAGATTTCCCCGGGGTAGACTAGTGGGTGCGTTGTACCGGGTGTGTACTTTTGTACTTTGGGCTGGGGGTTTCTTTTTGGTGTACCTCTTTTTGTACCCCCGTTGTACAGCTGATGTTTGTATGTATGTTTATGGACTTATGTAATGTAATGTAACTTCAGTGTTGTTGTATTTACTTTTCAGTACTGTGTTTTACTTTCTGTTGGAGCTCTTTTCTTTCTCTCTGTACTATTCCAGTGTTATTGCAGTGGCCTGCTCATTTATTTTATATTAAACCACAAAAAATACCTAGTAGTATTTAGATAAGAGGGCTCGAAGCCTGAGTTTGAATACTACGACGACCTCGTCAGCTACGCTCTCTGTACTTGGGTGAGCGGGGCATGACATTTTTAAACCTTAAATCTCTCGAAGACCTGATCTTTGGATTTCAGTAAATAAATCCATACCTTCCTCGAGAAATCATCAATGAAGGACACGAAGTACTTCACTCCTCCAATGGTAGGTACAGAAGTTGGCCCCCATACATCTGAATGTACTTAATCAAGTGGCCCTTAGCTGCTATGCTCTGCGGTACCAAAGCGTGTCTTTGTCATCTTGCCTTCAAACACTTCTTGCAGAACCCTAGTCTCTCTCCTCTGGCCTGTATCAGCTTTCTTGAATGACTTATCACTTGGATGTCCAAGACGAAGATGTCATAGCTTTGCTGATCGTTTACCATCTATACCCTGAGAGATGCTAGCCTTACCCTCCACGGTGTGCCCCTACAGCGTATATAAGTTCTGTACTCTCCTTCCCTTCATCACAACAAGAAAACCATTGGACACTTTCAATAGATCACCTTCTATTATCGTCCTACACCCAAGTCCAGCTAAAGCTCTAATAGAAATCAGACTCGTTTTCAAGTCTGGTATGTAACGCACATTTGTAAGTGTCCCGATGACTCCATCAAGCATTTTGATCCGCATCTCTCCTACGCCCACTGTCTTGCATGTCATAATGCTTCCCATCAGCATGTTACCACCTTCTCTTGAACAATACAAACTAAACCAACCCCTATGTGGAGTCATGTGGAAGGTGCATCCTAAATCCAAAAGCCATGAGATCCCTAGCTGTAACGACCCGATTCCCGGGCCCGTTACTTTTTGGTATTTGTGCAGGTCCTGCAGTTAACCAGTGAAAACAAAATAGCCACGATGCAGAGATGTACAAAATACCCAAATAGTGTCCAATTATTACATCCATATTGTACAAAAATGGTCCAACAATCATACATGAAGGAAAGTAGATATAACTGGAAACAACTCTGAAAGCTGCAGACTCATAGTCTAATTCTGGCGCTATTAACTCTAGAGCATCTGCCTCCATATGTATGTCGTCTGCGGTGCCACAGAGATGAAACCGTAGGTAAGTCACAACAATTCTAGCAATAGAAATAGAGTAGTGCAAAAGTATGGAACAGACTATAGTAAACAAAAGATGGTCATATCGGTACAAAAAGTAAAGTATGAGCTGACAGATAAGTAAAGTACCGGTAACTGTTCAGGTGTGGTAAGTGAAGTGCATGTGATGCATAAAGTAAAGGTGACTGAACTAGAGCAATAACTGTGTCATGGCATATGGTAGCAACAATATTTTACCCAACAGACAATGTGATAACGATAGTAAGACATCCATGTGGTTGTAGCAACACTTAAGAAGATGAGCGTCGCTTGACTATCTAATAGTGTAGGCAGGCCTAATAATAAGAAGTCTAACTTAACTCCCAATTCAGCCAGTCAGTCAGGGCTTGAAGGCACATGTCACTTCAAAGACCGCAGGAACAAGTCCCTTGGTTGACCAACCCCCTTCCCATTCCTTTCTAGACACTGATTCGGTCGTAATTTAAGACCACTCATTTTTAAACCGTTCTATCACGTTCGAGTAGTTTCGACTTAGTTAGTAGAATAGTCGTATCAAAAGCAATGGTATCAATGAATTATCAATTAGTGCAACATCAATTAAACTAGTGCATCAGTCTTAAATGCCGCAAGGGCCCAATAGTGCGCTCTGTAAATGTGCTCCGTAAATGCCCGAAGGCCCAATAGTGTGTTCCGTAATGTGCTCCGTAAATGCCCGAAGGCCCAATAGTGTGTTCCGTAATGTGCTCCGTAAATGCCCGAAGGCCCAATAGTGTGTTCCGTAATGTGCTCCGTAAATGCCCGAAGGTCCAATAGTGTGTTCCGTAATGTGCTCCGTAAATGTGCATCAGCATTGGCTCAAGTGTACGATATGCAACCAGAAGTGTACCCATCCCACGGAGCGACTCGTGGAATATCTACCTACCATTCCTGCAGGATGATGGTACAGCTTAACTAATAAGGGTGGACCCGGTCACTCCCGCACACTGGTAGCTCAAGACTACCCCGTATCCCGTGTATTATCATAGTCCAATGTTCATACCAGTGTTTGTATCAATATGGCCTCATGGGCCCTGTATCAATCAGCTAGTGCAACAGTCTTAGCTCGAGTGTACGATATGCAACCAGAAGTGCACCCATCCCACGGAGCAATTCGCGGAATATCTACCTACCATCCCCTTTTGGGTGATGGTAAATAAGGGTGGACCCAGTCACTCCCGAACACCTCGTAGCTCAAGACTACCCCATAACCCGTGTTGTATCACATTTCACATTTATAACCGTATCAGTATCCCTGTCCGTATCCATATCCGTATGGCCTCATAGGCCCATCATTTCGTGCATCCAACAATGTGTACAACAATACATCCATCAATGAGTACAACAAATACATATATGTGTTGTATTTACTTGCTAAAAAGTCAAGGCAGAAGCCTCAACAGAGAATATCAGTCCTGAGTAATGCTTTGAAGTCCAACAACTATGATATCTAGTGCATTATCTCAATTTAGTCCGAGCAACACTTTGAAGTCCAACAACTATGATATCTAATTCCATAAAAGTGCACTATCTCAATTTAGTCCTGAGCAATGCTTTGAAGTCCAACAACTATGATATTTAATTCCATAAAAGTGCACTATCTCAATTTAGTCCCGATCAATACTTTGAAGTCCAACAACTATGATATCAAATTTCATGAAAGTGTACTATCTCAATTTAATCCTCTAGTCATTCCACTATTGATTAGTTCGCTAGTTATTTAGGTCTCTAGTCATCTGTTCAGGTCAATAACTGTTCTGAGACTAGTTGTTATGTCCTAAGTCCATGCGAGTACACAGGCTAAATTTCTAAAGTTAGAATTATAGTGACTTACTCTTTTAGAGATTGCCGTGGTAAGACGAGATTGGAGCTAGAGCTTTTAAAGATGCTGGTGCATGAGAATTGGTACCTGCAAACACAAGAAATCATTAGTTACAGGCTACCCTATTTTCTATCTATTTAATGGGTCGTTCTGATTTTTAAAACTGGTTAAAACGTTGTCAAAAAGTGTTCTAAATTTTTCTATAGGCTAGATATAATGAAAATAATTTTACTGTGAAGGGAAATATTTTTCGGAAGCTTATAGTAATTTTTATAATTTTTAATAGCTCAAAATATATTTAAAAACTAATTTTTAATTTGCAACGTAATTATTCAACAGTTTATTCTGGATGCAATCTGCATCGGAAAGTTGCAAATAAGCTGTCAAAATGACCGTCTCGAAGAGTACTTTAATATATATTTTTATCAGGTATTAGTTTACGTGAAAATAACACGTTACTGATTTTTGAACGAAAATAACACATTTAACTTTTAGGCTTAAAAATTATTTCTGAAAAATTTAAGCATCCGATTGAGACGAAACTAGTGCCATTGGTTCCAGAATATTATTTCTGATTTTCTGAGCCTGGTCTTGTATTTTTCTGGCCTCCATATTATTTATTATTGATTTAAAACCAATAATCCCTATTTAAATAATTATTAAAATAGGTATTTACGAGAATACCCTTTCGTATTTAATGTTACACGTTTCGAACGCGCTTACCCTTCTTCGTTGCCTGGGGTATCGGATGGCGAGGGGAGGCCGTCGTTGGGCTTTGATGAGGCTGAGCGGCGGCGGGCTTCTGCTGGGAGGTGGCGAGGGCTCGGAGGGCGGCAGTCGGGAGGCAGAGCGAGCGGTGAGGCGAGGAGCTTGGCGATGCGTCTCGGTGGGCTCGGAGGCCTGTAGCGGTGGCGAAGGCGGGAGCTTGGCGGTGCTGCTGTGGTGTGGGCTCTCCGGCGATGGGTTTCGAAGCTCGGGGAGGCACGTGGGCGAAGGTTGCTGCTTGGGCGTGGGTCGTCGGCGATGCAGCGGACACGGCTCCGGAGTAGACGACGGCATAAGCAACTGCTGCTGCTGCGGGGGGTCGGGAGCCACTCGTCGAGGCTTGGGCGGAGCTCTTGGAGGCGAGGGAAGCGGGCGACACGTCGGAGCCAAGGCGACGTGGGAGGACAGGGCGGGCGAGCTCGGCGTGGTTCCAGCAGCGGAGGAGGGGGCCGTCGGGGTGCTGCTGGGTTCGAGGCAACGTCGGAGGAGGGACGTGCACGGTGAGGTTGGGTCGCCGTCGAATGGGGTGGCCGAAGTCGAGGGCGAAGGCACGGGTTCGAGCGAGAATGAGATGAGAGGGGGGCGGCCTGCATGGGTTACAGAAGAGAGAGAGACAGAGAGAGTAGCTGTGTGTGCGTGGTTTAGAGATAGGGTTAGGGGATTTTATAGCTAATTAAATTAATACTTAATTAGTATTTAGTTGGTATTTAGTCAAATACAATTAATGATATTAGGTGGGTTATAAATGTGACTTTTGACTAGGCTAGAAAAGTTTTAGACGTATCCCCTAACATGTTTTAGGTATGGTTAGGTTAATCTAATAGTTATTTAGGTTAAGGTAATTAGCAATTAGCTAGGGTAATTCGTGACTGTAGCGGTATAAATTGTAACGAAGTTACGATTTTTCCCCTACTAGTAAACGTGTCCGAAAAATTACGAAAACATACCCACGGGATCGTGTCGTCGCTAGGATCACGAATACGAAGTCCGTTTCAGGGTTTGAGCTACGAAAATACTAGTTTTTGGCCAAAACGTTTAGAATGCGGGTTTGCGGGGTCTCTACTGATTTGACTTCAGAAAATTACGAAATTAATGTGGGAAGCCATAAATGATCATTGAATGTTACTGTAAAAGTTTGAAATCATTTTGATGATGTTTGTATAGAAAATAAATTCATAAATCCAAAACGGTAATAACTGAAAATGAATTTTTATCAGAAATGTTTTGAGTATTTGATGAAATCCGATCTTACTAAAATACTCTATAACTAGTCTGGTACTTCAAAATATTTTTATAAAAAATTTTGAAATCAGTAAAACTCCTGACAAACCATTATAAAATAGTTTAAAAATTGAAAATTTGGTCAAATAGGTAAATAGTTTGTCTTGATGAAAACATGCCGTTACATCCTACCCTCCTTAAAATAACTCCGTCCTCAGAATTAAGAAGACCGATCATTGCCAAGGCAATTTAAACGATCGAAAGGAAGGCTTGATGAACGATCACGATATATGAAAATAAGTTGTCAACAGCATGAAATATAATGTGACATCATAGCATCAAGAAAACAAGATATGTTTGTATGAATATACTATTAACATCACCATAGTTTTCGTAACTATTCCTGAGATTAGTATCATAATAATTATCAAGTAATGAAATGATAGTTATGATAATATCTGTTCGAACTTGGAACCTGAGGTGATAAGCCAGTAGCAAGCTATTTAAACTATATAAAAAGGAGGATCATAAAGTTGAAGGCTTCTACTCGTGCTAATGGTGACTAACAGAGTCGAGCGAAGGATGTCAAGACTTAGAATGGTCAAGACTATTCAAACATCAGATGATCAAGACTTAGAATGCTACCCTCCTTAAAATAGACGTAAATAGGGTTCAAGGTAGAAAGGTCATCAAGTTAAAGGAAGAGTGATGGGAATCAAGGATGTCCTAATGAAGATGGTAATAAGGACGCTTCACTCGTATATCCAATACGGGTGTACACTCGAGACATCCTGTACTCGAGAGTTCTATTTGAGTATTTTATACCGTACACCCTGATCTTGCTATATTGTTCACGAGGTAGTTAGCACGGACCTGCGTGGGCCACCAAAGCTGTAACGACCTGATTCCCGGGCCCGTTACTTTTTGGTATTTGCGCAGGTCCTGGAGTTAACCATTGAAAACAAAATATCCACGATGCAGAGATGTACAAAATACCCAAATAGTGTCCAATTATTACATCCATATTGTACAAAAATGGTCCAACAATCATACATGAAGGAAAGTAGATATAACTGGAAACAACTCTGAAAGCTGCAGACTCATGGTCTAATTCTGGCGCTATTAACTCTAGAGCATCTGCCTCCATATGTACGTCGTCTGCGGTGCCACAGAGATGAAACCGTAGGTAAGTCACAACAATTCTAGCAATAGAAATAGAGTAGTGCAAAAGTATGGAACAGACTTTAGTAAACAAAAGATGGTCATATAGGTACAAAAAGTAAAGTATGAGCTGACGGATAAGTAGAGTACCGGTAACTGTTCAGGTGTGGTAAGTGAAGTGCATGTGATGCATAAAGTAAATGTGACTGAACTAGAGCAATAACTGTGGCATGGCATATGGTAGCAACAATATTTTACCCAACAGACAATGTGATAACGATAGTAAGACATCCAGGTGGTTGTAGCAACACTTAAGAAGATGAGCGTCGCTTGACTATCTAATAGTGTAGGCAGGCCTAATAATAAGAAGTCTAACTTAACTCCCAAATCAGCCAGTCAGTCAGGGCTTGAAGGCACATGTCACTTCAAAGACCGTAGGAACAAGTCCCTTGGTTGACCAACCCCCTTCCCATTCCTTTCTAGACACTGATTCGGTCGTAATTTAAGACCGCTCATTATTAAACTGTTCTATCACGTTCGAGTAGTTTCGACTTAGTTAGTAGAATAGTCGTATCAAAAGCAATGGTATCAATGAATTATCAATTAGTGCAACATCAATCAAACTAGTGCATCAGTCTTAAATGCCGCAAAGGCCCAATAGTGCGCTCTGTAAATGTGCTCCGTAAAAGCCCGAAGGCCCAATAGTGTGTTCCGTAATGTGCTCTGTAAATGCCCAAAGGCACAATAGTGTGTTCTGTAATGTGCTCCGTAAATGCCCGAAGGCCCAATAGTGTGTTCTGTAATGTGCTCCGCAAATGCCCGAAGGCCCAATAGTGTGTTCCGTAATGTGCTCCGTAAATGTGCATCAGCCTTGGCTCGAGTGTACGATATGCAACCAGAAGTGCACCCATACCACGGAGCGACTCGTGGAATATCTACCTACCATTCCTGCAGGATGATGGTACAGCTTAACTAATAAGGGTGGACTCGGTCACTCCCGCACACTGCGTAGCTCAAGACTACCCCGTATCCCGTGTATTATCATAGTCCAATGTTCATACCAGTGTTTGTATCAATATGGCCTCATGGGCCCTGTATCAATCAGCTAGTGCAACAGTCTTAGCTCGAGTGTACGATATGCAACCAGAAGTGCACCCATCCCACGGAGCAATTCGCGGAATATCTACCTACCATCCCCTTTTGGGTGATGGTACAGCTTACCAAATAAGGGTGGACACAGTCACTCCCGCACACCTCGTAGCTCAAGACTACCCCATAACCCGTGTTGTATCACATTTCACATTTATAACCGTATCAGTATCCCTGTCCGTATCCATATCCGTATGGCCTCATAGGCCCATCATTTCGTGCATCCAACAATGTGTACAACAATACATCCATCAATGAGTACAACAAATACATATATGTGTGGTATTTACTTGCTGAGAAGTCAAGGCAGAAGCCTCAACAGAGAATATCAGTCCTGAGCAATGCTTTGAAGTCCAACAACTATGATATCTAGTGCATTATCTCAATTTAGTCCGAGCAACACTTTGAAGTCCAACAACTATGATATCTAATTCCATAAAAGTGCACAATCCTAATTTAGTCCTGAGCAATGCTTTGAAGTCCAACAACTATGATATTTAATTCCATAAAAGTGCACTATCTCAATTTAGTCCCGATCAATACTTTGAAGTCCAACAACTTTGATATCAAATTTCATGAAAGTGTACTATCTCAATTTAATCCTCTGGTCATTCCACTATTAATTAGTTCGCTAGTTATTTAGGTCTCTAGTCATCTGTTCAGGTCAATAACTGTTCTGAGACTAGTTGTTATGTCCTAAGTCCATACGAGTACACAGGCTAAATTTCTAAAGTTAGAATTAGAGTGACTTACTCTTTTAGAGATTGCCGTGGTAAGACAAGATTGGAGCTAGAGCTTTTAAAGATGCTGGTGCACGAGAATTGATACCTGCAAACACAAGAAATCATTAGTTACAGGCTACCCTATTTTCTATCTATTTAATGGGTCGTTCTGATTTTTAAAACTGGTTAAAACGTTGTCAAAAAGTGTTCTAAATTTTTCTATAGGCTAGATATAATGAAAATAATTTTACTGTAAGGGGAAATATTTTTTAGAAGCTTATAGTAATTTTTATAATTTTTAATAGCTCAAAATATATTTAAAAACTAATTTTTAATTTGCAACGTAATTATTCAACAGTTTATTCTGGATGCAATCTGCATCGAAAAGTTGCAAATAAGTTGTCAAAATGACCATCTCGAAGAGTACTTTAATATATATTTTTATCAGGTATTAGTTTACGTGAAAATAACACATTACTGATTTTTGAACGAAAATAACACATTTAACTTTTAGGCTTAAAAATTAATTCTGAAAAATCTAAGCGTCCGATTGAGACGAAACTAGTGCCATTGGGTCCAGAATATTATTTCTGATTTTCTGAGCCTGGTCTTGTATTTTTCTGGCCTCTATATTATTTATTATTGATTTAAAACCAATAATCCCTATTTAAATAATTATTAAAATAGGTATTTACGAGAATACCCTTTCGTATTTAATGTTACACGTCGGAGGAGGGACGTGCACGGCGGGGTTGGGTCGCCGTCTAGTGAGGTGGCCGAAGTCGAGGGCGAAGGCACGGGTTCGAGCGAGAATGAGATGAGAGGGGGGCGGCCTGCATGGGTTACAGAAGAGAGAGAGAGAGAGAGACAGAGAGAGTAGCTGTGTGTGTGTGGTTTAGAGATAGGGTTAGGGGATTTTATAGCTAATTGAATTAATACTTAATTAGTATTTAGTTGGTATTTAGTCAAATACAATTAATGATATTAGGTGGGTTATAAATGTGACTTTTGACTAGGCTAGAATAGTTTTAAACGTATCCCCTAACACGTTTTAGGTATGGTTAGGTTAATCTAATAGTTATTTAGGTTAAGGTAATTAGCAATTAGCTAGGGTAATTCGTGACGGTAGCGGTATAAATTGTAACGAAATTACGATTTTGCCCCTACTAGTAAACATGTCCGAAAAATTACGAAAACATACCCACGGGATCGTTTCGTCGCGAGGATCACGAATACGAAGTCCGTTTTAGGGTTTGAGCTACGAAAATACTAGTTTTTGTCCAAAACGTTTATAATGCGGGTTTGCGGGTTCTCTACTGATTTGACTTCAGAAAATTACGAAATTAATGTGGGAAGCCATAAATGATCATTGAATGTTACTATAAAAGTTTGAAATCGTTTTGATGATGTTTGTATAGAAAATAAATTCATAAATCCAAAACGGTAATAACTGAAAATGAATTTTTATCAGAAATGTTTTGTGTATTTGATGAAATCCGATCTTACTAAAATACTCCATAACTAGTCTGGTACTTCAAAATATTTTTATAAAAAATTTTGAAATCAGTAAAACTCCTGACAAACCATTATAAAATAGTTTAAAAATTGAAAAATTGGTCAAATAGGTAAATAGTTTGTCTTGATGAAAACAGGCCGTTACACTAGATCTCCCGATGCAGTCACCATCAGAATCTCACCATCATCACTGCTCTTACTATTGATTCCCACCGAGGCAGAACCAAAAGCTTCATATTTGCCTTTCCATTCTTCTTTATCTTAGGACAGTCTCGTTTCCAATGTCCTATCTCCTTGCACATGCGACACATGTCCCTGTGCCCTCATTATTTAGATCTTGAGCTTCCCTTGTCCTTCCTACAACCATGGCCACCTTTGGAATCCTGATGTCCCCTGATGAAGGGTGCATCCCCTTGATCACTACTTTCTCGAGCAATCATTTTGACAGGAAAAACTTCTGAGTGTACCACAGACACAACCTCCTCTAGAGATAATGTTTCATGCCCATATATCATGGACCTGACCAATGGGTCAAAATCATCTGTTAGAGAACATGCCAATATCATCACCAATTGCTCGTCCTCAATATTCATCCTCATGTTTCACAAATCAGACACAATCTTCGTGAAAGCGTCGATGTGGTCCTTAACGTGGGCTCCCTCTCTCATTTTCAGCACATATAACTATTGCATTAGATACAACCTGCTCGTAAGATTCTTCTTTGCGTAGAGCATCTCTATTCTTCCAAAGCTTCTCCACAGTAGCATCCTCAGACACCTTTCTGAGCACTTCATCTGAAAGTGATAACTACAGTGCGCTCAACGCCTTTCTTTCCATATCTGCCTTTTGTGCATCTGTGACGTCCTTGTCAAAGCGATCTTTCTCAAAGAAAATTTGTGAGCAACCATCTCTCATGAGAAACGCCTTCATATTTAATCTCTAAACATTGAAGTCGTTCCTCCAAGTGAACTTGTCCATCTTGAACGATGTGGTATAAGACGACATCTTGACTCCTTCTTCCTTACCAATAGCTCTGATACCACTTGTTGGGAATCTGACATAATATCAAACAACACCAAAGTGTGCACATCGGAATATATATAGATTAAGTGTCGCCAACAAAATCAATGCAGAGTTAGGATCTTGGAAGAATCATAAGAAGCACAAGAAAAACACCATACAGTCAAAATCAAGAAATCACACAGTGAGGAAAGGATTTATACTGGGTCGGCCCAACCTATGGCCTATGTCTAGTCTTCCGTTGTCATGGTTTCCACTAGATCAAAGATGATTATTCTGATAATACACCGACTACAAATCTCCTCCAAAACATTATGCGCCCTCTTGATAAGATAATTGTAGCACTCTAGCAATTACAATGTCTCATACACACAACCAATGGAGACATCTTACCAGAGACCTGGAATAAGGAATACCTCCTCTCCCAAAGCTCGTAGTCGCCTCGAAGCACTTTCATCGCATGTCGCCGGTAAAAGATCAGCTTCTCTCTTGAAGATGCAAGTAATTCTTCTCAATTCTCTTCGTAGCTGCCAAAAGGTGTATCTCTTGGTATATATATCAGGGGAGTCCATCCTAGGGTAAATGTGGATGTTTTAGACCATGTTCACCCGATTTAAACCCAATAGGGATCGACGGTCCAGATTAGAAACCAATTCTCAATGTATTAGAGTTCCTGGGTATCGGCACGGCCGTGTGGATTTGCGGTACAGCCGTGCCGTAAAACTACGTAACCTGCAGTTTGCCCTAGAATAATCAGTACGGTCGTGCGAGTGAACGGCACGGCCATGTACTAATTTCCACAGAAAGCTACCTGATGTGTTACTGGAACCTACACAGCCATGCTGGTATCGCACAACCGTGTCTTAATCTGGGACAGAGTCGTCTGATATGCATGTGACACGCATGACCATGCCAAAGCTTGCACTGCGTGTCAACTCCCAGATTTCTAGTTTGAAGCAATAATCAACACTTCTCAATCATCAGAGCACTGCCTCCTCCTCCCGGCACCTCATCGGGCCCCCAGTGGCCTCGCCCCCAGTGAAACCTCATCGTGCCCCCTGAGGCACCCATCGGCCCCCTTGCGGCCGGTCCACCTGAGGCACCTCATCGCCCCCCTGCAGCCTTTCCCCCTGCGGAATCTCATTGGTCCCCTACGGCCTCGCACCCTGCAGCACCTATCACCCTCTGCGGCACCTCATCAGGCCCTAGTGGCCTCTACCATTTACGGCTCTTCATCGGCACCTTGGGGCCTCTTCAAATCTATGGCCATCGTGCCCTGCACTCTATATCTAGCACTCGTGGCTATCTGATGTCGTTATCTCCTCTTACTTGACCTTTCTTCTAGCCTCTCCAAACTCAAAGTTACACCTTGAGTTTGAGGGGATGTGTTAAGATATAAATTATTATATTTAGGAAATGGAGTTGTCTCTTTGTTTCTTGTGTAAGAGTCTCTCTGGTTCTAGTGTTGCCTCTTAGTTTCTTGGATATGGCTATTGGGCTCTTGTTCCCAATCATGACTTGTGTAATAAATATACGAGGATTCTCTTGTAACTATCATCAAGTAATGTGCAAAACCATCTTTCTTCATCCAATTTGACACTAGGATGCATGTATATTTGAGAAAACAAATATTAGCATGACAATTTTGAGAGGGACACAATTAGCTTTTTTGTTTGTTCTTGCTTTAGGATTGACTGGACATAGTTAATTTACTTCTTCAATTGGAAAATCAATGTGATTAATTCTTTTTCCAATGTCCCTTAAAAGGGGTGATACAAAGATACAAAGTCTTCTTCTTTTTTCACTTTCCTCTCATTCCATGAACAATCGAAGGAAAGAAACTAAGGAATGAAAAGGAGGAGGTTGAGAAGAACACGTAAAACAATAGAATTACTAGGAAAATCAAAGAGGAGGATAGTACAACTCTTGCTTTCCAGGTTGCTATTAAAAATTTGGATGGCTTGCATGAATATGTAGTTTTAGTTTTCGAAGAGATCGTCTTTTTGGAAGGGACCAAATAAATAAATGGCAGGTTAAATAAATAAAAAGAAAGTTAAGGAAAAGATCATCTTTTTCAAAGAGATGACCGTAGTTGCCACATGATATATATAAAACCGTCAGATGGTGTCTAAAGTAATTTACCATAAAATATAAGGCCATCTTATGTTTCCCTCCTTTCTTTGCAACTTCCCCTATAACCTTGTTACGAGGTGGAACTCGCGTACAATGAATTTGTATTGAGGGAAACCAAGGGCACGGTGGTTAAGTTGATAAGAGGGTTTAGGTGGGCTGTTTAATAGGTGATTAGTGGGGTGAAGAGGCTAAACTTGCCGCCGGGGGTGGCCACGGAGTCAAATCTCACCGGACACGGCGGAGGAAGAGCGGGTGGTGGGAGCCAAAGGCTGACGTCGACCAAGGGGCGAGCTTTCCTGCATCACGAGCAACCCGTCAGAAGGGTAGGGTTGGGGATCAACCCTTAGCCCCTCCGATGCCTAAGTCAGTAATGTGACTTAAAACGGGGGCTAGGCACGCCGGTCGGACTGAGGGTGTGTCGACCGTACTTGGCGAGCTATAAGTGGGAGAACAAAGATGTGGACGACCTTTGCCCTCGTGTGTGAAGAATGGATTGAGAGAGAGAATTTTCCAACCCACCCACCGTCAGAAGTGAGGGGGTATTTATACCTGACGAGAGATGACTAGGCGGGGCTGACCTGGCATGCTGACTCGACGTGCTGGGCTGGATCGGTTGTCAGCGGAAGCTTCGGACGAGGATGTCAGGAACAGGAGTGCCTGCCCTGCTTTTATCAGACAGCGCAACGGCCAGGGGCACTTTTGTCAGGATGTCATGGCCGAAAGCATTAAGTGACAGGGGGCTCAGCGGCCAGGGGGCGCTTTGTCAGATGGTCGGGCGGCGTTAGTGTCAGTCGTGTCCTTACGCTAGGTAGTTTGTCGTATGTGATGAACTAAAGGTCTGGCTATGCTATTCCCGGCGCCGTGGTTCATGGGGACCAGCCGGGTCGACCTGCTCGTGGGTTGTCCGGCCCGGCCGCGCCCCCTCTTGGTCGCGGGTCGTGGGCCGCTGGCAAGTTGTAACGACTGGTTTTTGATTGATTGGATTATCAGTGTGTTTTGCTTGTGATGGTGGGTTCTCTCCTTGTGTGGTTTCCATTTCCATAGTTCTCGCTTTCATTCATCTCGTTGAGATTTCCTAGCTTTCGTTTTCATTCCGTTTGATGTGATCTTCTAGCTTCTTCCTTAGAATCATTGAACTCGGAGTAAGTCACTCGTGACGAGCTTCATATCGATCATATCTTAGCGATAGGTTGATCCTAGAAACCTTAGAATTCATCCCGGACCTTCGCGCTCCATTTCGAGACTTTTCGTGCACGTCAGTTGGTTCAAGAAGATCAACCGACCGACTAGATTACAATCTAGTCGGTCAGGAAATCAACTGGAACCGACTAGTTCATTCAATCAATTATTCAGGAGTTACTGTTTACTCTTAGTCGGTCTAAGAACAACCATCGACCGACTAGATGCTAAACTAGTCGGTCAGGAATCCTTCTCAGACCGACTAACTCTCATTTCTATGATCTCTCTCAGAATTCAGCCTTTAGTTGGTCAATGAACACTCACCGACCGACTAGTTCTCAAACTAGTCGGTTGACAAGCCTTCACAGACCGACTAACTCATAGTCCAGTTTTCCTGAGCGAGCTACTGTTTACTCTTAGTCGGTCTGCGTTGATCAACCGACCGACTAGTTCCCAAGCTAGTCGGTCACCAATCCTTCTTTGACCGACTAATCAGCCCAGGAAACCCTAGTTTTGCCCTAGCCGCCACACTTTTCTATAAATACGCCCCAAACGTTTTCTTCTTCTTCCTCATCACCCCAAACCTTAATTTATCCCCCATTGAGCCCCCTTCTTCCCCAAACCATTGATCCTTCATCCCAAGCTCATCCATCATCATCCAAACCCTCATTTCACATATCCTACCTCTCCTCAACCTCAAACCCTCATTAAATCCCCAAAAGCCTCATCCAAACCCATTTCTCTAGATTTTCCCCATTTCCAGATCTGAGCCGGATCGTTCTTCCGTCGCCGTAGTTCTCGGCGTCGTTCCTCCGCTTCTTCACGGGTAGTATTCTTCCTTTAATAATCTCATAACCCACACTTGATATTTGTGAAACCCTAATAAAATGGATCATTAGAAATCATAGGGTTCGATTATGAATACGGATTAGTTACCATTCTAATGTTGTTTTTCCATGACAGTGATCCATTCCCGTAGATAACAAATTTGTGTGATGTGCCTTCGTTGATCGTTCTCCTTGGTGCCAGGCAAGTGAAACTTGCATCTCTTGATTTGGGCCATGTATTAGGCCATTACCTTGCTTTAGCGTAAAAGAGACTAGACGGTGAAAGGATAGCCGTCTAGACGCCATTGACCTAGCTTGACAATGAAGCTTGGTTCGTCACCCTCATCATGCTTGTATGTCACGTTTACTTTCCCTTAATGGTATGCGTATTAACTGTTCATGTCATCCATGCATCCTTAACTGCTATTGCATTTTAACTGCCATGTTTAATTTAAATTAACGATACGCGAATATGTTCATGTCATTGCATTTTACCTGTCACGTTTAATTTCAATTAACGGTACGCGAATATCTGCTCATGTCATTGCATTCTTGAACACTCATCGTGATTGCGTAGCTTCGCTACATACTTGTACTATTTGTTCCGGCTAGGCACCCGTTCTGCGGGCACAATCCTATGCCAAATACACTTTCTAGCTCGTGTTCCAGAAGACGAGCTCAACACAGCCTGCGGGCAATAGGGCACTCGTTGAGTGATCCCTTGTACTTGATACTTAAACACAGCCTGCGGGCATTAGGGCATCCATGTGTGGGTGATCCCTTGTACTTGTACTTGTTACTTGACTATACTTGTCACACTTACCACTTGTACTTGTCCGTCTTTTACTTGTAAAACTTGTTATCCATGACATACTTGTTACTTGCTACTTGTACTTTACTTGTCACTTCCATACTATACTTGCCATGCCATGCATCATACTATAACTGCTAGATTGCTAGTTTACCTTTCTTTCAGTTTCCTTGCACAAGTCTTTCCAGACTTGCTAACATGTGCCCCTCTCTCTTTTGGGTGTCACATGTTAGACCCAGAGCCAGAGCTTTGTTGCAGGGGATATGGTGTTGCTGATGCTGATGTTTGCTGTGGCGGTGAGTGGACACTAGGGGCCTGTCTTGAAGACCGCTCGTGTTCACTTCTTTGTTTAGGTTTGCTGTTAGTTGTTGGTGTGTGGCACCTTTGTATGTATGTTATACCTTATTGGCCATGTTTGGGACTTAGACTCTTTTCCTTTTAGCCTGGTGGCTTTTCTGTGATATTGTAATTCATTCAATGGATATTCAGAGATTTCTCTTTTTTCTCTTTCCTTTATTATTATTGTTGTTTCGTTTCACGTTGCAAGGACCTGCCATATGATAATTTATACGCTTATCAGACTTGGAGTTTCACAGCTTCAAGTCTGAGCGGACCTTCTCACGTCTCGCCTCCACATTTTTGGGAAGCGGGGCGTGACAGGTTTTATTGGTGGCCCATGCAGGTCATTTGCAAATGTGAACTATCGGAACAATGATAATAATTATGGAATGTCCATTAAATAAATTAGAACATCCAATTTATAAGCCTTGAGTCTAGGTTTTTTAGCGTTCCTATGCCTTAGGTAGCTGGTAGACGTGTTAGGGCATCTGTCTCAGCTTAGTAGGAACCCATTAGATCAGGACCCTAGCTAGACTTAGATAGACGTCTGTGCTTGCTAGTTAGGAATCCTTGATTGTTAGCTAGACTCCATGTTAGTGATTTGTTTGATTGTCTTAAGAGTTACCTTAGTGGTTCCTGTCTAGCTTTGACTAGGATAGACTTCTAGAATTCCTTGGTCTCTCGCTTTGGTTCATCGATTTCGGACCAAGCTGAACTCATTTCATCGCTGTATAGCCCTTAGGGAGTCTTAGCGCTTAGTTCCATAATCTTTAGCTGGTTGACCGTAGGAGATTCCCGTAGATTTTCCTAAGTCATATCCTAGGCGTATTTATGCTTTGATCATCCGACCAAATCCCTTGCCTCGATTCCCATGACCACCACGTTTCTATAATCGTTGATCCTACGAATGTCCCCATTCGCAAAGCTTAATTTCTTTTAAAGTTATTTTTCTATTTCCCTTATTAAAGTTTTCGCTAAGTTTAAATTTTGTTTTAAACCCGCTACGTATATACTTGAATTTCTCATTTTTCGATTGAGTCAAAATTTGTCACGACCCGCTTCCCTAAAATGGAGGCGAGACGTGAAAAGGTCCGCACGGGAGTGGGGCGGTGAAGCCCCAAACCTGATAAGCGTCAACTTAGTATAAGCAGGTCCCTGTAATTGCAATCGAAACAACAACAATAATAATATAAGACGGATATGAAATACCAATCCCAAAGTTTGTCCACAAAATATTCAACATCACAGAAAAGCCACCAGGCTAAAAGAAAGAGTCTAAGGGCCCAGAACAAGGCCAAACAAAAGCAACGACATAAATAAGTATAGGTGCCACGCACCGATAACAAAACAACTGTCTAACAAAAGATAAAACACAACGGAGACACTAGGACTGGTCCCCAGTGTCCACGTCCTCCCCGTCCAACACGGGCTTAAGCTCGACGTCCGCAAACACCTCACCCTCAGTCGGCAACTCAGGCTCAAGGTCTAACATGAGTCACCCAAAAGAGAAAGGGGCACATGTCAGCAAGTCTAAAAGACTTGGGCAAGGAAACTGAAAGTGAGGCAACTAGCAACCTAGCAGTTTAGTATGCATGACATGGCAGTTATAACATGAGTGCACAATTAAGACATGGCAAGACTATTTGTACTTGAGAGCAATCATCGGGACAAGACAAAACAAGAGTAGCCAAGCTACTATCAATTCCAATCAATTCACAATTCACGTTGTTTTGTAGATGTTTACGCCTTACAGCTGAATGGGTTAACATTCACTGAGTGGCCGCTTAACAACTACCCCACCCAAAGAGTTTACGCCTTACAACTGCAGTTGCTGATCAGGCAGACTCCCAGTTGAATGGTCGCTTAACTCTTACCCCCAATACCCACGCGTAATGGAGCCAGGGTCCCCGCACATGAGCTCAGCAAGTGAGCCGGGGTTGCCCCGCACATGAGCTCGCATTCTATTTCACAATTCAATATCGAGCGTTGGGGTTTCCAACTACAGGGCTCGCTTCTGGAACACGAGCCAAGAACACAACATTGTAGCGAAGCTACGCAATCACGGCAACACTTAAAGAATGCAATGACGTGACAATTAATTCGTGTACCGTTAATGGAGAGTAAACATGACATGGTAATTGTGCAACATGATATATGTCGTAACTAGCTTCGTTGTCAAGCTAGTTCCCCAATTTGCGCCTAGGCGAGTATCATTTCGTCGCCTAGCCTCTTTTACGCCTACAACAAGCAAATGGCCTAAAACATGGCCTAAACCCTAAGTGACAAGTTTCACTTGCCTAGCACCGGGGATGACGACCACTTCGTCACACGGATGCCAATCTACGGGGAAATCGCTGTTTTGGGGGACCAATCAACAAACAACATGAATTATTATTAGGGTTTCATAAAAATATAAATAAGTTATAAAAACAACGGTAGATCGATTTCTTACCGAGAGGAGGCGGAAGAAACACTCCGGGGAACCCTAGGATCAGATCTGGAAAAGTTTGGAGAAGTTTGGGGAAACTAGGGTTTTGGGGGATTTTGGGGTTTGATGAGATTCTTGGTGAGATTTTGGGGATGGTGAGAGGTAGATAGGGTGAATGGATGGATTGGATGATGGATTTAGGGTTTGGAATGAAGGATTGAAGCTAGGAGGAAGATGGTGGCTTAGAGGGGAAGAAACTAGGGCTTAGGGTCGTGTTGGAGAAGAAGAAAACGATTGGGTTGGGTATTTATAGGTTGAGCTGGCGGCTGCCCAGAAATTAGGGTTTTAACACAGAATAGTCGGTCAAAGAACAACCACTGACCGACTAGTTTGACAACTAGTCGGTCGGTCGACCAACGCAGACCGACTAAGTGTAAACAGTAACTCCTGAACGAAAATAGGATTTAGAGTTAGTCGGTCCATGAACAAGTACTGACCGACTAGTTTTGAATCTAGTCGGTCGATGAACGTTCTTAGACCGACTAAGAGCAAACAGTAACTCGACTGTACAGTAGAACCAAGACTTAGTCGGTCTGAGTACAAAACTTAACCGACTAGTTTAACAACTAGTCGGTCGAAAGATGAACTTAGACCGACTAAGAAATGAACAGTTTTGATACAAAAATTTAGATGATGTGTTAGTCGGTTAAAGAAGCATTGCTGACCGACTAGTTTGCAACCTAGTCGGTCAACCAACGTTCTTAGACCGACTAACGATAAACAGTAACTCCTGAGAAATTTAGAAAAGCTCACTAGTCGGTCCAAGAAGGATTGCCGACCGACTGGATCGTCATCTAGTCGGTCGGTGCCCCTTCTCATACCGGCTAATGAGCACCAAAAGTTCCGATACGGAGCGCGGAGCCCCGGGATCGAATCCTAAGACTCCTAGGCTTGATCTAGTAGTTAGATACGACCGTTATAAAGCCCGTCACAAACGACGTACTTCGAAATCGACGATCCTAAGGAAGAATCGAGAAAATACGACGAATCGATCGAAAATGAAAGTTACGGAGACGAAAACCACACAAGAGGAGAAAATCCACCAAAACATATATTATATTATAATAAATTCAGATACAAGGAAACCAGTCGTTACATCCTCCCCAACTTAAGAAAAATTCCGTCCTCGGAATTCCCAAATACTCATGAGTCCGGAAACAAAAGTGGGTAGCGCTCTCGCATCTCATCTTCTCTCTCCCAAGTAGACTCTCCCGACGAACCGTGCCGCCACATCACTCTAACAAGATCGACGACCTTGTTTCGAAGTGACTTCTGACGCCTGTCCAGAATCTGCACTGGATGCTGGTTATACGTCAAATCTGAGCGAACGGCGATCTCCGAGAAATCCACGGCATGAGATGGATCGCTAATGTATCGACGAAGATCCGACACATGGAAAATGTTGTGAACTCCTTCCAAAGATGGCGGCAAGGCCAAGCGATAAGCTACCTCGCCAACCCTCTCCAAAACATCAAATGGTCCAATGTATCGCGGGCTCAACTTCCCACGCGTCCCAAAACGAATCACACCACGATTCGGGGAAATCTTCAAGAACACATGGTCGCCCGGCTGAAACTCCAAAGGACGACGTTTAGCATCAGCCCAATGCTTAAAACGGTCCTGAGCAATCCTCAACCTCTCCCGAATATTCCTGACGATATCCACGGCCTCCACAATCATCTCAGGTCCCAACAACTCCCGATCTCCAACGTCATCCCAACTCAATGGCGATCGACATTTCCTCCCATAAAGAGCGGCGAAAGGTGCCATGCCAATACTCGCCTGGAAGCTGTTGTTGTAGGAAAACTCTACCAGATGTAGATGGTCCTCCCACGAACCCTTGAAATCCAACATGCACGCCCTCAGCATGTCTTCCAAAATCTGAATCGTCCTCTCGGACTGGCCATCCGTCTGCGGATGGTACGCCGTGCTGAAACTCAGACGCGTACCCAAACTCTTCTGCAAACTCTGCCAAAACTGAGATGTGAACCTCGTGTCTCTGTCCGACACGATACTCACGTGGACTCCATGAAGTCGCACGACTTCCTCCATATATCTCCTCGCTAGCACCTCCGTGGACTGTCCCACTCGAAATGGAATAAAGTGCGCAGATTTGGTCAATCGATCTACGATCACCCAAATCGCGTCATTCTGCTTCGGACTCCGAGGTAGTCCAGTCACGAAATCCATAGTGATGTGCTGCCACTTCCACTCCGGAATCGGAAGCGGTTGTAGCAACCCGGCCGAACTCTGATGCTCCGCCTTCACTTGCTGGCAAACCAAGCACTTGGCCACACTCCGAGCCACGCTCCTCTTCATACCATGCCACCAATAATTCAGACGAAGATCCTGGTACATCTTGGTGCCACCAGGATGCACAGAATACGGCGAACTGTGTGCCTCCACCATCAGCTCCTCTCTAATATCCCCAGCTGGCACACACAACCTGGCTCCGAACCTCAGCGAGCCATCCTCATGAATCAAAAAGTCAGTCCGCAGACCGGCTTCCACCTGCTCCCGAATCCTTACCAACTTCGGATCTCCGGCCTGGCCAGCCTTAATCCGATCCACGATCGTCGACTGTACCTGCATGTACATCAACGAAGAAGCCTCCCCAGGAAGAACAATCTCCACGCCAGACCCACAAAAATCCTGCTGCAATCTCCACTGCGAGGTCAAAATCATCACCGCTGGAAGCCTACTCAGCGCATCTGGAACCACATTCACCTTGCCAGGGTGATACTGCAAATCGATCTCATAATCCGCCATAAGCTCCAACCATCGGCGCTGTCGCATGTTGAGCTCCTTCTGCGTGAAAATATACTTCAAGCTTTTGTGATCGGTGAAGATTTTCACTGTCTCACTCAACAAGAAGTGCCTCCAAATCTTAAGAGCAAACACAACGGCAGCCAACTCCAAATCATGCGTCGGATAATTCTTCTCATGAACCTTAAGCTGACGAGACGCATACGCCACAACATGCCCGTGCTGATGCAACACACAACCGAGACCCTTGCCAGAAGCATCGCAAAAGATCTCAAATCCACCGCTGCGGTCAGGCACGACAAGAATAGGGGCACTCGTCAACCTCTCCTTCAGAACACCAAAAGCACTCTCACAATCACCCGACCAAACAAAAGCAACATCCTTCCGCGTCAACCTGGTCATCGGCTCAGTAATACGGGAAAAGTCCTTAATGAATCGCTGATAGTAACCAGCAAGTCCAAGGAAACTCCGAATCTCAGACGCAGACGACGGAACAGGCCACTCCCTGATGGCCCTAATCTTCTCGGGATCCACAGAAATTCCATCTCCAGTCACCACATGCCCAAGAAAAGCGACTCGATCCAGCCAAAACTCGCACTTCGAAAACTTAGCATACAAACGATGCTTCCTCAAAATTCCCAATACCGTCCTCAAGTGCGATGCATGCTCTTCCTCCGACTTCGAATAGATCAGAATGTCGTCGATAAAGATAACGACAAACTTATCCAAAAAGTCGTAGAAAATCAGGTTCATCAGATTCATGAAAACTGCGGGCGCGTTAGTTACGCCGAAAGGCATAACCACAAACTCATAGTGTCCATACTTCGTCCTGAACGCTGTCTTCGGAACATCATCCCTCTTCACCCTCAACTGATGGTAACCACTCCTCAAATCCAATTTAGAAAACACCCTCGAACCTCCAAGCTGATCAAAAATATCATCGATGCGAGGCAACGGGTATTTATTCTTAATGGTCACCGCATTCAATCCCCGATAGTCCACGCACATGCGACGCGAACCATCCTTCTTCTTAACCAGCAACACCGGTGCTCCCCACGGAGACACACTAGGATTAATATAACCCTTCTGCAACAACTCATCCAACTGCTTCCGCAACTCTTCCAATTCTGTAGGTGCCATACGATACGGCGCCTTCGAAATCGGCTGCGCACCTGGAACTAGATCAATAGAAAATTCCAGAGCTCGATCAGGCGGCAAACCAGACATCTCCTCGGGGAAGACGTCGCCAAAATCTCGCACCACAGCTGGCCACTCCAGCTCCATCTGCATAGCTACAGCCTCCACCGGCCTGGCCCGAAATCTGACAGGACCAAGCGAACTGCTACCACGATTGAACTCAAATACTGGATGTCCGGAAATCTCGAACACCACCTTCTTCCTCCTGCAGTCGATCGTAGCATAGAAGCTCGCAAGCCAATCCATCCCAAAGACCGCATCGTAGTTGGTGATGTTGCGGACAATAAAATCAGCATAAAGCTCATGTCCACAAACCACCACAGAGCAAGGACTGCATCCACGATGCACCGTGACTACTCCATTCCTTGTGACGATATTCCAACTCTTAGAGAGAGGGGACGTCGACAAGGAATGCTTCTCCACGAAGCTCTGGGCCAAAATGCACATTGACGCACCTGAGTCAAAGAGGACTCGGGCAGGGAACGTGCAAACCAAAACCACACCTAACAAACAGTCTAATCGATCAAATCTTATTCTAGCAACACCATACACAAGCATTCACATAATTTAACAATCAATTAATTAAGGAAGGGACAATCTAGATCGAAAGTTACCTGCAATGACCTCATCCATGGCCAAAACCTCCTCCTCGGTCATCAGAAATGCCTGCCTCCTCGGCGGAGCAGCCTGTCGAAAAGCCTGCGCCTGTGGAACAAGAGCTGCTCCACGACCAGTGGGCACCGGGGCTCTCTGCTGCAACGGCGGGGCAGCAATAGGTGCCCTCCGCAGCTGATTCGTATGCCGACAATCTCTCGCGACATGGGAGGCATCGCCGCAAACCAGACACTGGCCCAAAAACTTCCGGCACTGATCCTTGACGTGGCCAGGCTTGCCGCAGAAATGGCAAGACTTCAGAATAGGCCCTCCCGCCCTCTTAAACTGAGCGGACTAATTAGGCCTAAATCCAGGTCTAACCACAGCTCTCGCCTGCTCCACAGGCCTCCTCCCAGCACCAACAACAGACCCCTTCCTCTGGTTCACAAGCAGCTCCTGCCTCTTGGCAGCGACCAAAACCTTCTGATAAGATTCCCGGTCAGAAGAGGTCACAAAGCTCTGGAGCTCTGAAGCAAGCCCCTGCAGAAATCTCTGAGCTCGCTCCTTAGCGTCCTGCACCATCTTTGGTGCAAACCGACTCAGCCTCATGAACTCCTGGTGGTACTTGTCCACCGACGAGTTCCCCTGCTTCAGATCGATAAAACGCTGCAGCATCTCTTCCCTGGCAGCCTTCGGGAAGAACTCACCATCAAATCTGGCCTTGAAGGTAGCCCAGACGATCGGCTCGACCAACATCTTTTCCTCAGCATCCCACCAATTCCTGGCGTTATCCTTCAGCTGGCGCTTCGCCAAGTCAACCCAACTAACTTCGTTGACCTTGGACATCTTCAGATTGTCCTCAATATTCCTCATCCATTCATCAGCAGCTAGCGGACCCTCGGTTCCATCAAAATACGCAGGACCCAGCTCTCTGAACTGCTTCGCCCCGGGCTCAGGGCGAGGGGCTTCCACCACCCGAGCAGCTCGAGTCACCGGAGCATTCTGCACCTGCAGAAGCACACCCTGCTGAACCTGCATCATCTACAACATCATCCTCATCATCTCCCCATTAGTGGGCTCCCGCTCGGGCTCCTCGTCATGAGGGGGCGCACCACCACCACCCCCACGGGTGATCCGCCTTCCTGCCATCTAATGACGCAGAAAACGAAACAATTAGACTCATAGCTTAGGGCTCAGAGGTCGAAATTATTTGTTGGACAATCTTGCATTATTATCGTTATCCCGATAATCGCAGTTACAGAGGACCTGCATGGGCCACCACTAAAACCTGTCACGACCCGCTTCCCTAAAATGGAGGCGAGACGTGAAAAGGTCCGCACGGGAGTGGGGCGGTGAAGCCCCAAACCCGATAAGCGTCAACTTAGTATAAGCAGGTCCCTGTAATTGCAATCGAAACAACAACAATAATAATATAAGACGGATATGAAATACCAATCCCAAAGTTTGTCCACAAAATATTCAACATCACAGAAAAGCCACCAGGCTAAAAGAAAGAGTCTAAGGGCCCAGAACAAGGCCAAACAAAAGCAACGACATAAATAAGTATAGGTGCCATGCACCGATAACAAAACAACTGTCTAACAAAAGATAAAACACAACGGAGACACTAGGACTGGTCCCCAGTGTCCACGTCCTCCCCGTCCAACACGGGCTCAAGCTCGGCGTCCGCAAACACCTCACCCTCAGCCGGCAACTCAGGCTCAAGGTCTAACATGAGTCACCCAAAAGAGAAAGGGGCACATGTCAGCAAGTCTAAAAGACTTGGGCAAGGAAACTGAAAGTGAGGCAACTAGCAACCTAGCAGTTTAGTATGCATGACATGGCAGTTATAACATGAGTGCACAATTAAGACATGGCAAGACTATTTGTACTTGAGAGCAATCATCGGGACAAGACAAAACAAGAGTAGCCAAGCTACTATCAATTCCAATCAATTCACAATTCACGTTGTTTTGTAGATGTTTACGCCTTACAGCTGAATGGGTTAACATTCACTGAGTGGCCGCTTAACAACTACCCCACCCAAAGAGTTTACGCCTTACAACTGCAGTTGCTGATCAGGCAGACTCCCAGTTGAATGGTCGCTTAACTCTTACCCCCAATACCCACGCGTAATGGAGCCAGGGTCCCCGCACATGAGCTCAGCAAGTGAGCCGGGGTTGCCCCGCACATGAGCTCGCATTCTATTTCACAATTCAATATCGAGCGTTGGGGTTTCCAACTACAGGGCTCGCTTCTGGAACACGAGCCAGGAACACAACATTGTAGCGAAGCTACGCAATCACGGCAACACTTAAAGAATGCAATGACATGACAATTAATTTGCGTACCGTTAATGGAGAGTAAACATGACATGGTAATTGTGCAACATGATATATGTCGTAACTAGCTTCGTTGTCAAGCTAGTTCCCCAATTTGCGCCTAGGCGAGTATCATTTCGTCGCCTAGCCTCTTTTACGCCTACAACAAGCAAATGGCCTAAAACATGGCCTAAACCCTAAGTGACAAGTTTCACTTGCCTAGCACCGGGGATGACGACCACTTCGTCACACAGATGCCAATCTACGGGGAAATCGCTGTTTTGGGGGACCAATCAACAAACAACATGAATTATTATTAGGGTTTCATAAAAATATAAATAAGTTATAAAAACAACGGTAGATCGATTTCTTACCGAGAGGAGGCGGAAGAAACACTCCGGGGAACCCTAGGATCAGATCTGGAAAAGTTTGGAGAAGTTTGGGGAAACTAAGGTTTTGGGGGATTTTGGGGTTTGATGAGATTCTTGGTGAGATTTTGGGGATGGTGAGAGGTAGATAGGGTGAATGGATGGATTGGATGATGGATTTAGGGTTTGGAATGAAGGATTGAAGCTAGGAGGAAGATGGTGGCTTAGAGGGGAAGAAACTAGGGCTTAGGGTCGTGTTGGAGAAGAAGAAAACGATTGGGTTGGGTATTTATAGGTTGAGCTGGCGGCTGCCCAGAAATTAGGGTTTTAACACAGACTAGTCGGTCAAAGAACAACCACTGACCGACTAGTTTGACAACTAGTCGGTCGGTCGACCAACGCAGACCGACTAAGTGTAAACAGTAACTCTTGAACGAAAATAGGATTTAGAGTTAGTCGGTCCATGAACAAGTACTGACCGACTAGTTTTGAATCTAGTCGGTCGATGAACGTTCTTAGACCGACTAAGAGCAAACAGTAACTCGACTGTACAGTAGAACCAAGACTTAGTCGGTCTGAGTACAAAACTTAACCGACTAGTTTAACAACTAGTCGGTCGAAAGATGAACTTAGACCGACTAAGAAATGAACAGTTTTGATACAAAAATTTAGATGATGTGTTAGTCGGTTAAAGAAGCATTGCTGACCGACTAGTTTGCAACCTAGTCGGTCAACCAACGTTCTTAGACCGACTAACGATAAACAGTAACTCCTGAGAAATTTAGAAAAGCTCACTAGTCGGTCCAAGAAGGATTGCCGACCGACTGGATCGTCATCTAGTCGGTCGATGCCCCTTCTCATACCGGCTAATGAGCACCAAAAGTTCCGATACGGAGCGCGGAGCCCCGGGATCGAATCCTAAGACTCCTAGGCTTGATCTAGTAGTTAGATACGACCGTTATGAAGCCCGTCACAAATGACGTACTTCGAAATCAACGATCCTAAGGAAGAATCGAGAAAATACGACGAATCGATCGAAAATGAAAGTTACGGAGACGAAAACCACACAAGAGGAGAAAATCCACCAAAACATATATTATATTATAATAAATTCAGATACAAGGAAACCAGTCGTTACAAAATTCCTTGTAGATTTCGGAGTCTAATGGTTGTAATTATAATTGCTATCTCGTAACCATTTTCTTGTCTATATTTTCGCATTTCGGTTTAAAGACTCCAATACTATTTTGGAAAATTCGATATACCATTTTCTAACTATGAGATCCATTTTAATCGCATAGCATACATACTTTAAAATCTTTTCCAAGCTAAATGGAATTTCAATTGTTATATGTATACTTATATCTCGTACTCTTTCATTGACTTAAATTAATTTTTGAAATTCGAAAGTTTTATAATGTTTTACAGCCTATACCTTTCATACCTATTTGAATATCTTGTCCCTTTTCATAAATCGATTTAATTCTGAGCCGCAATTCTATTTTCCAAATTCGATTTATGAATTTTCCTTTCTTATTTATGCTATTCAAATAACTCGTCGCGCTCCCTTAATATACTTTTCAAGTCACAGATGATTTCAGCTTTCAACAAATCAAAGTTATGTTCAAACGTTTTCCCGACTACAGATTTTTGGAAAATTACGTTTCCGTAACCACTTCCCTTGTCCTCAATTCACATGACCACCTCATTACAATTATCCGTGATCTTTCAAATGTTTTCCATTGCAAATCTTGATTCTTCCAAAGTTATTTTCGAATGCTTTCCTTATTTGAAGTTTCACTCAATTTAAATTTTGTTCTAAACTTCTTTAAATATGTCTCCCTAAATTTCGATGGAGTTAAAAGTCGTTCTTGAATTTTGAAGACTTTTGGTCGTAATTTTAAAATTACTATCTTGTACTATTTTTTTCTAACAATGTATCTTTCGCATTTCGATTTTTAAACTTTATTACTATCCTGATGGTTCGATATACCGTCCTTTTTCCTAACTACAAAAATTTATTTTAACCACTTATCTTACATGCCTTTAGGGGTATTTTTCCAAACTGAATGGCCTTCAACTAATTTTTGTATATATCAAATATAGGTTCGTCGTACTCGTACTTCAAAAGTTTTTATACCAACACGTTCTTTTGGCGAATCCTTATTTCCCCAAAAGTATCTTCGATCTTCTTCTTTCGTTAAGTTTAAATTTGTTCGAAACACTTTTGATGTATGTAAGGTTTCATGCTCCTTCGTCGACTTAAATTATTTATGTTTTTAAATATCGAAACTTGTGTTAAGATTTTTAGATTAGAAGTTTATAATATTTTCAGCATATACTTTCGTATCGATATAAATGTCTTGTCCCTTTTCATATACCAATTTCATTCTGAACCGTATTTCTATTTTCCTAACTCGATTCATAATTTTTTTTCTTACTTGTGCCATTAAAATTTTATTTGAAAACACCTCGTGCTTACTCTTGATAAACTTTTCAAGTCCCTTTGGACTTCGGCTTTTAGCAAGTCGATTTTATGCTCAACATTTTCCATATTTCAGATTTTTGTAAAAAAAATTTATTACTATTTCGAAATCATTCCTGACTTAGACCCTTCATAAAACGGTTTAAAAGTTTTAATACTAACTTGATGAGTTTAAATATCCTTTTCTCTTTCCATACTACTAAGATATTATCTTTCCGTTCACCATACACACTTTTAAGATAATTTCTACAATATGACTTCAATTATTTTTATATATCGGTACCGTTCGTTTTGCTCGTACATTAAGATCTTGTATAATTCAATTTTTGTTGGCAAATCTGGATTTCTCTAAAAGTATTTTCGATATGGTTTATTTGGGATTTCTCTTCAGTTTTAAGATTTGGAAAACCTTTAGCATGCGCTTAAATTCTCCACACTATGCTTGATCTGATTTCAATCTTCGAATCTCAAAACTTTTCCAAAATTTTTAGATTGCTGCCGCACAACATTTCTGACCTATGTTTTAATGTTCGAGTAAATGATTTCCTTTTTCCTCATGATGATTTTATATAAGCCAATAAACCACTTTTCCTCTTATTACGTATATTCGTCTCAAACTCGTTTTCAAACAACTTGTTTATCGACCTCTAAATAATTTTATACAAACGAGGACTCCGACTTTTTGAAGTACAACGGTCTTCGAATTCATGTATTTTAACTTATGTTGTTTACACTACCTCCTTTACATATCCTTAAGGGTATCATTGCATCATCTTTCCACCTAAACATTCACAGTCTTACCCTGATTCCCCTAACCAAATTTGGCTCCTTATCTTCGTCCTAGCTGAACCCATGTTTTTCGATCTTTCTATTCGTCATGATCTAGGTTCGGTTCTTTCCTATTGTCTAGCCCATAGAGCTTGTCGTTGCCTGTGTCAACCTTGTTATAGTTTGGTGGGCCCATTAGTTAAGTGGTTATGTCGTCGTAGTGTTGATTTCGTGGTGTGTATATAGTGGTAGGGGTGTTGGCATTTGTATGTTGTGTGTAGGTAATTTTCTGCTTGAGTATGATGTGATATACGTATGATAACAGAATGATAATTTTGATTGGTACTACTTGTTTTATGAGATGTCGTATGCGTGTATATCAGGAGGTATACCCGACTATTGCATCTCTTAAACTTGTATGTAGTTGATGTGTTGATATGGTAATTATAAATGGATGGACATGGTGTGAAAATATGTGATACGTGGATGTGTATGCCCCGGAGTGGTATTGGTATGTGTATGGATACTGTGTTACGCATATAAATGTCCTGCTATGATTTGAGTCTCACTCAAGCTTGAGTGGGCATACTCTATGTACTTTGGTATAATTGTATGTGGTGGTGAATAGTGATGGATGATGTAGGTATGGTGTTTGAGTTGTTTGTGCTTGGTTGTGTTACGCACACGATTGTGGGTGGCTATACCAATATATAGTTATAGGACTATATGTGAGGTGAAAATATGGTGAAATATTTGCATGCATTTGAATGACTAAATAAATATGAAATTATTTTCAAATAAGAGAGGCTTGGTTATTTTCTTATAGTAAGTAATAAGTGTTTATTGTTGTATAAATATATTGACTATATATATATGATTGAAATACGTGTATGAAATTGATTGACTATAATAAGTATGAGTGTACTATGTGCGTTAAAATATGTGTGTAGTGGTAGTAATATTTGATTTCTAGTGCATATATATATATATATATAAGCACTCGAAATGAAAGTACTTGGTTGAATTTATGATGTGATATTGGTTGAGGGTAGTTACCAGAGCGACTATATATATGTTAGAAAGTCCGAGGAAGGACTTTATTCTAAGGTGGGTAGGATGTAACGACTGGTTTTTGAATGATTGGATTATCAGTGTGTTTTGCTTGTGATGGTGGGTTCTCTCCTTGTGTGGTTTCCATTTCCATAGTTCTCGCTTTCATTCATCTCGTTGAGATTTCCTAGCTTTCGTTTTCATTCCTTTTGATGTGATCTTCTAGCTTCTTCCTTAGAATCATTGAACTCGGAGTAAGTCACTCGTGACGAGTTTCATATCGATCATATCTTAGCGATAGGTTGATCCTAGAAACCTTAGAATTCATCCCGGACCTTCGCGCTCCATTTCGAGACTTTTCGTGCACGTCAGTTGGTTCAAGAAGATCAACCGACCGACTAGATTGCAATCTAGTCGGTCAGGAAATCAACTGGAACCGACTAGTTCATTCAATCAATTATTCAGGAGTTACTGTTTACTCTTAGTCGGTCTAAGAACAACCATCGACCGACTAGATGCTAAACTAGTCGGTCAGGAATCCTTCTCAGACCGACTAACTCTCATTTCCATGATCTCTCTCAGAATTCAGCCTTTAGTCGGTCAATGAACACTCACCGACCGACTAGTTCTCAAACTAGTCGGTTGACAAGCCTTCACAGACCGACTAACTCATAGTCCAGTTTTCCTGAGCGAGCTACTGTTTACTCTTAGTCGATCTGCGTTGATCAACCGACCGACTAGTTCCCAAGCTAGTCGGTCACCAATCCTTCTTTGACCGACTAATCAGCCCAGGAAACCCTAGTTTTGCCATAGCCGCCACACTTTTCTATAAATACGCCCCAAACGTTTTCTTCTTCTTCCTCATCACCCCAAACCCTAATTTATCCCCCATTGAGCCCCCTTCTTCCCCAAACCATTGATCCTTCATCCCAAGCTCATCCATCATCATCCAAACCCTCATTTCACATATCCTACCTCTCCTCAACCTCAAACCCTCATCAAATCCCCAAAAGCCTCATCCAAACCCATTTCTCCATATTTTCCCCATTTCCAGATCTGAGCCGGATCGTTCTTCCGCCGCCGTAGTTCTCGGCGTCGTTCCTCCGCTTCTTCACGGGTAGTATTCTTCCTTTAATAATCTCATAACCCACACTTGATATTTGTGAAACCCTAATAAAATGGATCATTAGAAATCATAGGGTTCGATTATGAATACGGATTAGTTACCATTCTAATGTTGTTTTTCCATGACAGTGATCCATTCCCGTAGATAACAAATTTGTGTGATGTGCCTTCGTTGATCGTTCTCCTTGGTGCCAGGCAAGTGAAACTTGCATCTCTTGATTTGGGCCATGTCTTAGGCCATCACATTGCTTTAGCGTAAAAGAGACTAGACGGTGAAAGGATAGTCGTCTAGACGCCATTGACCTAGCTTGACAACGAAGCTTGGTCCGTCACCCTCATCATGCTTGTATGTCACGTTTACTTTCCCTTAATGGTATGCGTATTAACTGTTCATGTCATCCATGCATCCTTAACTGCTATTGCATTTTAACTGCCATGTTTAATTTAAATTAACGGTACGCGAATATGTTCATGTCATTGCATTTTGCCTGTCACGTTTAATTTCAATTAACGGTACGCGAATATCTGCTCATGTCATTGCATGCTTGAACACTCATCGTGATTGCATAGCTTCGCTACATACTTGTACTATTTGTTCTGGCTAGGCACCCGTTCTGCGGGCACAATCCTATGCCAAATACACTTTCTGGCTCGTGTTCCAGAAGACGAGCTCAACACAGCCTGCGGGCAATAGGGCACTCGTTGAGTGATCCCTTGTACTTGATACTTGAACACAGCCTGCGGGCATTAAGGCATCCATGTGTGGGTGATCCCTTGTACTTGTACTTGTTACTTGACTATACTTGTCACACTTACCACTTGTACTTGTCCGTCTTTTACTCGTAAAACTTGTTATCCATGACATACTTGTTACTTGCTACTTGTACTTTAATTGTCACTTCCATACTATACTTGCCATGCCATGCATCATACTATAACTGCTAGGTTGCTAGTTTACCTTTCTTTCAGTTTCCTTGCACAAGTCTTTCCAGACTTGCTGACATGTGCCCCTCTCTCTTTTGGGTGTCACATGTTAGACCCAGAGCCAGAGCTTTGTTGCAGGGGATATGGTGTTGCTGATGCTGATGTTTGCTGTGGCGGTGAGTGGACACTAGGGGCCTGTCTTGAAGACCGCTCGTGTTCACTTCTTTGTTTAGGTTTGCTGTTAGTTATTGGTGTGTGGCACCTTTGTATGTATGTTATACCTTGTTGGCCATGTTTGGGCCTTAGAATCTTTTCCTTTTAGCCTGGTGGCTTTTCTGTGATATTGTAATTCATTCAATGGATATTCAGAGATTTCTCTTTTGTCTCTTTCCTTTATTATTATTGTTGTTTCGTTTCGCGTTGCAAGGACCTGCCATATGATAATTTATACGCTTATCAGACTTGGAGTTTCACAGCTTCAAGTCTGAGCGGACCTTCTCACGTCTCGCCTCCACATTTTTGGGAAGCGGGGCGTGACACAAGTAGGGATATGCACATGCCCACGTCAGCATCCTCGGCGGCACTGCCTGGGCGCTCCCCGTGCGCACTGCCCTTGGCGGGCCGAGCAGCCGAGGTTGTAGCCTCGGCCAGGAGGGGGGAGTGTTGTAAGGTGCGCTCATTCCAGTGTAGCCTCGGACCTCCGAGATGGCGGCCCTTTCGCGAAGGGGTGAGTTAATGGGGTATGTCAGTGGATCTGGGCGGGAGTCGTATTCCTACGATCTTTAGGTCGTAACAATTGCCCCCGGCATTCGAGTGCGAGGCGGAAGCCCGGCTTGGCTCGGATGGCATAACACTACCTCCCTTCTAACATGGTTCGGACCTGGGTCCATGCTCAGGAGTGGCGACGCGGCTCCCGCGGAGTATCGCCCGCTGTTGCGGGATCACGGGATCTCGTCCCGACTGGGAGCGAGACGAGGTGGGACACTGCGATTTGGGGAGGGGCGTTGCCCCTTAACGACGTGCCATTGTATGTGGCAGCTGGGTCGGACTTTGGGGGAGCCCGACCTTCTCAAGGAGGCCATGGTTTTCGTTGTGACGTGGTAACCGGATGTGGTTGTTATTTTTGCGGTGCTTTAGCCACACTGTGCTTGGTGGAATTCCTAGTTGTTGTGCACTTGGGCTTAGGGTGAGGGGCCAGTAAGGAAGAATACTATTCATCAACCTCTACAGGAGATCCAGGGGGTATTTACAACCGTAGGGCCGGTATGCCCAAAACTATGGTCGAGGCGGGAGGTTGTTTTAACTCATCGCCCGCTGCGTCGGGGTGAGCAGGTCCCCGTTGCGGGGCGGTCTTCCTTTCTACCGACTACTGACTTCCTTCTGCCTCATTGTCCTGGGGTGAGCTGGCGTGCCGTGAATTACCGTTTGGATTCATCTGGGATGCCGCCCCGTGGTGCCCCCCTTCCGGGGGGGGCTGACCCTCATTTTTCGTGTGGACCTTCTTCCTTTCCCTTTCCTCGCTTCCTCGCGTTCTGGCTCACCGTCACCGTGCTGAAGGGTTGCCTGGCCTCACCGGGGATCCCGTACACCGAGGGGGAACCCCGGAGGAGGCGGAGGACGAGGTGGAGGGGGTGGCGTTGCCCTCCCAGGGGGAGTCCGGTGGGCTGGCGTCACGGGGAAGGTTGGGGCAGGCAGGTGGGTCGCTGGGAGACCCGTTGGGGGTTTCCGCCCTCACACCCGGTAGGGATTGCCGTGGGGTGGATGTTAATTGGGGTGTGGCGGCCCGCGGCTAGTCTTCCGGGCCTGTCGTTCCATCAGGTAATGAGCGGGAGGAAGGAAGGAAGACGGGACCTCCCATGTGTAAGGGGAACATCCTATCAGAGGTCGTGGAGTGGAGGCAGTCACCGTTGGGGGGAAGTGAGGGCCGTCGGTGGTCATCGGCCTTCTTTTTAGCTCGGTGGTGCGTTCGGGGCCGTTTCCTATACGGTGTGAGGGGATGCGAATCCCTTTCGTGTATCTTCCTCTCTCCCCTAGACTCTGAAGGGGGGTACTTATGGAGGGATTCTGCAGAAGGGTTCATCTTGGATAGTGTGAGGGACAAGTGCCATTAAGGGGCAACGCCGAATCACGCGCTTTGTGGACCACTTTTTCCTGGCTGCACCTGACATGGTTCGTCTGTCTTGGCCTCTCGGGGGGTGTGTTGGTGCTGAGGGCGAGTTTTTCGAGTGTCTTGTCCTGGTTTACGTGTCTTGTCCTTATTCCCGGGCTGGGTTTTCGAGGATCGGGGTCCTAATCCGGGCGGGGGATTGCTGAGGTGGTTTGGGTGGCCGGCCTCGGGTAGTTGGTCGCTGCGCGGGCCGGACCGGTTAGACCCTACAGAGGAGGGCGAGCCTCCATTCGGAAGCCGGTCTTTGCCGTGTTTTGTCGCTGGTGTTACCTATTTTGTTTTCTTGCTTGTGTACACAATTACTGCCCCCAACATTCCCTTGCCCGAGAGCACGAGGTCTGGGGAAAGGGGATGTTGATGGTCTAGGGTTGGGTGGCTAGTGTTGGCCCTGCCCCAGAGGTCTTGAGGGGGGAGCGGGCGCGTAGCCCGGACCGTGCCCATCTCTGGTTTGGGTGGATAGGGTTGGCCCTGCGCTAGAGGTCTTGAGGGGGGGAGCGGGCGCGTAGCCCGGCCCGTGCCCTTCTCTGGTTTGGGTGGCTAGGGTTGGCCCTGCCCCAGAGGTCTTGAGGGGGGGAGCGGGCGCGTAGCCCGGCCCGTGCCCTTCTCTGGTTTGGGTGGCTAGGGTTGGCCCTGCCCCAGAGGTCTTGAGGGGGGAGCGGGCGCGTAGCCCGGCCCGTGCCCTTCTCTGGTTTGGGTGGCTAGGGTTGGCCCTGCCCCAGAGGTCTTGAGGGGGGAGCGGGCGCGTAGCCCGGCCCGTGCCCTTCTCTGGTTTGGGTGGCTAGGGTTGGCCCTGCCCCAGAGGTCTTGAGGGGGGGAGCGGGCGCGTAGCCCGGCCCGTGCCCTTCTCTGGTTTGGGTGGCTAGGGTTGGCCCTGACCCAGAGGTCTTGAGGGGGGAGCGGGCGCGTAGCCCGGTCCGTGCCCTTCTTTGGTTTGGGTGGCTAGGGTTGGCCCTGCCCCAGAGGTCTTGAGGGGGGAAGCGGGCGCGTAGCCCGGCCCGTGCCCTTCTCTGGTTTGGGTGGCTAGGGTTGGCCCTGTCCCAGAGGTCTTGAGGGGGGAGCGGGTGCGTAGCCCGGCCCATGCCCTTCTCTGGTTTGGGTGGCTAGGGTTGGCCCTGCCCCAGAGGTCTTGAGGGGGGGCGGGCGCGTAGCCCGGCCCGTGCCCTTCTCTGGTTTGGGTGGCTAGGGTTGGCCCTGCCCCAGAGGTCTTGAGGGGGGAGCGAGCACGTAGCCCGGACCGTGCCCTTCTCTGGTTTGGGTGGCTAGGGTTGGCCCTGCCCCAGAGGTCTTGAGGGGGGGAGCGGGCGCGTAGCCCGGCCCGTGCCCTTCTCTGGTTTGGGTGGCTAGGGTTGGCCCTGCCCCAGAGGTCTTGAGCGGGGGGAGCGGGCGCGTAGCCCGGCCCGTGCCCTTCTCTGGTTTGGGTGGCTAGGGTTGGCCCTGCCCCAGAGGTCTTGAGGGGGGAGCGGGCGCGTAGCCCGGCCCGTGCCCTTCTCTGGTTTGGGTGGCTAGGGTTGGCCCTGCCCTAGAGGTCTTGAGGGGGGGAGCGGGCGCGTAGCCCGGCCCGTGCCCTTCTCTGGTTTGGGTGGCTAGGGTTGGCCCTGCCCCAGAGGTCTTGAGGGGGGGAGCGGGCGCGTAGACCGGCCCGTGCCCTTCTCTGGTTTGGGTGGCTATGGTTGGCCCTGCCCCAGCGGTCTTGAGGGGGGGAGCGGGCGCGTAGCCCGGCCTGTGCCCTTCTCTGGTTTGGGTGGCTAGGGTTGGCCCTGCCCCAGAGGTCTTGAGGGGGGGAGCAGGCGCGTAGACCGGCCCGTGCCCTTCTCTGGTTTGGGTGGCTAGGGTTGGCCCTGCCCCAGAGGTCTTGAGGGGGGAGCGGACGCGTAGCCCGGCCCGTGCCCTTCTCTGGTTTGGGTGGCTAGGGTTGGCCCTGCCCCAGAGGTCTTGAGGGGGGGAGCGGGCGCGTATCCCAGCCCGTGCCCTTCTCTGGTTTGGGTGGCTAGGGTTGGCCATGCCCCAGAGGTCTTGAGGGGGGAGCGGGTGCGTGGCCCGGCCCGTGCCCTTCTCTGGTTTAGGTGGCTAGGGTTGGCCCTGCCCCAGAGGTCTTGAGGGGGGAGCGGGCGCGTAGCCCGGCCCGTGCCCTTCTCTGGTTTGGGTGGCTAGGGTTGGCCCTACCCCAGAGGTCTTGAGGGGGGAGCGGGCGCGTAGCCTAGCCCGTGCCCTTCTCTGGTTTGGGTGGCTAGGGTTGGCCCTGCCCCAGAGGTTCGGAGGTTTAGCGCTGAAAAACTTGTGTAGAAACAACAATGTTGGGGAAAGCAAGTAGATGGGTATTTCGTATATATAAAAGAAAAACTCACAACTATTGGTAGAACTTTAGCAAGTGCTTTGCGTTCCAAGGATGGGCCAGCTCGTTCCGATCGGGGGTTGCCAAGAGGTACGTGGCTGGTCCGACGATATCGATGACCTTGTAGGGCCCTTCCCATTTGGCGGCCAGCTTTCCCCGCAGGGCGGTCTCGGGTCGGAAGGTGGCGTCTCTGAGGACCAAGTCGCCGATCCTAAAAGTCCGCTGCTTCACCCGGGAGTCGTAGTGTCGTGCCATCTTCTGGTTATGCTTGACGAGGCTCGTCAGGGCCCGGTCTCTTACCTCGTCTATCAATTCAAGACTGAGGCCGAGTCCCTCTCCATTGATCTCTTTGTCGAAGAGTTTTAGTCGGAGCGTCTCTTCTCCAATCTCCACGGGAACGACCGCCTCCGATCCGTATGCTAGCATGAACGGGCTTTCTCCTGTCGAGGCCTTGTGGGTGGTGTGATAGGACCATATGATTCCCGGCTGTTCGTCAACCCATGCCCCTAGAGCGGCGTCCACTTTTTTCTTCATAGGGTTCAAGATGCATTTATTCGCGGCCTCCGCCATTCCGTTGCACTGCGGGTGGGCGACGGAAGCGAAATGGAGTTTGATCCCCCAGCCCGAACAGAAGTCACGGAAGCCATCGCAATCGAACTGTCTTCCGTTATCCGTGACTATCGAGCGGGGTATCCCGAAGCGACATATAATGGATTGCCAGATAAAGCCCTTCATGTCTGTCCACGTGATACGCACTAGCGGATCTGCCTCTACCCACTTCGTGAAGTAATCCACGGCGACGACCAGATATTTCCTTCCCCAGAGGCCTTTGGGAAAGGCCCAAGGATGTCGAGTCCCCATTTGGTGAATGGGATCGGGCTCACGATGGGCATCAAGTTGGCCGGAGGTGCGGTCGTCCGTCGGCAGAATTTCTGGCACGCCTCGCACCTCTTGACGTATTGTACCGCGTCCTGGATCATCGTCAGCCAATAGTACCCCTGGCGCATTATTTTGTGGGCGATGGTGCGACCGCCATGGTGGTTTCCGCAGAAGCCTTCGTGCACTTCGCGGATAACTTGCTCGGCCTGCTCCGGGCCCAAGCATTTTAGATACGGCAGGACGTCGAAATTGGCGCGGCGGCGGCGGTACATCACTCCGTCCAGGAGTTCGAATGACAGGGCCCGCCTCTCCACCTTTTAGCCAGCATCCGCTCCTCGGGCAGTTCCCCTGTCTCCAAGTACTTCATAATGGGGGTCATCCACGTCGTCACCGCGCCCGCACACTTCAGTTCTTCTTCGTCAATGGTTGGGGTCAATAGGCTCTCGACGTAGATGTCCTTCCCGATCTCGGCTGCGGAGGAGGAGGCCAGCTTAGATAGGGCGTCCGCCCGAAGGTTGTTGGAGAGGGGCAGGTGCTGGACGTCCGCCGTCTTGAACTTGCGGAGTTCGATCTGGATGCGCTTAAGGTAACGCTTCATAGTCTATTCTCGAGCCTCGAAGCTTCCCAGGATCTGTTGGACGACAAGCCGTGAGTCACTAAGGAGTAACACGTTCGTCGCCCCTACCGCCCTACCGAGCTTCAACCCGTTAACCGCGGCCTCGTATTCCGCGACATTGTTAGTGGCCGGGAAGTTGAAGCGTAGGGCGTATTCCAATGAGCAACTGTCGGGGGTCTGGATGACGATACCCGCCCCCGTCCCAGATCCTGTTGTGGAGCCGTCGACGTGGATGGTCCACAATTCGTCCGCGTCCGTCCGGGCGGGCCTTGAGGGTTCGCCCCCTTCGGTCCCTCGCGGGGGCACGGTCGCCAATGGGGGCTCTGGTTGGTCCCCCGGAGTGCCCCCTGCAGTGCATTCCACCACGAAGTCGGCCAGCGCCTGGCCCTTGATCACCGTCCGGGCTTTGTATGTTAAGTCAAACTCGCTGAGCTCGACACTCCAGTTGAGCATCCTCCCCGACCGCTCCAACCTCTTCAGGTTTTTCTCGAGGGGCATGTTGGTGTGGACTGCGATGGGATGGGCCTGGAAGTAGGGTCGGAGCTTTCGGGCGGTGGTGACTAGGCAGTAGTCGGCCCTCTCGATGGGACTGTAGCGGGTCTCTACCTCCCGGAGGATCCGGCTGGCGTAGTAAACAGGGCGCTGCACCCCCCCTTCCTCCTTAATCAAGACGGAACTAACGGCCTCTTCGTTGGTTGTCAAGTACAACCCTTGGGGTTCGCCTTCTTCCGGCCGTGCGAGGAGCGGAGGACTTTGTAGGTAAGCCCTCAGCTCCGCGAACGCCCGTGTACAGTCCTTGTCCCACGGGATCACCTTCCTCTTGTCCTTAGCTTTGCCAAAGGCAGTGCGCAAGACCCTGAAAAAGGGGAGTGACTTCTCCGCAGATTTCGACAGGAATCGCCCCAGAGCAGCGATCCGGCCGTTCAGTCGCTGCAAGTCCCGGATCGTCCGGGGTTCCACCATATTGATGAGGGCTGTCACCTTGTCGGGGTTCGCCTCGATCCCCATCTTCGTTATCATGAAGCCCAGGAATTTTCCCGACTGCACGCCGAAGATACACTTTGCGGGGTTCAGTCTCAAGACGAGGTGGAACCTCCTCGACCTCCTCGGTCGGGGTCGGCCGCTGGTCGCAGAAGTCCTCCCTTTTGTCGGGGATGAGGACCGCCAGGGCCCGCTTCGGGCTCCCGCGCCTGGCTGGCCCTTTGTTGCGGCCCCCAGACACCTCCTGGTCTCCCCGCACCAGTCCCGCCCCCTGCGGGGTCCGGAATTTCATTATCTGATGCAGCAGGCTGGGGAGCGCCTCTATGGCCGTCATGTATGGTCTCCCAATGATTCCGTTGTACGCTGACACGACGTCGACAATGACGAACCGTGTCTCTCGGGTGGCGGCCCTCGGTTCCTCCCCCAGAGTCATTGGCAGGGTGATCGTCCCCAATATGGGGATCATATGGCCGGTGAAGCCGACAATGGGGCCCGCGCAGGGCTCTAGGTCTGCCCGCCCCTGCCCCATCCTTTCGACCGTTGACAGGAACAGGATGTCGCAGGAGCTACCGGTGTCAATCAGGAGCCGGCTGACGATGACCGCCCCGATCCGAGCCTCGACGACGAGGGAGTCATTGCACTGACTCCCAACGGCCTGCTGATCTCCCTCGGTAAAGGCGATAGGGGGTCGGTTTGTCCTTCTTCGCTTCGGCCGGCTGCTGGCACCCGCTACCATCACCTGTCGGACATCTGCCTTCGAGATTGTGGGTGACATCCCCTCTGGGGCCGGTCCCCCGCTTATCATCTCAATGCGCATGATAGCCCCTGGGGGGGGCGTGGCTCCTCTCGATCATGGTCCGTCGGCGGTTCCGGGCCCCGCGCCTCCCGGGGGGCTCTCTCTCCTTGTTCTGCCTGCCTGCCCCCCACGAAGCCTCCCAAGTGGCCCGCCTGGATCAGCCGCTCAATCTCTCTCTTAAGAGTGTAGCAATGGTCAGTATCATGGCCGTGGTCACGGTGATATCGGCAATACCTCCGGAGATCCCGCTTCGCCGGGTCCGACCTTATCCCCCGGGGTGGCTCCGGCAATAGTCCGGCCCTCGTCGTCGCGGCCAGAACCTCCAACATGGGGACGTTGAGCCGTGTGTAGTGTGCCTGCAAGCGGCCTTCCTGTCTTGGGATGGCTCGGGTGGGCCCTTGGGCCGGGGCAAACTCGCGCGCCGGACCAGGGCGATCTTGCGGGCGGCCCCGGCGGTTCGCGCCTTGGTCGGGCCAACTGGTCGCGGCCTCGGTGCCCCTCTTCCTGCCTTGGCTGAGGGTGTGACCGGGGCTCTCCCTGGAGTGGCTTCGCCGGGGGAAATGGGGCCTTTGTGCCGAGTAGGAATGGCAATATTGCGGGACTGGGCGGGTATTTAACTACCCAAGCTTGCCCCGACCCTTCTACAGGCCGGGGCGGGACGGGTCGCGGGCCGGGGCGGGGCGAATTCTTTCTTACCAAAACCGGGTCGGGCCGGGTCGGGCCGGTCGGGTCAAGTCATTAGTGCCATCCATATGAATCTGATCGCACCCCGGATACACGCCCCGGAGCGACGGTTGTAGTTTTACCGCAAGCGCACGGTATAGCGGCGAGCGGGTATCGAACACAGGGAGGACGAATGACCGTGCTTGCTCCTAATCAACCTGGCTATTTAAGAGTAGAGAGAATTGCCTTGGGCGATCCTGTCACAATCGTCAGACAAACGTGCAGAAATATCAAATCAAATAAAGAACGCTTAGGGAATGGGGAATTCCCGCTACTCACCGTATTTCACAAATGTGGTTCGTCGGTATCAAAATTGCTAGAATGAGAATTTGGATGAACTAGTTGCAACTAAATGTAGAACCAAGCTCACGCTCTCGCGCTATTGCCGGTCTATAGCTATCCTAGGTTCGGGTCCAATCTCTTGCAAACCCTAGCCTAGGAAAGCTAGCATTAGGATCAACATCATCGTCCAATTGCGCACCGAGCCCAATCTCTTGCAAACTCGGTCCACAATCTAAATTAGGATAGTTCCTACCCGTCCAATCTCTTGCAAACGGGTATCGGCACGGAATTGCAACCGGAGATCCTAGTATCGGTCCAATCTCTTGCAAACCGATACTTCGAAAATCCGACTCCAACCCAATTCGGATTTCTAGGGCTTCCTATCAAATTGGGATCCAATCTCTTGCATATCCCAATTGATATGAATACCTAGCTATCCGTAGTAAATTGATCCCAATCTAATCCCTAATAGCTATTCTAGCTCAATTTCTACCAATTCAACACAAATAGGAAATAGGGCTTGTAGGGTTCATCCCCACGCCCCAAGACGTGGAGACTACTCACAAATCATAGCAATAGCACAAAAAATAATCAATGAAATAGGCAATGGAATTCATCACAATAATGATATAAACAATAAAAATAGAGTTTTTGGGGAAGAGAAATGCAAACCAATGTAGTTCTTCAATTAATCCAACAAAAATCTAAGTTTTTCCTCTTCTTCAATCACAAATAATAAAACCAAAAAGTAGTCTCAAAAAGCTGCAAAAAATCTAAGAGATGGCTCTCAAAACTAGGGTAAAAGCAGGGCTTAAATAGCCCTCAAAATCGTCCAAAAATCCTGACCAAAACGCCCCTGCACAGCCTGTTTTCCGCAAATTTCGCTACAGGCAGCGCATCGCACTCGGCCGAGTGACAAAAGTCGCTCGGCCGAGTGAAAACCCTGTCATTTTCCAGTAAGTCGGGGGCTTCAGGGGTCTTCAGTTCGGGGGCGGCTCGGCCGAGTGAGTTGTCGTCACTCGGCCGATGGCTTCACTGCACTCGGGCGGACGTGGTTTACCACTTGGCCGAGTGGGTCTTCTGAAGCTCAGGTGGCCGAAAAAACAGTAACTTCGATATTTTAGAGGGGCTTCGTCTGGGCGCCACTCGGGCGGACGTGATGTAGTCACTCGGCCGATGTGGTCTCCGTCGCTCGGCCGAGTGCACAGGTAAATCGTGTCTGAACGGGTCGGCCGAGCAGCGTCTCGCTGGTCGGCCGAGTGGCTCCTCCACTCGGCCGAGTGGAACACAAAAAATGCCCATTCTGCTTATTTTGGCATCCTCGTCGCTCCTGCGACGTCCATTCTTCTTCCGCTCCTCTCCAACAGCAAAATACCCCTTGGGGAGGTCGTCGGCGACCGTCTAGAGTAAGCGCATCTCGAGATCACTCCTAATCGCGCCAAACCACCTGAAATGCGACAAAAACAACAAATCGTGAAAAGCATCGCAATATCGTCGATATATCGTGAAAAACATGATTTGGGCGATCTAAATGGCATGCAAACATGCGGAAAAAAGGTGTAAAATAAGGAGTGATCAAAATCCCCCAAGCTTGCCTCTTACTCATCCTCGAGGAAGATAAGTAAAAGGCGAACCCGGTGGATTCGGAAAACGAAAACGTCGAAAAACGAAAAAAAATGAAAAACGAAGAAGAATGGAAACCAAATGAAAATAAAGAAAGAAAGAAAGATGCGAAGAGGTAGGATGCTAGATCATTTTCTCAGGACGTGGGTTTCACTTATTCTTATAGCATGCATCGAGTGAGAAATACATGTCAAAGAATCTCATTTTGATATCATAGTATAATAGTGCAAGTAGAAAATAGAAAACCCACGAACAACGGCATAATCATGAAAAACGGAATAATTTTAAAATTAACATCGCCTGAATCATCTAAAGCGGTATACAAATCTCAGATCACACACTTTTCAATTGAACGCTTTCTATCTGGAGTATAAGAGTATCACACCATAGAATAGAGAGAATAGAAAAGTATGGATTTCATGAAATGAACGCTAGGCTTAGATTTCTGGATTTCGTAAAGCTAGAAACAATCTCACCGAGTATAGAATATTACTTAGCCTAGGTTGTCGTGCAATGTCAAGTAGTCACTCTCTCACACATCAATGGATCCCCTCCCCCAAGCTTATCTATAAGCGTGGTGGCACAAAAATATTTACATCCCCATTTTTATATAGCTCCAAAGGCAAAGAAGAGAAAGAAGAAAGAAAGAAAGTGAGATGGGATCTTTTATTGAGGATTTTTCCTCCCTTTTTTTTTGAAATAAGCAATATATACACAATGATCCCAACTCAGAGAGAGATAATGATATACAAGAATGTTTTTCTCTCTTTTAAATTTTTTTTTTTTAGAAGAAGGGATTTGGAGCTAGGAATTAATAGCGGGGGGAATGCCATAAAATAGAATCACTAAGGGGAGATTCACCAATGATTTTTAAAAGTAGAGAAATGATGTTCAAGATTTGTGGAGAAAGAAATATATATAACTCTCGGCTCACTCTATAAGACATGCACTACAACTTCAGCAGGGTAATCTAATCTACTCAGTTTCGATCACAAAAAAGCTAACTAATCCAGATATATCATAGCTAACATCATTCAATCATCCTGAAGTGAAGTGTACAATTCATGCATATAGAAGTGATAAAGGAAAAGAAATCAGTACTCCAGATATAGGCATTCAATGCGTGAATCTTGGTGTGTTTTCTGTGATAGCATACATATGAATATTCAGGCTCAGCTAATAATAAAATTTCATCCATTTTTATGTGGAAAAAGTGTGGGTTACTACTCCTAAATGCAAAGCAAGTCATAGCATATGATATCAGAAATGAAATCTAAGACATGACAAATATAGCATGCATATAGAATAAGCTAACTCCACGTAGACATCATCACAGAAAATTCATCTCTAGCATGAGATGAAAAAGAAAGAAGTAAAGATAAAAGGAAAATAGAACTATGCAATGCGGCACACAGGAAAATAAGAAAAACGTGATGCATGGCAAAATAAAAGAAAAATAATGAAAAATGAGTGCAAAAGTGAAAAACGGTGTGAAAAACTGAAAATAAAGGTGGCAAATCGAAAAAGAACGTGAGAACTCACTCCCCCAAGCTAAACGGCACAGTGTCCTCAATGTGCAAAGTGTGGCACACAGAGAGACAAGTAATGTGAGGGGCAAGTGAGGATGCATGCATGATGGGAAGAAAAAAGATAATAAAAGGAAAAATAAAGAAATGAAAATATGATGCGGAAATGATGCATGCACAGATAGGAATGATACGAAAATAAATGCGGCACCAAAAACTCTCCCTCTCTCCCAAAAAAGATATATATAGATGTGACAAAATGAGAATCCCAAAATAAGTGAGGGGAGGGGGGTGGACAAAAGTGCATCAGGACCCAGCAGAGACGGGCAGCACAACGGCAGGAATGGAACAAGGCATCAAGAGTGCCTAAGAAGGCGGTGCCGCGCCGTCTCCGTCCTGAGGCGGAGGTCGTGAGGGTGGTGCTGGCTGGACAGGCTGCTGAGCGGGGGTGGGCGTGGAAGTGGAAGCAGGTCTAGTGCGTGTGGAAGTGTGTGTGGGAGCCTGCTGGGTGGGTGGGGGTACGCGCGGGAGACGCTCCAGAACCTGTGTAAGGCAGTAGTGGATCTGGGGGATCAGCTCGAAGCGTCCAGCCATCGCAGAGACGGTGGAGGACAGGGTCCTAAGCTCTCCTCTAAGACCACTCACCGCCAACTCAAGAGCACGTATGCTCTGCAGTACAGTGTCGGGCGGGGGTGGTGCAGAGGGACGCACCGGTCGGGGCTGCGCAGGGCGAGGCTGGCGTACGCGGGTGGAGTATGTAACGGGCTCAGCAGGGAAGGGGACAAAAGGTGCCGCGCCTGCAAAAGTGGGCCTGGCCTCAGTGTGAGGTCGGGGCGGGCGGTGAGAAGTGGAGGCGGCGGCAGCGGAAGAAGAGTACAGAAGCGGCTGTGAGGCGGCTAGAGAGGTCAGTGGCACAGAAGTGTGGACAGACGCCACGACGCTCTCAGAGAATACGGCAGGGGTGGAGACAGAGGACTCTACCGCTGGGGTGGAAGTGTGTGGACCAAAAGGCGCAATCCCAGCAGAGATCATGCTAGCCATGGTCTCCACGACCGCGGCGAACGAGGGCTCTCCACTCTCAACAAAGGTCTGCGGGCGCTCGGGGAGAGCGGAGCAAAGAGGCTCGACGGAGAGAGGGCCGGAGGTGGTGGTGGGAGTGGTGGTGACAGCCTCGGAAGTGGTGGGGGTGGGCTCAGCTAAGGTGCTCCCGACATCGACAGTGGTGTCAGGAGCAGCGGAAACATCTGGTATGGGCTGAGGGGCCACAGGGTCAACGGGCTCGGCAGCAGGCTCGGCAGGGTGTGCAGCAGGGTCTACAGGGGGAACGGGGGCCTGCTCGGCCTCCTCGGCCTCGAGCAAGTACGCAGCGGGGATGAGGACATCCATCGCAGGGAGCCAGTCAACGTGGGCCGGTGCAATCTGGGTCCGAGCTGGGCTCGGGAGAATCATGTAGTCGGCACCGAAAGGGCCGTGCAACCAGACCCAGTGACGCTCACCATGCGGACGAAGCATCTTCATCCGGGCCATAACATCTATCGACAAAGAGGTGGGGCCCGGGACGCGTCGCAAGTCATCGGGGAAGTCCTCGCCGGTCATAAGAGCCAGCAAGGTAATCAGGCCGTCGCAGCATATCGGTGAGCGAGCGCCCACCGATACAATGATGCGGTCTAAGTACCATGCCGTGATATCGATCACGACGGCGGGGACAAGCTCATCTCCATCCCTAGATAGAGCTCTGGGACGTGTCATCGCGTAGAGCATGTAAAGCTCTGGCGTAGACATCGTGCCCGGCTCATATCTGGCCAAAAATGTCGTCGCCATAAGGCGCTGAGCAATGCGAAGGCAGGGATGTACGATGTCCGAGGCCTTGGCCCTACTATGGTCAAAGGCGGCGTGGAGACCCGTGATACGTGCCCAGAAGGCACCGGCGTCGAAAGAGGGTGGAGGGATATGTGTGGGGCCGTAACCGCGATCGGCTCCGGGGACGGCGGGCCAAGAGAAAAATGCTCTCATCATATCGAGAGTGACCTGGCACTCTCGATCCATGAACCGGAATGAGCATCCCTAATCGGTCCGGGCGATCGAACTCAAAACCTCAAGTGTCGGGCGGGTAAAATTATCCGCCGACACCTGCAGAAAATCTCGCCAGCCCACGTTGTCGTACAACGTGAGCATCCCCTCAAGTACCCCCAGGCGTCCTAGGTCAGCGAGGTGTGCAAACCTGGAGGGTACGATCGAGCGCTGGGAGATACGCTCGAAGACGGCGCGGTGTGCGTCGTCTCGGAACGTAATCCCGAGCGGCCCGACCAGTGGAGCCGGTGGTGGTGGCTGTGGATCGGCAGGGAGAGGCTGTGCGGGCTGTGGGTGCACTGCAGGCTGTGCGGGGTGTGCGGGGCCTGCAGGCTGTGCTGGGTGGACGGCGTGTGTGGGGGAAGGAGGAGGAGGAGACTCTTCCGCCTCGTGGGCGGGGCCGGCGTCATCTGACCTCTTCCGCTTAGCGGAAGGTCTCCTCGTCCGCGGCCGTGTCCGGGGCGGCATATCGGCCCCGAGCGCGCCGAAAAGTGAAAAAGTGTGGCGTGTGCAAAAAGAATGGAAAGAGTGTACCAAAACACGCCGCGAGTGCTAAGCAGTGGAAGCGTGCGAAGTCCGCGTCTCCACGAAGTCCAAAATAGCCCGTAGAAGCTCCCCTAGGCTCCCCTAAGCTCCAAAAAGCAACCTGCGCATGAAAAAGCGATATCAGCGAGTAATAATCAAAATGTATGGAGCAATAGGGGTATAACAGATAGATATGGGAATTGATTCGGGTTAGGGGTTCGATTAATACACTGATCCTCGAAAAATATGCAAAAAGAGGAGAAAACGGGCAAATCAAGCTATACCGGAGGTGATCGGAGACAAGGCCGCCGGCGGCGACTCGGGCGGGGTGCGGCGATGGTCGGCCGGCGGTGGCTGGCCGAGCGGCGGCGCGCGCGGGCTTGGTCGGGCGAGTGGGGGCTGGGTGAAGCGAGATCGGGCGATGGGAGCTGAGGGGGCGCGGGCGGATTTGGGATTTGCGATTTCGAAATCCGCGCCCCCCTCGCCACTTATATAAAAAAAGGTTACGACTCGGCCGAGTGACGTGCTCACTCGGCCGAGCGAGGCAATAAAAATTTTCTCCCCGATATCGCTTCGGCCGAGTGGCTTTGCCAGCCTCGGCCGAGTGACGGAAGTCCATTCGGCCGAGTGACTCAAGCTACTCGGCATGACTCGCCCTAGGAGGGTATCCGTTTTACTCGGCCGACTGAACAAATGTACTCGGCCGAGTAGCAGTTATATCGAAATCAAGAAAATAAACAGAGAGTTGGGTTCAGCAGACTTCCCTCGTTCGTGAGCGGCTCGGCCGGACGAACTTGTGTACTCGGCCGAGTGACTAGTATACTCGGCCGAGTGAGCCTTGTGTTCTGCTGTTTGTCTTCGTTTGGGCTCTAAACTCCGTCTTTCTTCCTCCAGTCGATTTCATTCTCCTCCTAAGCGTCGAGCGCCTTCTTGGGGCGCTCCTCGTCATCTCGTTCATCCTCCTCATGATGGATCTACCTGTCTCCTCTCCTGTCAAGAAAAATAGGACCCATTATCACGAAATTTTTGGTCGAATGACTCAAAACACTAAAAATTTCTAAAACGAAAATAAAGAAAAAGTAAAAATAAAGCAAAAACCGTCGGGTTGCCTCCCGACAAGCGCTCGTTTTAGGTTGTGAGCTCGACCCCCTATAATTTTCAATCAATGCGGGATGTTTGGTGCATATGAGATGCACCCGTCAAACTTCCCGGGGAGCGCGCTTGGATTTGGACGTGGCGGCGTAGCGTTCTCCCTCGGAGGTCTCTTGTCTCGAATAGTGTTGGGGGGAGGCTCCCCCAAGCTAGCATTTTCCCCGGTCAACGGCTTAACCGGCGATGCCGATTTCCGTACCGGCGGAGCTTTCTTTGGAGACTTTAATTTCGAGAGCTTGCAGAGCTCTCGAATCCTTGCGACATCAGCGTCGCCTTCATCTTCATCAGCGGAGAAGTCGGGGGAATCATCTTTATTCTCTTCATATCGGCCTAAATCCGGGCCTTCTTCAAATTCTTCATCAAAAAGAGCGCCGATTGAGTGAGGAATCGCCTCCTCTATCACCTCATCAAGGAGGTCCATGTAATCAAGCTCATCGTGGTAAGGCATGTGCTTCATTGCCTTAGGAATGTGGAGCTCCACCTCGATGTTGCCGACGTTTAAAGTAAGTGTACCTTCGCACACGTCGACGATGACTCCGGCGGTGGCGAGGAATGGGCGTCCAAGTATCAATGAGGTGTCTCCCTCCTCCTTAACGTCCATGATGACGAAGTCACATGGCAAGCATATTCCACCCGGGACTTGAAGTGGGATGTCTTCGGCAATCCCCACCGGCCTTGTTATCCGTCCATCGGCTAATTGAATGCGCATGTCGGTGGGTTTCAACTTTGTCCCGGTGTTAAGCTTTAAGAACATGGAGAGGGGCATGAGACTCACACTAGCCCCAAGATCGACCAACGCCTTTTGAAGAGGCACGCCGCCCAAAGTGCAAGGAATCCGAAAACTACCCGGATCTTTGAATTTTGCCGGCTCCTTCTCTCTCTTGGTGAACCAAGAGCCCTCCTCGGCTAGCATGATCTTCTCCTTCTTTTTCCTCCCCGAAATCAAGTCCTTCAAAAATTTAGCGTACGTGGGGATCTCGACGATGGCGTCGAGGAAGGGAATATTGAGGCTAAATCCTCTTAGATACTCGAGGAATTTCGCTAGCCTTTTCTCCATTTTCGCTTTCGCTAGTCTTTGGGGGAATGGGACCGGTGGCATGAAGCGCCTTTCCTCTATCAATTTTTCCGCTCTAGATTTCTCCTTGTCATGCGGCTCCTTCTCCTTATCAACCTCAACTACCGGCTCAACCGGCTCCAAGATTTCCTCCACGGCCTCCTCAATAGGAATCATGGCGGGGGTGGTTTCCTTCCCGCCTCTAGTAGTGACGGCAACTATGGCATTGATGTGGCCCGTGTTGCCCCGTGGGTTTTGCTCCGGTTGCGCCGGCAATCTTTGAGTGTTCCGATTGAGCAACGCCAATTGCTCCGATATTTGAGCCACTACGGTATTAAGAGATTCTTGCCCCTCCTTCAAAGTAGCATTCACCTTATTTTGCTCGACCATGAACGCCTCCACTCTAGCTTCGAAGTCGGATCGTTGTGGAGCTTGTGGCGGATTTTGATTTTGGTTCCTCCACCCTTGGTTGTATCCGGGAGGCCTATATGGTGGAACTTGTTGCTTCGGTTGAAAGTTTTGTTGAGTAGGCCCCCTCGGTGGATAGTTTTGTTGTTGGGGTGGTGGTGGTCGAGCTTGTTGAGGCGGTGGTTGTGGCGGGTTCAAGGCTCCTTCATTGTTGGCGTAGGAGAATCCCGGATGATTTCTTGCGGCCGGATTGGACCAATACCCTTGGTTCCCCGCAACATATTGTATTTGCTCCAAGGATCCTTCTCCTTGCTCTCCTCCCGAGTACATGACTTGAGATTGGTCTTGCCAATCACACATTTGGTTGGTCGGTGCGGAGGTGGATGGGCTTCCTTGGGGCTCCGTGATAAATTTCTCCAATCTCTCCACCACCTTGTGGAGAGAATCGAATTTGCTCGTGAGCTCCGCTACGGCCTTCGCCTCGTAGATGCTAGTTGGCTTTAAGGAGGATGTGGAGTGTCCTCGCTCATCGCCCCATTGTTGGTTATTTGAGGCCATCTCCTCAATTAGGGCCGTAGCTTCCTCGGGAGTCTTTGACAAGATTGCACCATTCGTCGCGGCATCGATAATTTGTTTGGTCCCCGGTTGGAGACCGTTGTAGAAGCTATGAACTAGCTCCCAATCCTCTATACTGTGGTGCGGGCATTGATGCTGTAAATCCTTAAAATGCTCCCATGCTTCATAGAGCGTCTCCTGTGGTCCTTGCTTGAAGGACATGAGAGCGCTCCGGATCTTCACCGTCTTGGATGGCGGATAAAATTTGTCAATAAATGCACTCGCCAGCTCGTCCCAAGTGGTGAAGACACCCTCAGCTTGCGTCCTCAACCAATAGAGTGCCTTGTCCTTTAGCGTAAAAGGGAAGAGACGCAGTCTGATAGCATCGTTGGAGACCCCCGGCATCTGGAATGTGGCGTACTTTGACAAGAATAGTTGGATGTGGTAGTGGGGGTTCTCATGTGCGTTTCCATGAAATGGATCTTGTTGCATCAAAACCACCAATCCAGTCTTTAGCTCGAAGTTCTTGTCAGCCGCCAACCCCGGCATGGCAATGGATGAGGTGGTAGAAGAAGTCTTAGGCCGAAGCCTATCTCGAATAGAGATTATCCTTGCCATCCTTGCCGCCAATTCTTCAGGAGTTTCCGGGTTGGTCATATACCTCCCTTCCGGATCTTGTCTCTTTTCCGCTCTGAGTCTCCGCGCGGTACGTTCGATCTCGGGATCAAATAATAAGTCTTCTGGGTCCGCCGTAGATCTCGTGTTCATGCACAGGGGAAACAGAGTTTCAAAGAGATGATTAGTACCGTGGAAGGGTTAGGCAAGAAATAAGAAATAAAAATAATGATAATAATAAAAAGAAAAAGAATAGCAAGGGTGAAAAAGAATCAAACGCAATCGCCTCCCTGGCAACGGCGCCAAAAACTTGATCGCACCCCGGATACACGCCCCGGAGCGACGGTTGTAGTTTTACCGCAAGCGCACGGTATAGCGGCGAGCGGGTATCGAACACAGGGAGGACGAATGACCGTGCTTGCTCCTAATCAACCTGGCTATTTAAGAGTAGAGAGAATTGCCTTGGGCGATCCTGTCACAATCGTCAGACAAACGTACAGAAATATCAAATCAAATAAAGAACGCCTAGTGAATGGGGAATTCCCGCTACTCACCGTATTTCACAAATGTGGTTCGTCGGTATCAAAATTGCTAGAATGAGAATTTGGATGAACTAGTTGCAACTAAATGTAGAACCAAGCTCACGCTCTCGCGCTATTGCCGGTCTATAGCTATCCTAGGTTCGGGTCCAATCTCTTGCAAACCCTAGCCTAGGAAAGCTAGCATTAGGATCAACATCATCGTTCAATCGTGCACCGAGCCCAATCTCTTGCAAACTCGGTCCACAATCTAAATTAGGATAGTTCCTACCCGTCCAATCTCTTGCAAACGGGTATCGGCACGGAATTGCAACCGGAGATCCTAGTATCGGTCCAATCTCTTGCAAACCGATACTTCGAAAATCCGACTCCAACCCAATTCGGATTTCTAGGGCTTCCTATCAAATTGGGATCCAATCTCTTGCATATCCCAATTGATATGAATACCTAGCTATCCGTAGTAAATTGATCCCAATCTAATCCCTAATAGCTATTCTAGCTCAATTTCTACCAATTCAACACAAATAGGAAATAGGGCTTGTAGGGTTCATCCCCACGCCCCAAGACGTGGAGACTACTCACAAATCATAGCAATAGCACAAAAAATAATCAATGAAATAGGCAATGGAATTCATCACAACAATGATATAAACAATAAAAATAGAGTTTTTGGGGAAGAGAGATGCAAACCAATGTAGTTCTTCAATTAATCCAACAAAAATCTAAGTTTTTCCTCTTCTCCAATCACAAATAATAAAACCAAAAAGTAGTCTCAAAAAGCTGCAAAAAATCTAAGAGATGGCTCTCAAAACTAGGGTAAAAGCAGGGCTTAAATAGCCCTCAAAATCGTCCAAAAATCCTGACCAAAACGCCCCTGCACAGCCTGTTTTCCGCAAATTTCGCTACATGCAGCGCATCGCACTCGGCCGAGTGACAAAAGTCGCTCGGCCGAGTGAAAACCCTGTCATTTTCCAGTAAGTCGGGGGCTTCAGGGGTCTTCGGTTCGGGGGCGGCTCGGCCGAGTGAGTTGTCGTCACTCGGCCGATGGCTTCACTGCACTCGGGCGGACGTGGTTTACCACTCGGCCGAGTGGGTCTTCTGAAGCTCAGGTGGCCGAAAAAACAGTAACTTCGATATTTTGGAGGGGCTTCGTCTGGGCGCCACTCGGGCGGACGTGATGTAGTCACTCGGCCGATGTGGTCTCCGTCGCTCGGCCGAGTGCACAGGTAAATCGTGTCTGAACGGGTCGGCCGAGCAGCGTCTCGCTGGTCGGCCGAGTGGCTCCTCCACTCGGCCGAGTGGAACACAAAAAATGCCCATTCTGCTTATTTTGGCCTCCTCGTCGCTCCTGCGACGTCCATTCTTCTTCCGCTCCTCTCCAACAGCAAAATACCCCTTGGGGAGGTCGTCGGCGACCGTCTAGAGTAAGCGCATCTCGAGATCACTCCTAATCGCGCCAAATCACCTGAAATGCGACAAAAACAACAAATCGTGAAAAGCATCGCAATATCGTCGATATATCGTGAAAAACATGATTTGGGCGATCTAAATGGCATGCAAACATGCGGAAAAAAGGTGTAAAATAAGGAGTGATCAGAATCCCAAATAAAAATTTTATTTGTGAATTGGGAGAATTTTGATTTATTTGGTAATTTGGAATTGTGAATTGGCCCAATTAGGAGAACAGTGGAATAGAGTATGCGTTATAGGTTATTCGCTGACTGCATGGTCCGCATCAAAATAGTAAACCTCTATAGTTTACCAGGGCGGGTCGGGTCGGGCCGGGGCGCATACAAAGCCCAAGCTTGCCCCGACCCGGCTGCGGGCCGGGTCGGGCCGGGTCAAAACCGGGTCGGCCCAGGTCGGGACGGGCGGGTCAGGCCATTATTGCCATCCCTAGTGCCGAGAGTCTCTTCGGCCAATGCGTGCCTCTCCGCCATCGCAACCAGTGCCTCATAGTCGGTCGGTGGATCTCGAAGCAGGGATTTGTGGAGGCTCCGAGTCCGCAATCCCGTCTTGAAGGCCAGCATAAGTACCTCGTCGCCACATGTCACCACCGCCCGTCTCTCATCCTGAAAGCGGCGGAGGTATCTGCCCGTCGTCTCCCCTTCTCATTGGACTATCGTGCTGAGATAGTCCAAAGGCTTCTTCTTCGTCCGCCCGGCCCGGAACTCTTGGCAGAACTTGTGGGACAGCTCGTCGAAGCTCCTAATGGATCTTGCGGGTAGGCCGAAGTACCAGTCCAATGCGGTGTCCCTCAGACTTTGGGAGAAATGCCAGCACATGAACGCCTCATCCACATCCTGCGCCTCCATTGCCCCCCGGTATTGTTGCACGTGCGTGAGGGGGTCGCCTCTCCCGTTGTATGTGGCCAGGTGGGGAGGTTTGAACCTTATTGGCCTTGGGGCGGACGTGATCCACCGCGCAAGCAGCGTGGCCTCCTCTGGATAGGTAGGGTGCTCAGGCGCATCTCCTCTCTGCCATTCGAGGGTCTGGCTCCGGTCGCACCTCGGCTGCCGACAGTCCCCCGCCCCGGGGAGTAGCGTGACGGTCGCCTGGCGGGGCTCCTTCCCCGGGTCGAGGATTCGACGGGTTACGGGCTACGGTTTTCCCAGTACCATCGCCCTCCAGCCGGCTCCCCCTGGATCTCCATCCGCTCCTGATTCTCCCGCAGAAGCCTCTCGCGCTCGGCGGTGAGGAAGCGTAGTTGTCGACAAACGGCTTCCTCGTGTAGGCGATCGGTGGAGTGGCACAGGCGAGGTGGACTGCCTCCTCCAGGTGGGGACCTGGCCAACAGCGGGCCCCGCCCGTCCCCGAGCCGCCGGGCCATCGCCGTCACCTCCAGGATTTCACGGTTGCCTTCGTTCTCCCTCCTCAGCCTTTTGCGCTCCGTGATGATGAAGCGGAGCTGGTGGCGGGCGGTCTCTTTGTCCTGGTAGGCCCTCCTGGCGGTCTCGGCCGCTTCATCCAAATGCCTTTGCGTGGCGGCCGCTTCCTCCCAGCGCCTCCCCAGCCGCGCGACCTCCATTTTCTCTCCCAGGAGCTTCTGCTGGGCCGCCACCTCCTTGGCGAGCCCACTGTCTCCCCCCTCCTCCTCGAACTGAAGGTGGAGATTCCGTCTCACGTTCGGGGGCTCCGAGGGGCCGGCGGTGGCTCCGCTCCCGCCGCCGCGTAGCCTCCCATCACCTGAGTGACGGCCTCGAAGCTCTTCAGGATTACACGGGCCGAAGTACGGTCTGTCTCGGCGCCCATCCCCGGAGGGGGGTCGGGCGCTGGTGTGATTAGTAAAGAGAGTGGCTCCTGACCCACGGGATTCTTGCCGTGGTCAGGGTTCCGAGTGATTGGCATGGAGTCTAACATGGGTGTGACCCTTCGTTCCCACAGACGTGCCAATTGTTACGAGGTGAAACTCGCGTACAATGAATTTGTATTGAGGGAAACCAAGGGCACAGTGGTTAAGTTGATAAGAGGGTTTAGGTGGGCTGTTTAACAGGTGATTACTGGGGTGAAGATGCTAAACTTGCCGCCGGGGGTGGCCACGGAGTCAAATCTCACCGGACACGGCGGAGGAAGATCGAGTGGTGGGAGCCAAAGGATGACGTCGACCAAGGGGCGAGCTTTCCTGCACCACGAGCAACCCGTCAGAAGGGCAGGGTTGGGGACCAACCCTTAGCCCCTCCGATGCCTAAGTCAGTAATGTGACTTAAAACGGGGGCTAGGCACGCCGGTCGGACTGAGGGTGTGTCGACCGTACGTGGCGAGCTATAAGTGGGAGAACAAAGATGTGGACGACCTTTGCCCTCATGTGTGAAGAATGGATTGAGAGAGAGAGAATTTGCCACCCCCCCCCCCCCACCGTCAGAAGTGAGGGGGTATTTATACCTGACGAGAGATGACTAGGCGGGGCTGACCTGGCATGCTGACTCGACGTGCTGGGCTGGCTCGGTTGTCAGCGGAAGCTTCGGACGAGGATGTCAGGAACAGGAGTGCCTGCCCTGCTTTTGTCAGACGGTGCAACGGCCAGGGGCACTTTTGTCAGGATGTCATGGCCGAAAGCATTAAGTGTCAGGGGGCTCAGCGGCCAGGGGGCGCTTTGTCAGATGGTCGGGCGGTGTTAGTGTCAGTCGTGTCCTTACGCTAGGTAGTTTGTCGTATGTGATGAACTAAAGGTCTGGCTATGCTATTCCCGGCGCCGTGGTTCATGGGGACCAGCCGGGTCGACCTGCTCGGGGGTTGTCCGGCCCGGCCGCGCCCCCTCTTGGTCGCGGTTCGTGGGCCGCTGGCAAGTAGGGATATGCACATGCCCACGTCAGCATCCTCAGCGGCACTGCCTGGGCGCTCCCCGTGCGCACTGCCCCTGGCGGGCTGAGCAGCCGAGGTTGTACGCCTCGGCCGGGAGGGGGGAGTGCTGCAAGGTGCGCTCATTCCCGTGTAGCCTCGGACCTCCGAGATGGCGGCCCTTTCGCGAAGGGGTGAGTTAATGGGGTATGTCAGTGGATCTGGACGGGAGTCGTATTCCTACGATCTTTAGGTCGTAACAAACCTAATAAAGAAAAAGGGCTCGTAGATAGGGCCATTGACAACTCACTGATTCGTCCATAGAAAGGCAATCGATTGTCATCCTACTCTCTGTATCCCTGAATCCCATTTCCCCTGGGATAATGGGGACCTAACAACAAAAGAGGTCTATCCTTTTTGCAAAGTGATGTGGTGACTCCCAGCCTTTCACCATGGAAACATTTCAAGCCTTACAGTATACAGAGGATATTCTTCTGAGGGCACGTGTACAAGAACATATGTGGACAGACGTGGACTACAAATTTCACACAAAAAATAGATGATTTTCTGAGGTCACGTGTGCTAGAAGCCCGAAGTTTCTACATCACACGTTTTGCTGATTATGAATGGCGGGTGGTGAATAATAATGACATCGCTTATACCATGATGATACAAGGTGAAAAGTGCAGATGTACATGTAATATTCCAATGGTTCTATACATGCCATGTGCACATGTGATCGCCGCAACTTCAAGACGGGAATATGGTGCAGACATATCATACTTGTTGTTTTGTTTGCCATGGAATAGCGTGGGAAAATATCGAAGTTCATATAGCCCCATTTTTCACCCCATACCCAATTCACATTATTTGAAGGACTGGAATCGTCCTAGGATAACTCCCTTTGTCAAAAGAAGACCATCGGCTCGCCACCATCGGTTCGCTTTGTAAGGCCATGGACATACCTCGGGAGGGCAGTATGCAGAATAGATGTAGCAACTGTAATCAGCTAAGCCATTACAAATCCAGTTGCCGAAATCCTCCTCACACAACATCGTACCTTCAACACACATGATTTATTTCATTATGTCTATATTTGTGTTCTCATTTTGCAATACGCATATTTTCTAAAAGGTGCCTTGTACACCGAATATGACTCGTCTCTGTATTTTTTAAAAGGTGCCTTCTATGCTGCAGCACCTCTTTTATCCGCTTCTTAGTTGACATGAAAATAGATCTGGTTCTGATTGGGTCATGTTCTTCTAAACCCTGTGACACCATAGCGTTAACATCAAGTAATGCTTTGGCCTGGAAAACCAAGAAATAAACAAGCATATAAGATACAACAAGTATAAAATAAACACATAAAATTTATCGTGAAGATACTATTTATCATTTGGTGCCCGATGGGACCACTGGGCATGTACGAGAACGGGAGCTCATGCCTAGTAAATATTCACCGCTGGTGATCCCCAATACTATTTGATATATTCATCTAATGATACAACATCCACTGCTCAACAACACATTGTTCTTTGTTCATCCACTCCATGAGAGGGTCAGTGTGACTTACTGCCATTGTCAAGGAGCCACATCGGTCTTCACTGGCATAACTGGGACCTCCATTGGAATGTGCTGGAAGATACCAAATTACCGCAAAACGCGATCTGGTACATGCATCTCCACATCCTACTGGCAAAATATGGGTACACACGCATGTCAGATCCTGGAATTTGCAAAACCAAGAAGATTCTCTAATCGGCCAATATATGGCTCCCAGGTAACCTAATAAACATGAATGACAAAAAAAACTAGCTCCCAGGTAACCTAATAAACATGAATGACAAAAAAACTAGTAGGTTACATAATATGTATATATCAATATTTCAACTAATGATATAACATTCCTACATTCATACATGTGTGCTCTTTAACGAGTCAAGCTCATTTCTATACAGATCGAGGTTCTGCCGAGAATTGTCCCTACAACTTCTCAGTAAGTTCCACATGCATCCTAAGGAGGACGGTGTCATCAGATACAATTTGTTCAGTCATGGGCTTCCTATATGCCATCCTTCTCACGACCATACCTGAATTTGTCCTAGAATGTTTAGGGCATGTTCTTTTGTAGGAAAGTATAATTGGGAAAAGTTGAGAAGTGTGGATTTTGATGAGAGAGAAATTTGGTGGTGTGTTCTTTTGTTGAAAAGTGGGGTAGGATTGTGGAGTTGAAAAGTTGAAGTGGGACCCACTCCGTGTAGTGTGTTCTTTTGGATATAGAAAAATTGAGAAGTTTGAATAGGAGGGGCCCACCAAATTCTCGTTCGTTTTGCTGCAAGGGAAAGCCAAAATAAAATAAAAACTAAATCTCTGCTGTGATTGGGCGCAAGAGAGAGCGGGACCTACGGGCCATGGATTCCTCTATAATCCGCCCCTTTTACGGAGATTGCAAAATTGGCCGAGGAATCCCAAAATCCACTCCACGTCCGCTCCTAATCCAAACTCCTATAGCATGCAAAAGAACAGGATCGAAAAAATTTAAGCTTGTTATGAATCAACTCTTAAGGGGAGAGCCCTCAAGTCTATATTTATAGCCAAAGGGGAGAATACAAGTGGGTATGGGCCCAACCACTTGGGTTGGCCCAATAACTCACCAACCCAGTAAATACCCATTCACAACACTCCCCCTTATCCAGCCATGGTTGTGGACCCCGCTCATGAATACTTCAGGATTCTGAGCATGTATGGGTCTCACATGGGGTGGATACTTCAGGATCCTGAGTTGGTGAGATTTGCCTCGTTAAAACCTTTGGCTATGGAAAACCCAGTGGGAAAAACCATAGTTAAGGAAAAAGAGTGCAAACTCTGCCAAACTCCCCCTGATCTGTACAAGCTCTCAAGCTTTCAGATCTCTTAGGCGTCTCATTCCAATCCTATGTACAAGTTTTCTAAAGGTAGCAGTAGGAAGGGCTTTGGTGAACAAATCTGCCAAATTGTCACATGACTGCACTTGTCTGATGTCGATCTTGCCATCTCTCTGTAGCTCATGCGTCCAGAAGAACTTTGGTGAAATGTGTTTCGTTCTGTCACCTTTGATGAAGCAACCTCGTAGCTGAGCTATGCAAGCAGCATTGTCCTCGAACATGGTAGTGGGCTCGAGGTCTCCCGTCTTCAGTCCGGTCGTAGACAAGATGTGGTGGATGACGGAGCATAGCCATACGCATTCTCTGCTTGCTTCATGGATGGCAATGATCTCCGAGTGATTGGATGAGGTTGCCGTCAAGGTTTGCTTGATGGATCTCCAGGAAATGGCTGTCCCTCCGTAGGTAAACATGTACCCAGTCTGTGATTTTGCTTTGTGGGGATCAGACAAGTACCCTGCATCAGCATAACCTGCAAGTGTAGAGGATGTTCCATTTTTGTAGAAGAGTCCCAAATCTGTAGACCCTTGGAGGTAGCGCAGAAGGTGCTTTACCCCGGTCCAGTGGCGCTGCGTAGGCGCTGCACTGTATCTGGCAAGCAAATTTACTGCGAACGCTATATCGGGGCGCGTGCAGTTTGCCAGATATAGTAGTGCTCCGATGGCACTCAGATAGGGAACTTCCGGACCAAGTATATCCTCCCCCTCTTCCAGCGGCCGGAAGGGGTCTTTATGTGCATCCAGTGATCGTACTACCATAGGTGTACTTAATGGATGGCAATGGTCCATATGGAATCTTTGCAACATTTTCTTCGTATATGTGGTTTGGTGTAATAGGATTCCGTCTTTCTGATGTTCAATCTGTAAGCCAAGGTAGAATTTGGTTTTGCCTAGGTCTTTCATTTCGAATTCTTTTGTTAAGCTTACAGATATCTCAGTGATCTCTTCGGGAGATCCTATGAGATTCAGATCGTCTACGTAGAAAGCTATTATCACGAATCCTTTTCCCTTTGTTCTTATGAAGATACAAGGGCAGACTTCATTGTTCGTGAATCCTTGTTGAACAAGGAACTCACTGAGTCTATTATACCACATTCTTCCTGATTGTTTGAGACCATACAATGATCTTTGTAGCTTAACAGAATAGACGTCCCGAGGTCTATCTTTCAGTTCAGCCGGCATTGAAAAGCCATCAGGAAGTTTCATGTAGATCTCCTTGTCGAGATTGCCGTATAGATATGCAGTCACAACATCCATTAGCTGCATATCTAGGCCTTCCTTTGCTGTTAAGCTTATCAGGAATCTGAACGTGATCGCATCCATGACCGGGGAGTATGTTTCGTCATAGTCTATGCCCGGTCTTTGGGAAAATCCCTGTGCTACAAGTCTAGCTTTGTAGCGTGCGATCTCATTATTTTCGTTTCTTTTTCTGACGAATACCCATTTGTATCCCACAGGTTTGACACCGGTAGGTGTCTGGACTATTTGCCCAAAGACTTTTCGTTTCTGAAGCGAGTCCAGCTCGGCTTCTATTGCCTGATTCCACTTTGGCCAATCATCTCTACGTTTGCATTCAGCAACGGAGTGTGGTTCATAATCATCATCGCTTCCGGCGACGTGAATGGCAATGTGAAACGCGAAGTCATCGTCGACGACTGTACTCTTTCTGTCCAATACCTCCCCTGTACGTACATAATTTAGTGATATTTCTGTTTCTCCCGGCAGTTCCTCTGCAGTGGATTCTGGGAGGGGAGAGGGTATGGACACGAGCTCGTTTCTCTGTGGGGGTATCGTCCCCAGGTCTCCAGATATTTTTCTTTTTCTTGGGTTTTTATCCTTGGAGCCTGGTGGTCTGCCTCTTTTCTGTTGAGGTGCAGCCACTTCTGCTGCAGGTGGATTGCATCCATCCTTCGGGATGTCAATCCTAGCTGGATTATTTGCAGCAGGGATGTGTGATGTGACAATCTTCTGGTTGTTAGTGAACGAGTCCGGTAATCTATGGACTGAGTCCTGGATGTGTAAGATCTTCCGGATCTCATCATCACATTGTCTTGTTACCGGATCGTAGTGGGTCAAGCTTTTTGTATCCCACGTCAACATTTGCTTTGCACTAGACTTTTCGATGTCTAGGCCCATTTTGGGGAAATACGTCTCATCAAAATTGCAGTCTTCAAGGCGTGCCTTGAAGGCGTCCCCCGTTTGGGGTTCTAGGTATCTTATAATGGAGGGTGAGTCAAACCCTACATAGATACCTGGGCGACGTTGAGGGCCCATCTTGGTCCTCTGTGGTGGTGCAATGGGGATATAAACTGCGCAGCCGAAGATTCTCAAGTGAGAGATGTTCGGCGGCGTTCCATATGCGAGTTGCATTGGAGATAGACTCTGACCTCCTGAGGGTCTTATTTTTATTAGTGATGCAGCATGCAAAATTGCATGTCCCCATGCATCCACCGGCAACTGGGATTTCATCAGCAATGGTCGTGCGATCCATTGGAGTCTTTTGATTAGCGACTCAGCTAACCCATTTTGGGTGTGAACATGTGGCACCGGATGTTCAATTTCTATTCACGTTGCCTGGCAATATACTTGGAATGACTGAGAGGTAAATTCCCCCGCATTATCCAGACGTATTTTCTTTATTTGGTTGTCTGGGAAATGCGCCCGCAACTTTATTATCTGTGCCAAAAGCTTTGGAAAAGCTAAGTTGCGGGTTGAAAGTAGACACACATACGAGTATTTCGAAGATGCATCAATCAGTACCATAAAGTACCGAAGAGGCCCGCTAGGGGGGTGGATAGGTCCACATATGTCTCCATGTATTCTTTCAAGGAAGCTAGGAGACTCGATATCCACTTTAAGTGGTGATGGCCTTGTTATTAATTTACCCTTAAAGCAGGGTACACAAGGGAATTCTCCCTTCTGAAGAATCTTCTGGTTCTTCAGGTTATGCCCATAGGATTGTGCTAGGATGCGGTGCATCATCACAGATCCTGGGTGGCCAAGTCTATCGTGCCAAAGTAAGAATTTGGCCGATGTCGGGCACTTTAGGTGCTCCGTCAGGTTTGCTTCCTCTCTCCGAATTTTTGTATGGTAGAGGCCTGATGAGAGGCTCTCAAAACGTTCAAGAATGGTTTTAACTCCATTTTCTTGAGACGTTACATACAGTAATTCGTTTTCTTTGACATTTGCTGTTTCCAAGTGGAATCCGTTAAAACGGATATTTTTGAAACTTAGTAAGTTTCTCTTGGAATTCGGAGAGTAAAGTGCATCTTTTATTTTTATTTCTGTTCCATTGGGGAGCAACAAGGTTGCATTCCCAGAACCTTCAATTATGTCCGATGGCCCTGAAATTGTGTTTACAGGGCTCTTATACGGGATAATGCTATGAAAATAGCATTTGTGTTGAAGGATCGTATGTGTTGACGCGCTGTCTACTAAGCAGTCATGAGAGCATTCCATCTAAAAAATGAGTAAACATTTGCATTCAGAAAAGCTAAATTTTATTCAGCAGAATTGAAGATACATAAAAGCTCTCATGAAATAAAAATGTTCATACAATAGAAATGCTAAGATAAATGATAACAGGCTAATCAAGCAGATTATCTGACTCGAAGTCTTTTGCTGTAAATTTGACTGCATTGTTCGCAGCCACCAGGTTTGATTCAGCATTCTTTTTCTTGCTTTGTTTATAAAGCTCCTGGAGATGCACTGGGGTCCTGCACACTCTAGACCAGTGGCCTGTCATGCCACAGCTGTGGCACTGGTCTTCCCAGTCCCTCTTGGGTGGGGGTGCATTGTTTTTCTTGTTATCATTCCTGCGCCAGGTGAACTTGCGCTTCCCTTCATTCTTGCGCTGCTGTGGTGGGCCCTTGGCTCTTTTCTGTTGCCCCCCTTTCTGTGGTCTTTCTTTTCTTTTATTTTCCCTCTTCTTTTTGAAGGAAGAGGTATGGTGAGCTTCTGGTAGGGGGACAGTGCCGGGAGGGCGCATATTGTGAGTGGCGAGAAGAAGCTCTCTGTTTTGCTCGGTCATGAGAAGACATGACAGCAGCTCTGAATACTTGGTGAACTTACGTTCACGGTATTGCTGCATAAGTATCGCATCCTTTTCATGGAAAGACGTATACGTCTTTTCCAGCATGCGATCTTCTGAGACTTTTTCACCACACAACTTCAGGCGTGAGGTGATGCTAAAAAGTGCTGAGTTGTACTCAGTAATGGACTTAAAGTCCTGCAGTCTCAGGTTCTCCCACTCATATCTCGCCCTTGGGAGTATGACATCTCTCTGATGTTTATACCTGTCCTCAAGGGCGGTCCATAGCTCAAGTGGATCTTCGACCGTAAGGTACTCAGCCTTTAAGGTCTTGTCCACATGGCGGCGAATATAGATGATGGCTTGCGCCTTCTCTATATCGCTAACATTTTCTTTTTCAGTCACAGCAGTGATGAGGGACTTGGCCCGCAGGTGAAACTTAACATCTAGCTGCCAGCTTAGATAGTTTCTGCCTGATGCATCCAGCACTTCAAAGTCAACGCTTGCAATTTTAGCCATTTATCTAGCAGAGCACAAACATGCATGAATTAATAATCAACCAGAAAAACATTTTCATGCGGAAGCAATATTTAATGAAAAGCTAAATGTGTGGATCGGCCAGTCCCACAAGAAAGAGTCCAAGAGTCCACAGTCCAAATTATACAAATTTGCAGCTTGAATTAAAATGAAAATACAACTTTGGAAACCCCGTGGGTCCCATTTTAATATCTTCGTCTTCAAGCGTAGCTTCCGACTCCATGGAAGTAGGTCTTCTTTCTTTGACATTTACATAAATTCCTCACTACAATTTCTCTCAAAAATAAAAGAAAAGTGCGGGAATTAAACTGTGGGACTAAACGGCCGATCCAAAAACCACATTTAGCAATTCATGCAAGAATATTGTGCTCATCAACATTTTCATCCACAGACATCACAGGCAGTTTATTCATATGAGGATAAAGCAATATTTAATCACTTAATAATTATTGGACCACTGGGCAACGTCATACACCGTTAGGTTAGGTAACTAACGGCAGAGCGGTCGCAGGATCTTCCTAATTATTAAGTTTTTAAATAAAATGTACAACCACGCAAATAATATCCACATAATTTTGCCAGAGATGTAACGCATGTAAAAGAGGTTACGATGCATAGGTTGTAGAGTAAATGGTTTAATCAATCAAATTGATTAAGAGCCAAAATTAACATTTTCTTTGTCAGAAGGAAAAGTCTCCCTCGTCGTCCCAAAAAGTCCCCCAACAAATCCCCAAAACGCCCTTGTCTACCCGATATTTGCCCCCGTAATTAACCGTGATTTTTCACGAATATTTTGCCTTTGAATCCCCATTTTAAATTAATTTTTAGGCTAATAGGCTGCCTTTTGAGGCACATTCATAGCCCTATTTCCTCCCCCCAAATTGTTTTTTTTTTGATGAAAATCTGTGGGCCTGAAGCCCACAGATCTGCTGTGGGCTTCAGGCCCACAGATCTGGTTTTTTTTTGATGAAAATCTGTGGGCCTGAAGCCCACAGATCTGCCGTGGGCTTCAGGCCCAAAGATCTGTTTTTTTTTTCTTTTTTTTTGAAAGAGTTCTGTGGGCCTGAAGCCCACAGATCTGCTGTGGGCTTCAGGCCCACAGCACTGTTTTTTTTATTAGGGTTTACTGCGGGGGCGGGGGGGGCCGCCGCCGCCGTCGCCCCCGCAGATGGGGGCGAGGCCAGGGGGCCGCCGCCCCTCGCAGAGGGGGGCGAGGCCAGGGGGCCGCCGCCCCCCGCTGCGGGGGGAGCGGCGGGGGCCGCCGCCCCTCGCAGAGGGGGGCGAGGCCAGGGGGCCGCCGCCTCCCGCTGCGGGGGGGAGCGGCGGGGGCCGCCGCCCCCCGCAGAGGGGGGGCGTGGCCAAGGCGGGGGGGGCCGCCGCCCCCCTCTGCGGGGGGGCGGCGGGGGCGCCCCCCCTGCAGAGAGGGGGGGCGGCCACGGGGGGGCCGCCGCCCCCCCTGCAGGGGGGACGACGGCGGCCGCCCCCCCTGCAGGGGAGGGCGGCGGCAAAGGCCGCCGCCGCCCCCCCTGCAGGGGGGGTGCGGCGGCTGCCGCCCCCCCTATGGGGGGGACGGCGTGGCGGGCGCGGGGGGGAGGGGGGGCCGGCGGCGAGGCCGCCGGCGGATCTAGATTTAGGGTTTTAGAACAAAAAAAATCCAAAAAAAACCCTAAAAAATTTTGATTTTGGGAAGAAAAATCCGTCGTTTTCAAGGCGACGATGAATCCCCATGACGATCTTGTGAGATCTAGGGGCGGGGTAATCATACGTATGATTAAAAACCTTGTTTTTAGAGTTTTTACCTCTATATCCGTCCTCCGGATATAGCGACGGTTGCTCGAAGCCCTACGCGGATGACGACCCTTGATGGAGGAAGCCTTGCACCGCGCTCGTCGATCTCCCGTCTCGCCTTCGCCTTCGCCTTTGCAACGAACGGAGAAAATTTGTGGAAAACAAAAAATTTTTAGAGGCTCGTGCTGATAACGTGTTATGAATCAACTCTTAAGGGGAGAGCCCTCAAGTCTATATTTATAGTCAAAGGGGAGAATACAAGTGGGTATGGGCCCAACCACTTGGGTTGGCCCAATAACTCACCAACCCAGTAAATACCCATTCACAACAAAGCTATGCACCAAAAAAACAAAAAAAACAAAAAAAAAATTTAAGCTAGGAATCCAAATTATGTTGTGAACAGTGTGGTTTTCACGTTCTCTCCCCAATTTTCTCAGACAAAAGAGCAGACCCTTGCACACAACTATCTATCACATATCATATAAGAAAAACTCTGCGAGCTGGCGGCCACCAAGGAGATTTCGTTCCTTCGGCCGATCGGTGGTGGCGGGTGGCGACGTTCCTCTGTCTGTTCCGTCGTAGTCGCTCAGGTTTCCGTCCGTTCTCGGTGGGAAGAAGCAGGGGATTTCGACGAGCTCTGATTTGCAGGCGAGGTCGTAGTCGAATCCGTTGATCAACCCTCGTCAGCCAGTTTTCCATGTCGAGGATGAAGCCCCAGTGGGTTCTAAAGATGAGTTCGAGGGGCTTGTGCCTGCCGGTGTTGACTCCGGCTTATGGAACGGGTAAGAAGATCCTGATTCCAAATTCATGTGCTGGGACTAGGGCTCCTGGCCGTGTTGGTCCAGCTGGCTGCAGCGGCAGTCTGGGCGGCCCCAAAGGCTTGGTGAGTGGAGGTCAAGCGTCCGACGAGACTCTGTGTGGTTCTGGGGTGGCTCCCCGTGGCAAGTCCCTGGCTAACTCTGCTCTTGGGCTCCCTCCTGCCCACCAGGTGCTTGACAATTTGCCCACTTCACTTGGTACGTGTAGGAATCTCCAGAAATTACCATACCGCCTCCCTCCCCCTGCTGTGCATCCCTCATCGTCTAGGGGTGCCACCTAACAACTGATCGCCAGAAGATCCGTGAGACCAAACTCTCCTCTCACATTCAACTCTGTTACTTTAGCATCATCTTGGCGCGATGTTTGCTCGATCAGTAGGAATGTTGCCGACACCCGCAAGATGAAGTATGCTCGAGCAGTAAGAATGTTGCCGACCCCCGCAAGATGAAGTATGTCGCTCCGGCCTTGGGGTTGATGGTTTGCTGGTGGGCCGTGTCCCAAGTCATCTTATTGCTACCGCTGCTCATAGGTGGGAGAATACGCTTGCGGGCCATGTCCTTGGTGACCAACCCTTCTTCAGCCAAATGAGAGCCTCTGTGAGCAGAACGTGGAGATTGAAACATGGGATGTGTATCCTCTCAAGGAACAACAGCTTCTTCTTCTTTCGGTTAGATCGTGCTGACGAATGTGAGGCTATTCTCCTTGGGGGCCTTGGTTATTCGATGGGTGTCTCATCATTCTCTATCGGTGGAGTAATGACCTGACCTTGGTTCGTGACATGCTCGAGGTTGTTCCTATTTGGATCTGATTTCCTAATTCCTCAATTAATCTACGGTCCGTGGATATTCTTAACATTGCTGCTAGTCTAGTCAGGTCCCCCATCTGCATGGACACCGCTACCTCTAAGTTGGACATGCTTGTATTCGCTAGGTATTTTGTTAAGGCCAGCTTTGAGATGCCACTCCCTCGCAATGTCCATTAGGAGTTTGAAGATGGTTCCACTCTCTCACTGGATGTCGAATTTGAAGGTGAGCCCACAAGATGTGTAAATTGTTTGAGCTTCGGGCATAGTATTACTCAATGCCCCAAGGTCCCTATGGGGGTGGTGCACGATGTGGTCCTTCCTTTGCCTCATATGGTGTTAGCGTCGAATGTGGGTGTTTCCAAGTCGGATAGCCTTGACGTCGCACCAGCTATTGTTCTCCCTAGGGAGGATTTGGGGGATCTACCCCCTAATCCATTTCCCCATCTGGGTGATCCATGCCTTCTTGAGGAGGATATGTCTGATGTCGATGAAGAGATTGTTGTTGAGGAGCCTGTGGGTGTGGTTGTGGATCTCATTGATGTGGATTGGCCATCGATGCCTTGCGTTCCTACTCGTTATCTACATTGCTTGTCTGGTGGCGGTGGGGTGGATCGTGCTCCGCCATCTGTCATTGGTCCAGTGGTGGACGACTCTGGTGCCCTGGCGTCTGCCTCCTTCCCCAAGTCATCGTGCTCTCAGTCGGTCGTTGCACATGCCCCCCCCCCCCCCCCCCCCCCGATTGATCCCTCTCGTCCTCCTAGTCCCCTTGTTATTGATAATCTGGAGTAGGCTGATGATATGAGGAAAATTGCTGCTAGTGCCCACTTGAAGATGAAGCTGGCCTCTCATCCTCCCCCTCCCAGGAGAAGCTCTAAACACTTGGGGTGCTTAGTTTGGCTCGGATGTCCCTCGTTGACGTATGAACTTGTGTGATGGCTTATGGTCTTAGTTGTGTTTCTTTGGGTGATTAGTTTTTGTATTGTCTTGTAGCCCTGGTGTCGGGCCTTGCTTGGCATTTGTACTTGTAATTGGTGATTGCTTCCATGCCTCTCCCAATTAGGTACTTCCTGTCTGTGGTCTGATTTGTCCTCGTAAGCTTGTTTACTTCCTTATGAATATATTACTTACCTTTCAAATATATTTATACACATACACACACACACACACACACACACATATACGTATATACACACATATATATAACAATTTTACCCAAGAAAAAAATTATATACTTGCAACACAGTGGCGCATACATATAGCTTCCAAGTTTCAAATATCCCCAAGTGGTCTATCGGTCACATTGCCATATGGGGATCCCGTCAATAAGTAGGCATGTATCATTGCCATGTCATGCAGCGTGATCGTCGTCTCATCGTGGCGAAAATGGAATGTGTTGGTCTCGAGCCTTCATCTCTCAACTAACGCTATAAGTAGTGGCTAGTCCAATCTTATACACTTCAAACTAGCACATTCGTGGAACCTGGCCATTTAAATATACTAAGCCACATGCTCATCTATTTCCCATTCAGAATGTACTCGCGCGCGATCCACAACTCTAATAATAGCCTCCTGCAAGCAATTACTGAGAGAATTAATATTATTCATGTTGCATAATGTAAACTTCTAACATTAATATCACCATGAATATTTATGCATGTCTGTTAAGGCCAAAATTGACCAGTACAGTTGTCAGGCTGACGTAGACTCAAAGCGCTGAGTTGGAGCCTCATCAGCAACGGGAGTGGGACCCTCGGTTGGAGGAACCGGGGTCGAATAATGATGGTTGGATGTGTTGCGACCTTCGATTGACCTTCGGACGACTGTTGCATCGATCGTTCGACCTTGGAGAGCTCGATGTCGACCTCCGATGCTGGAATACGATCGTCGATCTGCACCACAAGGACTCATTAAAGGGGTCGGATCTGGGTTCCGATCCAAATCCCCTCCGATGCTTAAGTTAATATGGAACTAAATGAAGACAGAGAGCTTGGTGTAGCTGAGATCGACCCACGGAGGTTCGTCTCTAGACCGACGACGTAAGCTCGAATATAAGAATTGAAAAGTAAGAAGATAGAGTTCTATGTCTTAGATCTCCTAGCTTGAAGATGTAACCCTTTCCCCTATTTATAGACGTTTAGGGTCCCTTTAGAGACGTTGGGGAGATAAATGTCAACCATAATGGGGTCACAATCTTCCCCATTAATAGGAGTAAATGTTGCCCACGTCCCCAAGATTCTTAAGTCCGCTTTTAATCCCACGTTCGAGCGAGAGGGACCCAACAGTCGACTAGCCATTCTAGTTTTGACTGAGTCGACATCGGGCTTCTCTGGCGGGCCTGTTGGGCCTTAATCATCCGTCGACCGAGTTGTCTCGAACTCCGGCCCAATGACTCAACAATGACCCCCGTCGCGCGACCTTCAAGGGTCTATCCGCCGAGGTCAAGCGACGTTACATCGCATTTAATGGGGCGTGGCAGTCGAGAAAATAGCACTCGAGTTCTTGGGGCCAAAACGTCCGCCTCGTCGATTCAGATGATTTGTCGGTTCGAAATCCAAGACATTCTGGGTCCTTGGATCCTTGAAGCGTGTTTCATCATGTGGTTGCCGCCTCGCCCATATATGACGGTTCCAGCGAAGGAGTGCGGGAGTACCTGACGTGCGTTTATATTTCATATATTCACGCACGTTTTCTTTTGTGTTTCTTCGTGTTTTTCCGCCGTCTCTTATCCGTTTTCGTGTATTTTCCCGTTTTCTTTCACTTTTCTTATTTTATCCGTGTTTGCAGGAGATTGACCGTGTAGGGGACGTTTAACGATGATATCTCAAGTCCCCGGAGCAACGGGAGGAGTCGCGCGTGATCCAGGGGGTCAAACGTCAAAGAATTCATCTTTCAGCCCCTCACCCGGTCGGTTGGTCATCTCCAACCGATCGGGTGATGCACGCGTGCACCACCCGGTCTCTGCCGCAGCTCACAAAGAAGCCACCCGACAGGTTCACAGACCGGTTCTGCGGACGGCTGTTCTCTGTTTTTTCGAGCAGAATTCCAACCGATCGGGTGACTCTCACCCGATCGGTTCATCTGTAGCTGAAGAAGATGAGCTGAAGACACGGACGTTGAACCGATCGATTCACCCGATCGCTCCAAGATCCAACCGGTCACTCAAGAACTCACCCGACCGGTTCATTTGATCGGGTGAAAGTCCGCCGTTTTCTGTTTACTATTTGTAACAGATCACCCGATCGGTTGACTTGTCAACCGATCGGGTGGCGCTTCTCCTGCGGGTTTGGACCCGAACCACTAGGGTTTTGAAGTGGGGGTATAAATACACGAGGCTGGCCGACTGAAGGCAGATCTCTTCTCAGTTTTTTAGGGCTTTTGCCCCTTTCTCTTGTGAGCTTTAGGTTAGATTAGATTAGGTCTTTTTGTTTAATAAGTCTTGTATGGGATCAACGATTCACTCAAGATAAGTATTCTCCTCTCTTTTTCTCCATTGTTTGTGTTGTATTTCTTTTGCTTCATGATGAATGTTAGTGTGTGTTTTGTGTTGTTTGTTTATATGTTTTTCATCATGGAGTAGTATTGATGAACCCTAATACGGGTTAGGGTAGGATTGTTGCTTGGGAATTTACATTAGACTTGGTTGCATGGCACGTGTTCGATGAAATGTGTCAATGGGGATTTCTAGCAATCTGGGTCCAATTCGTACGACGACACACTAGATGTGTTGGGGATTGGGGTCCGGTGCTTGTCCTGTCAAGATCTGCTTCGATGTATTGCTAGAAATCACATTTGACCTATTTGGCCATTAGGGTTACGCGGGGGTGTTTCATTGTCATTGGCGGGAGAAAGACCGCCTCTGACCGTCGGGCCAAGGGGGAATAAACTTGGCGGTTGACCCCCTAGCCATAGCTCACGCCCCCAGCGTAGACATCGAGTCCTCGCGCGCGGGAGCGGCTTGGACGAAGTGTTGGGAGATATCATTGTGGCCTTAATGCTCCCGATTGCGGAAGGTGTTTATGGACACGGGAGTGCCCACCGTCCGGAACCGGGTAGGCCTAGCGTGCTTGGCACCGACCGGAATATCGGGCCATGGACGCTAGGTACCACCTTTTGGGGCAATGTCTCACCATGGATCAAGTCAAATGCCAAGTGTCATGAGTGCTCTAGCCCGTGTTAGCGGGGATTCATTTTGTGTCATTTTTATTTCTTTCTTTTATTTCTACACTTCCACCCATATCATCCGCGTAGCTAGAGCACGACCTAGGCGAGGCTAGTAGCCACTCAAGCCATCCACCTCCCTGTGTTCGATATACCCGCACCCTACACTAACCGTGCACTTGCGGTAAAACGACACCGCGCCCAATACCGTAAACGGGGCGCCGGTCAAGTTTTTGGCGCCGTTGCCGGGGAGGCGTTCGGTTTGATATTAGCTTAGCTTGGGTTCGTTAGTCTACGCATAAAAACACAAAAATTTCTTTTTCTTTTTTTTATAAATATATATATATATATATATATATATATATATATATATATTCAATAACCAAGAAATTTTTCCCCCACTGTTATATTATCTTTTTGTTATTTTCTTGTGCTATTGACGCTCCTCTCTAGTTTTCTTATTTTTGTTGTCCAGGTATCTTTGGTGTAACCATGTGGAGATCAAATTTCGATGCTCAGATGAGAGGCTACAATCCCTATTCATTTTTGGTTTGTGAGACTTGTGGGATGGCGGGGCACGTGTATTATGATTGCCTTGAGAGCCTCCCCCCACACCAAGGCCATACATTTTCCCACAACCATAACCCAAACACCTCCCATCCATTTCCTCAGCCTTATATCCCTCCGCCACCACAAGAAGAATCAAGTCTCGTATCTCTCCTTGAAGGTGCCTTGTTTAATCAAGGCCAATTCTTACAAAACGTGATGTCACCAATTACCGAGACTACGCCAAAGAGAGGGGATGAAGGAGAGGATATACCTACTTTCATGGTTGAGACTACCATGCCGTCGGCCACAATAGACACATCTCATGCCGACCCCCCATTTTTCCATCATTACAACTTGGATGACGAAGCATTTTTTGATGATGATAGTGAGGATGGGGAGATGTCTCTAGGATCTGTGGGAGAGACTTGTCATCTCTATTTGGAAACCCCATATGAGTCCTATGAGAGCACCGAGGAGACCACCGAGCTTATGCATACCGGCGAGGAGGATGTGCGTGAGGACGACGACACCACGACCACATACGAGGGGTCCGCTCCACATCCACCTCCACAGCCATCTCTGTCACAGCTTCCTCCTTGGTCGGTGGTCAACCATGAGGATGTCATTCAGGACATCGGGCAGATGGAGGAGCATGAGCATATCATCGAGGAGGATGTGCATGAGGGCTTGGATACGATCATCCACTTCATGGAGCCCGAGCCACATCTACCTCTACCGTCACGCTCCACTTCTTCTGCGGCTGAGCATCTACTTGAGCATATTGCCCCTATTCAGGGAGATTTTCATACTCACTCTCACTCCACATTTGAGTCTCGCTTTTCACGTCCTATTTCTTTAGACTCATATATATTTGACACGCCATATCTCTCACAGGACACAGGATCTACTTCCCTTGAGGTATGCTGCGGTGTGTCACCACCTGGAGAGCCACTTCTCATGGAGAGCGAGGATTTGGTCGTCGCTAGTACAGAGGATAGCGACCCATTCTCAGGGAGTATTCGTCACACTTTCACTATTTTTCAATCTTATTTTGACGATTATCTCTGGGATACTTTTATTTTGGGGAAAGATTTTTTGCCATGGACTAATGCACCTCGTCCTTTGCAGGTCGCAGGTGGACACCTACGAGGGATGCTTGGAGGTGCATTGCTTGGGTCCATTGGCACACGTGGCACAGCGCTTCTGGCGGAGCCACAGAAGGAGCAGTTAGAGCAGCTACCTGCCCCACTCCAGATCTTGGATCCGCCTATGCTCAGGTGTATCCTAATCCAGTAGTGTAAAAATTTACCGCTTTCTAGTTTAGATTTGAATAATCTCGTCTCCTCTCATTAGCAAGGGGAGCGTATCTAGGATTTGCTTTTGCATCATAATAACCCTTCATGTCGTGCCCTTCTATCATTTCACCCCACATCCTCTTCCGAGGAGAACGAGCAGACTGTCTCTCCTGCATTCTGATTTCTTTCTTTTCCGATTTTCCCCTTGCATATTTCTGCATCCCCATTGATCATATCATTTCGCTGGCATTGTCATGTTCAGCTTGGGGGAAATCGACTTTTGTGTGCATGTTTTCGTGTGTCGTTGTCGTGTGTTTGTGTCTTTGAGTCCTTTGTTGCGTTTTATATCTTTTATTCTGTATGTTTCTTTTTCTTTATTTTCCAGTTTCGTTCGTGTGTTTTTCGTGTTTTTCATTTTTTGTGTCGGTGCGTAACTCCCCCCCATTTTCATTGCCCTCCCGTATTCACTACTATTGCATTGAGGACAATGCAAGTTTCAGCTTGGGGGAGTCGCACTTCGTGCGTCATTTGTGTCGTTTTTCTTCGTTTTTGAGTCGTTTTCCAACGTGTTTTTCTTTTTCTTCTCATCTTTTGTTCTCTCTCTCTCTCCTAGAGATGGCCCCATATGATGAAGTGCCACAAAATCACACACACCTAGCATGGCATCGATAATCACACTCACTAACCCTAGGTTATCGAGTCCTCTTGCATTTCACGCTTCGTGGGTCCACTTTGCTTTTATGTGAGTCGTGTGTCGTGTCTAGCTTATAGTGTGCTTCTACTTTGTGATGTTGATTTATATACCTACCCTTGGTTGACCCCTAGATTATCATGCTTCGATATTGAATATGCGGTATTTGCTTCTAATGTCTGCTTCTATATGCATGCTATATATATCGTATACTTCATTTCGCATGTGTCGGGATTCCACAATTAAGGACTAGGATAACCCATTTAGGCCATGCTCAAATTAGCAAGAATAGTTTCCTTTGCCCAAGTGTTTAGATTCCGATTTCTTTTTTGTTTTACTTGGTGCAAATCCCCTCGTCGTGTACCGTTCTCCCACTTGGGAGAGTACACATGTATATATCCCAATATCCAAAAATCCAAAAAAGGAGAAAAGAAAAGAAAAACCCAAAAAGAAAAGAAAAGAAAAATATGTATATCCAAAAATCCAAAAAAAAATACAAATACCCAAAACCGAAAAAAATTCCCGTGTGAATATTTTTTCCTACTTGCCGAGAATAAAGGGAAGGCGAGAATTTGCACCGAGTGTTCTACTCCACATCATCTCAACCCCCATCGTTTTCGAAAATACTTGGCTTAGGAACTTTTTAGCTATTATCTGGGCTATAGTGTGGTGAATTCCTTAACCCTAGTTGTGGAGTCCCTAACGCATGATATGTTTCGATTCTCTCTCTATTCTCATGCATGCTTGAACCATATATTCACCGCTTAATTCAATTCGAATCGATATTTGGGACATATCTTGGATTTGTGTATATCGAGCTTTATTGCACAATGTAGATAGTGACACCGTTTGCTAGCACACGACCACGCTCGCTCGCGCTTCATCGCGTGAGCCCACGGCACTTGTCTGGACTCGTATTCCTTGGTTTAGTGATGTGATTTGGCGTTCGCTTGCTTGGTGTGTCATTTTTGATTTTGTTGACCCTAACGGGTGATCTAGGATATAGAGTTTTCTTTTTCTCTCTTGCTCTCTATTTTTCCCCTCCGAGCTCCTACTCTCACTCGTCTTCCTCGAGGACGAGGAAGAGTTCAGCTTGGGGGATTTTGACGTGCGTTTATATTTCATATATTCACGCACGTTTTCTTTTGTGTTTCTTCGTGTTTTTCCGCCGTCTCTTATCCGTTTTCGTGTATTTTCCCGTTTTCTTTCACTTTTCTTATTTTATCCGTGTTTGCAGGAGATTGACCGTGTAGGGGACGTTTAACGATGATATCTCAAGTCCCCGGAGCAACGGGAGGAGTCGCGCGTGATCCAGGGGGTCAAACGTCAAAGAATTCATCTTTCAGCCCCTCACCCGGTCGGTTGGTCATCTCCAACCGATCGGGTGATGCACGCGTGCACCACCCGGTCTCTGCCGCAGCTCACAAAGAAGCCACCCGACCGGTTCACAGACCGGTTCTGCGGGCGGCTGTTCTCTGTTTTTTCGAGCAGAATTCCAACCGATCGGGTGACTCTCACCCGATCGGTTCATCTGTAGCTGAAGAAGATGAGCTGAAGACACGGACGTTGAACCGATCGATTCACCCGATCACTCCAAGATCCAACCGGTCACTCAAGAACTCACCCGACCGGTTCATTTGATCGGGTGAAAGTCCGCCGTTTTCTGTTTACTATTTGTAACAGATCACCCGATCGGTTGACTTGTCAACCGATCGGGTGGCGCTTCTCCTGCGGGTTTGGACCCGAACCACTAGGGTTTTGAAGTGGGGGTATAAATACACGAGACTGGCCGACTGAAGGCAGATCTCTTCTCAGTTTTTTAGGGCTTTTGCCCCCTTTCTCTTGTGAGTTCTAGGTTAGATTAGATTAGGTCTTTTTGTTTAATAAGTCTTGTATGGGATCAACGATTCACTCAAGATAAGTATTCTCCTCTCTTTTTCTCCATTGTTTGTGTTGTATTTCTTTTGCTTCATGATGAATGTTAGTGTGTGTTTTGTGTTGTTTGTTTATATGTTTTTCATCATGGAGTAGTATTGATGAACCCTAATACGGGTTAGGGTAGGATTGTTGCTTGGGAATTTACATTAGACTTGGTTGCATGGCACGTGTTCGATGAAATGTGTCAATGGGGATTTCTAGCATCTGGGTCCAATTCGTACGACGACACACTAAATGTGTTGGGGATTGGGGTCCGGTGCTTATCCTGTCAAGATCCGCTTCGATGTATTGCTAGAAATCACATTTGACCTATTTGGCCGTTAGGGTTACGCGGGGGTGTTTCATTGTCATTGGCGGGAGAAAGACCGCCTCTGACCGTCGGGCCAAGGGGGAATAAACTTGGCGGTTGACCCCCTAGCCATAGCTCACGCCCCCAGCGTAGACATCGAGTCCTCGCGCGCGGGAGCGGCTTGGACGAAGTGTTGGGAGATATCATTGTGGCCTTAATGCTCCCGGTTGCGGAAGGTGTTTATGGACACGGGAGTGCCCACCGTCCGGAACCGGGTAGGCCTAGCGTGCTTGGCACCGACCGGAATATCGGGCCATGGACGCTAGGTACCACCTTTTGGGGCAATGTCTCACCATGGATCAAGTCAAATGCCAAGTGTCATGAGTGCTCTAGCCCGTGTTAGCGGGGATTCATTTTGTGTCATTTTTATTTCTTTCTTTTATTTCTACACTTCCACCCATATCATCCGCGTAGCTAGAGCACGACCTAGGCGAGGCTAGTAGCCACTCAAGCCATCCACCTCCCTGTGTTCGATATACCCGCACCCTACACTAACCGTGCACTTGCGGTAAAACGACACCGCGCCCAATACCGTAAACGGGGCGCCGGTCAGTACCGTCTTCATTTGCTCGATTCAGATTTTCCTTCTCTCGAAAGTAATAGTTTCTTCATCTGGCTCCGGAAGGAATGTGGTCACCACCATCCAGAAGAATCAAGAGGGGGTTATGGATCCGGGCTTGCTGGCGAATGTGACGTCCAGAGTCAAGGCCGACCAAATCGACGTGCTTCAGAGGAATTTTGTTCGCCTCGATTATCAGATCAGACTGCCTGGGAGGGACGAGAGGGCTCATCGTCCCGGCGATCGGGAAGCAGTGGGTTATGTCAAAGCCTTCGAACTGGGCCTTCGATTTCCCATGCATCCCTTCCTGCAGTACTTCCTATGTACCTTGAACATTTCCCTCTGCCAGCTGATGCCGAACGCTATTGGCATGTTGATGGACTTCATAGTTTTGTGAGTGACGAAGGAAATCGAGCCGTCCATGTGTTTGTTCAACCACTTATTCTCGATCCCTCCCCTTAAGACTCCGGGGTGATATACGATAATGGCTCGTCGAGGGAGGAAGCTGCCGGAAGATCTTTCCACCTCCAACCACAAGTGGAAGGACGAGTTTGTGTTTGTGGTCTTCCAGGGGGAGGCAAGCTTCTGCACCAGTTGGGGCGCCCCTGATTTAGGGCCTGCCGAGGATAAGCGGCTGATTGTCGAGGATAAGAAAGCCGCCGACACTCTGAAGAGCTTACCCGAGTGTATGAGATCGATCGAGTGGATGTGGTCGAACGAGGTGCTGTGTCGAACCGTGTGGACGAAAGGTCGGCTCGACCATGCTTGCCAACTGTTCGACCTTCGTCTCCTGATCTAACTCGTTCGTTGCTAAAGCAGGTATGACCAGCGGGGATTATCAGGTGGATCTTGCTTTGAAGGAAGCAGTCGAGGCTTCCATCAGAGAGGCGGAGGTGAGAATGTTGTCACCCCGGGCGCCGACTGCATCAAGATCGATGGTCCAGTCGTTCGGAGATCGGCGCATGATCGTTGAAGGGACTACCCAGGTGGCTCGCCCTCAGCAGAAGAAGAAAGGGTCCCCCTTCAAGTTTGAGGTGGTTGCACTGTAGGGGGGCAAGAAGAGGCGAAGGATGGTTCTCAGTGACTCGGAGCCTTCTAGGTCGAACGCATCTATGGAGCAGGCATTCCAGCTCGGGAGTGATGCTCTCCATGAGGAAGATTCGAGGGAGACCCAGGTTCTGCCGGATCTTCGCGTGCACCAGGACACCCGGCCCTGGGGGGTCTGTCTCCCTCCGTAGAGTTGCCTGAAGACATCCCCGATGAATATAGGCCGATGTTGCTGGGTGACCGATCTCCTCAGGCTCCCCTTGACTATTCTGAGGAGAAGCTTGTCAAGGCGAGGTTTCCACTGAGGCGTGTGGATTCTGCTCTCCTCGACTGTGGGGCCGCCTCCCGCATCGCCGAGAATGCGACCCTTCCACTAGATAGGGCCGTCGTGGAAAGGGTCGATTATGAACGGCCTGCATCAATAGCCGTCCATGCCAGCGTCCAGGTGATTATTGTTTGGGCCTCTATCGATGCCAATATCAGCGTATAAGCTGACGGTCGGATGTTGTGTGCAGGCTCTTGTGGCGACCACGGTGTTGTGTCATCGAGCTCCGGGGGTGGCCAATCACGGTGTCACTCTGGAGGCCGTCAGGTCAAGGGTGGTGAAGTCCCAGGCTAAGCTAGAAAGGATCAGCCGCCTCTTCGAGACGAGGTCATTAATCATTGAGAAACTCGAGCAAGAGCTAAGCGAGTCTCGTAGGAGGAAGGCTGAATAGATCGCCTTAAGAGAGCGAGCAGAGAATGCTCTGCTGGAGGAGAGAGTCGAAGCTGATGTCATTGCGGAGAAGGCGATTTGGGATTTCATGGATGTGTTTCCCAACTTTGACGTGCTATATAAGCAGGGCTACGAGCGATGCCGGCGGGAGATGAGGAATCGATTCCCTGACCTCTCCGTAGAGATCGACGAGATCCTGGTGATATTTTCGGACCTTGGCGAGGATGAGTCTAGCCAAGGCGACGACGAGTCGAGCCGAGGCATGGAGGAGGCAGCTCCCGAGGACGAGGTGACCACCACGGCCGTGTTGGAGAAAGATCAAGGGCCTGAACGGTCGATGTAAGATCTGGCCTGCCTTATAGGAATTTTTGAATGTATAGGGGGTAATGTAAGTGAAAAAAATATTTTGTAATGAAGAGCGACAATAGAATTGGCATGTGTATTCTTGTATGCCATTGCCTCTTTTTGTTTGTTGTCGCTCACGCCCCGTGGTGGTCTCAATGCATGATGGTCCCTTTTGATGGGTCAGGCGCTGTTTCGGGATGATCGAGGATAAACCATCGAACCACATTTAGAATTTGACCACCATGTTCCCTGGAGAGGAAGAGATCTACCCAATTCGTAGTTGACGATATATGGAATTAAGTCGTTCAATAGCGAAGGGGTGGCCCCTTCGACTCACGGCCGACGCTCATTTAGGAGAGTCGTTCAGTCGCGAAGGGGTGGCCTCTTCGACTTACGGCTGACGCTCGTCTTAGAGAGTTGTTCAGTCGCAAAGGGGTGGGATGGCTGACGCTAGTTTAGGAGTGTCATTCAATTGCGAGGGGGTGGCCCCTTCGACTTACGGCTGATGCTTGTCTTGGAGAGTCATTCAGTCACGAGGGGGGCCCTTCGACTTATGGCTGACGCTGGTCTTGGAGAGTCATTAAGTCGCAAAGGGGTGGCACCTTCGACTAACGGCTGATGCTCGTCTAGGAGAGTCGTTCAGGCGCGAAGGGGTGGCCCCTTCAACTTACGACTGACGCTTGTCTATGAGAGTCGTTCAGTCGCGAAGGGGTGGCCCCTTCAACTTACGGATAACGCTCGTCTAGGAGAGTCGTTCACTCGCGAAGGGGTGGCCCCTTTGACATACGGCTGACGCTCGTCTAGGAGAGTCGTTCAGTCGCGAAGGGGTGGCCCCTTCGACTTACGGCTGACGCTCGTCTAGGAGAGTCGTTCAGTCGTGAAGGGGTGGCCCCTTCGACTTACGGCTGATGCTCGTCTAGGAGATTCGTTCAGTCACGAAGGGGTGGCCCCTTCGACTTACGGCTGACGCTCGTCTACGAGAGTCATTCAGTCGCGAAGGGGTGTCACCTTCGACTTACGTCTTACGCTCGTCTAGGAGATTCGTTCAGCCGCGAAGGGGTGGCCCCTTCGAATTACGGCTGACGCTCGTAGAGGCAGGTCATTCAGTCACGAAGGGGTGGTCCCTTCGACTTAGGGTTGAACGCTCGTTTAGGAGATTCCTTTAGTCGCGAAGGGATGGCCCCGTCGGCTTACGGCTGACGCTCGTCTTGGAGAGTCGTTCCGTCGCAAAGGGGTGGCCCCTTGGACTTACGACTGACACTTGTTTAGGAGAGCCGTTCAGTCGCGAAGGGGTGGCCCTTTTGACTTACGCCTGACGCTCGTTTAGGAGAGTCGCTCAGTCATGAGGGGTGGCCCCTTCAACTTACGGCTGACGCTCATCGAGGAGAGTCGTTCAGTCGCGAAGGGGTGGCCCCTTCGACTTACGGCTGACACTCGTTTAGGAGAGTCGTTCAGTCGCGAAGGGGTGGCCCCTTCGACTTATGGCTGACGCTCGTTTAGGGGAGTCATTCAGTAGCGAGGGGTGGTCCCTTCGACTTGCAGCTGACGCTCGTTTGAGGGAGTCCTTCAGTCGCGAAGGGGTGGCCCCTTCGACTTACGGCTAATGCTCGTTTGAGAGAGTCGTTCAGTCGTGAAGGGATGGCCCTTTCAACTTACGGCTGACGCTCGTTCGAGAGATTCGTTCAGTCGCGAAGGGGTGGCCCCTTTGACTTATGGCTGACGCTCGTTTAGGATAGCCGTTCAGTTGCGAAGGGGTGGCCCCTTCGATGTACGGCTGATGCTCGTTTAGGAGAGCCATTCAGTCACGAGGGGTGGCCCCTCCGACTTACGGCAGATGCTCGTCTAAGAGAGTCGTTCCCTCGCAAAGGGGTTGCCCTTTCAACTTACGGCTAACGCTCGTTTAGGAAGTCGTTCTGTCGCGAAGGGGTGGCCCCTTCGACTTACGGTTGACGCTCATTTAGGGGAGTCATTCAGTAGCATAGGGGTGGTCCCTTCGACTTACGGTTGACGCTCATTTGAGGGAGTCGTTCAATCGCAAAGGGGTGGCCCCTTCAACTTACGGCTGACGCTCGTTCGAGAGAGTCGTTCAGTTGTGAAGGGGTGGCCCCTTCGACTTACGGTTGACGCTCGTTTGAACGAGACGTTCAGTCCCGAGGGGTGGCTCCTTTGAGTTACAGCTGATGCTCGTTTATGAGAGTCGTTCATTCGCGAGGGGGTGGCCCCTTCGACTTACGGCTGACGCTCGTTCGAGAGAATCGTTCAGTCGCGAAGTGGTGGCCCCTTCGACTTACGGCTGACGCTCGTTTAGGAGAGTCGTTTAGTCGTGAGGGGGTGGCCCCTTCGACTTATGGCTGACGCTCGTCTGGGAGAGTCGTTCAGTCACGAGGGGGTGGCCCCTTCGACTTACGACTGACGCTCGTTTAGGAAAGTCGTTGTCGTGAAGGGGTGGCCCTATCGACTTACGGCCGATGCTCATTCGAGAGAGTCGTTCAGTCGCGAAGGGGTGACCCCTTCGACTAACGGCTGATGCTCATCTTGGAGAGTCGTTCAGTCACGAAGGTGTGGCCCCTTCAACTTATGGCTGACGCTCTTTTAGGGGAGTCGTTCAGTAGCGAAGGGGTGGTCCCTTTGACTTATGTCTGACGCTCGTTTGTTTGCCTCTACGTAGGTAAGTTCAGTTTTCCCAACACCCCTTAAGGATCGGATCCTTTTTCGAGGGGAGTTTTGATTGGGTAATATCTACAAACTTTACGAAGGCTCAAGGAAGCGAAGCTTTATTCGATAAAAGAAAGCATGCTTTATTGATGGAAGAAAGAAAAAACAGGAAAGGCGTACAGGTGTTCTCCGACCGACGTCGGTGCTGTTGCCGTTCATCTTTATTCGCCAGGATTTTTGGGTGGTTCATCAGTTGACCACCTTGGTGACAGGTGATCCCGTCATCTTGCCCTTCAATTTCAGGATCATTCCTTGCTGGGTAGATCGTTGGTCGGGCCTTTGGGGTGTCCCCGTTAGACTAGGACATCGATCTCCTTTTTGAGAGTTCAACAATCGTTTGTGTCGTGCACGTAGTCGTCGTGTTATTTTTAGAATTTGAGGTCGTCCCTCTTCTCGTATTTTCCCTTCTTCGCAGCCTCTTGGATCAGCTCTTCTCGCAGGGCGTAGGCGAGGACTTTGATCTTAGGAACGACCGGCTTAGTGTAGGTAGGATGCTCCTTGCTTCGAGTGCTCCTCTCCCTCGGCCTCTTGTCTCGGGTCTCCTGGGGGGTTTTCGAGTTTGGTCTCTCTCGCCTCGTGTCTTCGCGGCGGGAGGGAGTGCTCTTTGTATTGGCTCCAGCTAGTTCTTCTGCCCCCTCGGAGGAAGTGAACCGATCTGTTATGTTGAGCATTTCTGCGATGGTATTAGGGGGAACTGGTGAAGGGCCCTCCTCAAGTGCTTGTTCCTGATAGACTGGGTGAGCGCCGCTATGATGGTCACGTCCGGTGTCTCTTCTACATTGAGCCTCTCGTCGTTGAATCTCTGGACGAAGGCTCGGATTGACTCGTTCTTGTTTTGTTTGAGCGAGAAGAGGTGGGACAGCCTCTTCTTGGGTTGTCGTCCGGTGGAGAATTGCTTGCAGAATATTTTTGCCAGCTCGTCGAATGAGTCGATGCAGCAGCGGAGTAGCCCTTCGTACCATCTTTCGGCTCTCTTGGTCAAAGTGGCATTGAAAGCTCTACAAAGGTATGGCTCGTCGGCTCTGTGGAGTAGCATGACATTTAAATACTTCTGAAGGTGCGACCATGGGTCGCCTCTGCCATCATAAGCTGTAGGGCAGGGAGCTTGAATTTGGGAAGAAAAGGTGCGGAGAGGATATTCTCCTTCAGGGGAGTCTTCTGAATAGTGGATTGGATCAGCACGGATCCTCCCGCTCCCGGTTGCGAGAAGTTAGCCCCGGAGGATCGATTCATGATCTCCTCCCTTCTAGTGAATCCACCTGCAGGATTTAGCGGGTTATAACTTGGAGGTGCCCCGTATATTACCTGATCTAGGATGTTGTGGGTTGCCGCCTGTCATGCCCTATTTTGCGTTATACGTGTATTCTACTGAACACACGTGGTATTTCTACCTACGATGCAAACGTGGGCATGAAATAAGCGTAGATATCGATGTATGTGACGTAGTGCAAGGGGGATTAGGCCGTAATGCGTGGCTAAGAGACGAGAAAGCGAGATTGAGTGCGGGAGAAGTGTGAAAGACGTTGTAATAGCATATGACGAGGGACGTGTTATGTTGTGTACTCTTATGTATATTGTGTGTGGTATAAGTGTCTATCTGTGTGAGGCAGTAGGTGCACTACTATGGCTGTGAGGTTATGTGTATAATTATTTAAAGCATGATTGTGAACCCTATGTGACTTGATCATACATATGTTGGTACGTGCATATGAATGTACGTATGGATGAGACTAAATAATATGTGTATATGGATATTTATATGCCTATACATGGAAGTGAGCCCATATGACTAAGTATCGGATGTATAGGGATCCGGGGTACATATGGTGTGACACCGTGATAGTGACCATGTTTATCAAGTAATGTTGTGTAGATAAATGTGTATTGTTGTGTGTTTGTGCATGGATGTAGAAGTATATGTAAATATATAAAGAGATAGAATATAAATCATTTATACTTGAATGTATTGTGATGTATCTGGAAGCGTGCCATGCATGAATACCTTATATATCGTGATATGGATATGGTGAGATATCCTATGCATATAGATACGAGTAGTGATCTGAATATGTGTAATAATACGTATAGAGACTTATTTGTGGTGTGTAATATACATGTTAATGTGTGAATACGTGTGTCTAGATGTTTATGTGAAGAACATATACGTATGTGTATGTAAAGACGCATATAGTGATATGGATGTGCTACTATATGAGCAATAGGATGTATCTGTGACATATGTGCGATACGATGTGTATGGATGATAGTGAAGCATATAAAGTATATAAGTGTGGTGTAGATACTTATTCTTATTGTACTTCATGGGTAGTAAAACCATCATACCTAGCTGACCTCGGCAAGGATCACACCCTAGGAACTCCGAGGACGGACTTTATTTTAAGGTGGATAGGATGTCATGCCCTATTTTGCACTATACGTGTATTCTACTAAACACACGTGGTATTTCTATCTACGATGCAAACGTGGGCATGAAATAAGCGTAGATATCGATGTATGTGACGTAGTGTAAGGGGGATTAGGCCGTAATGCGTGGCTAAGAGACGAGAAAGCAAGATTGAGTGCGGGAGAAGTGTGAAAGACGTTGTAAGTACAAAACAACAGGAATGTGTTAGCCATGTGTGTGTGTGAAGCACGTATGCATGCGTGGATGTGCATGGATGTGTGTAGGAAGAGCCATGCAAGTGTGAAAGGGGTTAGGGGTCAATGGAAACCCCCGTAAATTTTTAGAAAGGCGAGGGGCAAAACGGTCATTTGGACTAAATTTGATGTGCATACATGCTTAAGTGGTGTGTGCATAAAGTAATGGCATACTTGTAAATACTTGAATGTGTGAGGGGTAGTTTGGTCATTTAATAATTAACATGGCTTATGGGATAAGCCATGGAAAACCATCTTCTAGAATTCTCTCCCTCTCTCTCCTTTTCTTTTCTTTTCTTCTCTTTTCTTCCATTATCCTTATCCCCTCTTCTCCCTCCAAGCCTCCCCCTCTCTTCCAATTTAGTGCTCCACTCTACCCCTTTCTATGTTGACCAAAATCCAAAGAAAAAGGGGAAGAAGAAGAGGAAGAGGAAGAGGAAGAGGAAGAGAAGAGGAGAAGAAAGACCACTCTTGAGGTATGGATCTCTTGGATTTGGAATTCCACTCCTTTATTCTTGCAACCATGTTTTTATAGCATGTTTTACTTAATATGTATTAGGGATGGTGAAAACTCATGTGCCATGTTTCAATTTCACAAATTATCCTTTGAAATTCTTAGTAAAAACAACCTCTTTGAAATCCTGAAATTTTGTTGTGTGTTATTTCTGTAATATTGGTTAATGTAGCTCAAATTAGGTTTCGAAAAAAATATAAGCTTGTAGATCTTGAATTCCTACCCCAAAATCATATAAGTTTTGATATAGTTTCAATTCAGAAATTTGGAGCAATAAATCCATTTTTACAACATGTCTGTTTGATTTTCAGTAATGACACAGTTTAGTAAAATTGGCCTAGACACCTGCACACATCATGGAATTTTATGATTTTGGTTTTGTTAAAAATTTAACAAAGTTTTCTAAAAATTCATCAAGTGCTTATATGTCAAATTTCTGCCTCTAACATGCCCAAAATTGGCTTTCAATACAGACCCTGAAATCTGTCTGAAAAACAGATTTGACATACTTCACCAATTAATTCACCATTAATCATATAGTTCATATTTTTGCATGAAATTTTATCTGTAAATCCATAACTTCCATATCTTCAACTTTCATTTATAAAGTCTTGTCAATTCTCAAGAGAAATAAATGAAATGTGTTGATCTTTATGGTTGTTCTTGCAATTTCAGCAAATTGAATTCATAAAGTGCTATTCTCATTCATTAATTGTGGTTAATTGGCCATCATTATTCTTGTTTATTATGGTTGTGTGGTGGAATGAATATTCAAGCCCTTGGTACATGTAAATTATAGTGTGCTGTCTTGATATGAATGACGCCCGCCATGTGTTCGATGAAATGCCTCAACGAAGGCAATATCTGAAAATTTGAGTAACGTGCATATGTTAGTGTTGGCCTTGAGCCACGGTGATGATTGGTGAAATTAGAGGCTTGAATGGCATGGGAACATCGTGTTTGTGAGTGGATGATGTATTGTGATAGAGGGCATGTCACGTGAGTGCATGACCCTAAGTTTACTGATGGACAGCTGAGGTGATATGTGCATACCCATGCCACCAAGACCCCTAACGTATCACTTATGATGTTAACTTATAAAATTAAATAAATCTCAATCCTCTCTAATGAGGGTGAGTTAGCGGAACCCGGGTTTTAGGTGGGATTTGAGTAAATTGTGGATATGAGGCCTGGACTGTGAAGTTGGGAGATGATTATGTGATGTGTGGAGTTTACACCTACTCGCCTTTACTGGGAGTGGAGGGGATTTTTACACCCACTCGCCTTTACCGGGAGTGGAGGGGTAAGGAGGTGGAGAGCCTCACTCCTGCCAGGGACGGGGGGGCTGAGGGGCCCAGCGTACAGTGCCTGTGTCCACTGCGTAGTGTGCTAGTTCGCCCCAAATTTGGGATGAAGTCCAGGTCCTGGTATCACACAGTTTAGCCAAGTTCCAATTAACTCAAATATGAAATAATAAAATAAGAATTGCGCATTACTCCTTCTGCTGGCAGCACTTTCCCTTCCCCTTGCCAGTTTCCTTGTGACTATGTGGCATTCTCTGGCACTCTTACTTATTTTATTAGATATTGGTTGCTTAAATACTTGTGTTATTATTATTGTTATTATGCGTGCTAACCATTTTCTTGCAGTATTTCGACATTGGACCGCAGGTATGATCCCTTACTTGGCAGATTACTTTCAGTTACATTACTTAGTTTACGTGCCTTATTTCTCATGCTTGATTATTAGTTGATAACATAAAAACGGTGTTCCAAATCCAAGTTTGTTCCTACTGGGGCACACATTGATATGCTCCTCCTTATTTTTCAGGTAGCAGGGGTAACATAATTGGCGGTGACTTGGAGTTGAGTTTTAGGTGTAGCACTTGGTGTGAGATATAGTTTGTGTTGTGACGTGGTTGTCTCGGGAGGTGGAGAGTGGCGGTGTATATGTAGTGGTGTACTTGGAGTATATATATTAATTGAAGTTGTTATATATATGATATGTTGTTGTTGTTCATCTATGTTATTTATGAGGTTATTTTGATGTTACTGTGAAGCTTCACTTGTATTATCCCAGCACGTGCGCAGTGGCCTGCTTGTTCAGTTTCTCATTTCTCTTTCTTTTCCTCTCTCATCACCCTCACTCGTCAGGATACTTGGAAGAAAAAAAATTAGATGCTGGGTATTCTGAGGAACGGGGCGTGACACCGCCCGGTAACTTGGGTAGGTGGGCTCTTGCTGGAGCCCGAAAGCTCGATTATCGACCCCGGCTCCGTTGTATTGGTGGGCCGGGGGGTCGAACCGTCGAGGTTACTCTCTGTCCTTGGGTCCCCCAGATCTCGGATGTATGCTGAGCCACTTGTTGGCGTCAGGTACGGATTCGGAGGTGGCGGTGACTCATTTATGGGGGATGGGCTCCCCATGTTCGGTGTACTAAAGCCGCCAATGCGCCTAAGCTCCTATCGACATGCTCGGTGAATTGGTTGAATTCTCTTCGAGTCACACCGAGCTCCTTTGCCTCCTCCGTTGGTCGAGGTGGTGGCGTCGTGGAGTCCGCGACGTCCTCTACCAAGACGATGTTTGCTCTTGGCTTTTTCTTCGGACCTTCGATCGGTCTAACGTTGCTGGGTCCAGCTAACATAGCTTTTGGATTGCTTTTGGGATGTCAATCTGGTTAACGCTTCCCACAGACGGTGCCAAACTGTTAAGGTAAAAATTGACCGATACAGTTGTCAGGCTGACATAGACTCAAAGCGTTGAGTTGGAGCCTCGTCAGCAACTGGAGTGGGACCCTCGGCTAGAGGAACCGGGGTCGAATGATGATGGTTGGATATGTTGCAACCATCGATCGACTTTCGTGCGACCGTTGCCTCGACCGTTTGACCTTGGAGAGCTCGACATTGACCTCCGATGCTGGACTACAATCATCAATCTGCACCAGAGGGACTCGTTGGAGGGTCGGATCTGGGTTCCGACCCAAATCCCCTCCGATGCTTAAGTTAGTATGGAACTTAAGGAAGAGAGTGAGCTTGGTGTAGCTAAGATCAACACACAAAGGTTTGTCTCTAGACCGACAACGTAAGCTCGAATATAAGAATGGAAAAGTAAGAAGTAGTTCTATGTCTTAGACCTCCTACATTGAAGATGGAACCATTCCCCCTATTTATTGACGTTTAGGGTCCCTTTGGAGAGGTTGGGGAGATAACGGTCAACCCATAATGGGGCCACGATCTTTCCTCATTTATAGGAGTAAATGTTGCCCACGTCCCCGAGATTCTCGAGTCCGCTTTTAATCCCACGTTCGAGCGAGAGGGACCCAACAGTCGACTAGCCATTCTGGTTGACTGAGTCGACACCGGGCTTCTCTAGAGGGCCTGTTGGGCCTTAATCATACGTCGACCGAGTTATCTCGAACTTCGGCCTAATGACTTAACAATGTCCATACTGGAGATGCGCAGAACGATGGCGAACCTGGTCATATAAGACTGCATCAGATACATGTCTCGCCTTCTCCATGAGATAAAATCTTATAATTTTTAAATATATTAAATATAATAAATATCGAGATACTAAACGTAAGAAAGAATGATTTGATGCTACTAATCTTCCATAAACCATATGGGAGGAAATTTTATCCTATGAAAGCATATAGAAATAAGTGGGAATCACTAATATCGAGCTGCACATCTTAAATTTCATCATATGAAAGCATATAAAAACAAGTGGGAATCACTAATATCGAGCTCCACGTCTTATCAGAAAGCATAACAAAAATTCAACAGGACACCCCTCAATAAATTAATCTGAGAAAAAGGTTCATTTGGACGAGCAAGACGAGTGTGATAAAGGTCATCTTGTCATTAAAGCTAGAAGGACCTCTTTGGTGTTCATTTAGGCTTAATTTCGGAAAACTACCTCAAACTTTAGCTGAATTCCAAAAAAATATCTCTTATTTTGATATAATCGCAAAACTACCTCATACTTTTCAGGTTTCGATAAACTCCCGCATACTTTGATTTCGTAGAACTACCTCATATTTTGCTTAATTTCGTAGAACTACATCGTACTTTGGTTTAATTTCGTAGAACTACCTCGTACTTTGGTTTAATTTCATAGAACTACCTCATACTTGGATATATGTGGGATGGTGGAGGAGAGAGGAGGGTGACGGTGGGGGGAAGTGATGGACGAATGCGGCGGTGGGGAGAGGTGGGGCGGGGGGGCTACGGTGGGGGGATGGGAGAGGGGGGAGGCGGTGTGGGGAGGGGGGAGGACGGTTGGCGGGAGGGAGGATGGTGGGTGGAAGGGGGATGGGTAGCGATGGATGGGGGGCGAAGGGTGGCAGTGGGTGAGTGGGAGGAGGGCGGCGGTGGGTGCAATGGAGATGGGCGGCGATGGATAAAGGGCGAAGGGCAGCGGTGGGGTGAGGAGGATATGTGGATGATGCAGTTTATCGAAACCTGAAAAGTATGAGGTAGTTTTGCGAGTATATCAAAATAAGAGGTATTCTTTTGGAATTCAGAGAAAGTAGGGGGTAGTTTTCCGAAATTAAGCCGTTCATTTATACAAAGAACTCAATTCCAAGTTGAAGTGAACCATACTGATAAATTCATTTCAACAAAATGTTTAAAATTTCATTTTACACAAAAAAAGGTTAGATTGCCTCCAGATTCAAATCATATTCAACGCATCTAAAAATAAAGCAACAATAAAGCACCCAAAAATAATTAATAAATTATAAACATCGGATCAAAGCAACACCAATTAATTTTGAAAATCATACTGAATATCAAAATCTTTGTTGTTCTCATCCAATATTTTCTTAACAATAAGTCACCCACTAGTCACTGACGTTGCCGAAGTGGATCAGTTTCTGTAAATATTTTTAAATATGGTCAATTTTTGGAATTTTTTTTAATTTTTGGCCATTATTTGTCCTTGTTTTTAGTTTTAAATTGATTAAAGATTGAATCATTTCAGTAAAATGGCATTGGTTAGTATTAATTGTGAATTTGAGATGACATGTAAATGCAAATTGAAAAAATGAATTAGCCTGAGAGACTGAAAATTAAGAAATGTGCTAGATTAATAATTAATACAAGTGTTAGTAAAGTATGAACATGATGTACATATTGTTAAAGTCTCTGCTTGTGCTTGGGTTCCCAAGACCGTCTCTTTGAGTTCTGAGCTTGTGTTGCTTTGTTTCCCGAGCTGCTGCTTCGTCTCCTATGCTGGTTGCTGTAGGAGAATATATGCCCATAAGGCAATTTATCCAAAAGTATACGTCTTGTTCATACTGTATATGATACCTATTATTCTAAGTATAAATCGTTCGTATTAATATACTTAGATAATATCCATAGGCTTATAGTTAGGTCCTTACATATCTAGATGAGATCTCGATTATGAGTACCTAAGCGACCGAATATAAACGTAAGTCTTAAACGGTTCGTGGTCATAGATGTGTCGAGAACTGGATATCGACACATCGGATAGACCACTGTGTCTTAGTCTTACCTTAGGGTAACGATGATCTCATAGTCATTCGACTTGTTGAAGTCGGAGACGAGACACAGGTGCTCATTGGAGAATGAGTTCACTGAACGACCAAATTAGAGTTATTAAATGGTTAACTTTAACTGAACTGTCTTTAATAACTCTAGGGTGATGATAGGTTAACTGGTCCTTATGACCTGAAGTCATTTGTACGAACTTGTGAGCGAACCGTGTAGCTTAGACCTATGATCTAGCTTCGAGGCTAGGCCTACTGAAAGATCTTAGGTTGAGCTGCACCCGAAGCTCTCGAGGCAAGTAGATGACTAAGATGGGATTCGTCACTTCCGTTAAAGGGAAGTTAGTGTTACATGCTCAGTACGATCTTTGTGTTAATCCTCGGCCGGGGTACGTTGTAAGAAGTACAACTTGTATACAACAAAGACCGCTGTATACTGACCAATGTTGTCTAATAGGGTTGACAATAAACCATACCCTAGGCCAACAGAAACACAGTCTTGACGAAGGGACTATAGCTAACAGATTTCATCACTGACACAGCCAATGTAAACCCAATGATGCTTTTGTCAAAGGGTCGATCACGTTATGTTGATTCTGAAACAGGGACGACAACTACTGCTCGTAGTAACCGTCGTCTAGGGGTTCCAGCCCCAACCTGTAGTAAGGTCAGGCTGTAGGGTCTCACACCGAGTAGTGTTCGTGTCTTAGTAATAGGAAGATTAATTGAGAGAAAATCATTTGATGATATTGAATAGTTAATATTCACAAGTCAAGTTGTGAAAGTTAGTCGCAATAGCAATAGGGACAAATGTTGGATTTGATGCAAACCAAAGATTAAACGTGTCGTAAATTGGTTACGACAAATTTAGTAGGAACAAATATATTGGAAAGGGTTACCTGGATGATGGGATCGTCCCAGTCTAAACACAGGTTCAAACCGCATCCAAATCGGAGCTCAAATGAGCCCAGAAATGCGAAAACAGTCCAAGGCGAAGTGGGTTAGACTCACTGGGCTAACAAGCCCATAGACAAAGGCAAACGGGCGCAGCCCGCTGGCAGCAACGGGCGCACGCCCTTGTCTCCTTGGGCGGGCGCGCCCGTTAAGCTTAGCGGGCGCGCCCGCAACTTAAGTCATTTAGGGTTTTTTGAAACCCCAAATGGCGGCTACGAAAATCGATTATTTGCCCAACTTTGGGCAATTGTTTGAGGGGTCAAACGAAGTCGAAATTCGTCACCGTCGGTTCCTACGCGTTCACCATTCGAAGCCCTTCGGATTGATAGCTTGTTTGGTGTCTAAAGTTTAATGATCGGAGAGAATTAATTAGTTAAAGTTTGCTTTTGAGAAAAGCTAACTAAGCTTTAAATTAAGCTAAATTAGCTTAATTGAATTTTCTCCAAATTAACAATAGTCCCACATTGCTCGCAACAAAAGAGTGAGTGCCGACTCCCTATATAAATAGGGGTGCACTCTCTTCATTGAAATACACACCAAGTCATCGATCGAGTAGCTCCAGACTTTTAGAGCAAGCTCGATCGACGACTAAACTATTCTCTCTCTCTCTTCTCCTATTCTCCGGAGTAGTCCTAGCAAGACTACGAAGGGGGTTTGGATTTTGATCCGGACGTCTTAGACACGGGTTCTTCTCAAGTGAAACGTTCTACCGCGTGTGATCGGCTCGGAGGCGAAAGTCGGCTCAGATTGGTTCGAGGGTGCGAGGCGGCTCAGGAGGATCGAGTCAAGGCGGCTCGGCTACGAGGAGCTTCAGAAGACGGTGCGGTACATCTTGCCTGCTCCAGGGCCAAGATTCCGGGTATGTGGTTAAGTAATTTTAGTGTAGATTTAATTCTGTCGCTTTAGAGTAGATCCTTCTTGGGGTGGTCAGATCCACCCCAAGTTGGCATAGATCGGGCTAGGTTCTGGCTCCCTCAGAGCCTAGCTAAAGTATTTAGCTAGCTTAAAAGTTTTGTTTTTGATTTTTCGCTGCGTTTTTTAAGCCCCTGTGGTCCGTCCGACTTAGGACGGACACAGACCCGAGCTCTGAGGGTCCGCCAAAACTCCAACAGTTGCTTCGTCTCCCGAGTAGATGCTTCGACTCCCGAGCTCATCTTGTATAAATAAGAGATGTATCTTGTAGAAACACAATCAATAAATTGAATACAACTTATTTCTTCACCTCTTAATATGGTATCAGAGCGTTAAACCTCCCAATCCTTCTCCTACAAGATTCCGACCAGCCACACTGCCACCGGCGTCTGCAAGTAACCAGATCTAACCACCGATCTGGCTTAATTCCTCTAGCTTCCATCAGAATCACCACCACCACCTCTCGGGTGTTGCTGTTCCTCAGATCGGTGATCTCCGATCTCCGAGCTTTCTCAGAAACCCCTACCGTCTCGGCGTCTCTCCGCTCTCTCACTGTCTCACACCCACAGATTGCGGTCGTAGATGCGAGCGGTGCTCCAGCTCCACAGTTCAGCAAGGGTTTTGATTTGTACACCCGCTCGATTCTGCCGCATGTGCTCTCGTCGGTCGGAGGAACATCGACGGCTGCTTCTCCCAAGGTGTCGACTCCTCCCCTGAAACTCTGAGAGTTACCTGTAGGTCACCTATCAGAAGTAGCCTCTTACCCTCGCGCTCCTTGACTCCAAAGCTCCCATGTCACTTCTGGGGTCCATCAGTACTGAAATCATTATCAACTTCAAAGCTCTCAAAGTGAGGTAATTTTCCTGTCGGCTGACTTCAAAGTGCCCTCAAAATGATCTCAAAGTATTCGCTTCACCATTGAAATCGCCCTCTAACAGTACTTGAGTCCATTCGGGGCCGGACTGGACAACCGAGCCGCCAAGCACAGATCATTTCCTCTGTTTTTAAATAAATAAATAAAATTATGGCTAAGCCGTACAATTTTCATGCCGTTGACGTTCAACTTACCGGGCAGAAAATTATACTGCTTGGGCGTTGACTATTCAATACAACATTCGAGCTTTTGGCCTTTGGGGTTATGTAGATGGTTCCATTCCTTGTCTTACCATAACTACCCCGGCCTCCTCATCCACCACATCTACATCAGAAACCTCGTCAATTGTTTTCGACGCCTCTCTTACACATCAACAGTGGATCAACGTTGATCTACAGATAATGGCTTATTTCATGAGATCCGTGTCTGTACCTATTCGCCTTTCTATTGGTCGTCTCCTTACATCTCGTGCTCAGTGGTTAGCCCTCTCTCGCATGTACGTGAAAACTGGTGCAGCTCGAGAATATCAGTTACATCAGGCCCTTCGGGATGCCTGACAGGAGGATCGATCTATTCAAGATTTTTACAACCTTCTTTCCAGCTATTCGGAAGAACTTCAGTTAATGGAGGTCACTATCCCAACTACTCTCGTAGATTTTGCCCAATAGTTTGAACGTCAACGTGATCGCCAGCATTTATATCATTTTGTTATGCGTCTTCGTCCTGAGTTTGAGTCACTAAGGGCTCACCTACTTCACAGAAGTCCACTCCCTCAACTTGTTGATGCCGTTGCTGAATTCACTTCTGAAGAGACACGACTTCATCTTCTTCACCCTACAACATCATCATCTACTACTGCGTCGGATTTCGTTCTTGCTGCACACTTTCGTCCTCCATTTAATGACAATAACTCAGTGAACAGTAACCAAAGCATGTATTCTCGTGGACATTTTCGCTCGAAAGGATTCAAACCAGGTGCCCATGCCACGCCACTGCTAAGACCATGTCCAATCTGCAAACTCAAGGGACATTGGTCAAGGGATCGCCCTTCTCGAAATCGGGGATCTCAACATCAGAAAAATTCAGTAGCTGCATCGGCCTCCTCTGCCATGTCTCATGCTTCACAACCATCACATGAACTTCCTACGCTCACACCTCAACAGATCTCTAAAATAGCTAACCTTGTAGCTCAGAATCTTGGTGTTTCTGGATCTTCGTCAAGCCCTGATATTTCTGCGCTTGCTGCCACCTCGGGTAACTCTTCTCCTTTGATATTTGACTCAGGTGCTTCTCATCACATGACCTCAAATTCTTCCATACGACAAAATTGCATTCCTATGCCTTCTTATTTTATATACACTAATAATGGCACTCCTCTGGCTGTCACTATGCGTGGTGACATTACTTCTACTTCTGACACTTCCATTTCGCTTACTCTATCCTCTATTCTACATGTTCCTAAGTTTACCATGAATCTTATTTCTGTTAGTCAGCTTGCTGATTTTGGCTGTACCGTTTCATTTGATGCTACTTCTTATACGGTGCAGGACACTTACAGCGGCCGGAGGATTGGGATAGGTCGTAAAGTGAATGGAATTTATCATCTTGAACAACTACATTTACTCCCTACTTCCTCTATCGGGTTTGGTTACTCTGCTTCTTTTCTTTGGCATCGTCGGTTAGGACATATTTCCAGCTCTCGTCTCAAAAATCTGCTGAATCTGGTGTTTTAGGATGTTTTTCCTTTCAAAATGAGTATGATTGTACTGCGTGTCATATTTCCAAACAAACTGCTTTACCATTTGTGCAACATGATGGTATTTCTACCGAACCTTTTGATCTAATCCCTTCTGATATTTGGGGACCTGCTCCTATCACATCTATTTCTGGTTATCGTTATTATGTATCCTTCATTGATGACTTTTCTCGTTATACGTGGGTTTATCTCATGCGGTCTCGTGCCGAACTCTACAATATCTACAAAGATTTTACTACTATGATTTACACCCAATTTAATAAAAGAATAAAAAAAATTAGATCGGATAATGCATGTGAGTATGTGTCTTCATCAATGCATGCTCTTCTTAAATCTCATGGTACTTTAGCTCAACAATCGGGTCCTTATACACCAGAACAAAATGGAGTCGCTGAACGAAAACATCGTCACATCCTTGAAACAACTAGTGCTCTTTTGAACGGTGCTTCTGTTCCGCGACAATTTTGGGCGGAAGCTCTTCTTACTGCAGTTCTACTTATTAATATCACGCCATCTTCTTTATTTCCAGACACATGTCCATTCTCACGATTACACTCATCTAAATTTGACTATTCCCTTCTTAGAGTGTTTGGTTGTGCTTATTTTGTATTACTTCCACCGACTGAATGTGATAAATTATCTGCACGATCTGTTCGTTGTGTCATGTTAGGCTATAGTCCTAGTCACAAAGGCTATCGTTGCTATGATCGCACCAGTCGTCGACTACGCATCTCTCGTCATGTCATGTTTCTTGAAAATGTATCGTACTTTTCACCTACCATAGAATCTGACCTATCATTCCTTCAGCACACACCATCTTCAAACACATCTTTAAATAGTCATATACTACCCAGTCCACCTTTACCTTCTTTTCAATCTCCTAAAGTTGTTCATGCTGATGATGATTAATTATTTAGTATTCAACCAATAGAACAGATTATCAAATTAACCTGTTATAATGTTATTGAATATTTTCTTCTCCATGGCTCAATAGAAAATTTTGTAGTTTGCCGAGGAGCAATTGTCGCAGCGGCGCCTCTCTCCACTCCCTCCTGGTGGCCACGAGATTGTACCCACACGCACACACTTTATCACTTTAATCAAAAAAAATTTGTAGTTTTGACAAATAAAAATCAAGTAATAATTTTCTTCTTTGCATTGCTCGTTATGATTAGTTTGCAATTGATTTATTACAAATCTAATGACGCTCTTTCAAAATTGTTGTATCTAATCTTCTGCAAATTTGTAAACGTTGCAATTTATTTATTTTTTATTTCATTCATTGCTTAAAACCTGGTGGTGAGTAACAGACATAAAAATTACATGCAATCTTGATACAAAAGAAATGGTAGAAGAATTTAAGTAGTTTTTATAGATCATATATGGTATTTTAAATATGTGTATCATACTATTTTATGATATTATCAATATATAATCATAAACATTCTTAACGTTTTGATATTATTATTCAAAATTATGGTATGCATCATCGTTATTATCGGACAAGTAAAAAAAATCATTATTTTCGGAACCAGCCTAAAACTTCAGATTTGGTACGTTTCTCAGATCAGCCGTGAGCCTACACATCCGGCATCAAGAAACTAGTCCACAAAGGTTTAACCATTACATTTTCCTCAAGGGTCGCCGGAGAACAAGAAAATCTCAACTAGGGTTTTCAAAGACCACAAAACTGGCCACATTTTACACTCTTTCATGGTGTAATCAACGCTTCTTCTTGCTTCCTTTGGCACCAGATTTTGAAGGGCTGGCGACCAAGTAGATGAACATGCCAACCGTTCCAAGGACTGAAACCAGAGATCCATACTTTGCTAATAGCCTCTGCATGTGGATACTTAACACCATCAGTATCATATAATATTAAGATTTACCGCGGGAACTCTTATCTACAGTTTCAGAAATGTCAAACCATACCTTTGCCTGAGAAGGGTTGGTTCCACGAACATCGGTTTCCCAAAATATGAGCGCACGAGCAGAGAAGTTAGAATCGAAAGGTATGCATGACTATGGATTAAAAGCGATGGTACGCATCAAACTTACCCATTCAAACTTCATTTCTGGAGGCTTGTCAGCCAGAACATCTAGTGGCTGGATTGGGGTTGAAAGTGCCTCCTAGAAAGTGGGCATCAGAATAGTCAGCTAACAAAGTGTTTGCAGAGAGATGCTACTTGCATAACATGTCTACATGTCGAGATACTAATATGAATGTTAAATGACACATGAGTAAATAACCAACACTGGACCAAAAACACGTTGTCAACTAAAAATCTGGAAGTACATGTGATATCAGTTTGAAAACAGTTGAACTTGCACTAAAACATTCTTCATTAGGTTACTGTATAAACATGCATGAACTAATTGGGAAATCAACTTCTGGATGGTTGCTCTGTTTACTATTTCAAGTAGGAAAAGAAAACACCTGCAATGCAGCCTTTGTTGGAACGCGGAATTTGATTATAGCTGGGGAACCATGGAACAGGCCCTTCACTTGGGAATCCAGAGTAAAAGAATGAGAAACAGAGGCGCCGCTGAATCAAAGAACACACAGCATTTTGTCATGAAAATAGTTTAGGACGATCACAAAATGATCTTATCCTAATGGGATAAGAAGCTAGTTAACTTACGCATCAAGCCTGTCCCACGTCTCTGAGGTTCTGCCAGACGTGACATCAAACCTGTCATGACCCCAACTGTCGTCTTTTAGGCTGACATCATATGCAGTCCTGGAAGCAAACACAATGAATTAGAACAGTCATTGCAAACAAGCGTGTAATTCAGCATGAAACTACAATGTTATACGTACTGTAAAAGAATATGACCGAATAATGATAAGAAGCAAATGGAACTAACACATCATAGTAACTCGGACACATCCAATACAGAGCAAAAGAAATAAGTACAAATCAATGTTTGACTGGTGAACAACAAAGCTAGACTGATATTTAATTCTAGTACAATATAACAAGTATATAGTACAGATCAAACACAATGTTACGAGGAAAAAATGAATATGTGATGACAACACATTTAGCTGAAATAAGCGTCTGAAATGGACATAGAGATTAGGCTCGCCTGCTTTTCCCTTCCGATATGGCTAATCGTGTAGGCCTCGCTACTTTTGTCAGTTTCAAGCTCATTTTGTTAATTGAACTGATAGCACGCATACATAATTCCCTTATTAAAATAACTAGACAAATGTATCTGTTTTTGAAAATGTTAACTACATACTTAGACGACGCTATTATCTTCACTTTCCTAACAGTAAGTACTCACTCTTTTCAAATGAGATGCGAAGTCAGACCATGCAGACCCAGTTTTGGTGAAAGAGATTGTGTGAACAAGGACTTGAAGAGAATAGAAACTATAGAACTACGTTGGGGAGGGAACTATAGAACAAATATGGAAGTGTAATAGTATATTAAGATTTTCGGGCAAAAAAATCCAGACTAAATCATTATCATTAAGATATATAGGATTAGAATGCCCAAGTGTTTTTGTTTTGAAGTTTAAAAAATTGCGGCCAACGCTTTTCTAACATTAGCCATTTCTTTTCTAACTAGGGATAAAAATAGACCAATTCTGATAGGTCTCACCTTCTAGACTCTCCGCTATGCTATTCCAGGGAAATACGGATATCCATGCTCTATGTGTAAGCCCTATTTAAGAGCCGCAAGTTTACTGATATCCACGTTTTTGCACTACATGCCTCACACTGGAAACTACTCTTCGCATATTCAGATACTAACTATTAAAAGCTCAATCAGACGGCACCGCAAATCAATGCAGACAACATTTGATGTTATAAGAAACCTCTAGAAGCATCTGGTTGAAAGCGCCATATATCAATGGTTGAATATACCATCCAATAACAAATGTAGATTGATCATATGGTTTCTTCAATGCAAAATCAAATTAGTTGTTTGCACAGTAATTTTTCGAAGTATTTTAAACGACCCCAAATAATAGCCAGATTCTGTAATGGACTCTCTGTTCACCAAAGCAAGTTTTCTAATTTAAGGCAAGTAAATGTCATGTTGTTGCAACTCTCCAAGAAAAAAGATTATAAAAATTATAGCCAGAAGAGACACAACAAGCTGCCTTAAATCTGAATAATCAGCAGCGGCCACTGCCCTCGAACCTAATCTACCATTGGGATGGTAATTAAAAGTGAAGACACTCTACAGCTAGCTAGTGCAATATGGATGTGGATTGTGTTGGGATAAAATCTGACACTTTGTCCGTGCAATCCATTATACACTACAATAATTTTGATGACTAGTAAAACACAATCCTTGCAATCTAGGAAAACAGACTATACTATAGCATTATTCAAGGTTTAAGAACTCGGTTTCTGTTTCGGATCCTTAGAAAAAATTGGGTTCGATAAGTTTTGGTAGTTTTGCTTTCGGTTTCAAATTTATTTTACTTTATGTATTTATTTGTATGTATTTATATTTGTAGAAGTAGAATTTTATAAGGATATTTGTTGCATTTGAAAACATAGGTGTAAAAAATTATAAAAATTGTGGATTTAACTATAAATTTAAAATGAATGATTATTGGATCGCGTCAAAATATGTTTAACCTGACCAACATTGTAATTCAAGTTTGGTTTTTGATCAAATAAAGACTGGATTGGCTTTGTAACTTAACCTAAACACCAACCCCATTGAAACGCTCTTTATAAATCTCTACATCCCAAACCTAGCCATCGTCAACACTTTTTTCCCTTTTTGTGAGATCGGAGCTTGGGGCAAGAGGAGGCAATCGAGATGCAAGATCAAGATCGGGAGGCGAGATCGGTTTAGGGCTTCTCTTTCAAGTAAGTTCGTTCTGTTAGATATTGGTGTTTCATGCCAATATTATTTTGATGATGATCACAACATTATGTTGTTGTTACTGTCTCTCATGTTTTAGTCTCAAAGTTAACAAATGAATAATATCATTTTGGGAGACTAAATGCTTGGTGCAAGGTTGGACATCAAGAGGAGCAATGCCAAAGCTTGGACTCAATGGGTGCCAAAGCTTGGAAGATGATGGGGAGCATCAAGGCATCACGAGATTGAAGATTAGACTCTAAGGAAAGCAATGTAATCCATGTATTATTTCATTTATTGCTTTTCTCTTTTTGAGTCTAGGTTTAATTGTAATGCCTTGATAGATGGACTAACTCATACATGCTCATGCATTTTCCATCATAAGTGAGCCTTAGGATTATCATAGAAACTATCCCAATAGGTTCACCATGCATTAAACTCAAACTGGAGTTTTGGCTCTCCAACAGGCAACTGATTAAGGACAGGCGACTGGGTGATTCCAGGCGTCTGGCCAGCCTTTTCCAGTCGGATGTTGTGCACTAGCTCAAGTCAAATATTATTGACTCTATCTTGAGCTATTGGAGACAGATGACTGACGTTCATTTTTCAGGCGCATATCTTTCATCAGATGCATGTGATTTGTTCTCCAATCGTCAGTGTGCCAAAGTGTGTAACTTGCATTTTCTGGGTTTCATCACACTTTGCAAGTCAGTCGCATGTCAAATTACAGGCGCCTGAGAATTGGTCATTTATCGTCTGAAGGCACTAGTGCGAATGTTGCGTTTTTATGATCCATTTCCATCCCATGTGACAGTCGCGTGTTGAAAGATATTCAAGCGCCTGCACATTGTATAGGCGCATGTGTAGTCTTCTACAGTCGTCTATCCTGGCTCAGAATATAGCCGTTGGGATTTTTATAGCTGTTGACCAGTCGACTATCAGTTATTCATCGGTCAACTGTGTCGTAAATTGCCAAAATAGAGCCATTACAGATTTTCTGTTTTGGACTTTTTGCTTGGGTTTGAGGGTTCCTTTGGGCTTCTTATATATAGGAGAGTGCTGAGTTCATTAGAATGTTCTTAGAACTATTGAAGATCATTTGAGAATCTTTAAGCCACTCTCAAACTCTCGCATTCCCCTCTCATGAGCATCTCTCTTCATGCTTTGAAGTCAAGCTCAAGGGAAATCATCCAAGTGCAATCAAGCTATATCTCAAGCAATTGGTGTTCCTCTTCCATTCCTTTATCTTCATTTGAGTAAGTTCATCTCAAGGCATAGGTAAGAGTATTTGTTTTACTTTGTTTTCTTCGAAACCCTAGCTTTCTGTGTGAGAGCTAGTTACTCTCTGTGTGAGTATAACCTTCCGTGTGAGGGATGGTTGAGATCTCTCTTTGTGAGAGTTAGAGTATCTCTGTGTGAGCTCGGATTTCTCTGTGGAGAATCCAAAATCCTCTATGTGAGGTATCTCTGTGTAAGATTGTATTCGCTTCTCTTTGTAAGAATAATAGTGGATATTGGTGTGGCTGGACGTATCGAAGTTTGGGGAAACATGATAAAATCTTGTGTTTGCATTTGAATTGATTGTGTTGATTAATTCCTTTTGCACTTATTATTCCGCATTTGCAAGTTAAATTTTAATCGCACAATTTATTACCATTACTATATTCACCCCCTTCTAGAGTTTGTTGTTAGTATTGCAAGGTAAACGGTCCCTACACGTTCTCTATCTTATCCTTTTCTTACTACTGATGTCGCTTCTCTTTCCATTTCTACACAGTTCCTAATTTCATTTTATGATGATTCTAGCTATTTCGCCTTCTTCTTCTTCTTCTTTCATTTCTTCTTTCATTTCTTTGAATTCTTGTTCTTTCATTTCTTTTGCTGATGCTGCCGATTTCTTCCCTTTTCGATCGAAAAACAAGTTTTTGACATCATTTCATACCAATCTCCATCGAAACTAGTATGAAATGGCCGAAACGCACCAGTTTCGGCTGAAACATCGTACCTTAGTATTATTAATCATACCCCAACACATTTATTGGCAATAAACAATTTTTTTAGCTTGAAGATCATCTCACAATCTGTCTGACCACAACAATGATTCCTTTGCATGCAAAGTTCCAACATTAATCCTCCTTCAGACAATTACGCCAAAGGTCCATGAATCAAGATACATGTTAGACATCCCACAAGTCTACCTCATCTTTTTTGTTTTGAGTTGCTTTGTATAAACTTGAAGGTCAGTGGGGAAGATTTCCATAAGTGCAGCAGCAGTGCAATAATAAACATTATTCAAACTACTTGGAACACTGGAAAACACATTTCCTTGAAACACACTATGATCAATCCACATTTACCAGTAGACTATAGATTTTAGCCTAATAAAATTATATCCTTCCACCATCTTCAAACGGATCTCCAGGCTTCCTGCAAGTTCTACAGAAAATAATTGGCAGTTCATGTTATGTTATTAACCTTACTCTTAGTTATCAGTGTGTTTTATTTGTCAATGTCTTTACACACATAAGTGTATATGTCATGTGCATGTAAGGATGTACATATAGAAATAAATATACGTGCATGCCAAAAAAATTGTAGGAAATGCATGATCCATGCACATGAAAACATATTGTTTCCTCTTAAAAGGTTTTGAAATATGAAAATTCAAGACATTATTATTTCCAGAAGCTTCTATGAATGGCTAACAATAAATTAGCAATGTGAACAATATTTCTTACCAACTTTAATTGTGCAACATAATTAATAACTGTCTTATGAATATATTCTTTCAAAGATTAGTGCTGATTTCTTAACGTTAAACTTTTCATATAGTTTCTTAGTTCCTTCCATTTTTAGCTATCAATCCTGAATCCCAAATTCATCGCCATAAAAATGTTATAGCTAGTGTTTTTATACATTAATTTTTTGAAAGCCATGTATTGCTACATCTCAAATTGATGTCTCCATTCTATATTTTCTCTCGGATGATAAAGATACAATTGCAAAAAAAATCATAAAATTTTCATCATCCATTATGAACGATCTTCTTTCCTCTTCCCATGAAAATATAAAATATAGGATAGTAACGAGACATTTGGTTGAAGCTTCCGCATGCACAATTCTTGAACACCAATACAAAATTCCATCAAATTTTACAAACAGCCCCATTGAACTTATTGAATAATGAAAGTCGACTTGTTATATGAATTATAAATTAACATCCTCCGTGTTTTAGCTGTTAAATTATGAACAATCAAATACACATTTTATCGAAGAACAATTTCCCAAATTTAAAGATTAAATAAAGCTATATTATTTCTAAAGTATTAAATGATGAAAAAAGCAGTCTTATCTTTAATTATATTACAGAAATAATTTTATACAAGGATAAGTATATAAAAGGAATATAACCACGTAATTTCTTATTCTGATTAGATGTGTCCCCAACACGACCTTGTCAGGATCAAACTGTAGGTGACCTTCTAAGCTCAAACAACAACCACTTGTATGGTTTTGTATTAGATATATTCGCTTAAAAGGTCAAGCTTACAACTCCATCTATTTCACCTTGGGGCAAAACTAACACATCTCATTATTTTAGAAATTTGGAGAACTGCAATTTTATCTAAACCACTCTATTATAATCAACCCAGCAATAAATTATCAGAATTGAGCATAGAACATAGGTAGATGATAATCCTTATATCGAAAAGAGAAATGGTATCAACATGCATACCACACAAACATAATGAAGTTCAACAACTTCCTAATATTGTGGTTTAAAGGTGTAATCCATCCATCCATCCCCATTTGAACAAAGGATTCTCCGATAGAATCAACATCTTAATCACTACTAGAAAACAAATAAACATCAGAATAAGCGGTCGAGGACCAATGAAACTAGCAAAGTTATAATGAGAGTCTACCAAAAAATTTCAGTCAAAGAACGTTGACTTCCGAAATTAATTATGTGAACCAGCAAATAACTCAACATAATTAGAATTTCACATATACACCGATTACATAAAAAATATCAAAGATTTTCGTATAGCTAATAAAAGACCAATTTTTCCAGCTAAAAATTGAAATCAATGTTATTTTTTCATCAATCGAGGACTATAATTATTTTTTTAATCCATCGGAAGAAAGAGAACTATAATTTCAAGATAAACATAATCGATCGAAGGAAATGATTCAGATCCAAATGGGAAACAGGTCGGTAGAGATCGCTCAAGCCTAAAACACTAGAATGATGGGGAGAGCTTACGCGGATCCTTGGTTGTAGATGTCGATCGTGACGGAGACGCGCTCCATCCCCGACTTCTGCCGGGCGAGGCTGACCTTCTTGTGCGCCACGATGAAGGGGCCATCGGATATCGAGATCGCCGGCCAGGCGACGACGAGGAGCAGCAAAACGATAAGAGAGAGGAGAGCGGTGCATCGGGATTTCGCCATTGCTAGGGTTTTGCTCACAGCTCTCTCACCGATGAAGACCGTCACCCGAACTCCGTAGAAAATGTCTGGGAAATGCTAAGCGCACGACCGTTTTTACTCTACCCACGACCGCTTATTTACAAGTTTGACATTATCCTGCGCACAACCCACGTATTTACCGGTTTGCTATTATTTCTCTTTTGCCCTAATCTACACCTTTCCCGCCACTGACGACAACGACTCCGGCGATGATTTATTAGGGTTTGGAATAAGAGGATGAGGAAGTTGGAGGAGTGGGAGGTGGCACGGGGGATTTCAGAGGTGGGGTCGGGGACGTCGGAAGAGGGAACGGCATGACTGGGGAGGTCTGCGGAGCGAGCGGGGCTGGGAGGTCAAAGGAGTGCGAGGGATGTTAGGGAGGTCGGAAGAGGTGGAGGTGGGGTTGGGGAGGTCGGAGGCAGGAACCCCGAAGGAGGCTGGGGAGGTCGGAGGAGGGGCCGGACGAGGGAGATCAAAGGAAGAATATATGCTATGGAGAGGTCAGAAGTGGATGTGGGGCTAAGGATGTCAGTGGAGGGGGCGGACACCGTGTGTCCGTTTTACTCATCGCGCACACCCATGGCATTTTCAGGAATTTGACACGGTCGGGCGCGTTGATTAATTCCAATGGCTAACTTGTATAAAGCAGTCGTGCAGAGAGTAAATCGATCAGTGCGCATAGCAATTCCCAAATGTTTTAATTGGGAAGGGAATTGTTATACGCACCTACCATTTTACTTTGTGCACGATCATGTTAATTTTTACTCCGCGCACATATCAATTATATAGTATTATTTAAGTTTTTACTCAGCGCACAATCTGGAATATCGAAAATACACATAAGCCAAAAAAACCCAAAATCATTGAATAAAATCAATTTTAAATCCAAAAAAAATTATTACATATACATATCTACTGAAGGATGATCTGAATTTTCTTAACCCGAAATCTGTCGATTGAGAAGAAAAAAACCGAAATCTATCAATCGAGCAGAAAAAATTTAGGTCACAAACAATAATTTTCTGAGAAAAAGTATATACAAACAAAACAAAATTCAGATAATTTTTCAGATAATGAATGCCTGAATTTAGGGCACGAACTATAATTTTTCAGATTATTTTTCTCAGGGGGCAGGGATTTAGAGCACGAACGAGATGAGTGCATCAATTTTTACACAATGCACACCACAGCTACTTTCCCTGTTGTGCGCGGTAAGTAATTTTGTTTTGTTTTTCGGATGCAAAGACCAAAATTACTCACGCGCACAACATACAAAAATTTTGCTTGTTATGTGCGATGAGTAATGTTGTTTATGAATCAATTTTTACTCAATGCGCACAACAGGTAAAAATTTTGCATGTTGTGCACAGTGAGTAATTTTGGACTGTGCATCACATTTTACTCATCGTGCACAACAGGAAATTTTTTTGCATATTGTGCACATTGAGTTAAACTTGATCACCGACCAAAATTACTCACCGAGCAGAACAGGCAAAATTTTTGCCTGTTGTGCCAGGAGAGTAATTTTGGTTGTTCTCTCTTTAATTTTGGTCTATGCGACTTATTTTGGTCTGTGCAACAACAACAAGTAAGATATCAGATATGTAATGTATTAGATATTTCAATGTATCAAATTTATCAGTGTATAAGATATGTCAATGTATCAGATATGTCAATGTATCACATATGTCAATGTATCAGTATGTCAATGTATCAAATATGTCAATGTGTCAATGTATCAAATATGTAAATGTGTCAATATGTCAATGTATCAACTATGTCAATGTATCAGTATGTTAATGTACCAGATATGTCAATGTATCAAATTAGGATTCATTTTATATTTATGTCAAAATGTTAAGAGTATGAATGTATCAAATTTAATGAAAATTTGTTATATATAAATACTAGTTATAACACGTGCCCGCAGGCACGGTTCATTTAAGATTTTTCCCTGCGAAATATTTGTTCCCCAAAAAATTATTTACACAGCCAAAATTTAAAAAACAACAAATTAGAGTAAAAAAATATAGTGGCACGTGCACCTTTGGCGTGGGCGCCTTCCGCGTGGAACAATAAATTCGGCGCATGCACCTTCGACACAGAACAACAAATTCGACGCTAAACAACAAATTCGCATAAAAAATTGTGTGGGCGCCTTCGACACCGGTTCATTTAAGATATCCCCTCAAAGTCTGTGTTCTCTCCAAGAATTATTCCCCCACTAAATTTTAAACGAACAAAATTTTAGCTTCGACATTGGCGCGGTTCATTTAAGATATCCCCTCAAAATATTTGCTCTCTAAAAAATTATTTTCGCAGCCAAAATTTAAAAGAACAATAAATTAGCATAAAATATTTAGCGGCACGAGCGCCTTTGGCGCTGAACAACAAATTCGATTTGGGCGCGTTCGACACAGAACAACAAATTAGAGTTAAAAATTTAGCGAGCGCCTTCGACGCGGAACAACAAATTAGCATAAAAATATTTCAGAATTTTACAGCTAATAAAATCAAGAGTACGAAGAATTTTTTATATGCACTTGTTTTGTCCCCGATATTTTGTCTGAAGTGGACAAATTGGGCTATTGACATATTTCAGAATTTGTTTTTGACAGCAATGATTGATGTCACCTACTGTTATGAGGGAAAGTTTGATGATATTGTAATCTCTGTGGAAATATTTTGCATTAAATTCTCACTATTAAAATTTTGAAAGAGGATAGCCCAAGTTTCAAAGGCATAGCACAACTTTTAAGTATTAAATTTAAACGAATATCAATAATGTTGCACTAAAAATTTAGTTCCCCTCCAAAAGTTCTCCCCAAAAATTTTCACTTACTATCATCCCACCCATTCAATCATGAAGATTAAATCTGAGCCGTCTTTCTATCAACACGTTTGTCCTAGTCAGCCCTAGAATTCAAAAAAAGTTGTGTTTTATATAATAGATGTTTGTATTCCATCTTATTACAACATTAATTCATACAAACGTACAGTAAATAACAAAGAGGATATAGAAGTAAAATAAAATCACATCACTCGGGACATATGAAGCATTAACATATGGCTTGACTACCCAGATGTTGTTGATACATTGTTCATCCTATAATTGCTACTAGCAACTTCTCTTCTGTTAAATTTATTCATTGGAAAATGAGAAACGTGTATCCTTGTAATGCTCTGTTTTGAACTATACGTGTATTCTACTGTTTACACGTGGTATTTCTACTTACGATGCATATGTGGGCATGAAATAATTGTCGATGTCAATGTATGCATCGTAGTGCATGGGGTTGTATCGTAATATGTGGCTAAGAGACGAGAATGCGAGACATGAATGCGGGAGAAGTGTGAATGACGTCGTGTGTATAATATAACTAGTATGTATTAGGCGTGTGTGTGGTGCATGTATGCATGCGTGGGTGGCATGGTTGTGTGTATGGAGAGTCATGCTAGTGTGAATATGGGTTGGGGTTAATGGCATCCTCGTAAATTTTTTGAAAGGTAAGGGGCAAAATGGTCATTTGGACAAATGGGGTGTGTGTGTATAGTAAAGAAGTGTGTGCATAAAGTAATGGCAATCATGTAAATAGCTAGAAATGTTGGGGCATGTTGGTGAGGGCATCATAGTCATTTCATGAAAGACATGGCTTATGGGATAAGCTTAGTAGAAGATATTTCCTTAGAACTCTCTCCTCTCTTCTTCACTCTTCTCTTCTTATCTTTTCTTTCTCATTTCTTTTTCCTTATCCTCTCTCTCCCTCCCACTTGACCTACCCACCCCCTCCCCCATGGTGGGTCGAAATTCATTCATAAAAAACAAATAGAAAAGAAAAAAATAAGAAGACGAAAGGGGAAGAGAAAGAGGAGAAGGGGTTGTAGCAAGATGGAGTTTCCTTGATGCTAGGAGCTAGGAGGAGGTAGGAGTCTTGGGAGAAAGCATGAGGGCTTGTAAATTCATCAACTTGAGGTAGGAATCCCTTCTCTAATGGCTTATTATGCTAATCTATGTCAAATCAATTTAGTTTAATGCAAACACCATGGCTGATTTTGTTGACAGATTTTGTTGCTTGTTCATTTGATTATCTCTTAATTTAGCTTGAATAAATTCCCGAATAAATTATACACTTGTAGCACTTGAAATTCTAACCCAGAATCATATAAAATTCGACATATGTTCAGTTCAGTAATTAGGGGTAAAATTCTAACTTAATAACATGTCCGATTTTGATCCAGTCTGGACACAGTTTGGTGAAACAGAACTCAGTCCCTGCACACTTCAAAAAAATTGGTGTGCTTGGTCTTGTTGTAAAGATAACAACATGTTCTACAACTTTCACCTAAGTCATGTTTTCGAGATTCTAACTACAACATGACTTAAATTAGCAATTGTTACATATCTTAGAATCTTTTAAAAACAGTTTTGATAGGTCTCACCAAACAATTCACCTCAAATCACCTAGTTCATATTTCTGCATGAAATTTTATATGTGAATCCAGAACTACTATATCTACAACTTTTATTTATTGAGTTTTGCCAAATTAACAAAGAAAATATATGATATCTGCATGTGTTTATGGCTGTCGGCATTTCTCCAGCAAGCTGAGCTGTTTACGTAGTGTTTGAAGTATGTATGGATATTAATCTTGCTCCCATTATATCTAATTATTGTTGTTACTTTAAAGGTAGCTTAGTTATGCTAATGGCTATTGAATTTGCTAATGTTACAATGACCTTGTGTATGATGCCCACCATGTGTTTGTGAAAATGTCCAAATGAAGGCAAAATCATGAAACCCAAGAAATGTGCATGTATATGTGTATGCCTTGGGCCAAGTTGTGAATTGGCGAAGTAGGAGGCATGAATGGCATGTGCACACTAATATTTGTGGATGTGGGATGTGATGTGATGGAGGGCATGGCACGTGAATGCATGCCCATCTTTCTTATGGAAGACATCTATATTTGAAAAGTTGTTGACACAGAGAAGCCATGCCATCATGACTCTTATAATATGATCTATGATGTTTAATTGACTCTTTGGAATGTCTCAATCTCCTCCAAAACGGGGTGAGCTACTAAAACTGGGTTTGGGGGAAATTTGCGCAAATTGTGGATATAAGGCCTGGACTATGAAGGTGGAAAACAGAGGATGTGATATGTGATGATTATTCTCACTCGCCTTTATAGGGAGTGATGGTTACTTGGCGCTTGTGATGATGTGTTTTGGGTGTGGAGAGGTGTATGTGGAGATCCTCACTCTCGCTACCGTACAGGGAGGAGGCAGAGAGGTACAGTGTACAGTGCCCGTGTCCACTACACCGTATGCCATACTCACCCCAATCTTGGGGTGGGGCCCGTGAGTCAAGTCCCCTAACAGGGCAGGGTGAGAGGCCCGGTGTACAGTGCCCGTGTCCATTGCGTCGAGTGCAATTTTCCACCCCATCACATGGGATGAGGCGCAAGTTCTTATATCTTGCAGTTTACCCAGATTTCCAATAAGTTAATAAATTACATGTTATTTATTCTACTTGTAGTGTTTTCTCTTCCCTTTACTTTTATTGTTGTGACACTGTATACTTGTAGTTGTTTCTTGTCCTCCTATATTTATTTCTCGTTGTAATCCTATGGTTGTGGTTGTCTTTGTTGTTCCTTTCCTTATATATTATTTGTAGCACTAACTCTCTTTTGCAGCAGTTCACTCCCTCACGGCAGGTACGTCTCCAGTTCATATATTTTTACTTTATACAGTAGTATGCCTTACAGTTATGCTATGTCACATGGTCTCCTTGATTCTATCCTAACTTGTAACCACAGTAATTAAGAAAATAATAACATGATTTGTCATTCGTGTTGAGATTTCCTACTGTGGCACGCATTGACTTGCTCCTCCCCATTTTTCAGGTAGCAGAGGCAGCTTGATTGGTGGTAACTTGGAGTTGGGTTTCAGGGGTAGTACTTAGAGTGAGCTGTAGCTTCGTATTGTGATATAGTTGTCTTGGGAGGTGGAGAGCGGCAGTGTATATATATAGTGATGTACCTGAACTATGTATATAAATGAATGTCGATATATATATAATTTTGTTTTTTTTCTTTGTTATTTATGAGGTTGTTTTTGATATAATAGTGGAGCAACACTTGCATTATCCCAGCACATGCACAGTGGACCTTCTATTTCTCTGTACTCTCTCTCTCTCTCTCTCTCTCTCCCCCCCTCTTTTGCTCTCTTCATCCTCACTCTTCAGCGTCCTGGGAAAGTTTTTTTAATTCCTGGGACTAGGGAGCTAGGCGTGACAGTTTTTGATGGCACATGGTCACCACACTACGATGTGTGTACGGATAGTACGAGTAATGCTCTAGAGTGTTTGGGGGTAGATGTATCCTAAGGTGGGTTAGGGTGCTTTAGACCCATCCGCCTTAGGGTTAGACTCTTAGCCTTATAACGTGCCTGGTATGTGATATGGATATATGTATGACGTGTAACATATGTAGGATGTGATGGATATAAGGATTTGAGATTAGGGAGTGCATGTATATATGGGATGACTGTGGGGTTGCATGGTTAAGTGAAGTTATGGTATATGTGTATGTGTGTATATGCGTGCCATGTAGAATGGTGTCTATAGGACCATTGGATGTATATGTAGTGCATGTATCCTTCTATATATAGTAGCATGAGGAAGGATTGTGTATAGGTATATGAGATATTCGTATGTATGTAAGAGGTGTGTTGTAGCAATCATGGTATGAATGTGTATGTGTTATTAGTATTGGGCATATATTGGTATATGTTTTATGAGTAGCTATATATGTATGGGAATGATCCATATTCTGATATACATATATCAGTATATGGATATGTACGTATATGAAACATCAGTGTGTATCACCATCAATGTGTGGCTACCTACTAGATGTGTATGAATATTGGAATGCACCTATTTGCATATGAATTAGTATGCTAGTTAGGGTATGTGTATATCAGATGCTATGTATTTAATGGTATGGGTAGCTACCGACTACATCCTAGTACAGTCTGGGTAGCTTGGCTGTATGGGTGCGTAAGGGTGTGTAATAGTAGGATATGTATAGTATGTGTGTATGGGTGTGTGTACCCATACATGGGAATGTATGTGCATGGTTGCATGGACCCTAGTAGGTATACATGCATGTCTGTGTGCATATCTACTATTAGTATAATTGTCTTGTGTGTATGTGTGTACGTGTATTTGGCTATGTGTAGACTTAGATGTATATATATGGTGTTGCTATGTATACCTCTATGGGTACATAATAAGTATGTGCATATAATTGGGTTATGGAGTATTGATTCTGGGTGAATATTGTATAATTAACCCCTTATATAGCACCATTTTGTGTGTGTATGATGTTTAATTGGTCTCTAATACGTTCGTATTTTATATATCATCATTTATTAGAGCAAAGCATTGATTTATGCACAAAATATGAATTTTATTGAGTATTTTTGCCTTTTTATATTTTTCATGGCTAGATCTCGATCTCATGATTCCAGCGACTATTTATTTGTATTTTTCTGATATCTGTGCTAATTACTGTAAATTTTTGAATGCAGAATACCATTTAATTGGAGAAATACGGCCGAAATATGCTCGAAATACGACGTATATACGCCATCCGCACTCGCATCGCCACATGGCAGACATCCGGAGCTTCTCGCTCAGATCCAACGGATGCAGAGGGATCCACAGAGCTTTACTGAACGTTGGATCTCGATCAAACGACGCAAATGAAGCTGATTCGAATTCGAAATTCATGGCGACGTGGCGTCATCTAGCCTGTCAATTTACGATCCAGCGGCTATGGTTGAGGGACGAGGTAGCAGTTTTAGCGGGCAACGCGGCCTGTTCCTGGCCGTCGATCAATGATCTAACGGCTACGAAGGAATCAAATCGGAGTGGAGTGCTGGGCGTTCTCTGGACACATGGCACTGATCGAGCGACTCCCCGCTCAATCGAGAGGCTCCCATGAACGGGCGACGCGACGTTGTTCGGACCGTTGGATGCTGATCCGACGGCGTGGATTGAATACAAAGGCGAGTCGGATGTGTTAGCGGAGCGGGCAGAAGTCGTAACCGCTTGGACACGTGGCAAGCATAGGTTAAATCCCGCATCGATCCTATGGATGGGATTTCAAGCGGCTATCGGGCTTGGGTTTTAAGTGATTCTAAGTGGGTTTCGAACCCGTTACCAACTCCAAACCTGCAAGCTGTGTATATTTAAGCGTATTTTGGCTAGGGTTCGGTATTCTGGCCTATTGGGGGCTCTAGGAGCCGTGTTTCGCCGTGAAATTTGGAGGCCCTGGAGACAGAGGCTAGATCTATTATCTGAAGGAGATTTGGGGCTATTTGGAGAGAATTGGTGACATTTTTCCTATCTTTAGCCTTGTAATTTGCGTATTTGGCTTGTATTTGAAGTATTATTCACGTATTTTGAGTGTTTGGTGATGTATTTGTCTATGAATACTGAAACTTTTCTCTTCATGCGTGGTTAATCTTTATATGTATTGGTTGTGATGTAGTTAGGGTGTCCTATTCATTGATTTTGATATCTTTTTGCCCTATTTGCATGTTATAATCACGTATTTTGTCAATTTCTACATGTATCTTATTGGGGTATGTTATACGGAGACGTGGGCATGCTTGAATCGAATATGGTCTTTGCAGACTTATTCGTGATGTGATCCGAGAGGATGTATCGTGACCCGAGAGGGCACTTGTACGTATTTTCCTTATGAAATCGATGTTATACGTGATTACTTTTTGGCACGTTTTTATGCTCTTTATCGCCATACTTCTGACGTTCTCGTGCCCTAGCCGGACGAAATGTTGAGTTATAAAAAAGATATCAAAAATCATTGATTGCACACACCCTAATGAAATCACTACCAACACATACTCTCCATATTAGTATCCCAATATTGAATTCACCGTAACTATCGTAGGATTTTCTTTTGTTATTTAAAACCATCGAATCCATCACTTTTATATCTGATAGGTGGTTGTTTATCGTCATTTTAGTACTGTTTACAAACTGAAGTTCGTAGTTTTGCAGGTCAGTTGTCTCGTGGATACAATACCTGGACTCACTAAGATTATTACTTGTTCGATCTCCTACACTTGGGAGTAGCGCTCACACATTTTGAGACGAGTCAAGTATTTATGTGGAGTATTGTAGTAACCCTGTGCTATGAGGAATAAACACTAGAGGGAGGGTGAATAGTGTTTTATAGAATTATAAGGAATTTACGCCAAATAAAACCCTAATTAACCAACAAATGCAGAATGAAAGAAATGATCAACAACCCAAGCAAGAATGCAATGCTAACATGCAATGTACCCTGGTTTGGTGCCACCCAAGTCTCCCCAACTTGTTCCCGGTGCCCTAATCCAGCAACACCCAGATCCCCTCCGGACACTCTAGTAAAACCACTAGAACTTTCCTTTAGCCCATTTGCGGAAACCCCACAAGTGCAATCGACCTACAATCGATGTCGATGTATCCCACAACCCGGGAACACGCAAATACCTTAATCCCACAACCTGGAACTAAGCACACTCTCACAAACCGAGAGCAAAACCTAATCTTGACTCCCACAACTTGGGATCAAGCCAACCCTCTCAACAACCGAGAGTATACAACAATTTATATGTATACAGAATGAAATGTAAAGCTCTTAACACAAAATCCTATGCCTTGAGAAATACTTACCAATTTAGGGCAAGAGTGGATTTTGAGGAAGTAATTAGCACCAAACCCTAGCTCCACCAAGATGGACAGTAATAGATGGCTAGGGTGAAGTTGGTGACTTTGATTCAAGCTCTTAGCTTGAGTAGCTTACAAAGAATGAGAATCCCTCTTGAGGAATTAGGGCTCATAAAGTAAGGAAGAGATTCTCGTGAGATGAGAGAGCTTAGAAATGGAGTTGAATGGCTCTTCTCTTGGATGTGAAAATGTCTCTAATATCAGCCTTAATTATCTGGTTTGAAGCAACTCAAACTTATATAGGAAGAGACAAAATGGATCACAAGATTTGTGGCAATAAATGCCCAACGGATCTATTTCTGAAGCTGCTTAATCGGTCTAAGAAGGATCACTGACCGATTAGTTTTGCAACTAGTCGGTCAGTGAACCTTCTTGGACCGACTAGAAGGTTGACAGCAAAGATAGTGAAATCAAGAGATAGAAGAACTAGTCGGTCTAAGAAGAAACATCAACCGACTAGTGTGACAACTAGTTGGTCGGTGAGCCTTCTTAGACCGACTAAGTAGTTGACAGCAAAGAATTCGAATTTCACTAGGAGAACTAGTCTGTCTGAGAAGGATTCCCAACCGACTAGTTGGACAACTAGTCGGTCGGAGAACCTTCTTCGACCGACTAATTGGTCAACAAATAGGCTTGAATTTATTAGGATAACTAGTCGGTCTGTGAAGGATTTCCAACCGACTGATCGTCATCTAGTCGGTTGGTGAACCTTCTTGGACCGACTAGTTGATCAACAGTGAATGGGCTGAAACTAGCAAGGATGGATAGTCGGTTCAAGAAGGATTTCCAACCGACTAGATCGTCATCTAGTCGGTTGGTTCTTCTACTTGAACCAACTAAGATGCATATGAAGCCATGAAAAGAAGCGATAAGCTACGGGAAACTTTCTAATGGCTTCTAAGGCAATCCTAGAGATAAGATATGATAGTTATGAAGATTTCTAGGCAAGTACTACTCAAGACTTAACATTCTATGAGATGAAGCTAGAAGACAATATAAATAACATGACGAACCGTCTTCAAAGCTTCAACATGAAGAATCCGAATCCCTTTACTTCATGAATAACTCCTTGAGCTTCAACGAAACTCCAGGCACAACGATCACGCGTTCTGAGGAAGTCTTGGGACGTCGCTTGAGATGTACAAAGTAATTTGGCGATGATCTCCATAATTCTTCATGGTCTTGAGTCTTTTAGTTGTATGTCTTGAATGTCTCCAAGCACAAAGTCTTTGATCCTCAAGGTGTTCTTTGAAGCTTTTGAATCATCCATTCATATCTTCTCTTTGGATTGAATCTCCATTCATTTGTTGATGCCATTGGCTTGAGGTTTGAGGTAGCCTTTGAGTTCTTCACGCCAATGCTTCACCTTTGTTGATCTACCAAGTCCTCCACTTGAATCAACACGTGTAGTCACTTTTGATCTTCTTGAATCTAATTGGTGACTTTTTAGCTAACTGCAAACACATGAGTTAATCACAATGATTTGTATTTGATCATCATCAAAATAAAGGTGGAGAGTCCAATACTCAACATTCTCCCCCTTTTTGATGATGACAAACCAAATATAAACAAAATAAATAATTGTGCATTAAATATACTTACTCCCCCTGCAATGATGCCAATCAAGGTTAATATCAATAATCAATAGCATCATTCAGCAGTTAATAGTGTGTGTATCACATGAGGTTGTGTATATATCTCATGAATGACCAGAAATAATATGCGTACACAATTCAAATCATATAGGTCATACACATCATAAACATGAGCATGATTACCAATATATATATATATATATATATATATATATATAATGTAATCAATATAAACCAAGGTAATCACCAATGCTCCCCCTGAATCATATACATGAACGATCATACATAAAGTCTATATGATTCAAGTTATTGTTTAACACTCAACATTTAATAAGCACATCCTTTGTTTATTTCTCTCCCCCTTTGGCATTATCCAAAAGACATGGGGGTATAGAAACAACAAAAGCAAAAATAGAGTGGAAAATTAAAAGATATATCTAATGTAAACTAGATAAGCTACCAATTTAAAACAAGATATCAAAATAAAGATATCAATTGCAAGAGCAAATATCCAACAACAACTTAACTACCCTCAATTATCACAAGAAGATAAGCAATAAGTATATGTGATAAAAGATTACAATAGATACTAATTGTAAAGAGTAGTGTGAGCAGTGTTAGAAAAGTGACAATAGCATAATTAGCAGTAGCTACTAGCTATAAATATGATAAAGAATACAGATAACAATGCAAAAATCATGACATCACTTGTGAAAGAAAAACAAGTGATCAAATAGTGTCAAGTACACAAACAAACTCAATTATCACAAAATATATAACATTAAGCATAATGTGATAAACTGTCCTTGAGCAAGGGCATGACATATGCCATGAACATGATTAAATACATAATGGTAGAATCAAAATCATCACAATGACATAGATCAACAAATAATATCAATAAACTGAGATCTAAGTCAAACATAAAAAAATGCAACAAACATGACTATGGAAATTGTTAACCATGTGTACAAAGTTATGTTATGAAATAATAACTCAAAATAAATTCTAATGGCATGTGCTGAACTCCACAAAGCATCTCCAAAAGTAAGCATACCAAATACAAGTGAAGTGTGCGATGTGGGCATACACAAATATCTATATCATGCAAAAGTGTTATGCCAAATAGAGATAGAAACATCATAAAACGTATGGCATACACAATTCTAGCACACTAGGATACTAATTGAAACAACGTTCAAGAGAACCATAGTACTCGCATGCATTCCAGAATAGATACTCACATAATGAGTCAATGATAAGCATGGAATGCCATGAGCATAAGAAAGATAAGCACTATATCACAAGCTCAAAACTAGCATCAAGAAAGAGCATGTAAAGATGATATCCAATATAAATAGTCTAAAAAATATGCAAAGCAGGCAAATAATGTCAAGATCATGACATCACTTGAAGGAAACCAAGTGAACAAATAGGGACATGATCTCATCCTAGCTCAATTATCACAAAGGATTCAACATGAGGCATAATGTGACAAAACATCTTTTGAGCAAAGGCATGAAGATAGTCTACGTTCAAAGTCACAAGGTAAGACATAAACGAATAAAGTTATCATGAACATCGCATGCATGCATACCAATTATGCGAATAGAATAAAAAGCTTGTGTAAGCACAATATAATCGGAGGTAGCATCAAAGAAGTCATAGTGCATCAAGATATATTCATGGAAGAATATCTATAACAGAATATACATATCATTAAACACAATATAACGCTTATATGATCGTGTATAGCACAAGTTATCTCTAATATCTCATAAAAATAGCATAAAATATGAGCATGAGATGAGAGATGACATAGTGAGAAATATAGCTTGAAGATCACTAACTAATATGAATGAGTGTTATGTCACTTGTGAAAATATCATACATGAAAGATTTAGCATAGACATGAAAGATCTCTTGAATAAAATTATAGCTAAACATCAGTCATGAAGTAATTAAAATGACAAGTAACATACATTGATCACCCCAAATCATATCATACGTCTCATAAAGATAATCATACAAACTATAAGAAAAGTATGAGATGTGTGGTGATACAATGAACAAATATGCATAAAGATCCTAAATCATTAATCTTATTCATGGCATGAAAAAGATATGAACATCAATAAGCAACTAACCAATTCATTATATGAATGTTATAGCTACCATGGTACATGAGTTGTAATAAGACATATATGACATACATGAACAAGGTAGTCACATAAACAAACAATCTTCATGAGGGTGTGACAAGAATGAGCTAATGAAGAAGTATGCTATATTACACAAATCGAATATATTAAAATACCAATTGTAAATATGGTAGTCAAAACCAATATATTAAAATACTAATTGTACAAAACACATACTTACAACCATTTAGCTCTCCCTATATGTGTGCATCTCCAATGCGCCATCTTTTCCTTTAAATTGATCCATCATTTGTAAACCAAGGAGTGTGTAGAGTAGGCATCTTGCACAACAATCTGACAATTCAACAATTGGTGGTATCCAAAAACTTTTTGGATCCAATAGGTTAAGGAACAAAATCAAGTAGTCCAATCACCAATCATTTACCAATTGTAAATAATACTCATCAATAGAAATGCATGACATGCATTAATAGGAGTTATTATATCACGAAAATCATACATATAAGGAATTAACAATTCTCAACCATTAGAAATTAGATACACCTATACTAATAATTCCTATGCATATGATTTAGTCAAGCAACATCAGTATGAATACACACATCTAATACAATAGTTTGTGCTAGAAAGATTCCTCGTTCAATATGCATATGTGTACAAAATAAACATTCACGGCACAACACATATTGAAGGAAGGCATGAAAAGTAATACCACAAGAGTGTGCATGAAAAGCATAAAGTATTAATTTTCAAAACCAAATTTCTCTTTCCCTTTGGCATATCAACAAGATAGGAAGGTGCAAATTGATAATAAATCACCAAGGATCAGAGAAATCAACTGATCTATATGCACAACATAATATGAATGAAATGCAATGACATATAAATGAAAATGTCATACTCGCACACATGTCATACAAACTATGCAAACTTGGGAGTAGTGGACGAACTCACACACATATATATATGATACAAAAAGTAATCATACAAGCATGGTACCCAAGTAATGAAGTGCAATATGAGTGAGTAAGTAAGGTGAAAATCAAATAAAGACAGAGTTTGATTTATATATATATATATATAGTCGCATGAGAATATGTCATTCCTAATATACGATTCTATATATGTGTTCATACCATGTCTAGAAACAAACTTAGGACTCTAAAAGATAGTGATTTGGGATTCTTAAGTAGAGGTTGTGTAGTGGCATGAGTAGGAAGTTGGGATGCACGATTGTGAAGTGGAACATAAATATAAGCGTGTCCCGTGTGTGAAACATGCAAATGAGCATTAGTTCTAACATGAATTTTTTAAAGCCACATGTTATAAATAATACTCGAATAAACATATGAGTACGGATTATGAATACAAAATGCACATCAGTCAAGAATTTGACACACGTGAAATATATAGACATGAATGACATACAAGACCCCACAATATGCAAACATAGGATATGCATGAGATAGTCTCAAATACAAAGTGACATCTATATGCATCCAACACACATGAATACCAAATGTAAGAATATACTTACTACATTAAGCTCCCCTTACTTTGGTGCATCACTTAAGCACCATCAACTCCATTAGAATGAAAATCTTTGCAAATAAAGGAGTTGGTAGAGTTGGTATCCCAAAGTGGATTGAACCTAGAAAACATAATTTTGGTATCCAAAAAAACCTTTTTGGATCCTATGGGTTAGGTAACAAATTTAAAATACTAAATTCAAATAATTGTAACTCATATCCTAATGTAATCATACACAATGTTTATGTTGCATGTAATCATATCACTTGATAAATATTTAACCATATACATGCACATACCAATTGTACCAAAAGCAAATATGTATATTAATCCAAAAGCATGACATGTATCACATGCAGCAAAACATAAGTATGAACCAAAGCATGTGTTGCATGAAAAAGTATTAGATATTCTACACATGAAAATCCTAAACACAGTGATTTACTAATAATCAAACAATATAAATCAAATTCAATATGAATTTAAGTTTCTAACAAATATGAGCATCTAAGACCAATATGTAAACAAAAGGATAAACTAATTCTTAACACAAATGCTTTGGTACCCATAAAATGAATATAAACTTATGGTACCAAGCAATGAAGGGTCAACAGAAACTAACCCTTTGGAAACCAAGTCCAAGAGGACCGTGATTTCCTAACATAATCATCATTCAAAATAATATCATGAATATAAGATTACACATACATATCCTTAGCATAATTACTAGTGTTTTTAGGACCCCAAATAGTGTATGTTTTGGGTATCCTCTTCCTAGTGTTTGCAAGCACAAAAGGTTGATCTCTACGTGGTGCATGTGGCCTAGGAACATGAGATCTAGCAAGAGCATGAGGAAATATGTATGGAACATTGTGTTGTGCTAAAGCATGATGATGGGCATATAGTCCATGGTGTGGTGTTGCATAGATACGTGGATGAATATGAGGTGTTTATGTATGAGGATGATCATGAGAATAAGCATGCATATGTGATGTGATGTGTGATCATTGTAATGCCCTGCTAAGCTACTACACAAGTACTAGAGGGGGGTGAATAGTACTTTAAAATAATTAAGAGGCTAATTCCTAATTGCCGTGCAAACTCTACCAATTAATGCGGAAATGCGGAATAGTAAATAATCGACAACAAATAAACAATCGCTAACAAACGATATTACTGGGTTCGGATCCACCCAAGTCTCCCCGACTTGTTCCCGGTGATCCTACGTCCCAAACACCCGGATCCCCTCCGGATACTTGAGTTAGAAACCCTAACTCAAGATTTCCACTATGAAATACTTGTGAAGAACCTTCACCAAGTCAAATCATACACAAATGAACTTGTGACTCCCACAACCCGGGATCACAAACACACTCTCACAACCGAGAGCGAATCACTTACAATATCAAAGTAAATTGAAATGAAATAGCTTAACACAAAATACCTATGCCATGAGTATACTTACGAATTAGGGCAAGGATGATTTTGAGGAAGAAGAAGGCACCAAACCCTAGCTCCAAGATGTAGATCAGCGATGGAGAGCTATGGGGTTGTTGGTGACCTAGGATCAAGCACTTGGCTTGGAAGGCTCTCAATTAATGAATCTCTCTTTTGAAATGAATGAGGAAGAGATTCTTGAGAGGGAAATGAATGAGCTTTAAATGAGATGATAGCTTTCTCTTTGATCTCTAAACTTCTCCAATAATCAGCCTTGAGTGCAATGAATACAGCTCAACAAGTATTTATAGGTTAGAGGAAAGAGAGAGAGAGAGAGAAAAACGTTTCAATTAAAGCTCCAACGGATCTATTCTGATCGCAACTAGTCGGTCAAAGAACAACCACCGACCGACTAGTTCATAAACTAGTCGGTCGGTCAATCAACGTAGACCGACTAATGAGTGAATAGGGAATAGGTCGAAGTTCAGACAAAAGGAACTAGTCGGTCCAAGAAGAGTAGCTGACCGACTAGTTTCACAACTAGTCGGTCGGTTACTCAACTGAGACCGACTAAGAGATAAAACTGAAGTCTGAGCACAAATTGATTTAGTCGGTCCAAGAACAAATGTTGACCGACTAGTTCATCAACTAGTCGGTCGCCAAATGTGCATAGACCGACTAACTATAAACAGTAAGTCAGGTGAAAATTTGCATGTACAGGAAAGCTAAACTAGTCGGTCCAAGAAGGAAAGTTGACCGACTAGTTCATCAACTAGTCGGTCGATCAATGAACACAGACCGACTAATTATAAACAGTAGCTCAGGCTCAAATTGGCATGTACAGGGAAAGCTCAACTAGTCGGTCTAAGAAGCATCACTGACCGACTAGTTCACAAACTAGTCGGTCGGTGAGTCAACATAGACCGACTAACTGCAAACAGTAAAGAGCTAGAAATTGAGAAGGCAAACTAGTTGGTCCAAGAAGGATTGCCGACCGACTAGATCACCATCTAGTCGGTTGGTTCTTCTTCTTGAACCAACTAACATGCACAAGAAGTCGCGAATCGAAGCGCGAAGCTTCGGGAAAGTTAGTATGGACTTCTACTAAGATCCTATGTCTAAGATAGGAGCGTTATGAAGATTTAAAACGTAAGACCTACTCAAGGCTTAACATTCTACGAAAGAAGCTTAAAAGACTATAAATAAAACTTGACGATACCGTCTTCAAAAGCTTCAATCGAATCTTCATGACTTCTAAAGTGGTCCAAAAGCTTCAACAAAGCTTTAGGCATTCGATCACATGCTTTGAGAAGTCTCGAGACGTCGCAATTGATATTCAAAGAAGTTTGGCGACGATCTCCATAACTGCGCTTACAAATTGTTAGTTCACAATATATTTATGTTTGTTCATCATTCAAAACCAAATCCGGGGAGTCCAATATCCAACAATCATAAGCATGTGAAGGTGCATGAGCATGAGTACATGCATGAGAGTGTCTCAAATGAGTGTTTGCACGCGCTCGTGGATGTGGAGCATAGAAATCATCATACGTGTGAACATGTGGAGTAGGAGGGTTTTCCTATGTGGCATAGTATTGGTGTACATAAATGCATGACCCTTCTTTAGAGGTCCACCCAAAGTGGGTTTCTTTGCAAAGGAGGGAGGAATAGGAGTGGTGGTTTCCTTAGTAGTAGAACTACACAAGTTGTTATAGACACCACTCGTGGATGAACCGGAGGATGGCCTCACAAAATCTATAGTTACTTCACAATAGGAGGTGCGTGCATTGGATGCACTTGCCTTAGAATAACCAAGGCCAACACGATGGTTTGCCGGTAGTTGATTCTTTAGCAAATCATCCAAATTGTCCTTTCCCTTATTGAATCTCTCAACAATGGAGGAAATGAGCTCATATTTCTTCGAAATTGAAGAAATGGTGGCATTCAAGGTGGATGCATGTGTGATGAGCTCGTGTACTTGGGATTTGAGATCCTCATTCTCAATGCCCAAACTAGTGTTTTGAGATTGAAGATTTTCAATCTCAAGATCGTCACTATCCACAATGAAAACACGATCAAGTTGAGATTTGAGGGACTCCACCTCATTTCTCAACATGCCATTTTGAGTAAGCAAACTTGCTTTCTCAATAGCGAGTGTCTCAACAATGGTGTCATTGTTTGAGGTGCTACATGTAGATGCGTTAGTGAGACTAGCAATCTTATTCTTAGCATCACAATATTTATGCGTAAGCTTTTGATATTTATCAAATAATTGTTCAAAAGCAATTCTAAGATCATCCATTGTTACATCTTCATCGTCGCTATAACTTTCACTTGAATCACTTGATTCGTCACTAGAGTCACCCTTAGTGGCGTCCTCTCGTGCCATCAAACCCATGAATGAATCCCTTTCATCATTGGAGGAAGAACACTCCGAGGTGGACTCTTGTTGCTCCGCTAGCATGTGCCATATTTGATATGCCGTTGTTGCCTTGGACACACACATAAAAATGTCATAAGTTAAAAAAATCAAGCAAGATATTCATTACCTCTTCATGTTTCTTCACCAATTCTTTTTGCTCAATTGCCCATTCATGTTCGGAAGTGGTAGGTGCACGAAGGGGCTTTTTCACAAGCTTCCAATAATCATCATCGATGGATTGAATATAAGCCTTCATCTTCACACACCAAATTCGATAGTTGGGCCCAAGGAGATATGGTGGAAAAGGGCTTCGTGTGTTGGTGTTGTTGGTTGCCATAGCTATTACCTTGCTTTGATACCAATTGTAGTGACCCTGTGCTATGAGGAATAAACACTAGAGGGGGTGAATAGTGTTTTATATAATTATAAGGAATTTACGCCAAATAAAACCCTAATTAACCAACAAATGCGGAATGAAAGAAATGATCAACAACCCAAGCAAGAATGCAATGCTAACATGCAATGTACCCTGGTTCGGTGCCACCCAAGTCTCCCCGACTTGTTCCCGGTGCCCGAATCCAGCAACACCCGGATCCCCTCCGGATACTCTAGTAAAACCACTAGAGCTTTCTTTTAGCCCACTTGCGGAAACCCCACAAGTGCAATCGACCTACAATTGATGTCCATGTATCCCACAACCCGGGAACACGCAAATACCTTAATCCCACAACCTGGAACTAAGCACACTCTCACAAACCGAGAGCAAAACCTAATCTTGACTCCCACAACTTGGGATCAAGCCAACCCTCTCAACAACCGAGAGTATACAACAATTTATATGTATAAAGAATGAAATGTAAAGCACTTACCAGAAAATCCTATGCCTTGAGAAATACTTACCAATTTAGGGTAAGCGTGGATTTTGAGGAAGTAGTTAGCACCAAACCCTAGCTCCACCAAGATGGACAGCAATAAATGGCTAGGGTGAAGTTGGTGACTTTGATTCAAGCTCTTAGCTTGAGTAGCTCACAAAGAATGAGAATCTCTCTTGAGAAATTAGGGCTCAAAGAGTAAGGGAGAGATTCTTGTGAGATGAGAGAGCTTAGAAATGGAGTTGAATGGCTCTTCTCTTGGATGTGAAAGTGTCTCTAATATCAGCCTTGATTATCTGGTTTAAAGCAACTCAAACTTATATAGGAAGAGACAAAATGGATCACAAGATTCATGGCAATAAATGCCCAACGGATCTATTTCTGAAGCTGCTTAATCGGTCTAAGAAGGATCACTGACCGATTAGTTTTGCAACTAGTCGGTCGGTGAACCTTCTTGGACCGACTAGAAGGTTGACAACAAAGATAGTTAAATCAAGAGATAGAAGAACTAGTCGGTCTAAGAAGAAACATCAACCGACTAGTTTGACAACTAGTCGGTCGGTGAGCCTTCTTAGACCGACTGAGTAGTTGACAGCAAAGAAGTCGAATTTCACTAGGAGAACTAGTCGGTGTGAGAAGGATTCCTAACCGACTAGTTGGACAACTAGTCGGTCGGTGAACCTTCTTGGATCGACTAATTGGTCAACAAATAGGCTTGAATTTATTAGGATAACTAGTCGGTCTGAGAAGGATTTCTAACTGACTAGATCGTCATCTAGTCGGTCGGTGAACCTTCTTGGACCGACTAGTTGATCAACAGTGAATGAGCTGAAACTAGCAAGGATGGCTAGTCGGTTCAAGAAGGACTTCCAACCGACTAGATCGTCATCTAGTCGGTTGGTTCTTCAACTTGAACCAACTAAGATGCATATGAAGCCATGAAAAGAAGCGATAAGCTACGGGAAACTTTCTAATGGCTTCTAAGGCAATCCTAGAGATAAGATATGATAGTTATGAAGATTTCTAGGCAAGTACTACTCAAGGCTAAACATTCTATGAGATGAAGCTAGAAGACAATATAAATAACATGACGAACCGTCTTCAAAGCTTCAACATGGAGAATCCGAATCCCTTAACTTCATGAATAACTCCTTGAGCTTCAACGAAGCTCCAGGCACAACGATCACGCGTTCTGAGAAAGTCTTGGGACGTCGCTTGAGATGTACAAAGTAATTTGGCGACGATCTCCATAATTCTTCATGGTCTTGAGTCTTTTAGTTGTATGTCTTGAATGTCTCCAAGCACAAAGTCTTTGATCCTCAAGGTATTCTTTGAAGCTTTTGAATCATCCATTCCTATCTTCTCTTTGGATTGAATCTCCATTCATTTGTTGATGCTATTAGCTTGAGGTTTGAGGTAGCCTTTGAGTTCTTCAAGCCAATGCTTCACCTTTGTTGATCTACCAAGTCCTCCACTTGAATCAACACGTGTAGTCACTTTTAATCTTCTTGAATCTAATTGGTGACTTTTTAGCTAACTGCAAACACATGAGTTAATCACAATGATTTGTGTTTGATCATCATCAAAATCAAGGTGGAGAGTCCAATACTCAACAAGTATTTCTTGGTGCGTATATGTGAATATGTATTATGGTTGTTTGGTTTCTATTATATGTGTCATAATGGAGTGTAGGGATGTAAAAATGTATGTGTATTGTGCAGTAGAAGCATATGTAGTTGTGTGTATATTGGATGTGTGTGTGTATATATATAAGTTTATCTTCGGATCTATCCTATATGGTTGTCTGTATTATTGTTTGTATGCGTGTTTATGTAAGTCTGTACCAGAGCATGTGTGTATGTATATACATATGCAATGTGGATATAAATGTGATAGATATGAAATATAGGTGTATAAATGTTTGACGAATGTAAGTGAATGTAAATGTTTGATATGTGGGTATTGGGATGCGTGTGAATGTATACATGTGTGTGGTGTGTGTGTGTGTGACTATTGCGGCAGTATGTGCGTAGGATATGTAAAAGTAGTTATATATAGCATATGAGGGGAACATATTATGTTTGTGCACTCTTGTGTGTATTGTGTGTGTTATATGTGCCTATTTGTGTGAGGCAGTAGGTGCATCGCTATGTATGTGAGGTTACGTGTAAATGTATCTATAGTTATGATTGTGGGTTCTATGTGAATTGATCATGCATGTGTTAGTACGTGCACGTAGGTGTATGTGTGATGTGACTAAATATTGTGTATATATATATTTATTGCCTATAATTGTGAGTGAACTTATATGACTAAGTATTGAGTGTATAGGGATCCGGTGTACATACGGTGTGACACCGTTATGGTGACCATGTTTGTCAATTTATGGTGTGCAGATTGATGTGTATAGTTGTGTGTCTGTGCATGGATATATACGTATATGTAAATATATAAACAGGTATTATATAAGTCATTTATATTTGAATGTATTGTGATATATATGAAAACATACCATAATATGTCGTATATATGAGTGCATTATGTATCATGATATGAATATGATGTGATGCCATATGCATATAGGTATGAGTAGTGATCTGGATATGTATAATGATACATATAGATATCTATTTGCGGTGTATGTGATGTATATGTTAGTGTGTATATATGTGCTTAGATGTTTATGCGAAGGACGTCTATGTATGTATATGTATATGTATATGTATATGTATATGTATATATGTATTTGTATGTAGTGAGTGCTCATAGTGATACGGATGTGCTACTAGATGAATAGTAGGATGTATCCATGAAATGTATGTGATGCAAATGTGTATGGATGACTGTGAAGCATCTAGTGTAAATAAATGTGGTGTAGGTACATATTCTTGTTTGTACTTCATGGGTAGTAAGACCATCATACCTATCTAACCCTTGGCGGGGCTCACACCGTAGAAAGTCTTAGGACGGACTTTATTTTAAGGTGGGGTAGGATGTAATGCCATGTTTTGAACTATTCGTGTATTCTACTGTATACACGTGGTATTTCTACTTACGATGCATATGTGGGCATGAAATAATTGTGGATGTTGATGTATGCAACGTAGTGCATGGGGGTTGTGTCGTAATATGTGGCTAAGAGACGAGAATGCGAGACATGAATGCAGAAGAAGTGTGAATGACGTCGTGTGTATAATACAACAGGTATGTATTGAGCGTGTATGTGGTGCATGTATGCATGCGTGGGTGGCATGGTTGTGTGTAGGAAAAGTCATGCTAGTGTGAATAGGGGTTAGGGGTTAATGGCATCATCGTAAATTTTTAGAAGGTGAGGGACAAAATGGTCATTTGGACAAATGAGGGGTGTGTGTATAGTAAAGAAGTGTGTGCATAAAGTAATGGCAATCATGTAAATATCTAGAAATGTATGGGCAGGTTGGTGAGGGCATCATAGTCATTTCATGAAAGATATGGCTTATGGGATAAGCTTAGTAGAAGATATTTCCTTAGAACTCTCTCCTCTCTTCTTCACTCTTCTCTTCTTATCTTTTCTTTCATTTCTTTTTCCTTATCCTCTCTCTCCCTCCCACTTGACCTACCCACCCTCTCCCCATGGCTGGTCAAAATTCATTCATAAAAAACAAAGAATAATAAGAGAAAAGAATAAGAAGACGAAAGGGGAAGAGAAAGAGGAGAAGGGGTTGTAGCAAGATGGAGTTTCCTTGATGCTAGGAGCTAGGAGGAGGTAGGAGGATTGAGAGAAAGCATAAGGGCTTGTAAATTCATCAACTTGAGGTAGGAATCCCTTCTCTAATGGCTTATTATGCTAATCTATGTCAAATCAATTTAGTTTCATGCAAACAACATGGCTGATTTTGTAGACATATTTTGTTGCTTGTTTATTTGATTATATCTCTTAATTTAGTTTGAATAAATTCCCAAATAAATTATACACTTATATCCCTTGAAATTTTACCCCAGAATCATATAAAATTCGACATATGTTCAGTTCAGTAATTAGGGGTAAAAATTCTATCTTTACAACATGACTAATTTTCATCGAGTCTGGACATAGTTTGGTGAAACAGAACTCAGTCTCTGCACACTCCATATAAAGTGGTGTTCTTGGTCTCGTTGTAAATATAAAAACATGTTCTACAACTTTTGCCTAGGTCATGTTTTCAAGATTCGAACTGCGACATGACTTAAATTAGCAATTGTTACATATCTTAGAATCTGTCTGAAAAACAGTTTTGATATGTCTCACCAAACTATTCACCATAAATCATCTAATTCATATTCCTGCATGACCTTTTATATGTCAATCCAAAACTACAATATCTACAACTTTCATTTATTGAGTTTTGTCAAATTCACAAAGGATATATATGATATCTGCATGTGTTGATGGCTGTCAACATTTCTTCATCAAGCTGAGTTGTTTACGTAGTGTTTGAAGTATGTATGGATATTAATCTTGCTCCCATTATCTCTAATTATTGTTGTTACTTGAAAGGTAGCTTAGTTATGCTAATTGCTAATGAATTTGCTAATGTTACAATGACCTTGTGTATGATGCCCACCATGTGCTTGTGAAAATATCCAAATGAAGGCAAAATCGTGAAACCCAAGAAATGTGCATGTATTTGTGTATGCCTTGGGCCAAGTTGTGAATTGGCGAAGTGGGAGGCATGAATGGCATGGGTACACTAATATTTGTAGATGTGGGATGTGATGTGATGGAAGGCATGGCACGTGAGTGCATGACCCTATTTCTTATGGAAGACAACTATATTTGAAAAGTTGTTGACACAGAGAAGCCATGCCATCATGACTCTTATAATATGATCTATGATGTTTAATTGACTCTTTGAAAAGTCTCAATCCCCTCCAAAGGGGGTGAGCTGCTAAAACTGGGTTTAGGGAAATTTCCGTAAATTGTGGATATAAGGCCTGGACTATGAAGGTGGGAAGGAGAGGATGTGATATGTGACGATTATTCTCACTCGCCTTTACAGTGAGTGATGGTTACTTGGCGCTTGTGATGATGTGGTTTGGGTGTGGAGAAGTGTATGTGGAGATCCTCACTCTCGCTACTGTCCAGGGAGGAGGCATAGAGGCCCGGTGTACATTCGCCCATGTCCACTGCACCGTGTACCATACTCACCCCAATCTTGGGATGGAGCCCATGAGGTAGGTCCCCTGACGGGGCAGGGTGAGAGGCCCGACGTACAATGCCCGTGTCTACTGCATCGTGTGCAGTTTTCCACCCCAACCCATGGGATGAGCCCAGGTTCTTATATCTCAAGTTTACCCAGATTTCCAATAAGTTAATAAATTACATGTTATTTATTCTACTTGTAGTGTTTCCTCTTTCTTTTACTTGTATTGTTGAGACACTGTGTACTTGTAGTTGTTTCTTGTCCTCCGATATTTATTTCTCGTTGTAATCCTATAGTTGTGGTTGCCTTTGTTGTTCCTTTCCTTATATATTATTCGTAGCACTAACTCTCTTTTGCAGCAATTCACTCCCTCACGGCAGGTACGTCTCCATTTCTTATGTTTTTACTTTATACAGTAGTATGCCTTACTGTTATGCTATGTCACATGGTCACCTTGATTCTACCCTAATTTGTAACCACAGTAATTAAGAAAATAATAACATGATTTGTCATTAGTGTTGGGATTTCCTACTGGGGCACGCATTAATGTGCTCCTCCCCATTTTTCAGGTAGCAGGGGCAACTTGATTGGTAGTGACTTGTAGTTGGGTTTCAGGGGTAGTACTTGGAGTGACCTGTAATTTTGTATTGTGATATGGTTGTCTTGGAAGGTGGAGAGTGACAGTGTGTGTGTGTGTGTGTGTGTGTGTGTGTGTGTGTGTGTGTGTGTGTGTGTGTGTGTGTGTGTGTATAGTGATGTACATGGACTATGTATATGAATGAATATCGATATATATATATATATAATGTTGTTTTTGTTCTTTGTTGTTTATAAGGTTGTTTATGATATGATAGTGGAGCAGCACTTGTACTATCCCAACACATGCGCAATGGACCTGCTATTTATCTGTACTCTCACTCTCACCCTCACCCCCCTCTTCTGCTCTCTTCACCCTCACTCTTCAGCGTCCTGGGAAAGTTTTTTTAATTCCTGGGTTTTCTGGGGAGCGGGGCGTGACAATCCTCTTGGATATCTCCATAATTCCTTTCTCGTTCTTTTAGCCTTAACTTTAACTGTGTTATTTCATATTGCAACTCTCTGGCATATTCCTTTCTATGAGAACACAGATCTCTCTCATTAACCCAAACAAAAAAATTACATCTTTGATATTGTTGTAATTGATATACTCGTAAAATCTTCTCCCAATATTTTCTCTGGTCATTGCAGTACTCAACGGAGCTTTCAGTCCACAGAAACAACTGTGATGTTTCCTCACATTTCATTACTATTTTCATTTGCCATGATCTGCAGCAACAAATTTCATCATATAGAAATTAACATAATTTCCTTTAAAACCTGAAATAATCAATTAAACGAAAATAATAAATGGAAATTTTTATTGAATAATAATCTTACGGAGTTTGTGTTAGGATAAGCACAGGAGAAGAAGATGAGAATAAGTTGTGAGCAAAGGAGTGCTCATGGGTAGCCCTTTATAGAGGAATTGGAAGGATGCCCGTGAACCTACAATAATGCAAGTGCGCCCGTGAATCAATAAGGGAGTGCCCGTGAATCATCAGAGGGTGGTGAGATGATCAAACTTGATGTCAATCCAATTAGCAATGTAACATATTTGTATGAATCCAAATTTATGTCAAATTTGTTAATGTATCAGATATGTGAAATTTGTCATGTATCTAAGTTAATGTATCAGATATGTAAAAATTAGTATGGTAATGTATCCGATTGTGGTTCATTTTGTATTTATGTCAAAATGTTTTGAATGGTTACTACAACATCAATGTATACAAAAGTACAGTAAACAACAAAGAGGATATACAGCCAAAACATTGTATGACTTGAATGTCCATATGTACATACTTCCTCTATCATCGGAGCTTTCAGTCCACAGAAGCAACTGGAATGTTTCCTCCCTTATCATTACTATTTTTCTCAATCATGATCTACAACAACAAATTTCGTCTCATAAAAATTAACATAATATCCCTTAAAAATCAAACTAATCAATTAAACATAAAAATTAGCATTCTTGCAAATTAATAAAAACTGTCACGAGAACAAATACAACAAATTCTCAGTTGGGTTCATCGCTGAATCTGAACCGATTTCAATACAAATGATTCTCATGTCAGATTTAATGAATAACCCAACGAAGAATGTGTCATAAATATTGTATTAGGAGAAGAAGAGGAGAAGAGAAGTAAAATAAGCTATGAGTAGATGATGGATCATGGGTAGCCCTTCATAGAAGAATTGGACATTGCTGGTGGGCAAGGGCCCCCGTGAATCTACAAGAATATAAAGCGTCCATGAATCAACAGGGGAGTTCACGTGAATCAGCAGATGAGAAAAAAATTGATTCACATACCAAAATTTTACTCACTGCGCAAACGAGCAAATTTTTTGCATGTTGTGCACAGTGAGTAATTTTGGTCTGTGCATATATTTTTACTCACCATGCACAACAGGCAAAAATTTACATGTTATGCGTCGTGAGTAATTTTGTTCTATGCATCATTTTTTACTCACCACGCACACATGTTGTGCGTGATGAATAAAAATCTATGAACAGAACAAAATTACTCACCGCATTGCATGTCGACGTAGTGAGTAAAAATCTATGAACAGAACAAAATTACTTTCGGTGCACAACAAGCAATATGAACAGAACAAAATCACTCACCATGCACAATAAACAAAAATTTGCTTGTTGTGCCCAATGAGTAATTTTGTTTTGTGGATCATTTTTTACTCAACTCGCTCAACACTGAAATTTTTTTGGATACAACATAGAAAACTGTAAATTCAGTACTTAGGTATCAATCATGTAAATATGAATGCATACACGGTAAACATAATACCACACAAAACTTGGTAACTCAATTCGATGTGCACACCTACATCTGTGGGGCCACTCCCAGAAAAACCAGATTACTCCACTATATCAAAAAATGATTACAATCACTAATATTGCATTTCTATTAGGAGGAACACACTTCCCCTCAATACAAACCGTAATGGGTGATCCCAATCAACCCCACGGAGTAATCACCGCAGGATCCTCTTGCACACAAGATCCCCTTGTATAAACCGACTAGATCAAACTACCTTCGATCCCTACCTTTGTAGCAGTCAGCCTAAGTCCCCGGATGTAGAAATAGCAAGACCCCCTTGCAAAAACTGACATAAATCAAACTTCCTTTGATCCCTACTCCCGTAGGCGTCAGCCTCCTTCCCAGGATTATGAACTGATCTATTTGGATAACCCTAGCCGATCTACTTGAGAGCTTTTATGTCATCTCAATCGAAGTCAAAGATCCATTTCGGTTAATAAATCTCAAGCAGATTTTCCGCCATATATTAAGGAACCATTTCGGGTAAATAGTCCCATAAATCAAGGAACCAATTAACCACTTCGGGTAAATGGTTCTATCAAATCTCATGCGGATATTTCCCTATAAATATATTAACCACCAAGATTACAAGAAGATTCTGGGGACACAAATCAGATCTGAGAGGAGCAGCAAAACAGATCTGAAAATCAAACAGAAAATTCTACCCATTAAATCAGTTATCTCCGCCCGCCATTTAAGGATCTATTTCGAGAAAAAAGGAACAGAAAAATCTCCAGCAAATATTCCGTCAATCAATTCAAGATCTCCAGAGATTCTGGGCTACAAGTCAGATCTGAAATCAGCAAAACAGATCTGCAAACCAAAACAGAATTTCTGCATTCGATCCAACATTCAGATCCCGCATGGCATAACTGATATCATAACATGACTCACAACATGACCTTTCAACCTGTTCAAAAACAGTTCTGATTTCACAACCTGAACACCCCAGATCTTGTGCCATTAATGCCAACATATAATAACAGAAAATCAACCCAACAATCTCCCCCTTTGGCATTATGTGGCATAACCCAAGCACTAGCAAAGGTGCACTAACAAAAAAACATTCTCTCCCTTTGAGCCACAATAAGCCAAACGATACCTCAAGAAGTTGTAACTGGAGCCAAAGCAGTATCAAAGGTGCCTGCGGACGAAAAGACGCCAAAATACCCCTTAGAGATTGAGTTCTACTGACAAATCCTTCTGAGCTTGTAAAACGGCAATCTGACAAGCAATATCTCTGGATGTTGCTTCATAAATGGCAATGTTAGCTCAAAAGTGTAGAGCAGATGGACACACTAAATCAGTTAGAGGATGCTCAGAAACAAAAATAGCTGGAGCATTGGCATGTTGAGGAGAAGCAGATGTTGTGTTCTGTGTTGCTACATGTTCCATAACATGAGCAGCAAGAGAATCATTTGAGCCATCCTGAGGTGTCGGCTCCTGTGTCATGACATCGTCTACAACATGACGATTTGTCACGCCCCGCTTCCCAAAAAATGTGGAGGCGAGACGTGAAAAGGTCCGCTCAGACTTGAAGCTGTGAAACTCCAAGTCTGATAAGCGTATAAATTATCATATGGCAGGTCCTTGCAACGCGAACGAAACAACAATAATAATAAAGGAAAGAGACAAAAGAGAAATCTCTGAATATCCATTGAATGAATTACAATATCACAGAAAAGCCACCGGCAAAAAGGAAAAGAGTCTAAGGCCCAAACATGGCCAACAAGGTATACCATACATACAAAGGTGCCACGCACCAACAACTAACAACAAACCTAAACGAAGAAGTGGACACGAGCGGTCTTCAAGACAGGCCCCTGGTGTCCACTCACCACCACAACAAACATCAGCATCAGCAACACCATATCCGCTGCAACAAAGCTCTGGCTCTAGGTCTAACATGTGACACCCAAAAGAGAGAGGGGCACATGTCAGCAAGTCTGGAAAGACTTGTGCAAGGAAACTAAAAGAAAGGTAAACTAACAACCTAGCAGTTATAGTATGATGCATGACATAGCAAGTATAGTATGGAAGTGACAAGTAAAGGGGAGTACAGGTAGCAAGTAGCAAGTATGTCATGGATAACAAGTTTTACACGTAAAACACGGACAAGTACAAGTGGTAGGTGTGACATGTATTGTCAAGTAACAAGTACAAGGGATCACCCACACATGGATGCCCTATTGCCCGCAGGCTGTGTTCAAGTACAAGGGATCACTCAGAGAGTGCCCTATTGCCCGCAGGCTAAGTTCAAGTATCAAGTACAAGGGATCACTCGATGAGTGCCCTATTGCACGCAGGCTGTGTTGAGCTCGTCTTCTGGAACACGAGCCAGAAAGTGTATTTGGCATAGGATTGTGCCCACGCAAGGTGGGTGCCTAGCCGGTAACAAGTAACACTAATATGTAGCGATGCTACGCAATCACGATGAGTGTTCAACATGCAATGACATGAGCAGATATTCACGTACCGTTAATTGAATTTAGACATGGCAGGCGAAATGCAATGACATGAACAGATATTCGCGTACCGTTAATTGAATTTAGACATGGCGGGCGAAATGCAATGACATGAACAGATATTCGCGTACCGTTAATTGAATTAAACGTGACAGGCAAAATGCAATGACATGAACATATTCGCGTACCGTTAATTTAAATTAAACATGACAGTTAAAATGCAATAGCAGTTAAGGATGCATGGATGACATGAACAGTTAATACGCGTACCGTTAAGGGAAAGTAAACGTGACATACAAGCATGATGAAGGTGACGGACCAAGCTTCGTTGTCAAACTAGGTCAATGGCGTCTAGACGGCTATCCTTTCACCGTCTAGTCTCTTCTACGCTAAAGCAAGGTAATGGCCTAAGACATGGCCCAAATCAAGAGATGCAAGTTTCACTTGCCTGGCACCGAGGAGAACGATCAACGAAGGCACATCACACAAATTTGTTATCTACGGGAATGGATCACTGCCATGGAGAAACAACATTAGAATGGTAACTAATCCGTATTCACAATCGAACCCTACGATTTCTAATGATCCATTTTATTAGGGTTTCACAAATATCAAGTGTGGGTTATGAGATTATTAAAGGAAGAATACTACCCGTGAAGAAGCGGAGGAACGACGCCGAGAACTACGGCGACGGAAGAACGATCCGGCTCAGATCTGGAAATGGGGAAATTCTGGAGAAATGGGTTTGGATGAGGCTTTTGGGGATTTGATGAGGGTTTGAGGTTGAGGAGAGGTAGGATATGTGAAATGAGGGTTTGGATGATGATGGATGAGCTAGGAATGAAGGATCAATGGTTTGGGGAAGAAGGGGGCTCAATGGGGGGAGAAATTAGGGTTTGGGGTGATGAGGAAGAAGAAGAAAACGTTTGGGGCGTATTTATAGAAAAGTGTGGCGGCTAGGGCAAAACTAGGGTTTCCTGGGCTGATTACTCGGTCAAAGAAGGATGGCTGACCGACTAGTTTGGGAACTAGTCGGTCGGCCGAATAACTGTGACCGACTAAGAGCAAACAGTAACTCGGCTGGGAAGATGATCAATGAACTAGTCGGTTGAAGAACAATGGCTGACCGACTAGATTACAATCTAGTCGGTCGAAAGATGTTCTCAGACCGACTAAAGATAAACAGTAACTTAGGGGAAATTAATCAAAGGAACTAGTCGGTTAAAGAACAAGTTCTGACCGACTAGTTTCACATCTAGTCGGTCGGTGGTTGTTCTTAGACCGACTAACGATAAACAGTAACTCCTGAATAATTGATTGAATAAACTAGTCGGTTCCAGTTGATTTCCTGACCGACTAGATTGGAATCTAGTCGGTCGGTTGATCTTCTTGAACCAACTAACGTGCACGAAAAGTCTCGAAATGGAGCGCGAAGGTCCGGGATGAATTCTAAGGTTTCTAGGATCAACCTATCGCTAAGATATGATCGATATGAAGCTCGTCAGGAGTGACTTACTCCGAGTTCAATGATTCTAAGGAAGAAGCTAGAAGATCACATCAAAAGGAATGAAAACGAAAGCTAGGAAATCTCAACGAGATGAATGAAAGCGAGAACCATGGAAATGGAAACCACACAAGGAGAGAACCCACCATCACAAGCAAAACACACTGATAATCCAATCATACAAAAACCAGTCGTTACATCCTACCCACCTTAGAATAAAGTCCGTCCTCGGACTTTCTAACATATATATAGTCGCTCTGATAACTACCCTCAACAAATATCACATCATAAATTCAACCAAGTACTTTCATTTCGAGTGCTTATATATATGCGCTAGAAATCAAATATCACTACCACTACACACATATTTTCACGCACATAGTACACTCATACTTATTATAGTCAATCAATTTCATACACGCATTTCAATCACATATATATAGTCAATATATTTATACAACCATAAACACTTATTACTTACTATAAGAAAATAACCAAGCCTCTCTTATTTGAAAATAATTTCACATTTATTTAGTCATTCTTATACATGCAAATATTTCACCATATTTTCACCTCAGATATAGTCCTATAACTATATATTGGTATAGCCACCCACAATCGTGTGCGTAACACAACCAAGCACAAACAACTCAAAACACCATACATACATCATCCATCACTATTCACCACCACATACAATTATACCAAAGTACATAGAGTATACCCACTCAAGCTTGAGTGAGACTCAAATCATAGCAGGACATTTATATGCGTAACACAGTATCCATACACATACCAATACCACTCCAAGGCATACACATCCACGTATCACATATTTTCACACCATATCCATCCATTTATAATTACCATATCAACACATCAACTACATACAAGTTTAAGAGATGCAATAGTCGGGTATACCTCCTGATATACACGCATACGACATCTCATAAAACAAGTAGTACCAATCAAAATTATCATTCTGTTATCATACGTATATCACATCATACTCAAGCAGAAAATTACCTACACACAACATACAAATGCCAACACCCATACCACTATATACACACCACGAAATCAACACTACGACGACATAACCACTTAACTAATGGGCCCACCAAACTATAACAAGGTTGACACAGTCAACGACAAGCTCTATGGGCTAGACAATAGGAAAGAACCGAACCTAGATCATGACGAATAGAAAGATCGAAAAACATGGGTTCGGCTAGGACGAAGATAAGGAGCCAAATTTGGTTAGGGGAATCAGGGTAAGACTGTGAATGTTTAGGTGGAAAGATGATGCAATGATACCCTTAAGGAATACATAAGGAAGGTAGTGTAAACAACATAAGTTAAAATACGTGAATTCGAAGACCGTTGTACTTCAAAAAGTCGGAGTCCTTGTTTGTATAAAATTATTTAGAGGTCGATAAACAAGTTGTTTGAAAACGAGTTTGAGACGAATATACGTAATAAGAGGAAAAGTGGTTTATTGGCTTATATAAAATCATCATAAGGAAAAAGGAAATCATTTACTCGAACATTAAAACATAGGTCAGAAATGTTATGCGGCAGCAATCTAAAAATTTTGGAAAAGTTTTGAGATTCGAAGATTGAAATCAGATCAAGTATAGTGTGGAGAATTTAAGCGCATGCTAAAGGTTTTTCGAATCTTAAAACTAAAGAGAAATCCCAAATAAACCATATCGAAAATACTTTTTAGAGAAATCCGGATTTGCCAACAAAATTGATTTATACAAGATCTTAATGTACGAGCAAAACGAACGTGGTACCGATATATAAAAATAATTAAAGTCATATTTTAGAAATTATCTTAAAAGTGTGTATGGTGAATGGAAAGATAATATCTTAGTAGTATGGAAAGAGAAAAGGATATTTAATCTCATCAAGTTAGTATTAAAACTTTTAAACCGTTTTATGAAGGGTCTAAGTCAGGAATGATTTCGAAATAGTAAATTTTTTTTTACAAAAATCTGAAATATGGAAAATGTTGAGCATAAAATCGACTTGCTAAAAGCCGAAGTCCAAAGGGACTTGAAAAGTTTATTAAGAGTAAGCACGAGGTGTTTTCGAATAAAATTTTAATGGCACAAGTAAGAAAAGAAATTATGAATCGAGTTAGGAAAACAGAAATACGGTTCAGAATGAAATTGGTATATGAAAAGGGACAAGACATTTATATCGATACGAAAGTATATGCTGAAAATATTATAAACTTCTAATCTAAAAATCTCAACACAAGTTTCGATATTTAAAAACATAAATAATTTAAGTCGGCGAAGGAGCATGAAACCTTACATATATCAAAAGTGTTTCGAACAAATTTAAACTTAACGAAAGAAGAAGATCGAAGATACTTTTAGGGAAATAAGGATTCGCCAAAAGAACGTGTTGGTATAAAAACTTTTGAAGTACGAGTACGACGAACCTATAATTGATATATACAAAAATTAGTTGAAGTCCATTCAGTTTGGAAAAATACCCATAAAGGTATGTAAGATAAGTGGTTAAAATAAATTTTCGTAGTTAGGAAAAAGGACGGTATATCGAACCATCAAGATAATAATAAATTTTAAAAATCGAAATGCGAAAGATATATTGTTAGAAAAATAGTACAAGATAGTAATTTTAAAATTACGACCAAAAGTATTCAAAATTCAAGAACGACTTTTAACTCCATCGAAATTTAGGGAGACATATTTAAAGAAGTTTAGAACAAAATTTAAATTGAGTGAAACTTCAAATAAGGAAAGCATTCGAAAATAACTTTGGAAGAATCAAGATTTGCAATGGAAAACATTTGAAAGATCAAGGATAATTGTAATGAGGTGGTCATGTGAATTGAGGACAAGGGAAGTGGTTACAGAAACGTAATTTTCCAAAAATCTGTAGTCGGGAAAATATTTGAACATAACTTTGATTTGTTGAAAGCTGAAATTATCTATGACTTGAAAAGTATATTAAGGGAGCGCGACGAGTCATTTGAATAGCATAAATAAGAAAGGAAAATTCATAAATTCGAATTTGGAAAATAGAATTGCGGCTCAGAATTAAATCGATTTATGAAAAGGGACAAGATATTCAAATAGGTATGAAAGGTATAGGCTGTAAAACATTATAAAACAGTAATCAAAATCTCGTCAAAACTTTCGAATTTCAAAAATTAATTTAAGTCAATGAAAGAGTACGAGATATAAGTATACATATAACAATTGAAATTCCATTTAGCTTGGAAAAGATTTTAAAGTATGTATGCAATGCGATTAAAATGGATCTCATAGTTAGAAAATGGTATATCGAATTTTCCAAAATAGTATTGGAGTCTTTAAACCGAAATGCGAAAATATAGACAAGAAAATGGTTACGAGATAACAATTATAATTACAACCATTAGACTCTGAAATCTACAAGGAATTTTGACTCAATCGAAAAGTGAGAAATTCAAGTATATACGTAGCGGGGTTAAAACAAAATTTAAACTTAGCGAAAACTTTAATAAGGGAAATAGAAAAATAACTTTAAAAGAAATTAAGCTTTGCGAATGGGGACATTCGAAGGATCAACGATTATAGAAACGTGGTGGTCATGGGAATCGAGGCAAGGGATTTGGTCGGATGATTAAAGCATAAATACGCCTAGGATGTGACTTAGGAAAATCTACAGGAATCTCCTACGGTCAACCAGCTAAAGATTATGGAACTAAGCGCTAAGACTCCCTAAGGGCTAGACAGCGATGAAATGAGTTCAGCTTGGTCCGAAATCGATGAACCCAAGCGAGAGACCAAAGAATTCTAGAAGTCTATCCTAGTCAAAGCTAGATAGGAACCACTAAGGTAACTCTTAAGACAATCAAACAAATCACTAACATGGAGTCTAGCTAACAATCAAGGATTCCCAACTAGCAAGCACAGACGTCTATCTAAGTCTAGCTAGGGTCCTGATCTAATGGGTTCCTACTAAGCTGAGACAGATGCCCTAACACGTCTACCAGCTACCTAAGGCATATGAACGCTAAAAAAACTAGACTCAAGGCTTATAAATTGGATGTTCTAATTTATTTAATGGACATTCCATAATTATTATCATTGTTCCAATAGTTCACATTTGCAAATGGACCTGCATGGGCCACCAATAAAACCTGTCACGCCCCGCTTCCCAAAAATGTGGAGGCGAGACGTGAAAAGGTCCGCTCAGACTTGAAGCTGTGAAACTCCAAGTCTGATAAGCGTATAAATTATCATATGGCAGGTCCTTGCAACGCGAACGAAACAACAATAATAATAAAGGAAAGAGACAAAAGTGAAATCTCTGAATATCCATTGAATGAATTACAATATCACAGAAAAGCCACCGGCAAAAAGGAAAAGAGTCTAAGGCCCAAACATGGCCAACAAGGTATAACATACATACAAAGGTGCCACGCACCAACAACTAACAGCAAACCTAAACGAAGAAGTGGACACGAGCAGTCTTCAAGACAGGCCCCTGGTGTCCACTCACCACCACAGCAAACATCAGCATCAGCAACACCATATCCCCTGTAACAAAGCTCTGACTCTGGGTCTAACATGTGACACCCAAAAGAGAGAGGGGCACATGTCAGCAAGTCTGGAAAGACTTGTGCAAGGAAACTGAAAGAAAGGTAAACTAACAACCTAGCAGTTATAATATGATGCATGACATGGCAAGTATAGTATGGAAGTGACAAGTAAAGGGAAGTACAGGTAGCAAGTAGCAAGTATGTCATGGATAACAAGTTTTACACGTAAAACACGGACAAGTACAAGTGGTAGGTGTGACATGTATTGTCAAGTAACAAGTACAAGGGATCACCCACACATGGATGCCATATTGCCCGCAGGCTGTGTTCAAGTACAAGGGATCACTCAGAGAGTGCCCTATTGCCCGCAGGCTAAGTTCAAGTATCAAGTACAAGGGATCACTCGACGAGTGCCCTATTGCCCGCTGGCTGTGTTGAGCTCGTCTTCTGGAACACGAGCTAGAAAGTGTATTTGGCATAGGATCGTGCCCACGCAAGGTGGGTGCCTAACCGGTAACAAGTATCACTAATATGTAGCGATGCTACGCAATCACGATGAGTGTTCAACATGCAATGACATGAGCAGATATTCACGTACTGTTAATTGAATTTAGACATGGCAGGCGAAATGCAATGACATGAATAGATATTCGCGTACCGTTAATTGAATTTAGACATGGCAGGCGAAATGCAATGACATGAACAGATATTCGCGTACCGTTAATTGAATTAAACGTGACAGGCAAAATGCAATGACATGAACATATTCGCTTACTGTTAATTTAAATTAAATATGGCAGTTAAAATGCAATAGCAGTTAAGGATGCATGGATGACATGAACAGTTAATATGCGTACCGTTAAGGGAAAGTAAACGTGACATACAAGCATGATGAAGGTGACGGACCAAGCTTCGTTGTCAAGCTAGGTCAATGGCGTCTAGACGGCTATCCTTTCACCGTCTAGTCTCTTTTACGCTAAAGCAAGGTAATGGCCTAAGACATGGCCCAAATCAAGAGATGCAAGTTTCACTTGCCTGGCACCGAGGAGAACGATCAACGAAGGCACATCACACAAATTTGTTATCTACGGGAATGGATCACTGCCATGGAGAAACAACATTAGAATGGTAACTAATCCGTATTCACAATCGAACCCTACGATTTCTAATGATCCATTTTATTAGGGTTTCACAAATATCAAGTGTGGGTTATGAGATTATTAAAGGAAGAATACTACCCGTGAAGAAGCGGAGGAACGACGTCGAGAACTACGGCGACGGAAGAACGATCCAGCTCAGATCTGGAAATGGGGAAATTCTGGAGAAATGGGTTTGGATGAGGCTTTTGGGGATTTGATGAGGGTTTGAGGTTGAGGAGAGGTAGGATATGTGAAATGAGGGTTTGGATGATGATGGATGAGCTTGGGATGAAGGATCAATGGTTTGGGGAAGAATGGGGCTCAATGCGGGAGAAATTAGGGTTTGGGGTGATGAGAAAGAAGAAGAAAACGTTTGGGGCGTATTTATAGAAAAGTGTGATGGCTAGGGCAAAACTAGGGTTTCCTGGGCTGATTAGTCGGTCAAAGAAGGATGGCTGACCGACTAGTTTGGGAACTAGTCGGTCGACCGAATAACTGTGACCGACTAAGAGCAAACAGTAACTCGGCTGGGAAGATGATCAATGAACTAGTCGGTTGAAGAACAATGGCTGACCGACTAGATTACAATCTAGTCGGTCGAAAGATGTTCTCAGACCGACTAAAGATAAACAGTAACTTAGGGGAAATTAATCAAAGGAACTAGTCGGTTAAAGAACAAGTTCTGACCGACTAGTTTCACATCTAGTCGGTCGGTGGTTGTTCTTAGACCGACTAACGATAAACAGTAAATCCTGAATAATTGATTGAATAAACTAGTCGGTTCCAGTTGATTTCCTGACCGACTAGATTGGAATCTAGTCGGTCGGTTGATCTTCTTGAACCAACTAACGTGCACGAAAAGTCTCGAAATGGAGCGCGAAGGTCCGGGATGAATTCTAAGGTTTCTAGGATCAACCTATCGCTAAGATATGATCGATATGAAGCTCGTCAGGAGTGACTTACTCCGAGTTTAATGATTCTAAGGAAGAAGCTAGAAGATCACATCAAAAGGAATGAAAACGAAAGCTAGGAAATCTCAACGAGATGAATGAAAGCGAGAACTATGGAAATGGAAACCACACAAGGAGAGAACCCACCATCACAAGCAAAACACACTGATAATCCAATCATACAAAAACCAATCGTTACACGATTAGTGGGGGAAACTCCTTCATCAACAATAGAATCTGACTATATGACATCAGGAAGGTCCACCATATTTCTAACCCACCAAATAGAAATAGCTTGACTATTTGCATCATGTGGATCTGAGAAATCTGCAACAGCTTTCTGATATGCACGGACACCATCGGATACAGACTTGGAAGAATATGAGTCATCAAGATGATAATCTCAGTCAACACCACAGAGGAAGATAGGGGAACCAGACTCAGTGGTCAACAGTAAAAGTATGTTCTCATCAATAAATCGAATACTTTCCAGCTGCTCTCCAATATAATCCAAGTATACATCTCCAATGTTCAATCCAAAACAATCACCCTGAGACACATCAAGAGGCTCCCCTATTTCTCTCATACGACAAAATATTGCAAATAAATCCTCAGACAGAGCGGAATTAGAGGAAGAAATGTATACCTCACATTTGATAGTAGACAACAAAAATGGAACGATATCCACTGTATTAGTCGAGCTCTGAGAGGCCAAAAAATAGTAGCTGGTGAGTTGAAGACATCAGCAGTGGAACCGGTGTAGAAGCATGCAAATTTTGAGGGAAATCTACCAGAATGGACGAAGAGTCCGACACGACCGGATAAAAAGTGGGGCGCCATGCTGGAGGAGAGATGGGAGAAGACCCGACGACACTTGGCAGAGGAAGATTCATGAGAATTTGTAGCAGGTTGCTCACTTTGATTGTTGAGAGGAGATGTTGGTTTTGATGTCATAACATCTGCAGCAACATCATGCTGTGTCGTGTCCAATGTTACAACATCAGTCACAACATGAGGTGTTTTGTCTGAAGCTGCAGTGTTCAGATCTTCCATATGCAAGACATTCTTAAGCTTAGGATGTCTGATTACATTCAGATTACCTTTGTAAATAACCTTGCTCCTTCGACCATCACCAAATGTCACATGACCCCTGTATTGACTTCGTGGTCTTCAAAAAACTCCTTATTGCCTGTCATGTGCCGCGAGCATCCACAGTCAAAATACCACATGTTGTCTGAAGATGCTCTTACTGATGTATGAGCCACCATGCTATATAACTCAGTCTCCTTGACCCATTGCCTTTTCACTCTCCTGTCGAGAGAACTTACTGTTCTTCCCTCCAGGAAGTGACCCATACGACTAAAGCAGTTCTTCCCAGAATGACCAATAATTCTGTAATATTCACACACTGGACTTCCACCTTTGACAGTTTTAATTAACTTCTTCTTGCCATCATTACCCTTGTGCTGGCCGATTTTCCCAATTTCCTTCATGATTTGTACCCTTTTTGTAGTAGAACTGTTAAAATTAAATCCTTTATGATAGCCCACTCCATTGCGATCTCCTGCAGTTTTGTCCATGTTCAGAATGTCATCCAGTTTTTCTTTACCCGAGTTCCACTTGTTTAATGTTGTTTCATCTTTCTCTGCCCTGAAGAGGATATTGCTGAAGTTGCTTTCCAGTTCTCTAAGGTTTTCCTCAACTTTCACACATTTGCTCTTGACTTCCTCTTTTTCTTTCTTCAATCTTTCATTTTCTTCTTTCAACACTTTATTAATGCTACAGATCTGCATCCATTTTTCAAACGTCATCTAGTATGCGACCCAGATATCATCGTCACTTACTTCCTCGTCGCTGTCAACTTCAGAATCTGATTCAACTGTAGATGTCATGGATAATGTTGTAACATTGGATCTAACATTGTCTGATTTATCTACGGATGTCATGATTGATGTTGTAACATCAGATTTGACATAACTGCCAGTGTTGTAATCAGATTGCTTCTTCAGAGAGGCCGCAAAGGCAACATGATTACTAGTGATTTCCTCATCTTCAACACTGCTCTCTGACTCATCTTCACTCCAGGTACTCGTCAAAGACTTCCCTTTTTGTTTCTTCAGAGTGTTTGTACATTCAGTCTAAATATGTCCATATCCCTCACACTCTCTACACTGAATTCCTATTCATTTCTTCTTCTGATCATACCTTAGATTTCGGTTGAAGGATTTTCCAGCAAATATATCACTCGATCGAGGCACGATATTTTCTGTTCTGAAATTCTGGCCTTTACTACTAATCTTCTTAAGCATCCTACTGAAATTTTTAGTCAACAGAGCAATATCCTCATCTAGACCCGACTCATCATCTTCTTTAGAGATATAACCAGAATCTACCTTTAAGGCCACCCCTTTATCTCTTTTATTATGTTTCTTATTCATCTCATACGTCTGTAGGGATCCTATTAGTTCATCAAGTCTCATGGTTGTGATATCTCTAGCTTCCTCAACAGCTGCTACCTTAGCAGAGAACCGTTCAGGGAGAGATTTTAGAGCTTTACGAACCAACTTCACCTCTGAGTATTTTTTACCAAGTTGATAAGCCTGATTAGTTATATCTCTCAATTTCCCATTAAATTCAGCAATGGTCTCATCATCAACCATTCTCAATTCTTCAAATTGTGAAGCAAGCATTTGAAGTTTAGAAACTCTTACCGAATTGGTTCCTTCATGAACAGTTTGAAGAATGCCACATGCTTCTTTAGCCGATTAACACGTAGAAATAAGCTTTCATTGCTCTTCATTAACAGCCGTCAGCTTTAGAGTTTCCAAGAGCCGCACGTTCTTCATTCTGACTCCAGTCCTTTGCTGCCTTGAGAAATTCATTGTCGTCTTTGTCAACTTCAACAAGAGTAGACCGTCCTTCAACCATGGCTATCCAAGCTTTTTCATCAAGGGATTAGATAAAAGCTCACATCCTTGATTTCCAATATGTGTAGTTGGTACCCACAAGCAAAGGAGGGTGAATAACGGAAGCACCTTCTCAAGTATTCATGATTGACGTACTGATAATCCAAGATCACACCCTCTTTGACAAAAAAGTAACACAGGTGACCTGCTCTATTACCAATTGTAAATTCAGTACTTAGGTATCAATCATCTAAATATGAATGCATACACGGAAAACACAATAACACACAAAACTTAGTAACTCAGTTCGATGCACACACCTACATCTGCGGGCCACGCCCAGAAAAATCAGATTACTCCACTATATAAAAAATTCACTAATATTGCCTTTCTATTAGGAGGAACACACTCCCCCCTCAAAACAAACCGCAGTGGATGATCCCAATCAACCCCATGGAGTAATCAACGCAAGATCCCCTTGCACGCAAGATCCCCTTGCATAAATCGACCAAATCAAACTCCCTTTGATCCCTACCTTTGTAGTCATCTGCCTCTGTTTCTAGATGTAGAAACCGCAAGATCCCCTTGCAAAAACTGACCTGAATCAAACTCCATTTGATCCATACTCCCGTAGCCGTCATCCTCCTTCCCATGATAATGAACCGATCTATTTGGATAACCCTAGCCGATCTACTTGAGAGCTTTTATGTCATCTCAACCGAAGTCAAAGATCCATTTCAGTTAATAAATCAATTAACAATCTCAAGTAGATTTCCTCCCATATATTAAGGAACCATTTTGGGTAAATAGTCCTATAAGTCGAGGAACCAATTAACCACTTCGTGTAAATGGTTCTATCAAATGTCATGCAGATATTTCCCCTATAAATATAGTAATCACCAAGATTACAACAAGATTCTGGGAAAGCAAATCAGATCTGAGAGGAGCAGCAAAACTGATCTGAAAATCAAGCAGAAAATTCTGCACATTAAATCAGTTATCTCCACCCATCATTTAAGGATCTATTTCGGGTAAAAAGGAACAAAAAAATCTGAAGCAGATATTCCATCAATCAATTCAGGATCCCCGAGATTCTGGGCTACAAGTCAAATCTGAAATCAGCAAAACAGATCTGCAAACCAAAACAGAATTCCTGCATTCGATCCAGCATTCAGATCCCGCATGTCATGACTGATGTCACAACATGACTCACAACATGACCTCTCAACCTGTTCAAAAACAGTTCTGACTCCATAACCTGAACATCCCAGATCTAGTGCCACTAATGCCAACATATAATGACAGAAAATCAACCCAACAGAAACAATTCAGATACCATATTTTTAGCTTGTCTGCAAACAGATACCACACGACATATTTTGTTGGTCCAAAACAGCATGACAAGCAATTCAGATACCATATTTTTAAGCTTGCCTGCAAACTGATACCACACAACATAATTTGTTGTTCCAAAACAATAAGCAATTGAGAATAGCAATTTTAGCAGACTAAGATCTGTAAACCGATACCACACATAAACCATGTTTCAGCAGATTGATCCATGCAAACTGATACCACACAAATAGCAGCTGGAAACCATATTTCAGCAGAACACACTGATACTAAATATCAAAACAAATACTAAATATCATTCATGCAAACTTGTATTAAACGTGTAAAATGATACAAACTAATACATGCAAATTGAAACAAAATTTCATGAAACATCACACCAAATCCATGAAACCAAAAATCATTTTTCATTGATACCAAATTCAGGATCACAAAATAGGAACAAATATACATAATCAAACGGATTTAATGTAGAAAAGGTGGCACCTGATCTAATAGATCAGGTACCAAGACACAAAAAAGTGGAAAGTACAGGCCCCACATGGGCTTGTACTCGTTGGGGCCCACCTTTTTGTGTCTTGCACCTGATCTATTAGATCAGGTGCCACCTGATCTACATGAATCCCTAATCAAAAATATGGTATATTCTCAAATATCCAAAGTATGAACAGATATACATAATCCAAATTTAGGATTACAAAAATATGAATAAATATACATAACAAGTAAATATTTCACTTAACGTTTCACTCAAACAATACTATATTCTAAAAATTTACACGGAACAGAATATTTCACTCAATCTCTACATTATCCACTGTGACTATAGTGTTTTGGAATATATCCTTGAATTTCTTTATTCTCAAGACATAAGCTTCTAAACATCCATTTACCACATCGGAATGATATCGACATCAATTTAATGCAACTGGTGAGACAAGGCATCTGTGTACAAGGTTAACCTGTACGAAGTGTTTATTATTACGAAAACCAATCGTTATGTATCCACGAGTATGCAATGGTTCTGAAGTTGTTCTTAGGCAAAAAAAGTAACACACTTTAACTTGGATAGAAAATATACAACATAATTATAAGAACTTGCTATGAAATGGCCCGCTTCTAGCATGGTTATCCAAATTCTCTCGGAGGATTGTCCTTTATATATGCAATCGCTTCTTTATTTATTTGTGCATCTTCTTCACCGGTGCATCTTCTTCACCGATAACTCTACTGTATAGATCATAGTGTTTAGTTAAATCTCCTAGCAAATCTGTTCTGATATGCTTCCAATTGTACTCCCCCCCATGCCAAATAGAGCAGTTATTGCCCCTGTAACCACAATTACCATCTACCTTGCAATTGATGTAATAGCCCCTATATTTTTATTATTAATAATAGTAGTAATAGTAATAGTAATAAAATATGATGCATGAAATTATTGTTTACTTGGCACCTAGTAATGGAGGCCTACAAATGGCAACTTATGGGACACTTGTAAGAGATACAGACACTTGAGTGAGTGAGAGAGAGAGAATTCTCTCTACAACCCAGCACAAAAAAAGGAGAATATAACAAATATATCTCAAAGCAGGCCAAAGAGGAGGCACAATGGGCTTTAGGAAATTTTCAGAAAATTCTAGTAACGAAAGAGGAGAAGAAGAAGAGAAGAAATGTATGAACCCAAACCCCTAAATCTCTATATTTCCTCCTAAAAATCCCATACCAAGACAATAGAGATTTGTTACCTTTGGATTTCTTGCAACATTGCAATATGAATGATTGATTTCAAAAAAAACTTTCTGAAATTGATAAACTAGAGTTCCGGTGAGGTCGTGATGTCACCGCTGGCCGCCGGCCACCACGTCCGGCGGCCAGGCCTAGGCACTGCATAGGGAGGGCTGCCCCAAACCTAAATAGTTGGGTTTGGGTGAGCATCATGATGAAGCGAGAAGAAAACAAAACTTTCAGTTTAACCCAACAGTTTCACTAAATTATTTTTAGGTCCAAATCTTCAGATAAAGACCCAAAGTAGGGTTCAGTTTGCAAACAAAAAATTTGCAGTTTGATACCGATGTTAAAGATTGTCTACATAAGAACTGAATTCTGAAAATTTTGTAGAAAGGCCCTTGAAGCCTCAGGAAATTGTAGAAAGGCCCTTCATTGAAAAAAGAGAGAGGAAATGTGTACAATTATTATGAATCTTGATGGAACAAAAATGGGTATCTTTTTTTGTTTTAGGGATCTTTGACAATTATTGTCATATGTAAACCTGAAACTATGCTAAGGTTCAATTATTATTATTTTATGTATCCCATACGTCGTGGGTGACTAAAAACGTCTTCTAGTTTACCGCTACAAGGTGAGTACAACTTTTCTCACTAAAAAGGTTTTATACAAAATGTATGAATGAAATGTCATGCTTTATTGATTATTTTACATAACAAAAAGGGTGACCTGTGACAGTTATTTCATAATGTTCATGAAATTTATGCTCTAGTAAGAATAGTTTAATTCCAGAAATATTTTAAAATGAAAACATTATTCAAAATAGTATATTGTCATGACATACTAATTTGATTATGATTATTGTGTGAAATTTTGAGAAAATTAAGCATTTCATCTGTCCATATGGTCGTTGCCATTTTATGCCCATCGAATGATTTTATGTTGTAAATGACATGAAACATGAAAAGTAATTAATATATGCATACTACATGCACATGTTTAAAAATGATGAAGAATGTTGAGAATTGATTTATGTACTTTCAAACCCTTAAAATCCGCTATGGAATGAACTGTTTATTGTATGAGCATGTCGTGAGAAGGTGAGAAGAGACTCTTATCGTGAGAAGGACCAATCGGTAACACCAATCAACACGACACCATTCATCTTGAAGAACATGATAATAGATCTACACCTTAAACGAATTGAAGATTATAAACCCAAAAATCCTATGGATAAACATGTTCCAAATTTGTTACATTTGCAGGCAGCTTGTAAGTCGTCCATCTTTTTCCAGTTCCAGATATCATTGTGGATGTGGCGTGTCAGGCGGTTCATCATCCAATATCTTCAAGTAGGTAGCCAACGCCCTATCGTTTATGACGTCGCCGTCATCGTCCATGTCTCGCAATACCTTCAAGTAGGCAGCCAACGCCCTATAGTATACGACGTCGCCGTCATCGTCCATGTCTTACCTCATGGGATCCTTCAAGACCTCCTTAATGGAAAAGTCCTCAGCAACTTAATTTCTCTTTTACGAGCTCCAAATAACTTTCATCTTCATTAGGGAAATGCTCCTTCATCGACTTTTGCAAGTGGAACTCTATTTCGATATTCCCAACCTTCATTGAAAGCATCCCTTGTCGGGCATCTATAAGGACTCCGGCCGTAGCCATGAAAGGACGTCCTAGAATCAGCTAAGAGCTCCCCTCCTCAGACTTATCCATGATCACGAAGTCCATCGTCACACTGATTCCTCCCGGCACTTGCAAAATGACGTCTCGAACAATGCCTATCGAGTAGGTGACGGATTGATCTGCCAACTACATACTCATCGCCATGGGTTCCAACTCCATCCCGATGTTTAGCCTTTTGAAAATAGAGAGCAGAATCAGACTCATGCTCAGACTAATGCTCGCTCCCAAATCTACTAATGCTCTTTTGATAGGAATTCTGCCAATGGAGCACGACACCGTGAAACTACCGGGATCGGGAAGCTTCTTGGGCAAAGTGTTCTTCATCATCGACGTGCAATCATCCAATAGCATGACGGACTCATGCTTCATCCTTCCCACTATCAAATCCTTCAAGAATCTTGCATAAGTCGGGATCTCCGTCAGTGCATCCATGAAAGGGATGTTCAAGTGAACACCCTTTGGAAGCACTATAAATTTGGCATATTTCTTCTCGATCTTCGCCATGGCTAACCTCTAAGGGTATGGAGCTGGAGGACGACTTTTCTTATCTTTCTCTTTGTCCCTTGGCTTGGATGTCTGACCTGATTTCTCCAAGGATGGTGGAGTGTCAACCGGGACCGTAGAAATGGGAGTGGCCAAAGGGATGGGTAGTGCCTCCTTCACTCCTTCGCCCGATGGTTCTTCAACATTCTTCTCTTGATTCACCAAAATGATTGGCTCTGGAGCTATGTGATCCTCTTTATCAATAACCGTCAAGGGTTGTGGGTCCACTAGCCTTGGAATCGATACCATAACTGCATTGGTGGTCTTTCCTCCTCTTATTGTCACTGCCATCACGACATTAACTTGCCCACTTGGATTAGGCTCAGGTTGAGCCGGAAGTTTCCCTTGAGCCATGGTAAGTTGGCTCAGTTAGGCCGTCAATTGGTCTACGTTGATAGTAAGCTGCTTTTGACTAGCTACCAACTCTGCATTTTGCTTGGCTTGGACATTGATAAAAGCTTCCAATGCCCCTTTCATGCCTAATTTAGGTCCAGTCGGTTGTTGGTATTATTATTGGTATGATTGTTGATAAGGTTGACGATTGTTGTATCCTGGCAGTCTATAAGGACCAGCTAGCCTAAATCCTTGCTGCTGCTGCTGCTTCTGCTGAGGAGGTGCTTGCGGTTGAGGTGGAGGTTGTTATGGCCTTGGCTGAGTGGGTGGTTGCATGGCTCCATTGGGGTTACCGTAGGAGAATCCCGGATGTGTCTTCCAAGCCAGATTTGTCCATTGTGGCCTTGGATTGCTCTTATCATCTAAAATGTAGTTGATTTGCTCTGTTGACACATCTGTTCCATCAAAAAAACCTTCAATTAGAATGTGCCCTTGCTCAGCGTAATCTTTCAATGCAGCATAAACTGGGGCCTTGGAAGGTGAAGGCAACACACTCAACTTCTGTTTAATCTGAGCTACTTGCTTTGAGAGCCAATCAAGTTGCCCGTCAAAATTTATAGCTTGCTTCAGCTCGGAATGACTCCCACCAGCACTCCTAGATGATGTTGAGCGATCATCGCTCCATTATTGATTATTGGAGGCCATCTGCTCCAATAACGATGTGGTCTCCTTCGGAAGCTTTGCCAATAGTGCTCCATTAGCAGAAGCGTCAATGATCATCTTGGTGTCAGATTTTAACCCATTGTAGAAGCTTTGGATGAGGTCCCAATCTTGGACTCTGTGATGTGGGCACTGATGTTGCAAGTCCTTGAAGCGCTCACATGCTTTATATAGAGATTCATGTGGGAGTTGCTTAAAAGATGTGATGGCACTCCTAAGCCTCACCATTTTGGATGGTAGATAATATTTATTGACAAATGCTTGGGCTAGCTGCTCCCAAATCTTGAATGTATTCATAGGATGTGCCCTCAACCAAATGATGCATTGTCCCAAAGAGTGAATAGGAACAGTCGAAGTTTGATGGCGTCTTCACTCACATTTTTTACCTGAAAGGTATCATACTTCGTCAAGAGTAAATCAATGTGATGATTAGGATTCTCATGAGGATGTCCATGGAAGGAATCCTTCTGCATCAACAATATCAAATCCGTCTTTAACTCAAAATTCCCTGCCGCCAGCTGCAGTCTTAAAATAGAGGATATGTTCAAAAGGTTGGGCTTCATATAATCCCCAATATTGTTCTGACGTGGAGGTGGTAGAGGTGGTTGATCTGCCATGTGGTCCTCCAGAAGTTTTTGCTTCCTCTCAACTATGAGTTTCCTTGCAGTTCTTTTGATCTCAGGGTCAAATTGTAGCAAAGCGTCAGATCCCCCAAGACATGTGTTCATGCACAATCAACAAACTCAGAGAAAATGTTAGTTACAAAAAAGAATAGAAATGCGATAGGAAGAGAGGTGGATGGAGAAACCAATAAGTCTACAACTAAGAAAAATAACCTAAGTCTACCGTTTCCTCCTCGGGAATGGCGCCAAAAAACTTGATCTCCTCTGGATTCACACCCGAAACAATATCGTTTTAACGCTAGTGCATGGTATAGTGGCAAGCAGGTATCAACCGCAGGGAGGTGGTTTTTGAGTACCAGTCCATTCCTAGGCTGGTTTGACTGTGGGTTTTATTAGTGGAGATGGATTATGGAGGGTCGTAATGGCAATGGGTGTGAATGTCGTGCACGTCGTTATCACAAATATGTACTCCATAAAGAAAGAAATAAAACAAAGATAATAAATGAGATGCAAGTACTAGGGTGTCAATATCCCCATTACTGCTTCGGGTTAAGAAATAAGATCATACATACCTAGACATTGATTCGTCCGACGAATCGATCATATGTTGTGTGGGCTCTTTACTGGTGCCACCATCGTGGATCAACACGTAAGCGAAATAAAGGTGTAACAAAGACTAAGGTTGGTGCCACTATTGTGGATCACTACACCTAGATGACGACGTTATAACTCTATTCGGATGTGTGGAGACTTCTCAGGACTAGTGCCACTATCGTGGATCATCGTGTCCATCCAATTCACAACACCCCCATGGGTAATCGACCATAACATAACTCTACGGACTTATCAATTTCTAGCTACGTAGTAGCGGTGCCAATATCTTGGATCACCATGCTACAATCTAGATCCGATGCCAATATCTTGGATCACCGTCACTAAACTTAGATTCGACGCAAATATCTTGGATCGCCTCCTGTATTAAGGATAAAGCCCTAGGCAATATGGTTCAACCTAACCCTCACAATAGATCTACTCAAGCATAGCAACAATATAGAAATAAAAATAAATCAACATTGCAGGCATATAAGAAAACAATAAAGAAAGATTAACAAAGAAATACTTATCTTGATTCAAGACGGAGCGACCTAGGGCTTGGCCTAACTCCTAAAAGAGTCTCCAAGAACAAAAGAGGGCCCTCCTCCAATAGATGGCTACAACACACACACACACACACACACACACACACACACACACACACACATATATAATAAAATAGGGATGTTATCATGGGTTTTTGGATAAGAGAATTTGGATAAGAGATATTGATTATGTGTATTTTTGTTTGTGGATAGATGGATATGTGTATTGTTGTATAAGAGATTTTGGTTAAGAGAAAATGGATAAGAGATAATGGATAAGAGAATTTGTTTTTGGTTATGTGTAATTTGGTGTGATGTTTATATAGATAGATTGTATATAGGGTATGATGAGAAATTGAGATATGAGATATTGAATTTTATATAGGGTTTGATATGAAGAAATTTTTTTTGAATTCCCTCAAATCACATCGCCTCCTATCACAGCTCATTCATCTCATTTTTTTTAAAAAAATTTGAATTCAAATTTCTGTTTCCTTCTTCACATCAAATTTGTGAGGGAACTTTAGGGCGGTAATTCATTTTTGATCAAATCACCCACGCCAATATCAGCTGTTTGGGATTTTTGATAAATGTTTGGGATTTTGCTTTTGAGTTTGAGATCGCAGCTACTCTCATTTCACCCACTCCATCTTCTTCTATCTCCAGCTTCTTCTTCTTCTTCCTTCACAAACGCCAACAAGCAGCACATCACGAAGAGCATCCTCTTCTACCTCCAGCAACCTCTTCTACCTCAGATCAATGATGAGCAAGGAGATCAAGGCAAGCACATCAAAGAGGCATTCAAAAATTTTTGGTTTAAATATTTGTCCTGCAATGTTTCAGCTTCATCAAGTTTATATTGCAAGCTTGAGAATTTGATAATTACGGTCCTAATTTGAGTTTTTGATACTTTGAAATGATACTTTGAGAAGCATTATGTATTCAATTTTTCTGTTGTTATACTTCTCAATGACAGGACCCAAAAAAATTGTTTATAAAAAATGAATTAAATTGACTATCAATGAATTAAATTAAATAGTTGTTATACTTTCTCATATGTTTATCACTTCTCTATGTCCTGAAATGGCTAAAAACCAATGGCTAAAAATGAATTAAGGGTTGTCCTGATATCTGTTTATCACTTCTCTATGCTAAACTAAATTGACTATCAATGAAATGATTTTCAGCATATGTAATTATTGTCCTGTTATCATCAAGATAATTTTGCATCCTTATACAACCAATCTTTAAAAATCAAGATAATTTTCAGCATATGTAATTATCCTGGGTATGCACTCAAGATAATTCTCAATTTTCAAGTAACCTCAGCAAGCACAACAAGCACATTTTTTACTTCACCCCTTGGTTAGCTTCATCATGTCCCCTTGGTTAGCTTTTTTAATTTATCTTTGTGAGCTTTGTGAGAATATTACAGCTTTGTGAGCTATCACTGATTACTTGCTCAACTTGACAGGAGTGCTTTGTAAGAGTTGCTTGCTCATCATAATCAACTTGCCAGGTATTTGATGATATGTTATTGCAAATTGGAGAATGATTTAATGAATAACCTGATTTGATGTGCTTGCTCTTCGTTGAGGGAGGGTGATTTGATGAATCAAATTGAATATTATCATCAAATTGAAATGTAGTTCTTGATATGCATTTGATGATATTGAAATGTAGTTCATCATCAAATGAGTTCATCATCAAATATCATCAAATTGAAATGTAGGTCATCAAATGAGTTCTTGATTTCAGCTCCATCAAATTGAATATTATCATCAAATGAATAACCTGATTTGATGAATAACCTGATTTAATGTTTTAATGTTGATTTAATGTTGACAGGATATGCTATTGCAAATTGGAGAATGATTTAATGTTGATATGATATTTTGAGAATTATTTAAACTTTGAGAATGATTTAATATTGGAAAATCAATTTTCAGTAATCAACTTTCACTAATCAAATTTTACTGATAGCACACTGAAAATTGCATTTCATTCTGAAATTTTGGGAATGAAATTTTGGAAATGAAATTTTAATATTAATTGAAGGAAATATTTATAGGACTTTGATATTTTATATCATATGCATGGATGATATCACTGGTGAAATGTTTGCTATGCTTGCTATGTGTGAAATGTTTGCTCATTTCATTTCAGTTTTGCTAATTTCATTTTGCTATGTTTGAACTGTTTGAATGAGCAAATACATTTCATTGCAGAAAATGTTTGATGAGCAAATACTAAACTGGAATGAAACATTTTTGTATTTTCTAAATGATAAAATTTTTGTATTTTCAAGCTCATTTAAGCAACTCTTATCCATTTCTCAAACTAAAATGAAATTTTCATACCAATGATAAAATTTTGTGCTTATTTTTCAATCCAATATTCAATTTTGCCTGAACTTGAAAATTTTGCCTGAACTTGAAAATGAGCATAGCTAACATGAATATTGAATATTGAACCTTGCATTTTGAAATTGAAATGACTATTGAACCTTGAATGTTGTTATGGATTTCAAAATTTTGGATTGGTAGTTGCAATATTGAACCTAGAAATAATGAGCATAGCAAAAATTGAAATTGACAGTTTGTTTTGGTCCATGCTTATGAGATGTGGACTTCTGCATTGAATTCATATGCAAATGAAATTTTATAGCTAGAAGAAATTGGCTTAAGTATTGGCTTAAGTATGAGTATGTATTTGAATATGAATATGACTTTGAGTTCATATGTAAATTTGAATATGAATATGTTTGACAATTGGACTGACAAATTGGCAATTCAAGATATCCTGGGTATCTTGAAATTTGATTTATGGCAATAGATCATTTGCTGTATGGAAATTTGGCATAAAAATTATTTTTTAACATAAAACTTTGGCTATTCATATGAGTTCCAAAAATTTGATTCATTTTGTTTAACATTTCAGTTGATATGGAAATGAGTCCTATGTGTGTCAAATAAAACACATGGCAACTAATCATGTTTATTGTGCTTGAGATATATCATGTGAAATGAAAACAACTGGCAATTGAACTGAAATTTTATTGCTGTGAAATGAAAATAGGATATATCCTGTGAAATGACTTCACTCATACTTTTGTCCTGTGGCTAAATGAATTCATTTCACAGTATACTTTTGTTTAACAGGGGTTGTTGATTAATTCTGTGGCTAAATGAATTCCTATTTGTCCATTACCCAGGGGTTGAGGGGTTGAGGTTCTCCCATTCCATCTAGCCACAGTACAGTGCATTCTTATTCCATTGCAAACTCTTAGTCCAAGTTGCAATTTCATTCATACTTTTTTTAATACCAATACTACCAATACTTTTTTGGTTAGCAATGTATATGAATAAGCTCTTCATTTTCATGCAGAGAGCTTGATTTTGTTAATTTTGCATGAAAGTGTCCTGTTGAATCATGTTACCATGAAACTGTCCTCATAATGTCCTGTTATGAAATGATTAATCATGTTAAATTCTGTTGATTATTTTATTGCCAATTACTGCCAATTACTTTGATGTCATGTTGATTAATCTTGATGTCATAAGTGAGTATTTTGAGGGGGGGATGCAATTTTTTTGTGAAATAGCAATATTCAATTGAATGCCTAATTTTGAATGCCTAATATTCAATTTGATTTTTTAATATTCTATCTTCAATTGAAATGTAGTTCAGCTATTAGGGAGTATATGCATAATATGCATAATAATACTGAATGCCTAAACTGCATAATACTGAATGCCTAATGTTGAATTTTATTTTTCTTAGTTTAATGTCAAATTAAAATAATGCTAGGGTGATTACATTATATCCTGATAATGCTAGGGAGTATATGCATCCTGAGTTTGAGGTCAAATTAAATTGTTAAATCATTTTTTTCTCTATATTAACCCAATTTGCACTATCACTCAATATTAACCCAATCAGGATATCAATTAGGTTCATTTTTAATATGGGCTATCAATTGTCCTGTTAAATTTCAAACTGTTTGAATGTGAAACTTACAAACTGAATTTTGAGAAGATTCTGTTTTGCATTATGTATTTTGAGAATGGATGAGCTTGGATGAGCTTGGATAGGAGAATGGAAAACTGTTTTGCATTATGTATTCTGTTGTTATAATTCTCAAATTCTCTCAATTCTCTATGTTCTTGGATGAAGCATGGATGAAGCTTGAGAGCTTCATCAATTCTCTCAATTCTCAATGTTCATTATGTATTTGATTAGCATTATGTATTCAATTCTCTCAATTCTCAATGTTCAATTATGTATTATGTTCAATGTATTTGAGCTATCAGTGAAGGCTAAAAGCAAAATTCTCTATGTGAATGAATGTCCTGTTGCAAAATTCTCTATGTTAATTGTTTAGCATAACATAAGGAATGCCAAAATGACAGGACCCAAAAATAAGGAATGTTTATCAATTCTCTATGTTTATCAAAAATAGAGAATTTTGGGTTATCAAAAATGATATCAAAAATAAGGAATGCCAATTCTCTATGTTTATCAATTCTCTATGTTTAATGACAGGACCCAAAAATAAGGAATGCTAATCAATTTTTTTGGGTCCTATTGTCCAACATTCTCTATGTTATAACCAAAATTCTCTATGTTATAACCAAATTCATATGAGCAACTGAATGTCCTGTTGGTTATAACCAAATGCTCATATGAATTTTGTTTAGGACATATGTCAATTCTATAAGAAATGATTAGCATCTAAATATTAGCATCTGAATATTAGCATTTATTAAATTTCAAACTGTTTGAATGAGCTTGGATGAAGCTTGAGAATGTAAAACTGAGTTTTTATTTAACCAATTAATTTTCTCAGTTATGAATATTATGTTGTTATAATTCACAAACTGAGTTTTGCATTATGTATTTAAACAATTCTCTCAATTCTCTCAATTCTCTCCACCTCACATAATAACCATGACAAACTGAGTTATAATTCACTCAATTCTCTCAATTCTTAATGTATTTTGGCATTTCTCTCATGTTAGCCATTTTCTTTTGGTATTTTCAGATTTTTGCAAGGTGGAGGGTATTCTAGGTGTGTTATATGAAGATCAAAAGTTCAAGTTTCAGTGTTATTTAACTCAGTACACTTCTAATTTTTACCATACCCTTTGCGTTTTCTCTCAATCCTGGGCTATTTGGTGCTTTGAACAGTTAACTGGGATATTCATAATTTCAAGTTTCAATTCATCCAACATCAGGTGATTTGAACAGTCCATACTCTTGGTGTGTTATTATATAGCTTGCAGCCTCTTCATCAGTTTATATGCATGGGACTCAATTTTTGATTCAGTGTTATGTAACCTTCATTGTTATGTAAATATCAAAAATACTCAACTGGGATATTCAGTGTTATTTAAAGTGTCCTTAGGCTTTAAATTTTACAGTGTTATGTTTGATTCTCAAGTGTAAGAAATAAATTGTGGGTTTAAATTTTTGATACAGTGTTATGTTTGATTCTCAAGTGTTATGTTTGAATTTTTGAGTTATGAATGTGAATATACAATTTTTGAGTTATGTTTGTAATGTGAAATATACAATTTTTGGAATGTGAATATACAATTTTTGAAATATACAATTTTTTGAGTTATGAGTTATGTAGAAATATATACAATTTTTTGAGTTATGAGTTATGTAGAAATTTTTTGAGTTATGAGTTATGAGTTATGAGTTATACAATTTTTGAGTTTTAAATTTAAGTTTGAATTTTAAGTTTGAAGTTTGAACATATTCATGCATATACACTGATGATATTTGGTTTGAAGTTTATATGCATGGGAAATTTTTTGAATATATGTTCAACCTTCCCACTTCTGAATATTTGGTTATATTTCAAACTGGGAAGTTTGAATATTCAGTAATTAAGTTTGAAGTTTGAACATATTCATGCATATAAACTCAATTTGCATATTCATATTTGGTCAAACTGGGAAATTTTCCATATTCAAACTTCAAACTGGGATATTTGGAAGTTCTGAATAAGTTTGAATATGCAATTGCCAAACTATCTTCAAACTTAAAATATTCAAACCGGGATAATTAATTGAGTTATTAAATTGAGTTATTAAATTGAGTTTCTCATCTCTTCATTGAACATTTTGAAAGATTCATTTTGTGGCTGAATTATCATTGAGTGTGATATATGAATGATTCATTTGATACCTGCAAAACTATTGTTTTTTTGTGGCTGAATATGAAAGATATGCAATTTTTGTGGCTGAATATGAAAGATATGCAAAACTATATATATGAAAGATATACAAAAGTTTTGCAGCCTGTGAATTATCATTTGGGTCCTATGGTTATGTGTAATTATCCTTGCTAGGATCCTCCTATTAGTTTCATTTCCATGGGATCAAACTATCAGATCCAGTTTCATTTGCTTCTTAACTTAATATTATCATTGATGTATGCTTTCATGCCTGTAATGTGCCATACTTATTTAGCCTTAATCTGCAGTTTCATTATACATTATGTAGATTTTTTGTTAAATATATGATAGTTTGTGTCAAACAAACCAACTTTTTTTCCTCATGCTAATGAGTAAATACGTTCTACCACCAACATAATGTGTAATATCTATATCTGCATTGCATTTATCTTATAAATACATTTCTACCACCAACATGATAAGTAAAATTTGTATTCACATCACAATTTCTTTCATGGAATTGCAGGTGGATTACTCATGCACCCCTGAAGAAGTACAACATCACTTCCAGGTTTGTGGGACAGTGAACATGGTTACCATTCTCACCGCCAAGTTTGGTCAACCCAAGGGACTTGCTTATGTGGAATTTCTGGAGGTTGAAGCTGTTCAAGAAGCTCTCCAACTAAATGAATCTGAATTACATTGTTGGCAGCTGAAAGTGAGTTTTCTGGGATGTTCAACTTGCACTTCAGCATTCATGTCAGTCATCTTATTCTGCATTTGTCATGATTCATCTCCCTCAAATAATTGATGCATCAGTCGGCATGGTCGGCATGGCATGTGAGACTTTTTGAGAATTTAGTTAATATTTAGTTATTTATTTATATTTGGGTTTTTACCTGAATATGTGCAGCTGTAGTCTCTTCTCTCTACGAATCAAATGATCTTGATTCCTTCAATTTATTCTGTGATTTTGCTGAAAGGGTGGAAGTTTGCCTGAAAATTTTGTTTGTATCTCTTCCAGTTTTCTTCAATCTATTCTAATAAGCGCAGGATCCTACTATTTTTAATAAAGTGAAGTAAACCATTGTTAAACTCTACCTTGGCTGAGATCAAGCCATCAGAAGATCCTAGCTTTTCATCAAATTTGCAATTTTTAGCTTACACATGCACAATAGAGTAGGTAGCACCAAAACTTGAGTCAAAGCCTCCCTAAACTAACATCTTGAAAGCTGTAATGATAGTTGACATAATTTAAGAGTTTACAAATTATTAAATTTAAATCCAATAAAACATTTACTTGAGTATGATGTCCCAAATGCCATGAAAACTTGCTGGAAAGGAAAAAGGGGGAATACTTGATAAGTTTGTGTAGGATTGATAGCTGTTACGCCTATTTGGCCGAAGCCCGAAAGACACGAGCCCAGAAACCCGACTGCCGATCAGAAGCCCATCTGCGCGATCTGGCCCGCCCGACAAGGCCCTATAGAGGACCCCCGAATATTGATCCGACCCGGCCCTTATAACGCGCTGGTCACTCGCCCACTCCAGCGATAACCGCCCCCCAGACCCGTTACCACTTAATGGCGATAATTGGGAGGTGCTGGCAGGGCACAGTGAACGGCGATAGGAAGGCGGATTGAGGGGGCACGATCGGGGGCGGACGAGGGACGTGAGTCATGGGCAGTCACGACGGGAGGTCTATAAAAGGGCTGGAAAGACGACTGGACAAGGGACCGGATCTGAGGTAACTAAAACCTAAGGTACTCCATCAACGACCTAGTTCCCCCATTCCAAATTCCTTTCTCCCCTGCTCGCGCCGGTAGACACCGTTCAGATCTCCTCTCGAGTCGAACCGTCTCCACCGGGCCTCCTCTTTCAGATCACTATCTGACTTAGGCATCGGAGGGGATTTGGCCGGAACCAAGGTCCGGCCCCCCTGACGAGCGTTCTCATCTACGCAGGAGGACGTCATATCCACGGGCCGAGGCTTCCCCTCCGCCTCGTGACCGGCCACGTAACCAGCAGGACGATCGAGGCTACCCCTCGTCGTCCGACCCCCGAGGCCAAGCACGTCCGTCCGAGGCCGAGCGTCTCAACCCGGGTTGAGGCTTCCCCTCGCCCCCCTTGCGACCAAGGATCCCGATTCGGCCCAGCCGACGCGCTCCACGTCGTCCGCAACTCCGACTCGCGCCTCGTCTGCACCGACTCGATACACCTGAGGGACCCAAGCGGGCCCCTTGACCACGTTGACCGGGTTATCCACGGTCAACGCTTTTGTAGTGAGAAAACACTCTGAAACATCTGGCACCGTCTGTGGGAATGAACTGTCCCACGAAGAAACAAACCACACCTGCAATGACACGTCTTCACCCGTCTCGACGAAAGGAGAGCAAGGCTCTAACGCGAAGCGACAGGGCCCGCCATCGTTGGCAAGAGTGGGCCCGGGCCCAGCGCGAGGAGGATCGTGAGGAGAGGACCGGGAGACCCTCACCGTCCCTACCGATCGGGAGACCGAGCACGTCTGTAACGGCGCGTTGCTCGGATGTGGCTTTGGTGGTGTCGGTGATCATAGACACAACCATGGTACGGCGACTGCTCGTCGACACCGGCAGCTCCTGCGACGTCCTCTTCATGTCAACCCTGGAAAAGATGGGGCGGCGGAAGGAAGACTTGTGACCTCGCTCGGGTCCCGTGGTGGGATTCACGGGTCATTCCACCCCCATCATCGGCACGATCCATCTCCCGGTAACACTCGGAGGCCCACTCAACTCGGTGACCCTGGCGGTAGAATTCATCGTATTGGGGATCGGGTCGGAATATAATGGGATCATCGGCCGACCCCTACTCAACGCCATCGGCGCGGTGGTCTCGACCCTCCATCAGACTATCAAGTTCCGAACGCCCGGGGGGATGGGGCAAGTCAAAGGCGACGCGGGGAGACCGAATACCTGCTATCAACTGGCGGAGGAAGGTCCCGAAGATCGTCTAGTCGACCGGATGGCCGCGCTCGACTTAAGGGGCAGGCCGAGGCCCACCCCTATGGAGGAGCAAGAGCAGATCCCGGTCACGGACGTCGAGGGCCGGTTCGTCTCAATCGGGAGAGGGCTAAGCCACGACCTGAGGAGCCAACTGGTCGAGTGCCTGGAGGCGAACCTAGACGTCTTTGCTTGGTCACCAGAGGACATGCCCAGCGTGGATCCCCAGGTGATCGTCCACCAGATCAACGCCGACCCCAACTTCAGGCCGGTCAGGCAGAAGAAGCGGAACCTGGGCGGCGAGAAGATGAAGGCAGCCTCTGAGGAAGTGGAACGTCTCCTCGACGCCGGCTTCATACGAGAGGTCTGGTACCCGGAGTGGCTATCGAACGTGGTGATGGTCAGGAAACCCAACGGGAAGTGGCGAATGTGCGTGGACTTCAGTGACCTCAACAAAGCCTGTCCCAAGGACAGCTACCCCCTGCCGCGCATTGACCACCTGGTGGACAACACTTCGGGGTACGAGATGCTCAGCTTCATGGACGCCTACTCAGGTTACAATCAAGTCCAGATGGACCCCCGGGACGAAGAGATGACAGCCTTCACGACGGACCGGGGAACATATTGCTACAAGAAGATGCCCTTCGGCTTGAAGAACGCAGTGGCCACCTACCAGAGAATGGTCAACAAGGTTTTTTACTCCCAGATCGGGAGGAACCTGGAGGTCTACGTCGACGACATGCTTGTCAAGTCGAGAAAGCCGGAGGACCACATCGCCGACCTTCGTGAAACCTTCGAGCGGTTGCGGCGACACAACATTCGACTCAACCCCACGAAGTGCACGTTCGGGGTAAGATCTGGCAAATTCTTGGGATTTATGATAACTAACCGTGGCATTGAAGCTAATCCTGACAAGATCGAGGCACTGATCAACATGCGTGAGCCGACGACGATCAAAGAGCTGCAGAGGCTGAATGGGCGCATCGCGGCCTTGGGGCGATTCCTGTCCAAATCGGCAGAAAGATCGCTCCCCTTCTTCAAAGTTCCGAGGAAAGCGATCGCGGAACCATCGGACAATAGGAAGACGATACTATGGGACGAAGACTGCTCCAGGGCATTTGCGGATCTCAAGGAATATCTCCGCAGCCCGCCTCTCCTGTCCAAGCCACAGGAAAGGGAGTCGCTAAGCCTTTACCTGGCGTGCGCGGAGGAAGCAGTGAGCTCGGTGCTGATCCGGGAAGACGGTGGGGTGCAATGGACGGTGTACTACACGAGTCGGATCCTGAAGGGGGCGGAGGTGCGGTACTCGCCCATGGAGAAACTGGCGTACGCCCTCGTTCTCTCAGCACGAAGGCTCAGGCCCTATTTCCAGGCCCACACCATACTGGTCTTGACCGACTCACAACTGGAGCAGAATCTCAAGAGATTCGACCGAATGGGAAGGATGCTGAACTGGGGGGTGGAATTGAGCGAGTTCGACCTCCGATTCAAACCGTGCACGGCCATCAAAGGGCAGGCCTTGGCTGACTTCATCGCTGAGTGCACGACGGAAGGAGAACATCCCCCAGAGGAAGAAGGCCCAGCAACGGTAATCGCCCAACCCTTGTCTTTTCTTTCGGTTGACCACCTCCAGTCAGGAGTCCCAGGAGCGTGGATAGTCCATGTGGACGGATCGGCCACACAATTAGGAGGCGGGGCTGGGATCGCGATCCGATCTCCGAAAGGGAACGTCATGGAGTACGCGTTGCGGTTCGAGTTCCCGGCCACCAACAACGTGGCAGAATACGAAGCGGTGATCAACGGCCTGAGGCTGGCCCGGGAGCTTGGGGCCGAATCTGTGCGCCTCCTCAGCGACTCGAAGCTCATTGTCAACCAACTTCTGGGAAGTTACGAGGCGCGGGAGGAGACGATGCAGAGGTATCACGCCGTTGCCAAAGCGGCACTCTCCAGGTTCAAAAACGTGGAAGTCTTGCATCTCCCGCAAGCGGAGAACACACGGGCGGACGCGTTGTCGAAGCTAGCCTCGTCCTCGCCTAAGGAGCTAGGCCGCACCATCTACGTGGAGAACCTGCAGTCACCCAGCACGGAGGAGCGGGAGGTGATGGCGATCGACCAAAATCCCACCTGGATGGATCCGATCATTCGGTACCTCACTCATGGGGAAGTGCCGACGGATTGGGACGAGCGTCGGACCCTGGAGAGGAAGGCGCTCCGATACGTGATCCATGAGGGGACACTCTACCGGAGGCACTGGACGAAGGCTGATGTCCTCCCGTACCTGAAATGCATCGGACCGCAGGAAGCCGACTACGTCCTACAGGAGGTTCACGAAGGGATCTGCGGAAATCACCACGGGGGCAAGATGGTTGCACAGAAAATCTTGAGGCAGGGATACTACTGGCCGACCCTGGTACAAGACGCAACAAACTACGTCCAAAAGTGCCAGGAATGTCAGAGGTATGCCCACCACACCTCAACTCCCCCATCGGAGCTCATCCCTATCGTGAGCCCCATCCCATTTGTGAAATGGGGGCTCGACATCCTCGGACCGTTTAAGCCGGGCCGAGGGCAGCGGAAGTATCTGATTGTGGCGGTGGACTACTTTACCAAATGGATCGAGGCGGAACCGTTGGCCACCATCACATGGAAGAAAGCGAAAAGCTTCGTGTGGACTTCCATCATCTCCAGATTCGGAGTGCCCCGGTCCATCATCACAGACAACGGGAAACAGTTCGACTCCGCGGGGTTCAAATACTTCTGCGCGGAATGGGGAATCAAGCTTCTCTTCGCCTCTGTAGCGCACCCCCAGACCAACGGAACAGCGGAAGCGGCCAACAAGTGTATCATAGAGCCCCTCCGAAAGAAAGTGAAGGATGCCGAAGGAAGCTGGCCGGAAGAGCTCCCCGGGATACTCTGGTCATACCGGACAACCCACAAGGAGGCCACCGGCGAGACCCCGTTCATGCTTGCCTACGGGGCTGAGGCAGTGGTACCAGTCGAGTTGGGTGAGGAATCTCTCCGCCTCAAATACTTTAACGAAGACAGGAACTCGCAGGGTCTGGAACTCAGTCTGGAGCTCCTCGGCGAATGACGGGAACAAACCCTGGCCACCATCATCTGCCAGAAGCAGAAGGTGGCCCGATACTACAATGCTCGGGTCAGGGGCCGAAGCTACCACCTTGGGGACCTGGTCCTCCGGAAAGCAGGCTTCAACCCGGATACCGCTCGCAAAGGGAAGCTCGCGGCTAAATGGGAGGGATCCTACAAAGTCGTCGGGGTCCTCAGACCTGCAACCTACCGTCTAGACAATATGGAGGGGAGGATTCTCACTCACGCCTGGAATGCGGAACATTTACGCAAGTACTTTCAATGAATGTATCATTTTCTATGAAATAATTTATTTAAGTTTGTTTCCTTTCCAGATAAACAAAAAGATGTACAGAGAGACGCACGTAGAGGTCGAGGGGCATTCCCCTCCCTCATTCATCTCCAGGGGCACCCGTGGAGCCACAGGCTGGCGGACCGCTTGGGCCATCCCCCACACTCCGTTCGCCGTCAGAGTGCATCCGGAGATCCTCGAAGTTGACTCCCGAGAGCGGGAACTTCTTCTGGATCTCGGATTGGCACCGGGCGAAGCCCTTCTCGAACACCACCACCAAGGCGGACTCAACGAAGGAGGTGGCGTACTCAGCCACGACGTCTTGGGCGATCCGGGATGGGTCCACCGCCTCAAGCCCGCCTAACCGAGCCTCTAAGGTCTCGATCTGGCGTTGGTGCTCCGCCCTCTCCTTCTCGATCTCCCGGGATCTCTCGCCGAGTTGAGCAAGGAGAGCCCTCACCTGCTCCTCCGCCGCTTCCAGACGATCGGAGAGCTCCAGGGCCTCTGGGGCAGCAACGGAGACGGGGATCTTCTCGGCTCCCCCAGACATGTCGGCATCTCTCAAAAGCTCGGCGACCCGTGCCTCGGCCTCTGACTTTGCAGTCAGAGCCAAGGCCCTCTCCCGGTCCGCCTCCTCCAAGGCAGAGGACAGCTCAGTTACGCGGGTCTCCAAGGACCTGACCCGCATTTCCTCTAACTGACCTGCCTCTCCCTCCTCGCCATGGGCCTTAAGATCTCGCCCGGCATCGGACTTGGCTTTGGGAAGCGCCGCAAACTGACGCCTCATCGAGAGACCCACCGAGGACAACTGCACCAAGGCAACAAAGGTAAGACGGCGAAAGCAGCTGGAGGGAGGAAAAGCAGAGACACTCTACCTGTTGGCCGGCCTGAATCACAAAGGTGGCCAGACAGTCACCTCTAACTCCATCCAGCGCAGCCTGATCGGGAGGGAGGCAACTATTCTCGGCCACTCGCGCGGCGGCTCCGTGGCTCGAAAACACCGATTCCTTCTCCCCTACCGGGAAGCGTGGACGAAGAAGACCCTCCCCTGACGAAGGAAACTCGTCGGGGTTGGAGCGAAACGTGCCTAGATACCGATCGTAGGCATCAGGGAGGGAACCGTCCGAGAGAGGCGAAGGGCCGACCCACGGCCAGGCAACCTCAACGGGGGCGGGTCGGAGCTGATCGGCAGGCGACGGGACATCAACTCCCTCGACCCCCTCACGGACCCTCTTGGAAGACCCCAGCAAGGGGACAGAGGGGGATGGCCCCTTCTTCCTTTTAGAGCCTCCAGTCGAGGTCACGGCCCGCTGCTTCTTCCGGACCTCCAGCACATGATCCCTCCTACGCGGATCCGGATCTGGGGCCTGCACGTGAGTGCTGACGGGGGAAGGACCAAGAGGGAATCCACCTGAACGAGAAATGTATTGGAGTGACTTACTCATTCCAAATTCCTTTCTCCCCCGCTCGCGCCGGTAGACACCGTTCAGATCTCCTCTCGAGTCGAACCGTCTCCAACGGGCCTCCTCTTTCAGATCACTATCTGACTTAGGCATCAGAGGGAATTTGGCCGGAACCAAGGTCCGCCCCCCCTGACGAGCGTTCTCATCTGCGCAGGAGGACGTCATATCCATGGGCCGAGGCTTCCCCTCCGCCTCGTGACCGGCCATGTAACCAGCAGGACGATCGAGGCTACCCCTCGTCGTCCGACCCCCGAGGCCAAGCACGTCCGTCCGAGGCCGAGCGTCTCAACCCGGGTTGAGGCTTCCCCTCGCCCCCCCTTACGACCAAGGATCCCGATTCGGCCCAGCCGACGCGCTCCACGTCGTCCGCAACTCCGACTCGCGCCTCGTCTGCACCGACTCGATACACCCGAGGGACCCAAGCGGGCCCCTTGACCACGTTGACCGGGTTATCCATGGTCAACGCTTTTGTAGTGAAAAAACACTCTGAAACAATAGCTATTTCTGATTCTCTATTTCTGATTCTCAACTTTTAACTTGCATATCAGGAATTCACATATATTTTCTCATGGCATAGAAAAACTAAACTCTACTGGCAACTCAAGATTGCAATCCAGTTAAACAAAAGGAATGTTTAAATTACTAGACTCCAGATAAGTTTTTATATGATTAATATCATTGATATATTTGTCCTGCACCCAATGGATCACCAGTTTACATTACAAGACATGAGACTAGACGAGCTACTCAAGAACATAAGCTACTAGAAAATACTCAAGATTTCAAACTGCAAGTTCACCAGAGATAATTCCAACATCGATGTCTTTAAATAGACTGAAATTATCATGTTTAACCATATAAGGTTGAGTCTACAGTTCTTGCAATTAACAAATAGAAATGTATTGGAGTGACTTACTCATTGGCCTGAACGAGATAATACAAGCACAAGATGAGGAATAAACAAAATTGATATTCACAGAATTTATCATGTGACATACTCTGTAACATGATTTTGACAAGCATATTGCCCGTTGGCAGCAAATAACCCAATTGAATTCTATCACATATTAGAAATTCGAGAGACATCAAGTTTCCAATTATTGAATTAATTCACTTACCACTGTTTGTTTCAATTGATGCTTTGACAGTGTTTAGCATAAATGATAAAATAAGACTAAAAAATGAACTCATTCATTGTTGGCTGCTGCAAAAAACAAATTCTATCCAGATTCCCATGGAGAACATAGCATTCTTGATTGCAAACTCAGTGATCTCAGAATAAAATCTCTGGTGATCAGAAACTAAATGCCAGAAAAAATGTCAATGTCTTCTTAAAGCTCCAGTAGATTCACTTTTGCAGTTTCGCCCTATGTTAGGATATTATGACCGATTCGCTCATACTTATGAGTCATGACTATGCTCAAATATTAGGAATGGTATCATAATGAGTTCATTTTGTTAAATTCAATTTCTATTTACAAAACTACCTGTCAAAACTTGAAGCAGGTCAAGACACTCTTATATCCACTGGATCCATTATCATTCTACATTGCCTTTCTCTTTGAGAAAATGAATATAACTTCTAAAGCAAATTTCCTTTTGTTTTAGCATCAAATTTTAGTGACCCTCAAAATGACAAGAATTTCTACAGACCCTCAAATTTTAGTGACCCTAAAAAACACAAGAATTTCTACAAACACTCAAAATGACCAAAAGAGGATAAAAGGATATTTGTTGGCATACCTTATCAGACCCAACGAGAGGAGAAAATGTATGGCATATAACCTATTGGCAATAACATCTTCAAGTAGTAACTAAAAAGTTGGAAAAGAATATTAAGACCACTAAATAGTTTAGTAAGACAGGAACATCCCAAGTATGCATTTCATATTTTGATTTTGTTCAGGGACAACATCATCCCAAGCCCTTTGTATCATGTTTTGATTTTGCTCTTGATTTTTAAGAGTACGTTCCAGCTAAATGTGATGAAAAATACAGATAATTTTTTAACAGATATCCGTCCTTCTGACCAAAATCAAATTCTCGATCACAATCATCAACAGTTAACTTATCTGTGAAATTGACTATTTACTGACAGCATGAAATTGTACCTTATGTTATGCTAGATATCGAGCTGATGAAGGAGAGGTTTTCGAAATTGTTGCTCGGAGAAGAAATGTCGGGGTATGGAGAAGGTGTATGCACTACATTGGTGATTTTAAATGCCATTACTAATCTTTGTGGTAAGCTGATCTTTTCAGTTCTTTTATGGCAAAATTTGGTTTGGATACGACTGTCATCGAAATAAGTTCGATTTCATCTCCATTTCGCAGCCATGCTTTTTGGCTAGCTTTGGAGGCTAGAGCCGCTGCCTCTTGAGAAGAAATCCATGTGACAGAGGGAAATGGAGTGGCTTCTCTGTGTTAGCGATCACATTATTGAACTGATGCCTTCTTGGCAAACATTTTGGGATGGGACCAAGCTCGAGGTAATATCTTTGCTAAAATATTGATTCATAGTTTGAATCCAGATATCAAGCATTTTGAGTTGTCAAATATCCAACTGTTATATATGTAGGGATGGTGAAGGTAATAATATAAATCAAATTGCTGAGCCTAAGATAACAAAATGTAGATAAACCAACAAAGAAATACGAAATAAAAGCGAGCAATTTGATACCTAAATCTCTCCAAATGTAGTGATATGTAAAAATTTCACATACATGTATCTTTCCAAATGCACATACCTGAATCTCTCCAATTAGAGTGATACATCAAATTTTGTATGCGATTGCAGTACAGAATACGGTGAATCCAGAATACAGTTAAATTAAGTTGGAAACAAGATAATGTACAGACAGTGTTCTTCGAGTCCATAACTATAGTTACTGACACAATTAATTATTATCTTCATCATATAAAATATGTCTAAACAATGGGTGTAAGAGGAACTAAATTTGCCTAAATTTTTTGGGGCATTAAATATTGGGGGGCTAAAAAATTTTTGTGGAACTAAATAAACAATGAGGAGAACAAAATTTTCTTGGGGAAACTAAATTTTGAGGTGGAACTAAATTTTTTAAATTTTTGAGGGGAACTACATTCTCGGGGAACTTACTTTTGTGAGCATTAAGATTTTGAGGGGGACTTAATAATTTGTGCTATTATTTTTCTTTTAAAAATATGGGATCCGAGATTTTGAAGGGAGAAATTTTAAATGAACCGTGCCCTTAGGGCACGGGTATATACTAGTATATATATATATGAAAGGTTAGTGTGAATCTTTATTGAAGAATCAACAAAAATATACAATATACAAGATTATAATTTGCTCATCAAAGGTAGGTATTTCTAGAGAGGGGATAGGGCACAAGCGCCGTCACCATCTACTGAAAGACACATCTTCTCAAACAAATTATAAGCACAAAAGCTAGCTAACAGGAAGAAAAATATCATGCATCTCTAAAATCCCATCTATCCATTGATTCCTTGACAAATGATGAGTCGGGTTCTTGATCCCTAAGGATAATTCTGACATCTGATGCCACTTCCTCAAAAAGGACAGTTCTCTGTTTTTTATTCCCTTCAAAAATCCTACCATTTCTTTCTTTCCAGATATGCCAGACTATAGCAGCGAGAACAGTCTTCGCCAATAAACTTAAAGTATCTTTTTAGCAAAATGTAATAAGTAGTAATCTCCCACCTAGGAAGCCGGGGTTCAATGGGGTCTGATACACCCAGTTTCAGAAAGCTCATGTATAGAATATATTTGGTGTAGTCGCATTCGAAGAACATGTAGTCTAAATTTTCTTCCATATCCGAATCACAAAGAACACGTCTCACTTCAGTGCTAACCTCCCAATCTTTCAACTTATCTTTCGTTAGGAGTTTTCCCCGGAATGCTCTGAGCAGGGTTATAGACATCTTAGGCACATTTTTATTAAACCAAACTAGTTTATAATAGGGGAAGAGTAATCCACATTGTCTAGTGCCATTCCATGCTTCGGTAAAATATAATGTAGCTCCAGGCGCCCAATGCCACTTGTCAGTTCCAGGTGAAGGTGCTGCATGCTGTAGCTAAGGACAAATGAGGATTAGTGCATGATCATTTTTCCAACTTGTTGTAGCCGAATCCCAATATTCTGAAACCTTTTTGTGAGATGCATCAATATGAACATCAAATGATTCACTTAAAGGACCATTAGGCAACCAATTATCATGCCAAAAGAGGGTGCTAGTGCCATCTCGAATTTGGCGCTTGATCAAAAGTTTGGAATACCGTCTACAATGGAGCAAGAACTTCCACGTGCCAGATTGGCACGGTTTCCCTTTGGCCGAAAAAAAGTTTTCTGTGTCCCTGTAATTATTCCTCATATAGCAAGCCCAAAGCCCATCAATAGATAACATACGCCATGTAAGCCTCACTCCAGCAGCCATATTAAGATCTTGTAACAATCTCAACCCCACTCCCCCTTCCTCCTTGGGAGTACAACTATCTCTCCAGGCCCATATATGAGAAGAACACCAGATAAACTTCCTGCATGCAGAAGAAATGGTACATAGAATGGTTTTTGGTATGCGGTAGGCCTGCATCCAAAAAGTTAGCATGCCATAAATAACCGTTCTAACAAGCTCAATTCGACCCGCAATTGATAACATGGTAGACGTCCAGCCCATAAGCCTCTTCTTACACTTGTCTATCAGCCTGTTGTACATGGAAGGTTTTGGGTAATTAGAAGATAGTGGCAGGCCAAGATAAGTATTAATAGAAGTACCAAGTCTGATCCCCAGAAGATTAGCTAAGTATAATGGGTTCTTAGTTCCCTTGCTGAAAATCGAAGTACTTTTATCCCAATTTACTACCAGGCCAGTAAGATTACAGAAGTCTTCCAGAAGGATTTTCACACCACAGAAAGTATGCTTATTAGCTCTGCAAAAAAGTAGCAGGTCATCCACAAAGAGCAAATGCGATACGGCCCCTGATTGCCTCATTGGATGTATATTATGATGGGATATGGATTTATCAACCAATAAGGAAAATGATTCCATGGTAATGACAAAAAGAAATGGAGCAGTGATGAAATCAGCTGGTGCATAATGGGTGTATATATATATATATATATATATATATATATATATATATATATATATATATATATATATATATATATGGGTAAAGTGTTCCTATGGTGACTCCTTAAATTAAATCTAAGGAGTCGCCCCCATTTTCTCCCATCTCCCACAATTTTTTTTGAAATTATTTTTCTTGGGATTGTTGTTCATCTCATGGATGATCAACATACCAAAAATCAAGTCATTCCAATACTTTTAGAGCCCTCATCTACCCCTTGCAACTTTATGTGTTTTTCAGCACGTTTTGAGACCGTTGAAGTAGCAAGGGGTAGATGGGGGCTTTTAAAGTCTTGGAATGACTCGATTTTTGGTATGTTGATCATCCATGAGGTGAACAACAACCCCATGAAAAATAAAATCCAAAAAAATTGTGGGAGATGGGAGAAAATGGGGGCGACTCCTTAGATTTAATCTAAGGAGTCACCCTAGGAACACTTTACCCTATATATATATATATATATATATATATATATATATATATATATATATATATATATATATATATATATATATATATAGCAAACAACCCTAAAAAACCTAGCAAAACCCCTTTGAATTTCAGGCCAAACATGTTTCTGGCCACAACTTAAATGGTGGACCCAAGCTGACTCGGACCGAGTGGAATTTCCACCCGGCCGAGGGGCAGATTACAGCACTACAATGCCATCTTGTAAAAATTCCCCAGATTTCATCTGACCTCCGTTTCGCATGTTCTTAGCAGCATTAGAACAGTCATGAAGTCAATTATCCATGACAAATATGAGAAAAATAATTTGCCAACTAGAGTGATATCAGATCTTCAAAGAGTGAGAGGCTGTCCTGAAATCTAGGCGCTTTCCCTCACTTGATCGAGTGCGGTTGCACTCGGTCCGAGTGGACTTCAAGCTCATCCAAGTAGCTACATCATTCCTTTTCCCTTGATCTGAAGCAAAGGGTCACTCAACCGAGTGGCAAATCCACTCGGTCGAGTTTAGAGGCTCGAAGTTGCTTTGAAAATGGCCTTCTGCCATGGTTTTTGCTCGGCCGAGTAGCAATGCTACTCGGCCCGAGTGGCTTTTCTTACTCAAATGCTACTAAGTCGAAGCTACCTTCTCTTTGGCCCGAGTTGCGACAGTGCTCGGTCGAGTGCTTCAATTCTTCAGTTCATCATTTTAGATATCTGCATCACACCAACTCGGTCGAGTGCCGTAGGCACTCGGCCTGAGTGGACTGGTTAGGATGTTGATCTTTCAGCCTTTCTTGTTCTTTTCCTTCTCCATATCGATTCCTCTTCTCATCTGATGCTTTTGGTGTATCCCCAATTTGTCCATAGCTACTCCAACACGTCATATCTCCATTTTACGTAGAATCGCTCCAAAATCCTTGAAATAGGCATAAATGCTCTCAAAGTCAAATAGTTCAAAATATGAGTATAAAAGCGTATAAAGGATTATGAGTAGTAAAATATGATATGGACACATATGATAATACATGTAATTTTTGGACATATCAAAATCCCCGAAGCTTACCTCTTACTTGTCCTCGAGGAAGACGGATAAAATTAAAACCGGGAGAGGAATACAACGGAAAGAGAGGTATTGAAGGTGTCAGAAACAAGGATCTCAATCAGAACATAGTAAGCATATGGATACGAGGATACGTGAACACACACCAATATATAATCAGGACACACATTCACAAGAAAATACTTTTAGTCTCGCTCAAATGAAAATATCATGGATTCCAAAGAGCATAATGAACTCGATACATAATAATTTAAGAGTAGAGCTACATCCTATCGTAGTTTATCACAAAATATACTAAGTTCATAGAAACGAATCCAATGTCCACGACTCATTCTCTAAGCAGTATAAATATGTCATGATCAATCGGTTTCAAGCATGCATGGTATAAATTTGTTGTTCATGATATGAAATAATGAGTTCAATTGAAGTTAGGAGATCACCACACTACACCTTTTCTCGACTCCTAGAAAAACTTCAACTTTGCCCATGTTATCATTCTAAATAGAAATGGAGATAAGGATATGGAAGTTTTGTGTTTTTATACTTTTGGCTATTTTTTTGGCTTTTTGTCTCGCAAACTTGCGTAACTCCAATGGAATGCGAGGAGCGGTCTATTCATCCCAGATCAGGCAATCTTAGGGCATCGGGTTACAAGGAACCCCAAGGATCTTTTATTTAGGATATTTGTTTAATTTATATATATATTGGATTTTTGCAAACTCACTTAAACGCGATGGAATGCAAAGATGGTCTTTGACCATTTATTTGCTATAAACAAAAGCAAAAGAAAAAGCATAGAATCAAGACATGGGCTCGGTATCAGAGTTTCTACTCATCAATACTAAAGCTTCATGGGTTATCCTAATTCTCTTGAATCACACTCATCCATGAAACATACTTAGTTATCACTCAAATCATGCAAATAATTCATTCATTTTCATATTTAATCATGCAAAATCAATTTTCAACTGTTTCAAGAATATGGTTGTGGAACTATGGATTCTCCTATGAAAAAATATATTAACAATGATATACTAATCAAGGAATTAAGCTTTAGCCCAAACGATTTTAGAGTTCATAAAAAAATTAAATCCACAATATTCCATGATAAAATTAAGCATATGAGACAGAAATAGATAAGTGAATATGGCTCATCCGAAAATTATAAGGTGTGTTTCACGACAAAGCAAAGTGTGTGCATTGTGCACTCCCCCGAGCTTAAATGTCACGTTGTCCTCAATGTGTGTGTGATATGAATAGAGGACAATGACAAAATAGGGAGCTACACAACAAAATAATCTACCTCCCCCCAAGCTATATCAGATAATGCCTGCTGTGGACAGATGTGCACAAAAATTGGAAAGAGAAGCAAAGTAAGCATCATAATATGAGGGGGCAATCAAATCATAGAATAGGGTGGGGTGCAAAAGATTATTGTATTGTCATCATATGAGGTGATAATTATCTAACTAGGAAAACATAAAAAATCCTATACGGTCCTCTCGTTGCAGAGAGAATTCGTGTTTATTTAAAACAATAAAGTTCTACAGTAGTAGATTAGAATACACCTGGTTTAAACGGTGGATCCATATCTTCAGCGGTGCATCCAGTTGTCCTATTAGCACCTTCCGTGGATCCGCCAGCTGCATGTAGCCACTAACACCAATGAACTCCATCGATGCATCCACTAGCATTCCTCCTAGGGCGCCACCTATATCCGGAAAGAAACGAAATGCATTAGTCTGTTGTGAAAGATTTTTCCCCTGAACAAATGTTTCCCAAAGAGGGTCATCAATATAAATATTTAAAATTAAGGATGGTTGACAACACTTCCCTGGAAATAAATTTCTACTCTCAAGCTCCATGTCCACTCTCTCCCTGATGTCCTCTCCAAACTATTAGGTAACTCCTGATCAAATGTATATGTCACCTCATCAGGCGACTCCTCGCCATGCTCGTCAGGTTCTTCAAGAAGTGACACGTCTAAGCATACCTTCGATCCATAATCGTAAGTGTGCTGCTATAGGTATGACGTGTCGAAAAGATCTGAATCAAAATAAATATAAAATGGAATCGATGATTCAGAAATGGAGTGGGTAAAGAGGTCTCCCTGAGTGTGAGCAGTAAGCTCTGGTGGGTGGTCCTCCGTCGCAGTGAATGGTGGAGGTGGCTGCAGAAGCTCAACTAGAGGTGGGCAATGCTCGGGCTCCATGTGAATATATGTATCCTTGTCCCGAATAGCGAACTCCTTAACAGTCTGATCTGGCTCTGGTAACACGGCCTCCTCAACAATGTACCCTGGTGCTGCAGGCTGCTCTAACTCATGTGGTTGGTGGGGGAGCGACGATGGTACAACCTGACTCTGTAGTACTAGGTGTCGTTGTCTTATCAGGAGTAGCAATATCGAAACGCATAATACCTCCCCCAAGCTGAACGTGAATATCCTCCTAATTGGTACCTACAGCAGACACACGATTCATAATAAAATTAACGAGCTCGCATGCAGCTGGATCACCAGCAATGACGGCTAATGAGCCAGAAGATCGAGTTGCATCCAATAAGCATTCCAAAGTTGCTGCATATCTCAGATTCTCGAAGGTTGTCAGATGCATCCTCCTCAAGAACTCCGATGAGGGTCCCTGTAATCCTCTAGTGAAGAGAGAAAATAACTTGGAACCATCCCACACATGATCTGACTCCATATAGAGCATTCTTTCAAACCTCTCCAAGGCTTCCCTGAAGGACTCTCCAGTAGCATGCTTGAATGTGGCGACATACTGGAAGATTGTATTGAACCCGGTCGGATCATCTTTGGGAGCACCATTGATGCACCAACCGTACCTGATCAAGCAAAATAAATACCTGGAGAAACAAAATCAGTGGCACAAGAAAGGTATAAATACGAGTGATGCGGTGGTGGGGTTAAATTCTCTCTCTTTTTAAACGTAGTCTGATCAACTTACTTGTGATAAACTTGTACTCAAATAAAAACCTCCCCGGCAACGGCGCCAAAAACTTGTTCGAGTTTGCAAGTGCATGGTGTCGAGGCTTTGTAATATAGTAAAGGTTGTCGATCCACAAGGAAGGCGATTGGTATAAGCCTTGGGTTTTTGTTCAGAGTTGTTTGACTGTATCGATTATTGGTGTATCTAAGAGTTTTGTCAGGAAAATATCTCACAATTACTAACGATAGAATGGAAACTAGGGCTAGGAGTCACCACTAGGATCGTTGGATGTCGGGCTAGGTTATAATTCTTAGGCTAGGTATAGTTCTTAGGGCGAGATTGTCGCATCTTGAATGTGAAACCAGTAGCTAACTATCGTTGAACTACTCATCTAACGTATCCCGTGCTTAGCCCCACCATCGCGGATGACCTTGCACGCGATGTGTGCATTACGTTCGACAATAAATTCTCAATCTCCACTCACGTCTCTATCGTGAATTAGAGTTTCAATTCGTAATATGATGGCTCTTATTGACGCTACTGTTGTATATCATCAATTAGTGATATAGGGCATCGGTGAAGACCTGTAAAGTGTGTGCCATTATCTGGATCACGAACCCTAAGTGAATTCACTAACGACCCTAATCAAGCCTATAAGATCATATCTAGGGCAACTGCCACTATCCTCGTTCACAAACCCTAGATGAGAACACTATAAACATGGTTAGATCAACCACATCACATCCTTAATCACCAAATTAACCTAAAAATCATAACTTTACCATCTAAACCCAAGAATCCTAGGGCTTGTCCATTAGCCCGAGATAGAACTACTCACGATTCATAGCAAAAGAAATAAAACAATGGCAATAAGAGAATCAAATGGCATCACAATAATTATCATCAAAAGACAATAGAGATGAGAGAAGAAATCAATACCAAACTAATAGAGAACGAGAAGTCTCTTCAGAAAATTAAGATCCAAAAATTTCCACACAATAATCTTCTCCAAAAATCCAAAATTTGCTTAAAACTAGACGTCTGACAGTCAGCTAAAGGCAGAATCTGTAGCTCATTTCAACCCGACTTGACTCCATTTCTTCTGTCAAGCTGAAGGGGTTGTGACCATTGACATATGATCATGGAGACAAGATCATTTTGGGTGTGTGTGGAGAGTATTTAAGCATCTTATTGTAATTAGGGAAAAAAATCAAGCTTTACTTTATCATTCCCTTTTTAAGGTTTTATGCATTTAGGGAAAGGAGACGTGTGGAGCTCTGAGATTGGGGCCAAGTGTAAAGCTATCGCTGGGTGATAGAATTTCTTGTCTAAATCATTTGCCTTCTATTTTATTAAACCTTGGATTTTATTAATGAGAATTGATATTTTTATGCCCATGGATAGCTAATACTCGTGTTTGTGTGTTGTGTGGTAATTTGGGTTCATGGGTATTGAGTTGTCATTCACCTCTAGCACTATTAATTGCTGAAATTATTGAAATAATTGTTTTCTATATTTTTGTTGATTATTGCACGACCCATCAAGGGATCCAAGGAGGATCACATGCCACGAGGCATTGTCTACGTGCACAAACCCATATATGGGCCCAAGGAGGGTGTGAACAACGAGGTTCATTAACTCGTCTCAGAGCATCTCCAACCACGCTGGAAAACGAAAAAAATGGCGTTTTCCCTCCTTCAACTACCCTGCAAATCCGGCAAAATTTTGTCGGTTTGCTACAGTGGCCCTCCAAATTTGGAGGGTCACTGTCGCAACCTCCATTTTTTTCATGAGAGGGGAGTGCTAAACGTACATGGTTATAATGCACATACGCTACATTTTGGGGTTAGAAGGGGTATTTTAAGTGCTATAAATTGTTGTGTGTGTGTGTTTATCAATTGGAGGGTTTGGTTGGAGCTCCCTCCATTTTCCACCCTCCATATAGGGAATATTCTCATAATATTCCAACCCAACCCTCCATTTACGGAGGGTTGGGTTGGAGATGCTCTCAAAATGTGTTGAGCGTTACTCCCAAGTATAGAAGGTCGCTAAGTAATACATTTCGATGAGTCTGGGTCAGATTACGGGACAAGTTGTTTTGCAATCAGGAGTTCGACGGATTACGGAAGATTGATGGTGAAGGACACAACCAACTACCCTAACGGAATGATGGGAAATTTGGGGTTGAAACCATTTACAAAATCAACATCCTAGGGTAAAAGTACCGGGGGGACAAATATGCAAGGAGGCTTGTGCGGTGTGTGAGTCAATGTGATTGCTAGGCATATGGGTTAAACTCGAATATAACTCAATTGTCCACCCGGCTAAGTAATGAACAATTGGTGGATGTGGCATTTAATCGAACACTCAGTGTGCAATAAAAGTAGTGGGTGGATTATTGAGATAATGGCATGAAAACATTAAAGAGTGGCTTGTCTCGTTTCAAAAGATGTGAGCGCTACTCCCAAGTGTAGGAGATCGAACAAGTAATAATCTGGTGAGTCTATGTATCGTATCCACTGGACAACTGACCTGCTAAAACACGAATTTCAATTTATAAAGAGTTCAAAATGATATGAAACGACCACCTTTCGAAGGTGAACTAATGGTGTCGAGAGTTTAGAATACTAAAACAAAATCCTAAGATAATTACGGTGAATTTGATACTATGGTACCAATGTGGAGAGTATGTGTAGGTTGTGGTTTTGTTAGGGTGTTTGTAATCAATGATTATTAATATCTTTTCTATAAAGCGATGTTTCAGCTGGCTAGGGCATAAGAACGTCGAAAGTATGGCGATAAAGCGCAAAAAATAGTGCCAAAGAATAATGGCCAAATTCCTCTTTGCGATGACTACCACGTGTCTACCACGTGTCTCAAATGATGCGGGGCGCGTATTTACAACATATTTGCGACGTATTTCGGCCGTATTTCTTCATTTAATTGTATTCTGCATTCAAAAATTTATAGAAATTAGCACAGATCTCAGAAAAATATGAATGAATAGCCGTTGGAATCGTGAGACTGAGATCTATATGTGAAAAATATTTAGAGGACAAAAATAGGTAGTAAATGGTATTTTTGCATTAATCAACAAATTGCTCTAATAATTATGAATTGTCTAAATACGCTCGTATTAGAGGCCAAAAACGCTTCAAATATGCGCAAAATAATACTATATACGGGGTTAAATATGCAATATTCATCCTAAATCACACCCCCAACTAGTGTTTTGCTCGTCCTTATCAAAAAGAGCGATTAGGTCAGATGATTAGTAAAAATATTAAATTATATCGATCGTTTATGGCTTGGCTCAATAATACACGCGTTCCATCATGATATCCACCATCAATATGCACAATCCATGAAGAATATCAATCACATGACGTTTCTCTAATTTAACTTGAATAAATAACATACGAGCATCGATTTGCATAAGCTAAAGTATAACACGACGTCATGTCATAATTTTCTAATTTCCAAGGAGTTGACATCTCTTAACGATCATCCAATTCATGGCCATTGAGTTTGCTTTATTTATTCATCATATCTTTTTTTATTTTCTTTTTTTCTTTTTTATAACTTAGAATGATCCATATAACGAGCTTTCAGTTAATGACTCCTAGGCCAGACAACCTTCAGGCATTAGGCTTAGAAGAGCCCCTCGAACCTAATAACTTGAATCATTTAAGTTTTTATTATCTCTTTTTTCTAATGCACTCCCCATCGTCCATCTTTCGACGCGAATCTCCAATGCTTCTTGAGGCACGAAGACCCTGCTACTTAATAAACTCAAGGGAATGGTGCATTTTATACTTTTTCTCTTTTTTGCAGTGTTTTCTTTTGTAAGCAACTCACACCCATAAATATGGACATGAATTTTAGAATCAATGGCCAAATTCCTCTTCAACTCGAAAATCTATCCAATTAATTGTGTACACCTAACTTATGAATCACAATAACTTGCATGAAATAAATTCAAACTATTTCGAGATATTAATCATAGCAATTGGATTTTTTTTCATAAACGACATATTAATGATTAACTTCATGAAAGGAAAATAATTAATTCAAGCCCTAAATATTTTCAAGAATTCAATCAATGTATAATCACCTGCTAGAGTGCTATGTGAAGGATCATTGAATGATGAAAATTTGTGATGTATTCTTTTCTCTCATTTTACTTAAAAAAATAAAAATCCTAAGATCGCATACCCCCCAACTAAATATGGACATTGTCCTCAATGTCGAAAAGGATACGAGTTTATTCCAAAGAAAACATCCTAAAAAGTATATTAAAAACTACATTACTGGAAAGAACACATTGTGGTCAAATGACAGATTACGGATCTTTAATGGTGGATGAAGTTGTTCTATTTTCTCCTTGCACTCCATGACAAGTTTTCTTCCTCCAGTAACATCCTTATGGCCAAGCATTTACACAACACAACATATCTCCTCCATGTGTATACGTTTTTCCTGCATGATGTATGTTGTGTCAAATAAAGATGGACAAATTTGATTATACATAAAAGCTTGCCATAATGGGTCATCATAAACGATAAAAGAATTTAAAGCTAGTTAATGACCATCTGAATCTAAAAGATTTGGAATTAAAGATTGAGATTCAGAACTAAAGTGTTTGGGTTCATGTGAACTTTCTTGAAAAAGATCAATATACTTGATTTGATGCCCTGCACCAGGAGGAGGTGGAAGTGGCTGCAAAAATGGGTCAAGATGGCAAGACAACTCAGACTCGCTGTAGGTCATCTCGTAGTCACCTTCATTCGCTTCACCATCTCCATCAAAAATCATAGGTTCTGCAGGCTTCTCGGAACTCTATGGTTCTCATAAAAATCTTCATGGATGATGGCTTGGTGCACGTCCTGAGGTGGAGGAAAAATGGCTGCTGAAATGAATCTATGGGGATGCATGGCTTGAGATACATCGTAGTATATATGCTCTCTCCCTCGTACATATCTTCCTCTTCATAACAGTGATAGCATATAGCAGTCCATCCAATGTACTCATTTACCTCAGGTGGGGAAGATGAATCTGAAGGAAGACAGGGTTTAGGCTCATTAATTTTACTCTCACCATCACTTGTCTCCACCCCATCATCATCATCATCAAAATGGAGATGCATCGTGTCACCCTCATAGTCCATATGCACCCCATCACCCATCTCCTTATACTCATCCAAGTGTCCTCGCTTAAACTCCTCTAATTGGTTCCGCTGCTCTCTCTCGTGCTATATAGGATCGCATCAGTAATAACTCCAAGGTAACTCCTCAGGCTGTCCCGGGACATGCTGAAGTGTGTCCTCGAAAGGAATGCTCTGGCCGTCATTTTCATATCTAGGTAACTTATCTCCAGATGGTGTAGTTGATGTGCGTTTATATTTCATATATTCACGCACGTTTTCTTTTGTGTTTCTCCGTATTTTCCGCCGTCTTTTATTCGTTTTCTCGTATTTTCTCGTTTTCTTTCACTTTTCTTTGTTTATCCGTGTTTGCAGGAGATTGACCGTGTAGGGGACGTTTAACGATGATATCTCAAGTCCCCGGAGCAACGGGAGGAGTCGCGCGTGATCCAGGGGGTCAAACGTCAAAGAATTCATCTTTCAGCCCCTCACCCGGTCGGTTGGTCATCTCCAACCGATCGGGTGATGCACGCGTGCACCACCCGGTCTCTGCCGCAGCTCATAAGGAAGTCACCCGACCGGTTCACAGACCGGTTCAGCGGGGGGCTGTTCTCTGTTTTTTCGAGCAAAATGCCAACCGATCGGGTGACTCTCACCCGATCGGTTCATCTGTAGCTGATGTTGAAGAGCTGAAGACACGGGCGTCCAACCGATCGCTTCACCCGACGGCTCCAAGATCCAACCGGTCACCCCAAGAACTCAACCGACCGGTTCATCTGACCGGGTGAAGCGCCGCCGTTTTCTGTTTATTATTTGTAACAGATCACCCGATCGGTTGACTTGTCAACCGATCGGGTGACGTTTTTTCTGCGGGTTTGGACCCGAACCGTCAGGGTTTCGAAGTGGGACTATAAATACACGAGGCTGGCCGACTTGAGGGAGATCTCTTCTCAGTTTTTAGGGCTTTTGCCCCTTTCTCTTGTGAGCTTTAGGTTAGATTAGATTAGGTCTTTTTGTGAATAAATCTTGTATTGGATTGAAGATTCAAACTCAAGATAAGTATTTCTTTCTCTTGTTCTCCATTTTTTGTGTTGTATTTCTTTTGCTTCATGATGAATGTTTGTATGTCTTTTGTGTTGTTTGTTTATATGTTTTTCATCATGGAGTAGTATTGATGAACCCTAATACGGGTTAGGGTAAGATTGATGCTTGGAAATTTACATTAGACTTGGTTGCATGGCACGTGTTCGATGAAATGTGTCAATGGGGATTTCTAGCAATCTGGGTCCAATTCGTACGACGACACACTAGATGTGTTGGGGATTGGGGTCCGGTGCTTGTCCTGTCAAGATCCGCTTCGATGTATTGCTAGAAATCACATTTGACCTATTTGGCCATTAGGGTTACACTGGGGTGTTTCATTGTCATTGGCGGGAGAAAGACCGCCTCTGACCGTCGGGCCAAGGGGGAATAAACTTGGCGGTTGACCCCCTAGCCATAGCTCACGCCCCCAGCGTAGACATCGAGTCCTCGCGCGCGGGAGCGGCTTGGACGAAGTGTTGGGAGATATCATTGTGGCCTTAATGCTCCCGGTTGCGGAAGGTGTTTATGGACACGGGAGTGCCCACCGTCCGGAACCGGGTATGCCTAGCGTGCTTGGCACCGACCGGAATATTGGGCCATGGACGCTAGGTACCACCTTTTGGGGCAATGTCTCACCCTGGATCAAGTCAAATGCCAAGTGTCATGAGTGCTCTAGCCCGTGTTAGCGGGGATTCATTTTGTGTCTTTTTCATTCCTTTCTTTTATTTCTACACTTCCACCCATATCATCCGCGTAGCTAGCACACGACCTAGGCGAGGCTAGTAGCCACTCAAGCCATCCACCTCCCTGTGTTCGATATACCCGCACCCTACACTAACCGTGCACTTGCAGTAAAACGACACCGCGCCCATACCGTAAACGGGGCGCCGGTCAAGTTTTTGGCGCCGTTGCCGGGGAGGCGTTCGGTTTGATATTAGCTTAGCTTGGGTTCGTTAGTCTACGCATAAAAACACAAAAATTTCTTTTTCTTTTTATATAAAAAAAAATATATTCGATAACCAAGAAATTTTTCCCCCACTGTTATATTATCTTTTTGTTATTTTCTTGTGCTATTGAAGCTCCTCTCTAGTTTTCTTATTTTTGTTGTCCAGGTATCTTTTGTGTAACCATGTGGAGATCAAATTTCGATGCTCAGATGAGAGGCTACAATCCCTATTCACTTTTGGTTTGTGAGACTTGTGGGATGGCGGGGCACGTGTATTATGATTGCCTTGAGAGCCTCCCCCCACACCAAGGCCATACATTTTCCCACAACCATAACCCAAACACCTCCCATTCATTTCCTCAGCCTTATATCCCTCCACCACCACAAGAAGAATCAAGTCTCGTATCTCTCCTTGAAGGTGCCTTGTTTAATCAAGGCCAATTCTTACAAAACGTGATGTCACCAATTACCGAGACTACGCCAAAGAGAGGGGATGAAGGAGAGGATATACCTACTTTCATGGTTGAGACTACCATTCCGTCGGACACAATAGACACATCTCATGCCGACCCCCCATTTTTCCATCATTACCACTTGGATGACGAAGCATTTTTTGATGATGATAGTGAGGATGGGGAGATGTCTCTAGGATCTGTGGGAGAGACTTGTCATCTCTATTTGGAAACCCCATATGAGTCCTATAAGAGCACCGAGGAGACCACAGAGCTTATGCATACCAGCGAGGAGGATGTGTGTGAGGACGACGACACCACGACCACATACGAGGGGTCCGCTCCACATCCACCTCCACAGCCATCTCTGTCACAGCTTCCTCCTTGGTCGGTGGTCAACCATGAGGATGTCATTCAGGACATCGAGCAGATGGAGAAGCATGAGCATATCGTCGAAGAGGATGTGCATGAGGGCTTGGATACGATCGTCCACTTCATGGAGCCCGAGCCACATCTACCTCTACCGTCAAGCTCCACTTCTTCTGCGGCTGAGCATCTAATTGAGCATATTGCCCCTATTCAGGGAGATTTTCATACTCACTCTCACTCCACATTTGAGTCTCGCTTTTCACGTCCTATTTCTTTAGACTCATATATATTTGACACACCATATCTCTCACAGGACACAGGATCGACTTCCCTTGAGGTGTGCTGCGGTGTGTCACCACCTGGAGAGCAACTTCACATGGAGAGCGGGGATTTGATCGTCGCTAGCACAGAGGATAGCATACCATTTCCAGGGAGTGTTCGCCACATTTCATATATTTTACCATCATTTACCGGCGACTATCTCTGGGATACATTTATTTTGGGAAATAATTTCTTGCCATGGACTAATGCACCTCGTCCTTTGCAGGTCACAGGTGGACACCTACGAGGGATGCTTGGAGGTGCATTGCTTGGGTCCATTGGCACACGTGGCACATCGCTTCTGGCGGAGCCACAGAAGGAGCAGTTAGAGCAGCTACCTGCCCCACTTCAGATCTTGGATCCGCCTATGCTCAGGTGTATCCTAAACCAGTAGTGTAAAAATTTACCGCTTTCTAGTTTAGATTTGAATAATCTCGTCTCCTCTCATTAGCGAGGGGAGCGTATCTAGGATTTGCTTTTGCATCTTAATAACCCTTCATGTCGTGCCCTTCTATCATTTCACCCCGCATCCTCTTCGGAGGAGAACGATCAGACTGTCTCTCCTGCATTCTGATTTCTTTCTTTTCCGATTTTCCCCTAGCATATTTCTGCATCACATTGATCATATCATTTTGCTAGCATTGTCATGTTCAGCTTAGGGGAAATCGACTTTTGTGTGCATGTTTTTGCGTGTCGTTGTTGTGTGTCTGTGTCTATGTGTTCTTTTGTCGTGTTTTATATTTTTTATTTTAGTGTTTCTTTTTCTTTATTTTTTAGTTTTGCTCATGTGTTTCTCGTGTTTTTCATTTTTTTTGTGTCGGTGCGTAACTCCCCACCATTTTCATTGCCCTCCCGTATTCACTACTATTGCATTGAGGACAATGCAAGTTTTAGCTTGGGTGAGTCGCACTTCGTGCGTCTTTTGTCTCTTTTTCTTCGTTATTTGAGTCGTTTTTCTCCGTGTTTTTCTTTTTTTTTTCTTTTTCTTTTCTTCTTTTTTATCTCTTTCTCCTAGAGATGAACCCTATGATGAATTGCCACAAAAATCACACGCACATTTAGCATAGCTTCGATAATCACATTCACTAACCCTAGGAAGCCGAGTCCATTGCATTTCATGCTTCGTGGGTTCACCTTGCTTTGGTGTGAGTTGTTTGTCGTGACTAGCTAGGGGTGTGCTTCTACTTTGTGATGTTGATTTATATACCTACCCTTGGTTGACCCCTAGATTATCATGCTTCGATATTGAATATGCGGTATTTGCTTCTAATGTCTGCTTCTATATGCATGCTATATATATCGTATACTTCATTTCGCATGTGTCGGGATTCCACAATTAAGGACTAGGATAACCCATTTAGCCCATGCTCTAATTAGCGAGAATAGTTTCCTTTGCCCAAGTGTTTAGATTCCGATTTCTTTTTTGTTTTACTTGGTGCAAATCCCCTCATCGTGTACCGTTCTCCCACTTGGGAGAGTACACATGTGTATAGCCAATATCCCAAAAATCCAAAAAAAGAGAAAAGAAAAGAAAAACCCAAAAAGAAAAGAAAAGAAAAAGATTGTATAGCCAAAAAGCCAAAAAAATATGCAAATACCCAAAACCCAAAAAATTTCCCGTGTAAATATTTTCCTACTTGCCGAAAATAAAGGGAAGGCGAGAATTTGCACCGAGTGTTCTTCTCCACATCATCTCAACCTCCGTCGTTTTCGAAAACACTTGGCTTAGGAACTTTTTAGCTATTATCTAGGCTTTAGTGAGGTGATTTCCTTAACCCTAGTTGTGGAGTCCCTGACACATGATATGTTTCGATTCTCTCTCTATCTCATGCATGCTTGAACTATATATTCACCGCTTTATTCAATTCGAATCGATATTTGGGTCATATCTTGGATTTGTGTATATCGAGCTTTATTGCACAATGTAGATAGTGACACCGTTTGCTATCACACGACCACGCTCACTTGCGCTTCACCGCGTGGGCCCATGACACTTGTTTGGACTCACATTCCTTGGTTTAGTGTTGTGTTTTGTCGTATGCTTGCTTCGTGTGGCGTGTTTGATTTTGTTGGCCCTTACGGGCGATCTAGGATATAGAATTCTCTTTTTCTCTCCTTCTCTCTATTTTCTCCCTCCGAGCTCCTACTCTCACTCGTCTTCCTCGAGGACGAGGAAGAGTTCAGCTTGGGGGATTTTGACGTGCGTTTATATTTCATATATTCACGCACGTTTTCTTTTGTGTTTCTCCGTATTTTCCGCCGTCTTTTATTCGTTTTCTCGTATTTTCTCGTTTTCTTTCACTTTTCTTTGTTTATCCGTGTTTGCAGGAGATTGACCGTGTAGGGGACGTTTAACGATGATATCTCAAGTCCCCGGAGCAACGGGAGGAGTCGCGCGTGATCCAGGGGGTCAAACGTCAAAGAATTCATCTTTCAGCCCCTCACCCGGTCGGTTGGTCATCTCCAACCGATCGGGTGATGCACGCGTGCACCACCCGGTCTCTGCCGCAGCTCATAAGGAAGTCACCCGACCGGTTCACAGACCGGTTCAGCGGGGGGCTGTTCTCTGTTTTTTCGAGCAAAATGCCAACCGATCGGGTGACTCTCACCCGATCGGTTCATCTGTAGCTGATGTTGAAGAGCTGAAGACACGGGCGTCCAACCGATCGCTTCACCCGACGGCTCCAAGATCCAACCGGTCACCCCAAGAACTCAACCGACCGGTTCATCTGACCGGGTGAAGCGCCGCCATTTTCTGTTTATTATTTGTAACAGATCACCCGATCGGTTGACTTGTCAACCGATCGGGTGACGTTTTTTCTGCGGGTTTGGACCCGAACCGTCAGGGTTTCGAAGTGGGACTATAAATACACGAGGCTGGCCGACTTGAGGGAGATCTCTTCTCAGTTTTTAGGGCTTTTGCCCCTTTCTCTTGTGAGCTTTAGGTTAGATTAGATTGGGTCTTTTTGTGAATAAATCTTGTATTGGATTGAAGATTCAAACTCAAGATAAGTATTTCTTTCTCTTGTTCTCCATTTTTTGTGTTGTATTTCTTTTGCTTCATGATGAATGTTTGTATGTCTTTTGTGTTGTTTGTTTATATGTTTTTCATCATGGAGTAGTATTGATGAACCCTAATACGGGTTAGGGTAAGATTGATGCTTGGAAATTTACATTAGACTTGGTTGCATGGCACGTGTTCGATGAAATGTGTCAATGGGGATTTCTAGCAATCTGGGTCCAATTCGTACGACGACACACTAGATGTGTTGGGGATTGGGGTCCGGTGCTTGTCCTGTCAAGATCCGCTTCGATGTATTGCTAGAAATCACATTTGACCTATTTGGCCATTAGGGTTACGCGGGGGTGTTTCATTGTCATTGGCGGGAGAAAGACCGCCTCTGACCGTCGGGCCAAGGGGGAATAAACTTGGCGGTTGACCCCCTAGCCATAGCTCACGCCCCCAGCGTAGGCATCGAGTCCTCGCGCGCGGGAGCGGCTTGGACGAAGTGTTGGGAGATATCATTGTGGCCTTAATGCTCCCGGTTGCGGAAGGTGTTTATGGACACGGGAGTGCCCACCGTCCGGAACCGGGTAGGCCTAGCGTGCTTGGCACCGACCAGAATATCGGGCCATGGACGCTAGGTACCACCTTTTGGGGCAATGTCTCACCCTGGATCAAGTCAAATGCCAAGTGTCATGAGTGCTCTAGCCCGTGTTAGCGGGGATTCATTTTGTGTCTTTTTCATTCCTTTCTTTTATTTCTACACTTCCACCCATATCATCCGCGTAGCTAGCACACGACCTAGGCGAGGCTAGTAGCCACTCAAGCCATCCACCTCCCTGTGTTCGATATACCCGCACCCTACACTAACCGTGCACTTGCGGTAAAACGACACCGCGCCCATACCGTAAACGGGGCGCCGGTCAGTAGTCCGCTCATGCATTGCAAGGTCCTGCAAGTACCACCATGCATCCTCGGTCGTATATGCAAAGAATTCTCCATTGCAGCTCATCTGTACGAAATCCCGCGTAGGAGGTTTTGAACATTGGATCTCCCAATGTGGTTTTGATGATAAACAAACATAATCAATTATGAACTAATCCATATGTTTTGTAGTAAAAGAAGCGCATCATCACTATGGACAAAGTCACATCAAATGAAGATGATGACTCAAAGCATTAATGCTTGGAAATCAATCATTGAAGCATGAAAGTCAAGAGACGATCAAAGGAAATCAAAGCGTTGAACTCAACATGCTCCAATAGCTATCAAGGAGTGATATCAAGGGAGTCAAAGCGTTTGACTTCACAAAGCTCAAGTGGAAGTCTTCAAAGGCATTCAATAGGAAGTGAAGAGGATTAATGTGTAAATCTTTCTTACTTTACTTCTTAGTTGAAAGACTTGAATAGACTCACTAGAATATTACTCACAACACTCATGAATCATGTTAGATCATGTATCATTGAGTGTCATAGTGTTAGAACATGCATAAACTCAAAGAAGAGTTTTTCAGCCTTCAACAAGCGCCTGGTGCTTGGCCTCCATACGCTTGGTGATCATATGCATAGAGTTCTCCAAAACCCTTGTTGGAATAGATTCCTGAAGTTTTAATTCCAGACATAGGAACAATTCGTCACACGCCTGGATGGTGAACATCAGGCGTATGTTTAATTCTAGCCGTAGAAACAGTAACGTGGCAGTTATCGACTGACATAAAACAGACGTCTGGATGATACGCATCAGACGTCTGGGAAATTCTTTAGTAAATATCTAGTAACCCATTTTCTGTAGTCAGTCAGTTATAGGCGTCTGAAGTTGTATTACCAGTAGTCTGAACAATTGGTCGGACGTCTGTATGATGAACATCAGACGCCTGGATGATCGGACCATATATTTTATATAACACTATTAGAATAAATCAGATGTCTGATGGCATGGTGCCAGACGACTGAACAGTGGACTAGCCGTCTAAAAATTCTTCTTCAAATGACTGGTATATGTCCGTTAGACTGAATTTAATGCACGATCAGAACAGTACTATAGCCGACTGATCGCCCTTCATCAGCCGACTGATGACTAGGATTTCTGCCCATTAATAGTTGTTTCAAGCATTAAATGTTTGGGATCTTTAGTTGATTTTGAGCAGATTTCCATGGCTTATAAATAGGACTTTAATGCCTTCACTTGAGGAGTTAAGACAGCATCTAAGACTTCATGCATTACACTCTCAAGTGCACCAATGTCATTAACTTCTCACCGAGAGCATTCAAGATCATTCAAAGCAAATCAAGCTCAAGCTCTAAAGCTCAACTTGTGTCCAAAGCTTTCAAGATCTGCTCATAACATTCATTGCTATACATCTTGAGACAAGTTTGTAAGTGCTCGTACTCTCATCATTTAGAGCACATATCACACACCTTTATTGCCTCATTCTTAAGAGTCATATTCAAGGCATATGTTGTGAAGTTGTTTCATATTTCGTTTCAAACTCTCTAATTGTATTTGAGAAGTTTCCTCTCGGGTTAAGAGAAGTCCATTCCCAGTTTGTGGGAAGTGGAAGAAGGGTGCCTCTCGATTGTGAGAGAAGTTCATTCCCGGTTTATGGGAAGTGAAAGTGATTTGTATCATTTGCACTTGTCAAGTTTGGCAAGTAAACATTATTGGAAACACTAATCATTAGCGGGGAGCTAGTGGGTTGCTGGAGTAGGATTCAAGGGAGTCGGGGAGACTCGGTGACTCCGAACCAGGGTATATCTCTTGTTTGCGTTTGCTTCTTGTGTTGTTGCTCTCTTTCTCTATTCCGCACACAGGTTGCATAAGGGTTATTTAATTTAGCATAAATTCTGTATTAAGTTTTATAAAGCACTATTCACCCCCCTCTAGTGTTTTACCCTATAGTTTCAGATCCGACAATTGGGTTCAGAGCTAGATTTTCAAACTATGTCAACCACAAGCAACAATAATACTCATGAAGGTGCATCCTCTACTATGGAAGGTCAATCCACAATAAGACCTCCACACTTCAATGGGTCTAATTATGGATATTGGAAATGAAAAATGACGATCTTCCTAAAGAGTGCTTCTCTTTGGCGTACGGTAGAGAAGGAGTATATTGATCCACTTGAGAAAGACTTCTCAAAGTGGACACATGTTCAAGTGCTTGCGGAGAAAAACAATGCAAAAGGGATGAACTCGCTCATATGTGCATTGAATGCCACCGAATTCAACAAGGTGTCGAATTGCACAACCGCACACCAAATTTGGAGTCATCTCCAAGTTACACATGAAGGGACAACCCAGGTAAAGTTGTCAAAGCTTCATGTATATGTACAATGTTTTGAGATGTTTTCTATGTAGGTTAGGGAAACCATCTTGAGCATGTATGCAAGATTCACGGACATCGTGAATGAGCTTGAGGCCCTTGGAAAAGTATATACCCAAGTTGAAAAGGTAAGAAAACTCATTATGGTCGTCATACCAGAATGGGAAAAGAAGACCATGTCTATTGAGGAAGGTAACAACATAGCCACTTATACGGTTGAGGCCTTCATAGGAAACCTCATGTATTATGATGTTAGGAAGCCGAATAGAGAAGAAAGAAATTCTCCAAGGGCTCACTCCAAACCCAAGAAGAAAGCAATTGCTTTCAAGGCCACTTCGGAGAATGAAGATCCAATGATGAGATGGACATGGAGTCCTTAGCTCTTATGGCTAGAAAATTCCAATGGTTTTACCGAAGAGATAATTTCAAACCGAGGAATAAATTTGTTTATACTAATGACTCTTCTTTGTGTTATAATTGCAATAAGCCAGAGCACATCAAGATGGATTGCACCTTGCTTAAAACAAGGAGAAATGGAAAGCTCCCAAGTACAAGAAGGGGGATGCATGCAAAGGAAACAAGAAGAATAAAGGACTTGTAGGAACTGGGATGACTCAAGTGAGGATTGAAGTATCGATGAATCATATGAGGAAAAAGGAGAGGTAGCTCACACTTGCTTCATGGCCAGGGGAAGCTCTCCAAAGGACGCATCTAGTGAAAGTGATGACAACATCGATGAGGTAACCATGGATATACTTAGATTAGCCAATGAACAATTATTTGAGAAATATCAAAAAATATTCCATAGATATATGATTGCTAAAGACAATCTTGCTAGCATAGTTAATTCTTCAATGAATTTTGATAAGAATGTTAGTGCTAGTTCTCATGATGCTTTAATTAAGGAGAAAGCTTCTTTAGCTTCTCAAAATGATTGCTTGAGAAATGAGGTTATATCTCTTAAATCATAATTGAACAAAGTCCAAGTTAATGATTGTGATGACATTGAGATTGAAACTCTTCGATCTCAAAACACACTTTTGGGTAATGAGAATGTTGCCCTCAAAACCCAAGTACACGAGCTCACTACTCATGTATCGACCTTGGATACTTCACTTCTGAAGAAATATGAGCTCATGTCTGAAGGGTTTTCTGGGACCCTTAGGGCACAAAAACTCTATGCCCGTCCTAAGTCGGACGGAACATAGACAGAAAAGCAGCGGAAAAATAAACATGTTAATCTAATTAACATTTAACCCTAAGGTCCAAGACCCTAATCCAAGATCTATGCCGACTTGGGATGAATCTGACCATCCCAAGAAGGATCTAGCCTACAACGATTAAATTAAACTAATGCTTAATTAAACACATACCCGGAATCTCAACCCTGGAGCAGGCGAGATGTTCAGCACTGTCTTCCAAGCCGCTCCCGTCCCACGCCGAGCCGCTCCTCGAACCGCTCCCCGAACCGCTCCTCGAACCGCTCCGCATCCCGAGGCGATCAATCCCGTGTCGCCGAGCCAACCACGCGCTGAAGAAAGTTTCACGCGAGTGAAACCTCGCCTAGATTTCAGATCTGAATCTGAACTCCTTTGCGGCTTTTCTAGAGCCCTCAGGAGCAAGGAAGAAATTTATAGGGAGAGGAGAAATATTAATTTAGCTTAGATCCGAGCGTGCTCCAACATTTACGAGAGCCGCTCAGATCTAGAGCTTGGGACGAGTTATGAGGAAGGGGGAGGGCCTCTATTTATAGAGGCGGCTGACTCTCCCCTTGTCTCCACAACCGAGGTGGGACTATTAATTTGGGATTAATTAATCAAGTTAGTTTGCCTTTCACAAAGTGCAAACTTCCTCGAATTTTAACTCTCTCACCATTGAGCTTCAATGTTGGTACAACCTACCAAATCAAAGAGGGTTCAACGGTGAACGCGTAGGAAAAACGGCTCGTCAATCCGAGTCCGTTTGACCCTTCAAACAATTGTCCAAAGTTAGCCAAAAGTCATACTTCTCTTAGAAACGTAGCCGTCAAGAAAATCCTAGGTTTCAAAAAAAAACCTAACCAAAAAATTCGGGCTTGGTGGGCCTCCATTTTCGCTGGTTTCAGCCCAACAGTTTGGGCTGACTTGTTTTGGCTATAACTTGTGCATTTGGACTCCGTTTTTGACGCGGTTTGAACCTGCGTTTAGAGCGGGACGATCCCGTCATCTAGGTAACCTTTTCAATGCGTTTATTTAATTAAATATAGTCTTAAACAATTTAAGACACATTTAATCTCTTTTGCATCATATGCAAATTAGTCCCTATTTAGGCTTAAATTTTCATTTGCATCAAATACAAATGATCCGAGGGCATATTCCTCTACAATGTCCTCCAATGTTGATAGACTCAACAAAGGGAAGGACAAGTTGGATACAATTTTAGAAAACCAACTTCTTGCAAATTACCGCAGAGGACTTGGTTACTCAAAGGATAATGCTTCCACTTATCGAACATCTTCTAGTGGAGCAACTATTGATTTTGAGAGACCATCCTCCGATGCATCTAATGATGGAGCCTCAAAACTCATGGGTAGTACATCTAACAAGAGTAACACCATTTCGGTGTCTCCCACATTTGGAAAGAAACCCACCAAAGGTGGACAACCAAAGAAGGGACACGCGTATATGTACATGTTGAGTATTAGTGTTTCATACCAATGTTATTTTGATGATGATCACAACATTATGTTGTTGCTAATGACTCTCTTGTTTTAGTCCCTTAGTTACTTTTCAAGAATATCTTTTTGGAGACTAAACACTTGGTGCAAGGATGGACATCAAGTGGAGAAGGGCCAAAGCTTGGACTCAAGGGGTGCCAAAGCCTGGAGATGATGGGGAGCATCAAGACATCAAGATTGAAGCCATAGACTCTAAGAAAAGCATTATAATCCATGTAATATTTCATTTATTGCTTTCTCTCTTTTTGAGTCTAGTTTTAATGTAATGCATTGATAGATGGTCTACTCATTCATGCATATGCATTTAACCATCTTAGAGAGCCTTAGGATTATTATAGAATCCAACCTAATAGGCTCATCTTGCCCAAAGACTCATTTGGAGTCTCTGGCTTTTCAACAGTTGACTGCGGAAGGTTTTACAGTCGACTAGGTGATTACAGTCACCTGTCAAGCCTTCTACAGGCGACTGTGGTGCACTGCTCAAGTCAACCTTTTATTGACTCTACTTGAGCTTTTCACATCAGTCGACTTTCGCATCAGTCGACTGATGTTCAATTTACAGTCGCCTGTATATTTATAGTCGCCTGTGAAATGGTCAACTGTTATAGGATTTCCAGTCTATTTTTCTCCATCTTCTGCAGCAGTTGACTGTTATAGGATTTCCAGTCGCCTGTCAATTTTACAGGCAACTGTATTCTTGTCTTCAGTCGCCTGTATGCTTATTGGGAGAAGGAGTGCAACTCTCTGTTTTATTCCATCTCCTGCAGCAGTCGCCTACTGAGGGTTTAACAGGTGCCTATCATGTTTACAGTCGACTGTATCGACTTCATCAGTCGACTGTCGTGGCTCAGATTATAGACGTTGGGTATTATCTAGCCGTTGGACAGTCGACTGTCATTTGTTCATCAGTTGACTGTCTGTGACGTTTCAGTCCAAAATTTAGCTGTTGCAGCATTTTATTTTTGGATGTTTTCTTGGTTTTTGAGAGTTCCTATATGGTTCCTATATATATGAGACGGCTGAGTTCATTAGAACTTCTTGATGCTATTGAAAATCCTTAGAGATTAAATAAGCCACTCTCAAACTCTCTTATTTCCCTCCTAGAGCTAGTATTCCTCTTCATGCATTGAAGTCAAGCTCAAGAGAAATCATCCAAGTGCTTTCAAGCTAATCTCATCACTTGGAGATCCTCTTCCAAGTCTTACCTTCATCTATGAGTAAGCATCTCAAGGCATAAGTAAGAGTATTTGTTTTACTTTGTGTTTCTTTGAAACACTAATTCTCTTTGTGGGAATTAGATACTCTCTTTATGGGAGACACTCTCTTTGTGGGAGTTTGGTGTCCTAGTGTAGGGCTAACCCTAATTTTCTGTGTGGGAGTTAGTAATTCTCTGTGTGGGAGTTAGACCCTTGTGTAGGGTTGGTTTGGTTCTTGTGTATGACAAAATCCTCTCTGTGAGGTATCTCTTTGTGGGATTTGTATTCACTTCTGTTTGTGGGAAATATAGTGAATATTGGTGTGGCTGGACGTACCCAAGTTTTGGAAAACCAGAGTATATTCGTGTGTTTACGTTTGATTTTTTTGTGGTGATTAATTCCTCTTGCATTTATTATTCCGCATTTGCAAGTTTAATTTTAATTGTACAATTTGTTGCCATTACACTATTCACCCCCTAGTGTGTTGTTGTCAGTATTGCAAGGGTAAACTTACAATTGGTATCAGAGCGAGGTTATAGCATACTGCAACGATGGCATTCAACGCTACATCCACGTCTCATGAAGAAGGTCGCTCTACCATTCGACCCACACTCTTTAACGGAACCAACTACCCAAGTTGGAAGATCAGGATGATGATCTACATGAAGGGTCAAGACCTTTGGGACATCACGGAGTTGCCATTTGAGGAGCCTACTTCACCCGTGGCTTCAAGAACTAAGGCGGAGAAAGAGTTGATCAAATTCAATGCGAGAGCTATGAATGCATTCCATTGCACCCTCGCTCTGAATGAGTTCAACCGCATCTCCATATGCAAATCGGCCAACGAAATTTGGCATATCTTGGAGATTACTTTTGAAGGGACATCCAAGGTAAAGAAATCTAAACTAAGTGCGTTTAGATCTAAATATGAAATGTTTAAGATGCATGAAAGAGAAAGCATCTCAGAAATGTTCACAAGGTTCACAGACATTGTGAACGCTTTGGAAGGACTTGTAAAGGTGATTTCCCAAGAGGATCGAGTGGAGAAGATCCTTGACTCTCTTACACCCAAATGGGAGTCAAAGGCCAATGGGATTTTAGAGTCTAACGACACGTCCAATTATACCGTTGAGGAGTGCATTGGGAATCTCATGGCATACGAAGTGAAGCTTCAACACAAGAACACAAGAATGAGATTCAACCAAACAAGCCCGAGAAGCCGGAGAAGCAAAAGGGGGTTGCATTCCATGCCAAGGAGGAGGCAATCAAATGGAGGAAGAAATTCCATCAAGAAGCTCCTAGTGAAGAAGATGGAGAAGATGAGGCTAGTGGAGATGAAATCATGGAGATTGACATGCAACTAAGAGCATTCCTCAAAAGCAAGCAAGGTAAATGTTCTTCAAAGTTTGCTTCCAATTCTAACAAGATTCTTACTTGTTACACTTGCAGTGGCAAAGGTCATCGCTCTAACGTATGCCCTTCCAAACCCACCAACGAGACTTATAAGGTAAAGAGAAGAAGCATTGGAAAGGAAATTACAAGTTCAAGAACCAAAAGAATGGACTTGTCGGCACATTTGATGACTCCGATGAGGACACATCAAGTGAGGAAGAAGAGGATGACAAGGAGCGAGCTCATATGTGCTTTGAGGCTTTTGATGATTCTTCATCAATCTCCTCAAGTTCAAGCGATGAAGAGGTGGAGGCATGGCTCACCCCAACGAGGAAATGTGCTTTATGGCAAAGGGAGAAGAGTATTTGTCAAGCTCTAGTGAGGAGGAAGGTGATGAGGAAGTTGAGGAGGAGAAGCTATCCTACGAGGAGCTCGAATACCGCTTCAACGTGGTCTCCAATAGGGCAAGTAAGTGCATCGACTCATATGCTAAATTGAACGCAAAATTTAAAAATGCTATGATCAGGTTGCATGCCTTAGAATCTACTAGTGTAAATGACAATGATGCTTTGCATGTTTGTGACACTAGTGAGAGAGTCACACTTCTCTCTCAAGTTTAGGATTTGAGTATAACCAATGAAAAATTAGTAACTCAAAACCTCAGCTTAGAAATTCGCATTCAACAACTTACGTTGAAATGCGAAGAGGAATCCCAAAAGCTCAAAAGCTTTGTTTATTTTAGGGATTCACTCCACGGTTTTCTTGAAAAACAACATCCGTCAAACCATAGAGTAGGTTTGGGATACACTCCAAAGGTGGTTACCAAACCCATCTCTAATTTCTCTTATGGTGCAAGTACAAGAAAAATTGCTAAAGCACCTAAGAAGAATCACCATGCTTTTTTGTATAACAATAACACCAACAAGAAGCATGTAAATCACAAGGTGGTGAGGAAAAATGAAAACTCTTCATTTTTTGCTAAGAAGCAAAATCCTCACTTCATGCATGCTAAGCAAATATTTTCTACACCTAAGCATGCCACGTCCACCCCTCTTGCAAAGGCCAAACCCTTGCCTAGGAAATCCTTGGGATTATGGATTCCCACTAAGTGTAGTGTGCAAGAGAGGGATAGCTACATCAACTCTTTGGTTAGGGATGTGATCACATCATGTGATGACATTAGGAAATCAAACTCCTCTTGGGTTTGGTTTTCTAATGTTTAGGTTCCTCACAAATATGCATATTGCATGTGTATTGTGCTCAAATGTTTATTTTTAGCATACCCATTGTTTGTGTGTGTTTCATGATTTTGAAAATATTTTCAAACTTATTTTTCATGAAAATGGGGACCTTGGGGAATACATTGTCATGCATGCATTTGTTGATCCATATGTATGACAATGAGGGAGTTATTATATCTAATATGTTTAAAATACTTTAAAACATATTTTAACTCTCATTTTGGGTTTTGATAAAGATCATTATTTACTATTGGTTATCATGGTCTTGATCTTAACCCATCGATATTGCCAACATATTTCAAGTTATATTTTGTTTTGGCATGTTTTTGTGTATCAATGAAGCTTAATTTTTCCATATCTATTGCGTTGATACACTTTAGGCCCATGGCTCTAATTTATGTTTAAAAATTAGTAAAGAGGATTATCTTTCAAGATTCTTTTTCTACAACTGGTATTACCTCAATTGTTAGAGATTGTTTATCTCCTACTTTAAAATTGGTATTAGATCCTAGAAGTCAAAATTTGACCATTTCTATGATCTAGGGGGAGCATGTGATAGTTATTGATACCCACTAAATTTTTACAATTTGGTATCATACATTTCTTTACTCTTGCATATTGTCACATCTTTGTTTAAGATGTCAACGGGGATATTTTTGATGTCCACCTTTTTGACGATGTCAACAGGGAGAGATATATGCATTATGTAAATATTGTATTTCATACATATGTATATTGGGAGAGAGATATATCTATGGGGAGAGATATGTGGGATTATTTAAACCATTCATGTGTGCATGATTATTGTCTATTGCAATTGGTTTATATAATCCATGCCTATTATATGTCACTGTGTTGTCTCATTATTTCATTTGGTATGCTGAGTATTTACAATTGTGTTTCTCATGTTACAATTGGTGCATATAAGTAGGAGGAGCTCATTAGCATTGTGCTTTATTTCTTTATGTTTTACATAATGTGTGTCATCATCAAAAAGGGGAAGATTATTGAGTATTGGTGTTTCATATCAATGTTATTTTGGTGATGATCATAACATCATGTTATTGCTAATGATTCTCTTGTTTTAGTCTCTTAGTTACTTTTCAAGAATATCATTTTTGGAGACTAAACACTTGGTGCAAGGATGTACATCAAGTGGAGAAGGGCCAAAGCTTGGACTCAATGGGTGCCAAAGCTTGGAGATGATGGGGAGCATCAAGGCATAAAGATTGAAGCCATAGACTATAAGGAAAGCATTGTAATCCATGTAATGTTTCATTTATTGCTTTCTCTCTTTTTGAGTCTAGGTTTAATGTAATGCCTTGATAGATGGTCTACTCATTCATGCATATGCATTTAACCATCTTAGAGAGCCTTATGATTATCATAAAATCCAACCCAATAGGCTCATCTTGCCCAAAGACTCATTTGGAGTCTCTGGCTTTCCAACAGTCGCCTGCTGAAAGTTGTATAGTCGACTGGGTGATTACAGTCGCCTGTCGAGCCTTCTACAGTCGACTGTGGTGCACTGCTCAAGTCAACCTTTTATTGACTCTACTTGAGCTTTTCACATCAGTCGACTGATATTCAATTTACAGTCGCCTGTATATTTACAGTCGCCTGTGAAATGGTCAACAGTCATCTGAAAGGCGTAAGTGCAAATATTGCATCTCTCTGTTTTTCTCCATCTCCTGCAGCAGTCGACTGTTATAGGATTTCCATTCGCCTGTCAATTTTACAGTCGACTGTATTCTTATTTTCAGTCGCCTGTATGCTTATTTGGAGAAAGAGTGCAACTCTCTGTTTTATTCCATCCCCTGCAGCAGTCGCCAGCTGAAGGTTTAATAGGCGCATGTCCTGTTTACAGTCGACTGTATCGACTTCATCAGTCGACTGTCATGGCTCAGATTATAGCCGTTGGGCATTATCTAGTCGTTGGACAGTCGACTGTCATTTGTTCATTAGTCGACTGTCTGTGACGTTTCAGCCCAAAATCTAACCGTTGCAGCTTTTTGTTTTTGACTGTTTTCTTGGTTTTTGAGAGTTCCTATAGTGTTCCTATATATATGAGAGGGCTGAGTTTATTAGAACTTCTTGATGCTATTGAAAATCCTTAGAGATTAAATAAGCCACCCTCAAATTAACTCTCTCATTTCCCTCCTAAAGCTAGTATTCCTCTTCATGCATTGAAGTCAAGCTCAAGAGAAATCATCCAAGTGCTTTCAAGCTAATCTCATCACTTAGAGATCCTCTTTCATGCCTTGCATTCATCTATGAGTAAGCATCTCAAGGCATAGGTAAGAGTATTTATTTTACTTTGTATTTCTTTGAAACCCTAATTCTCTTTGTGGTAATTAGATACTCTCTTTGTGGGAGACACTCTCTTTGTGGGAGTTTGGTGTCCTAGTGTAGGGCTAACCCTAATTCTCTGTGTGGGAGTTAGTAATTTGTTGTGTGGGAGTTAGACCCTTGTGTAGGTTGGTTTGGTTTTTGTGTAGGACAAAATCATCTGTGTGAGGTATCTCTTTGTGGGATTTGTATTCACTTTTCTTTGTGGGAAATATAGTGAATATTGGTGTGGCTGGACGAACCCAAGTTTTGGGGAACCAGGGTATATTCGTGTGTTTGTATTTGATTTGTTTGTGGTGATTAATTCCTCTTGCATTTATTATTCCGCATTTGCAAGTTTAATTTTAATTGCACAATTTATTGCCATTACACTATTCACCCCCCTCTAGTGTGTTGTTATTAGTATTGTAAGGGTAAGGCGATCCTTACAGTACACACGCACCCAACCACGTAGGATTGTTATTAGTATTGTAAGGGTAAGGCGATCCTTACAGTACACACGCACCCAACCACGTAGGAAAACACCTACACATATTGCTCCTACATATGACGAGTTTGATGCATCACACCCTCGTTCACATGCAAACACACATGTGAGAAAATCACATGGCCGCACCACTCATATGCTCGGTTATGTGCAACTATCGTATGGACATGATTATTCCTATGCTTATCCACATACTTCACATTCATATGCTCCTAATGCATATAAGCAACATGAGAAGAACTATATGAATGTTCACTTTGCATGCACAAAAGTGCAAGACCACATGGTATGTTCTATGCATCCCCTCACATAAATCATCCACATGCACATGTTCATTCTAATGCATATATAGATTCACATGCTCACATGCCTCATGCTCCTACTAGATATTCTCATAAAATGCATGCATCCATGAGGCATAGGACTCCCAAGAGTCATTTGATTTGGGGTCCTAAAAATATTAGCATGTATGATAAGGGAATGCATATGCAATCATACTTTAGGGATGGTATAGACTATGTGAATTATGTTGGAAAGCCAAAGTCCACTTGGACTTGGTTTCCAAAGGGCTAACACCCTTGGACCCAACAAACTTGGGTACCATGTGCTTAGAGTATGTTCTATAGGTACCCAAGAAGCGGAAAAAGAGCAAAATGGGAAAAGATTATTCTAAGTGCAAAGGAAAGGATTGGATACTCGATAGTGGGTATTCCAAACATATGACGGGAGATTCAAGCCTACTCTCCGAAGTTACCCGCATCAAGAATGGTGGAATGGTTACTTTCGCAGGAAATGAAAAGGGATCTATCATATGGACTGGTAAAGTTGGTAATCCCTCTAAACCTCTCATAGATAATATCTATTTTGTTGAATGTTTAAATCACAATCTTATCTTCGTTAGTCAACTTTGTGACAAGGGTTCCAAAGTTAATTTTGGCAATGGATTGTGTAGTATATATGATAATACTAATAGTAATATTGTGTTTAGTGGCACACGCCAAAAGGATTTATATATATTGGATTTGCCACACACACTTGACCAATGCTTGGTTGATCATTATAATGAACAAGTTCTTTGGCATTGACGCTTTGGTCATGTTCATTTCAAGCATCTTCACAAGTTGTCCAAGCACAACCTAGTTAGAGGGTTTTCAAAACTTTCTTTTAATAAGAAAAGTTTTTGTGATTCATGCCAATGAGGCAAGCTCTATAAATCCTCATTTAAGATTAAGAATGTAACTTCTACTACTAGGCCACTAGAGCTTTTACATCTAGACTTATTTGGGCCTACTAGAGTTGTATCCTTAGGAAATGTTCTATGGACTTGTAATTGTTGATGACTTCTCTAGGTATACTTGGGTGAAGTTCTTGAATAGCAAGAATGAGGCACTTGAGAAATTTATTGTTTTTTCCAAGAAAGTTCAAAAGATTCAAGGCACGTCCATTGTCACTATTCGTAGTGATCATGGAGGTGAATTTGATAATGAACTATTCTCTAACTTTTGTGATGAGAATGGGATAACTCACACATTTTCCTTTCCTCGTGCTCCACCATAAAACGGTATTGTAGAAAGGAAAAATAGAACTCTTATTGAGTGTGCACGCACTATGCTTAGTGATATCCGCATTGGTTCACAATTTTGGGCGGAAGCCATCCATACCGCGTGCTATGTGCTAAATTGGATACTCGTCAGACCCCGGACAAAAAAAACTTGTTATGAATTATTTTATAACAAAATTTCTCAAGTTCGCTATTTCTATTTTTTGGGTTCTAAATGATTTATTAATAACACACGACAATTTAGATAAGTTTGATTCACGTTCCGATGAAGGAAATTATTGGATACTCCGATCTTAGCAAGGCCTATCTGGTATTTAATAAAAGAACCTTAACGATTGAAGAATCCCTACATGTTTATTTTTATGAGAACTTTGATATTCCATAATCTCAACTTGATGAGAATATTGAATTTTTGTGTGATTCTTTGAATAATGTGACGTTAGATGATTCTATTGAGACTAGCCCTACTAATGATGGAATTGAATTTATTTCTAATGATCAAGGGTTACCCAAGACATTTGCTACGGTTCCAAACCATCCACATGAACACGTGATAGTAATATTGAATATGGAGTCTGTGCAATGTTAAAGGTAGAATGATTTGCACATTGTGCTTTTGTCTCAACTATTGAACCAAAGAGCATTGAAGAAGCTCTTAAGGGTGACTCTTAGATCATTGCTATGGAATACGAACTCATCTAATTTGAAAGGAATGATGTTTGGGAGTTAGTTCCTCCTCCGGAAGATCACAATGTTATTGGAACATAGTGGATCTTCAAAAACAAGACAGATGAAAGTGAAGTTGTCAGGCAAGGTTAGTAGCTCAAAGTTACCGGTAAGAAGAAGGTATAGATTTTGCAGAATCATTTGCTCCGGTAGCTAGATTAGAATCTATAAGATTTTTGTTGTCTTTTGCATCATTTAGAAATTTTAAGAGTATTCAAATGGATATGAAAAGTGCATTCTTGAATGGACATTTGTTGAAGAAGTATATGTTTCACAACCGCCCGGTTTTGTAGAATTAAAATCTCTAAATCATGTGTTTAGACTTAAGAAAGCTCGTTATGGATTGAGACAAGCTCCTAGAGCATGTTATGATCGCCTAAAGAACTTTCTCATTGATTTGGGTTTCAAAATGGGTGATGTCGATTCAACACTTTTCATCAAGTATTTTGATCATGATATTTTATTGATTCAAGTATATGTTGATGACATTATATTTGGTTCTACTAACTCTGCACTTTGTCAAGAGTTTGCTAAGTCCATGCAAGATGAATTTGAGATGAGCCATATGGGAGAGCTCACCTACTTTCTAGGACTTCAAATCTGTTAATTGGAGCAAGGGATCTTCATCCATCAAACTATGTACACTGTGGAATTGATCAAGCGCTTTGGAATGGGATCTTCTTCATCCAAGCACACTCCAATGAGCACAACAACACATCTTGATAAAGATGAACATGGAATGGATGTTGACATGCGTCAATATCGAGGTATGATAGGTAGTTTAATCTATCTTATCGCAAGTAGATCGATATTATATTTTTGGTATGCTTATGTGCATGATATCAATCTCAACCAAAACAATCACATTTGATTGCGGTTAAATGGATTTTCCGTTATTTAAACCAATCTCTTGACTATGGATTAATTTATCCTAAGTCATGCACTTATGAACTAGTTTCCTATATTGATGCTGATTTTGCCAGATGTAAATCTGAGAGGAAAAGTACTAGTGGCACTTGCCATTTCTTAGGAAATTCACGTGTGTCTTGGTTCTCCAAGAAACAAAATTCAGTATCTAATTTCCATAACGAATCGGAGTATATCGACGTTGGATTAGGTTGTGCATAAGTATTATGGATGAGACAAACTCTTAAGGACTATGGTATTAATTGTGGTACATGTCCAATTATGGTTGATAACCAAAGTGCCATATGTCTCTTCAAGAACCCGGTACAATACTCTCGTACCAAACACATTGATATTAGACATCATCTCATTAATGATCATGTCCTCAAGAAGGATATTAGTCTAGAGTACATCGACACCCAAAACCAAATTGCTGACATTTTCACCAAGCCACTCAAGGAATATTCTTTTGTGAGGCTTAGGAGAGAATTAGGTATCATGGTTGAATCAGAACTCTAGAAGATCATCTTATTATGTCTAGTGTAATTCATCTTATATTATGCTTGCTCATATTAGTTATTGAATTACTCTTGGATATATATATTTCTATTTCATATGCTATGTAATTCACTCATGAGATATATATGCTTCCTATGATTCTTTTTGAGCATTGAGTATTGAATTGAAATGCCATCATATGATTTGATTATATATGTGATTATCATAATTAATGCTTTGATGAGATGTGTAAGGATAACATCTAGCTTGAGGATACGTATAGAAATTCTATCAGTTTCAACCCAAGCTCTTTGATGTTAACCAGATGCCTGGTGTAATGGCACCAGATGTCTGATGACTCAGACATTTCTATCGCTCAAAGGCTTCAGCCTGAACAAGACATCTGAAGGTGTTCAATCAGTTGCATGAACCATTGTTCAGACGCCTGATTGTTGAACTCCAGACATCTGGAAAAAGAAATGTCATTTTTCCCGAGAATAATCTCTCTCCGACTGAGACAGAACCAACCGTATGATGTTGATCTACCAGACACTTGGATAGTTCGTCAGGTGCCTGATGAGTCTACTATAGATGCATGATGGTCATAGCTTCTATTTTTCCATTTAATTCACTCTGTCCACCAAACGTCTATTGCGCTTATCCCAGTCGTCTATTTCTGTGTTATCTCTTCATTTAGTTGTATTGCCAGACGCCTACTTACTTCACTCTTGCAGTCTGACTGACTCGTTTAAGTCAGATCCCTATGTAATCCAACAGCTGAGATTTTATGCCCAATCGTTATATATCCTGATTCGCTTGATTAGGGCGTAATCAAAACGACTTCTATCGTCTATCTCTCCGTCTGCCTCTACCCCAACTAGATCGCTCCTCACTAACTTCGATCTCCAATGGCTCCTACAAAGTCTGGTGGCAAACGAAAAGCTCGTTCACCATCTCCTCCTGTCGCACTCTGTCGAACTGTGTCCATGAGAAATCGAACGAAGAGGATAATCCCTCTTGATGCTTCGCATCATGTAGTCTTTCCCACCGACCAGTCTCAGGGTCAACATCCGCCTCAGACGGCTACTCCTCTTCCTATATGTCGTAATCCAGAGTGTAGGGGATGCTACATTAATCTCCTATCTGCCAAATTCATCCATGAGAGGCACATTACGTTCTCTCATTACCCTAGATTATCGGATGTCTTTGGGCGTGCTGGGTTGTTAGAGATTTGACGAGACAGCAAGACCACATTTTACTACCCACATCAAATTCGATTGTTCTATGCAAATCGAACCAAGGATGAGAACAATCGCCTTGACACCGTAGTGCAGGGTGTTCCAATTGTCCTTACTACTGAGTTGTTGGGTGCTATCCTTCACATTCACTCTGCTGGATAGATTTTGAGTGATATTGACTACGATATGTCGAACCATGGTATTCTATCTCAAATCTTTAAAGAAGTTCGGCAGTCTCTTCCCTCATCTCACAAGCCCAGTGACTTACGACCCCTAGGTTGGATCATCGATCTGATTCTCAATTCCAATCTACTCCCTAAGACTGGATCAGTTGATTACATTTCATAGGAATATCACAGAGCTCTATATGCTCTACTTGGAGGAATCCAGGTGAACTGGGCACAGGTGATACTGGATATGATGTTGGATACATCTAAGCTCATTTACCCATCCATGCTAACTCATGTCTTCACCCATTTTCGGGTTCCTCTTCTCATCAGTGAGCGTGCCCATTTTGGTGCCCCCATCACTGATACTTTGGATAGGAAATCCAAGGCAGCATTGAAGGTTGCATCATCTAAAGCTGTTGATGCCTCAGCTTCTGGTGGTCCATCTACATTTTTTTTCCACCCCCTTCACCTACTCCTGAGCCAGTTGCTGCTGATATCCCATCCTCTTCTGCTCAGCCTCATCCTTCAGAGGAACATCTAGAAATCATCAAGGTCCAGATTGGTAGTCTTGGAGTTGAATTTTCTAAATTGGCTTCAAAAGTATATTCTTTTGGAAATGACATGAAGGAACTTACCACATCTTCCAAAAGGGCCATGAATCGTATGTCCAAGTTGAAGAAAAGCAATGATTGTCTGAGGAGTCACATTGAGATAATGCGTAAAGAACAGGATGATCTAAAATCCATCATTCAATCTCAATTGAAGAAAATTTAACTTCAAGAGAAGATGATTGAGGTTATGACTCTCCATGTTAGGAAGATGTCTACTAAGCTAGATGCTCAGGTCCCTACTCCTGTTGGTCTGCAACCTATTGTTGAGAAAACCCCTGCAGAATCTTCTAGACCTCCTCCCTCTTGTCCTCCACCACATCCTTTGATATGATTGATTTTATATCTATTTATTGTGATGATATGTATGTATGGTGCATGGAGATGTTTTCTGTATCTTTGTCACATTGATATGATCTCATTTTGGAAATGTGCCTTCTAATGTTTGATAAATATGCTTTATCTTGCACTTCCATTATGACTTGTGCCATCTCCAATACAATGTTGAATATTTCAATTTCCATATGAGATTTGATGCTAAATGTTTATTTTCAATATTGTTATAAGAGCATCCTCACTTATGCATGAGGATTAGTTATATGACAACACTTTTATTCCAAAATGTATCATGTTGTTGTTGTTGCTGCTCCCCACTCTTTTTGGATTATGACAAAGGGGGACAGAAAAGGCATAACCATATGATATGGATTAGAATGGTATTATGATGGTATGTTTGTATGTTGAGTTTGTATTGATTTTCATGTTCATAACTCCATGAATCTAGATTCAGAGGGAGTTATTCGTATAATAAGTATCAACCAATATATTTGATTGACTTGATCTCCTAAAACCATTCTTCAACTTACTCTTCATGTGTATCACCACATTCGTATGTTAAAGGTTTGACAAACTTAATTCATATGATATACATATCAATTGGTTGCATTGATTACATAGTTGTACTAATATGTTTTGGCATCAATGCAGGGGGAGTAAGTAAGTTCATATTCTGAGCACTATTATTGATTATGGTTATGATTGTTTGTCATCATCAAAAGGGGGGAGAATGTTGAATATTAGATCCCCCAATGTGGTTTTGATGATAAAAACATAATCAATTATTAACTAATCCATATGTTTTGTAGTAAAAGAAGAGCATTATCACTATGGACAAAGTCACACCAAATGAAGATAATGACTCAAAGCATTGATGCTTGGACATCAATCATTGAAGCATGAAAGTCAAAAGATGATCAAAGGAAATCAAAGCGTTGAACTCAACAAGCAACAATAGCTATCAAGGAGTGATATCAAGGAAGTCAAAGCATTGGACTTCACAAAGCTCAAGTGGAAGTCTTCAAATGCATTCAATAGGAAGTGAAGATGATTAATGTGTAAATCTTTCTTACTTTACTTCTTAGTTGAAAGCCTTAAATAGACTCACTAGAATATCACTCACAACACTCATGAATCACGTTAGATCATGTATCATTGAGTGACATAGGGTTAGAACATGCATAAACTCAAAGAAGAGTTTTTCAGCTTTCAACAGGCGCCTGGTGCTTGGCCTCCATACGCTAGGTGATCATATGCATAGAGTTCTCCAAAACCCTTGTTTGAACGGACTCTTGAAGTTCTAATTCCAGACATATGAACAATTCGTCACATGCCTGGATGGTGAACATCAATGTTTGTTTAATTCTAGCCATAGAAACAATAACTCGACAGTTATCGACTGACAGAAAACAGACATCTGGATGATATGCATCAGAGTCTGGGAAATTCTTTAGTAAATTTCCAGTAACCCATTTTTTGTAGTTAGTCAGTTATAGGCGTCTGAAGTTGTATTACCAGACGTCTAAACAGTTGATCAGACTTCTGTATAACGAATATTAGACGTCTGGATGATCGGACCATACATTTCATATAACAATGTTAGAATAAATCAGACGTCTCATGGCATGGTGCCAGACGACTGAACAATGGACCGGCCATCTAAAAAGTCTTCTTCAGACGACTGGTATATGTCCGTTAGACTGCATTTAATGCGCGGTCACAACAGCACTACAACCGACTAATCGCCCTTCATCAGTCGACTGATGACTAGGATTTCTGCCCGTTAATAGTCTTTGGAGCATTAAATGCTTGGGCTCTTTAACCGATTTTTAAAAGATTTCCATGGCTTATAAATAGGACTTTAATGCCTTCATTTGAGGAGTTAAGAAAGCATCTACGACTTCATTCATTACACTCTCAAGTGCACCAAAGTCATTAACTTCTCACCTAGAGCATTCAAGAGCATTCGAAGCAAATCAAGTTCAAGCTCTAAAGCTCAACTTGTCTCCAAAGCTTTCAAGATCATCTCATAGCATTCATTGCTACACATCTTGAGACAAGTTTGTAAGTGCTCTCACTCTCATCATTTAGAGCACATATCACACACCTTTATGTCCTCATTCTTAAGAGTCATATTCAAGGCATAGGTTGTGAAGTTGTTTCATATTTCGTTTCAAACTCTCTAATTGTATTTGAGAAGTTTCCTCCTGGGTTAAGAGAAGTCCATTCCCGGTTTGTGGGAAGTGGAAGAAGGGTGCCTCTCGGTTGTGAGAGAAGTTCATTCCCGGTTTGTGGGAAGTGAAAGTGATGTGTATCATTTGCACTTGTCAAGTTTGGCAAGAGGACATTAGTGGAAACACTAATCACTAGCAGGGATCTAGTGGGTTGTAGGAGTATGATTCAAGGGAGTCAGGGAGACTCGGTGAATCCGAACCAAGGTATATCTCTTGTTTACGTTTGCTTCTTGTGTTGTTGTTCTCTTTCTCTATTCCGCACATAGGTTGTATAAGGGTTATTTAATTTGGCATAAATTCCTTATTAAGTTTTATAAATCACTATTCACCCACCTCTATTGTTTTACCCTTTAGTTTCATATCCTACAGGAGGCAATAATCCTGTGTAGAAGATCTGTAGGAGATGATCATCGTGGAAGCTATGGGGTGGGCACGCAAGCATTACATCGTTGAACCTCTTCAAAGCCTGATGGTAGGCCTCCCCATCGGCTTGGATTAAGTTCGCAATCTGTTGCTTTATAGCTTGCTGCCTTTGTACTTGCCACATGAAAGGAGGCAAGAATCTGTTGAGGAAGTCAGCCTGAAATGATAACTAATTAGATAATGAGTCATGAGGCAAAGAATTAAACCAAGATATAGCTTTATCTATTAAGGAATAAGCGAAATATTTAAGACATAATCTTTTAATGTGCTTGTTCCCATGAAACAGATGGTAGCATAAATTTTCAAACTCTTGTAAGTGTAAATATGGATTTTCCTCATTTGTACAGTGGAAGACCGGAAGAACTTGGATCAAATCAGAGATAAAGTTTAAAAAGTATGCATCACCATCCATATTTTTTTGTTTTTTTTGTCTACAGAAAACAAAAATAAGAAAACAAAAACAAGAGAACAAAAAGTTCTAAACTATAAGGTGGAAGGATCTCACCGAATATTCCTATATACAAACTAAAATTGTAGCTCACAAGTACAGTTGTCCCATTCACCAGCGCCAACTTGTCTCGTCTCAAAAGATGTGCGCGCTACTCCCAAGTGTAGTAGATCAAACAAGTAATCATTCTGGTTCGTCCATGTATCGTATCCACGTGACAACTGACCTGCAAAACCACGAATTTAAGTTTATAAAGAGTTCAAAACGATAAGAAACGACCACCTTTCGAAGGTGAACTAATGGTGCCGAGAGTTTAGAATACTAAAACAAAATCCTAAGATAATTATAGTGAATTCGATACTAGGGTACCAATGTGGAGAGTATGCGTTGGTTGTGGTTTCGTTAGGGTGTTTGCAATCAATTATTATAAATATCTTATCTATAACTCAACGTTTCATCCAGTTGGGCATGAGAACGTTGGAAAGTATGGTGATAAAGCGCATAAAATAGTCCCAAAGAATAATCATGTATAATATCGATTTCATGAAGAAAATACGCACAAGTGCACTCTTGGGTCACCGTACGTCCTCTCGGATCGCATCACGAATAAGTCTTACTCAGATCATATTTGATTTAAGCATGCACACGTCTTCGTATAACATAACCAAATAAAATAAACGTAGAAATCGATAAAATACGCAATATAACATGTAATATATGCCAAAAAGATATAAAAATAAATGATTACAAAGCCTTAACTATAGCACAACTAACACATACGGAGATTATCCATGCATGGAGAGAAAAGATTCAATATTCATATATAAATACATTATCAAATACTCAAAATACATGAAAAATACTCCAAATACAAGCCTATGTTGAGTATTGGACTTCTCCCTACTTGGTGTCAATGATGAGCAAACATAAATACTTGTGACTAATCCCCTATTTTGCAGTTAATCCATTGCCTAAGCTTATTATGAAGATCAACTAGCAATGGATGGCTCACAAACGTCATTGAAGGCAAATAACATGAATTGGATGATCGTAGATTGTTGATTGAAGCTCCATAAAGACTTCAAGCTCATACGATGGAAAGAAGAGATTATTCGTCAATGTAATTTTTCTTTTATCTCTTCTAGTATGTAGCTTAGAAGTAGAACTGTGATGGAGCACTCACACACATCAACATTCTGTCATAGGACTTCATTAGACCAATTGTCCTTTGATCCCAATTCAATTCTCTTTTGTTTGTGCTAGGATTGTTCATAACAGCCGACTGCTGAACAATTTACAGTCGTCTGTCTCAAAAACAGTCGACTTTGTTTTGTTCTACAGTCGCCTGTTATGCACAGACTATTACAATATAGTTTTGGGCCTTCTCTGATTATTTCGCACAGGCTACTGTTGAACGATTCACAGGCGCCTATCCTAGTGACAGTCGACTGTGTATTGTAAATCAGTCACCTGTCTATCCTTGCCCAAACTCTGTTTGATCTGACTTCTACGGCCAGTCGACTAATGCTGTGTATACAGTCGACTGTCTATTAGATCAGTCGACTGTCTATGCTGCAATAGTCGCCTGTCTGTAAGTCATTTCTTTGACGCTGCTCTCTGGAAATTTCTCTTGCTTTTGACAGTCGTCTGTTTAAGGTTTTACAGTCGCCTGTTCTGATTAACATTTGACTGTATTACTTGAATCAGTCGTTTGTCATGTATCTTGTGAGATTTCCAGTATTTGTCTAACTTACTCTTCTCTCGGCCAGTCGCCTGTCGAAGAAATTACAGTCGCCTGTTGTTTTAACAGACGACTGTTTTTGCTTTATCAGTCGACTGTCCACGTGGTAAGTTACCGTTATGAATTCTCACCTACCCTTGCTGATTGTGCAACAGTCGACTGTGGATTGTTCAACAGTCGACTGTCGCGAGTTCAGATTATATCCGTTGAGATTTTTCTCACGGATTCCAATTGGGTTTTTGCCTAAACTGTTTTGTGGATTTGAGAAAGCTATAAATAGAGCTTATACTGTTCTATTGGAAGTTTACTCATTCATTGCAAAACCTCTCAAGCTTTCATTTCCAAAGATCAAAGCTCTCAAATCCAAAGCCCTAAGTATTTTCAAATCTTATTCTCTTGCTCTCCAACCTAGAACCAAAGATTGATCTTCTAGGTAATTGGTGCAGTCAAGAGAAAGGGCTTTGTCCTCTCTTCCAAGAGAGTTCTTCAACACACATCACACTCCACCTGCAAGTTCTACTTCAAGGCATAGGTGATTGTAAGTGTTGCTTTCATATTTCATAACTTTCGTTATTTGAATTGTGCTTTTGGTTGTGAGAGTGGTTTTGCTTTCTCCCTGGTTGTGGGAGTCAAGGACATCGATTGTATTCGATTGCACTTGTAGGGTTGCTACAAGTGGGCTTTAAGGAAACCTCAAATTAGGGTTCTAACTTGAATATCAGGTGGTATCCGGGTGGTAGGAATGTAGGATTACCGGGAACAAGTCGGGAGTTGACTTGGGTAATCCGAACCCTTGAAACATCTCTGCGTTTGCGTGTGTTTCACTTTGGGTCATTTTTCTATTTCACACTATTTGTTGGATTGCATTTTATTTGGCGTATATTTGGCGTAAATTCCTTTAAATTTGAATAAACACTATTCAACCCCCCTTCTAGTGTTTTCCCCATAGACAGTGTCCTTACAATTGGTATCAGAGCGCAAGGTTTTATCTATAGCATCCAACAACAGCAACTTTCCTCCACCGCCTATGTACAACAATCACGACCGTGATGGAGCATCCACACTTTTCGAAGGTCAATCTACGGTACGTCCTCCACGTTTCAATGGTACTTGATCACTCCTTATTTTACACTTTTTTCCCGCATGTTTGCATGCCATTTAGATCGCTCAAATCATGATTTTCACGATATATCGACGATATTGAGATGCTTTTCACAATTTCTTGTTTTTGTCAAATTTCAAGTGATTTGGAGCGATTTGGAGTGATCTCGAGATGCGCCTACTCCAGAGTGTCACCGATGACCTCCCCGAGGGGTATTTTGCTGTTGGAGAGGAGCGAAAGAAGAAAGAACGTCGCAGGAGCGACGAGGAGGCCAAAACAAGCTGTTTGGGCATTTTTGGTGTCCCACTCGGCCGAGTGAAGGAGTCACTCGGCCGACCAGCGAGACACCGCTCGGCCGACCTGATCGGACACGATTCATGTGTGCACTAGGCCGAGCGACGGAAGCCACATCGGCCGAGTGACGAGACCCCATCCGCCCGAGTGGCACTCAGACGAAGCCATTCAAAAATCGCCAACTTACTGTTTTTCGTCTGCCTGAGCTTCAGAAGACCCACTCGGCCGAGTGGCAAATGCCGACCGCCCGAGTACTAAGAAGCCATTGGCCGAGTGACGACAACTCACTCGGCCGAGCGACTCCCGAAGTGAAGACCCCCGAAGACCCAGACTTACTGGAAATTTATAGGGTTTCTCACTCGGCCAAGCGACTTTGGTCACTCGGCCGAGTGCGACGCGCTGCCTGTAGCGAAAATTGCGGATTTCAGGCTGCGCAGGGGCATTTTGGTCACAGTTTTTTGGACGATTTTGGGGGGTATTTAACCCCTGTTTTTACCCTAGGTTAGAGATCTTTTTCTCTTAGATTTTTGCAGCTTTTTAGATTAACTTTTTAGCTTTATTCTTGTGATTGGAGAGGAGACAAAAGTTGATTTTTGTTGGATTATTTGAAGAACTCCATTGGTTTGTGTCTCTCTCCTCTAAAAATACTATTTTTATTGCTTATCTCAATATTGTGATGAATTCCCTTGTTAATTTCATTGATTATTTTTGTATTTGTGCTATGAATTGTGAGTAGTCTCCACGTCTTGGGGCGTGGGGATGAGCCCTATGAGCCCAATTTCAGATTTGTGATGAATTGGTAGAAATTTTGCTAGAATTGCTATTAGGGTTAGATTGGGATCGATTTACTACGGATGGATAGGAGTTCATACCGATTGGGATTTGCAAGAGATTGGTGACATGCGTTTATATTTCATATATTTGCGCACGTTTTCTTCCGTGTTTTTTCGTTATTTACCGTCGTCTTGTATTCGTTTTTTCGTATTTTCTCGTTTTCTTTCACTTTTATTTGTTTATTCGTGTTTGCAGGAGATTGACCGTGTAGGGGACGTTTAACGATGATATCTCAAGTCCCCGGAGCAACGGGAGGAGTCGCGCGTGATCCAGGGGGTCAAACGTCAAAGAATTCATCTTTCAGCCCCTCACCCGGTCGGTTGGTCATCTCCAACCGATCGGGTGATGCACGCGTGCACCACCCGGTCTCTGCCGCAGCTCATAAGGAAGTCACCCGACCGGTTCACAGACCGGTTCAGCGGGGGGCTGTTCTCTGTTTTTTCGAGCAAAATGCCAACCGATCGGGTGACTCTCACCCGATCGGTTCATCTGTAGCTGATGTTGAAGAGCTGAAGACACGGGCGTCCAACCGATCTCTTCACCCGACGGCTCCAAGATCCAACCGGTCACCCCAAGAACTCAACCGACCGGTTCATCTGACCGGGTGAAGCTCCGCCATTTTCTGTTTATTATTTGTAACGGATCACCCGATCGGTTGACCTGTCAACCGATCGGGTGACGTTTTTTCTGCGGGTTTGGACCCGAACCATTAGGGTTTCGAAGTGGGGCTATAAATACACGAGGCTGGCCGACTTGAGAGGCATCTCTTCTCAGTTTTTTAGGGCTTTTGCCCCCCTTCTCTTGGGAGTTCTAGGTTAGTTTTAGATTAGGTATTTTGTTCAATAAGTCTTGTATGGGATCAACGATTCACTCAAGATAAGTATTTCTTTCTCTTGTTCTCCATTTTTGTATTGTATTTCTTTTGCTTCATGATGAATGTTTGTGTGTGTTTTGTGTTGTTTGTTATATGTTTTTCATCATGGAGTAGTATTGATGAACCCTAATACGGGTTAGGGTAGGATTGTTGCTTGGGAATTTACATTAGACTTGGTTGCATGGCACGTGTTCGATGAAATGTGTCAATGTGGATTTCTAGCAATCTGGGTCCAATTCGTACGGCAACACACTAGATGTGTTGGGGATTGGGGTCCGGTGCTTGTCCTGTCAAGATCCGCTTCGATGTATTGCTAGAAATCACATTTGACCTATTTGGCCATTAGGGTTACGCGGGGGTGTTTCATTGTCATCGGCGGGAAAAAGACCGCCTTTGACCGTCGGGCCGAGGGGGAATAAACTTGGCGGTTGACTCCCTAGCCATAGCTCACGCCCCCAGCGTAGACATCGAGTCCTCGCGCGCGGGAGCGGCTTGGACGAAGTGTTGGGAGATATCATTGTGGCCTTAATGCTCCTGGTTGCGGAAGGTGTTTATGGACACGGGAGTGCCCACCGTCCGGAACCGGGTAGGCCTAGCGTGCTTGGCACCGACCGGAATATCGGGCCATGGACGCTAGGTACCACCTTTTGGGGCAATGTCTCACCCTGGATCAAGTCAAATGCCAAGTGTCATGAGTGCTCTAGCCCGTGTTAGCGTGGATTCATTTTGTGTCGTTTTCATTTCTTTCTTTTATTTCTACACTTCACCCACATTATCCGCGTAGCTAGCACGCGACCTAGGCGAGGCTGGTAGCCACTCAAGCCATCCACCTCCCTGTGTTCGATATACCCGCACCCTACACTAACCGTGCACTTGCGGTAAAACGACACCGCGCCCAAACCGTAAACGGGGCGCCGGTCAAGTTTTTGGCGCCGTTGCCGGGGAGGCGTTCGGTTTGATATTAGCTTAGCTTGGGTTCGTTAGTCTACGCATAAAAACACAAAAATTTCTTTTTCTTTTTATATAAAAAAAAATATATTCAATAACCAAGAAATTTTTCCCCCACTATTATATTATCTTTTTGTTATTTTCTTGTGCTATTGACGCTCCTCTCTAGTTTTCTTATTTTTGTTGTCCAGGTATCTTTGGTGTAACCATGTGGAGATCAAATTTCGATGCTCAGATGAGAGGCTACAATCCCTATTCATTTTTGGTTTGTGAGACTTGTGGGATGGCGGGGCACGTGTATTATGATTGCCTTGAGAGCCTCCCCCCACACCAAGGCCATACATTTTCCCACAACCATAACCCAAACACCTCCCATCCATTTCCTCAGCCTTATATCCCTCCACCACCACAAGAAGAATCAAGTCTCGTATCTCTCCTTGAAGGTGCCTTGTTTAATCAAGGCCAATTCTTACAAAACGTGATGTCACCAACTACCGAGACTACGCCAAAGAGAGGGGATGAAGGAGAGGATATACCTACTTTCATGGTTGAGACTACCATGCCGTCGGCCACAATAGACACATCTCATGCCGACCCCCCATTTTTCCATCATTACCACTTGGATGACGAAGCATTTTTTGATGATGATAGTGAGGATGGGGAGATGTCTTTAGGATCTGTGGGAGAGACTTGTCATCTCTATTTGGAAACCCCATATGAGTCCTATGAGAGCACCGAGGAGACCACAGAGCTTATGCATACCGGCGAGGAGGATGTACGTGAGGACGACGACACCACGACCACATACGAGGGGTCCGCTCCACATCCACCTCCACAGCCATCTCTGTCACAGCTTCCTCCTTGGTCGGTGGTCAACCATGAGGATGTCATTCAGGACATCGAGCAGATGGAGAAGCATGAGCATATCGTCGAGGAGGATGTGCATGAGGGCTTGGATACGATCGTCCACTTCATGGAGCCCGAGCCACATCTACCTCTACCGTCACGCTCCACTTCTTCTGCGGCTGAGCATCTACTTGAGCATATTGCCCCTATTCAGGGAGATTTTCATACTCGCTCTCACTCCACTTTTGAGTCTCGCTTTTCACTTCCTATTTCTTTAGACTCGTATATATTTGACATACCATATCTCTCGCAGGACACAGGATCTACTTCCCCTGAGGTATGCTGCGGTGTGTCACCACCTGGAGAGCCACTTCTCATGGAGAGCAAGGATTTGGTCGTCGCTAGTATAGAGGATAGCGACCCATTCTCAGGGAGTATTCGTCACACTTTCACTATTTTTCAATCTTATTTTGACGATTATCTCTGGGATACTTTTATTTTGGGGAAAGATTTTTTGCCATGGACTAATGCACCTCGTCCTTTGCAGGTCGCAGGTGGACACCTACGAGGGATGCTTGGAGGTGCATTGCTCGGATCCATTGGCACACGTGGCACAGCGCTTCTGGCGGAGCCACAGAAGGAGCAGTTAGAGCAGCTACCTACCCCACTCCAGATCTTGGATCCGCCTATGCTCAGGTGTATCCTAATCCAGTAGTGTAAAAATTTACCGCTTTCTAGTTTAGATTTGAATAATCTCGTCTCCTCTCATTAGCAAGGGGAGCGTATCTAGGATTTGCTTTTGCATCATAATAACCCTTCATGTCGTGCCCTTCTATCATTTCACCCCACATCCTCTTCAGAGGAGAACGAGCAGACTGTCTCTCCTGCATTCTGATTTCTTTCTTTTCCGATTTTCCTCAAGCATATTTCTGCATCACATTGATCATATCATTTTGCTAGCATTGTCATGTTCAGCTTGGGGGAAATCGATTTGTGTGCATGTTTTCGTGTGTCTTATTTTTTTAGTTTCGCTCATGTGTTTTTCGTGTTTTTCATTTTTTTTGTCGGTGCACAACTCCCCCCCATTTTCATTGCCCTCCCGTATTCACTACTATTGCATTGAGGACAATGCAAGTTTTAGCTTGGGTGAGTCGCACTTCGTGCGTCATTTGTCCTTTTTTCTTCGCTATTTGAGTCGTTTTTCTCCGTCTTTTTCTTTTTTTTTCTTTTTCTTCTCTTCTTTTGTCCTCCCTCCTAGAGATGACCCTATATGATGAATTGCCACAAACTGCACACACACCTAGTATGGCCTAGATAATCACACTCATTAACTCTTGGAAGCCGAATCCCATTGCATTTCACGCTTCGTGGGTCCACTTTGCTTTTATGTGAGTCGTGTGTCGTATCTAGCTTATAGTGTGCTTCTACTTTGTGATGTTGATTTATATACCTACCCTTGGTTGACCCCTAGATTATCATGCTTCGATGTTGAATATGTGGTATTTGCTTCTAATGTCTGCTTCTATATGCATGCTATATATATCGTATACTTCATTTCGCATGTGTCGGGATTCCACAATTAAGGACTAGGATAACACATTTAGCCCATGCTCTAATTAGCGAGAATAGTTTCCTTTGCCCAAGTGTTTAGATTCCGATTTCTTTTTTGTTTTACTTGGTGCAAATCCCCTCGTCGTGTACCGTTCTCCCACTTGGGAGAGTACACATGTATATATCCCAATATCCAAAAATCAAAAAAAAGGGAGAAAAGAAAAGAAAAACCCAAGGAGAAAAGAAAAGAAAAGAGAAAAGAAAAAAATATATGTATATCCAAAAATCCAAAAAAAATACAAATACCCAAAACCCAAAAAAATTCCCGTGTGAATATTTTTTCCTACTTGCCGAGAATAAAGGGAAGGCGAGAATTTGCACCGAGTGTTCTACTCCACATCATCTCAACCCCCATCGTTTTCGAAAACACTTGGCTTAGGAACTTTTTGGCTATTATCTAGGCTATAGTGTGGTGATTTCCTTAACCCTAGTTGTGGAGTCCATGACGCATGATATGTTTCGATTCTTGCTCTATTCTCATGCATGCTTGAGCTATATATTCACCGCTTTATTCAAATTGAATCGATATTTGGGTCTTTCTTTGGGTATGTGTATATGGAGCTTTATTGCACATCGTAGATAGTGACACCGTCTGCTAGCACACGACCGCACTCACTCGCGCTTCACCGCGTGGGCCATGGCACTTGTCTGGACTCGTATTCCTTGGTTTAGTGATGTGATTTGGCGTTCGCTTGCTTGGTGTGTCATTTTTGATTTTGTTGGCCCTAACGGGTGATCTAGGATATAGAGTTTTCTTTTTCTCTCTTCCTCTCTATTTTCTCCCTCCGAGCTCCTACTCTCACTCGTCTTCCTCGAGGACGAGGAAGGGTTCAGCTTGTGGGATTTTGACGTGCGTTTATATTTCATATATTTGTGCACGTTTTCTTTTGTGTTTCTCCGTATTTTCCGCCGTCTTTTATTCGTTTTCTCGTATTTTCTCGTTTTCTTTCACTTTTCTTTGTTTATCCGTGTTTGCAGGAGATTGACCATGTAGGGGACGTTTAACGATGATATCTCAAGTCCCTGGAGCAACGGGAGGAGTCGCGCGTGATCCAGGGGGTCAAACGTCAAAGAATTCATCTTTCAGCCCCTCACACGGTCGGTTGGTCATCTCCAACCGATCGGGTGATGCACGCGTGCACCACCCGGTCTCTGCCGCAGCTCATAAGGAAGTCACCCGACCGGTTCACAGACCGGTTCAGCGGGGGGCTGTTCTCTGTTTTTTCGAGCAAAATGCCAACCGATCGGGTGACTCTCACCCGATCGGTTCATCTGTAGCTGATGTTGAAGAGCTGAAGACACGGGCGTCCAACCGATCTCTTCACCCGACGGCTCCAAGATCCAACTGGTCACCCCAAGAACTCAACCGACCAGTTCATCTGACCGGGTGAAGCTCCGCCGTTTTCTGTTTACTATTTGTAACGGATCACCCGATCGGTTGACCTGTCAACCGATCGGGTGACGCTTTTTCTGCGGGTTTGGACCCGAACCATTAGGGTTTCGAAGTGGGGCTATAAATACACGAGGCTGGCCGACTTGAGAGGCATCTCTTCTCAGTTTTTAGGGCTTTTGCCCCCCTTCTCTTGGGAGTTCTAGGTTAGTTTTAGATTAGGTATTTTGTTCAATAAGTCTTGTATGGGATCAACGATTCACTCAAGATAAGTATTTCTTTCTCTTGTTCTCCATTTTTGTATTGTATTTCTTTTGCTTCATGATGAATGTTTGTGTGTGTTTTGTGTTGTTTGTTTATATGTTTTTCATCATGGAGTAGTATTGATGAACCCTAATACGGGTTAGGGTAGGATTGTTGCTTGGGAATTTACATTAGACTTGGTTGCATGGCACGTGTTCGATGAAATGTGTCAATGGGGATTTCTAGCAATCTGGGTCCAATTCGTACGGCAACACACTAGATGTGTTGGGGATTGGGGTCCGGTGCTTGTCCTGTCAAGATCCGCTTCGATGTATTGCTAGAAATCACATTTGACCTATTTGGCCATTAGGGTTACGCGGGGGTGTTTCATTGTCATCGGCGGGAAAAAGACCGCCTTTGACCATCGGGCCGAGGGGGAATAAACTTGGCGATTGACTCCCTAGCCATAGCTCACGCCCCCAGCGTAGACATCGAGTCCTCGCGCGCGGGAGCGGCTTGGACGAAGTGTTGGGAGATATCATTGTGGCCTTAATGCTCCCGGTTGCGGAAGGTGTTTATGGACACGGGAGTGCCCACCGTCCGGAACCGGGTAGGCCTAGCGTGCTTGGCACCGACCGGAATATCGGGCCATGGACGCTAGGTACCACCTTTTGGGGCAATGTCTCACCCTGGATCAAGTCAAATGCCAAGTGTCATGAGTGCTCTAGCCCGTGTTAGCGGGGATTCATTTTGTGTCGTTTTCATTTCTTTCTTTTATTTCTACACTTCACCCACATTATCCGCGTAGCTAGCACGCGACCTAGGCGAGGCTGGTAGCCACTCAAGCCATCCACCTCCCTGTGTTCGATATACCCGCACCCTACACTAACCGTGCACTTGCGGTAAAACGACACCGCGCCCAAACCGTAAACGGGGCGCCGGTCAATTGGATCCCAATTCGATAGGAAACCCTAGAAATCCGAATTGGGTTGGAATCGAATTTCCGTAGTATCGGTTTGCAAGAGATTGGACCGATACTAGGGTTTCCGGTTGCAATTCCGTGCCGATACCCGTTTGCAAGAGATTGGACGGGTAGGAACTATCCCAACCTAGGTCGTGGCCCGAGTTTGCACGAGAGTGGGCTCGGGGCACGATTGAACGATGATGTTGATCCTAATGCTAGCTTCCCTAGGCTAGGGTTTGCAAGAGATTGGACCCGAACCTAGGATAGCTGTAGACCGGCAACAGCGCGAGAGCGTGAGCTAGGTATTACATTCAGTTGCAACTAGTTCATCCAAAATTTTATTCTAGCAATTTTGATACCAATGAATCACATTGACGAAATACGGTGAGTAACGGGAATTCCCCATTCCCTAGACGTTCTTTATTTGATTTGATATCTTCGTACTTTGTCTGACGATTGTGACAGGATCGCCAAAGGCAAAACTCTCTCTTTTTTGTTCTTAAATAGCCAGGTTGATTGGAGCAAGCACTTTCATTCGTCCTCCCTGTGTTCGATAACCCGCTCGCCGCTACACCGTGCGCTTGCGGTAAAACTACACGGTCGCACTTTTGGGTTACATTCCGGAGCGATCAAGTTTTTGGCGCCGTTGCCGGGGAGGAATTTTGACGGTGTTCGGCATCGACCTCCCGGTTATTTCTTCTTTCTTTCTTTCTTTACTTTCTTCTATATCTTGTTCTAACTCTGTTCGCAGCCCCATTTGCATATTCTCCCCGTATTCTGCATAAGATCTTAACAGGGAGAATGGAGGATGCAATGTCGACAACAGAACTCAGTCAGGAAGATTGTGACTCCTTCACAGACCTCCTTAAGGAGCTTGTCGATGAGGTCCACGCTACCGGAGCTTTTGCTATCGATATCAAGGACCCCGACGAACAACTGTTTGCTAGTTTTGTGATGGACCAAGTCTCCCCGGATGGGACTATCGGGGGAAATGTAAGAGTTGATGTGATCGACGACAAGTTATATTTCGAAGACGGTAGAACAAATGTCGAAGAACACTGTACTCCCGAAGAATCCTTCGAGCAAACCGACGTTCAGGGAGTTACACTCTATGACGCTCACTCTTGCTTTTATGAATCGTCTGATGTGTTTCTCGATTCCAGGCACGAACCAGAGCAGAGTGAAGGTTTCAACGATGCTGGCATAGAATCGGAGAGCGCTTATTTCGATGCATCGTCCTCACTAAGTAGCGAGTCTGAGTCTTCGCAAGAGAGCGCACCACCTGAACATGAGCTAAACCCGGATGACGATGAAGAAGCCAAACTCATGCGAGCCGATGAAGCAGAAGGAGCAGCACCTCTTGAGGTAGAACTTAAACAATTACCTCCGAACCTAAGGTACGCCTTTCTGGGTAATAAATTAACTTTCCCGGTGATAGTCAATTCCCACCTCACGCAAGATCAACTTGAAAAACTCCTAGACGTCCTTAGGAGCCACAAAGATGTCCTTGGCTACACTATCTCAGATCTAAAAGGGATAAGCCCTAGGCTTTGCACACATAGGATCCATTTGGAAGATACCGACGCCACCTCCATAGAGCCTCAAAGGCGGTTAAACCCGAATATGAAGGAGGTGGTTAAAAAGGAAATTCTAAAATTGCTCGACGCCAGTATTATTTATCCTATCTCTGACAGTAGATGGGTTAGCCCCGTTCACGTCGTCCCCAAGAAAGGGGGGATGACAGTCATAAAAAATGAAAAAGGCGAGCCCATATCTACACGCACCGTCACGGGATGGCGAATGTGCATTGACTATAGGAAACTAAATAAAGCTACCCGAAAGGACCATTACCCATTGCCCTTCATTGATCAAATGCTTGAACGCCTACCTAAACATAAATACTTTTGCTATCTAGATGGGTATTCGGGATTCTTCCAAATCCCTTTGCACGAAGATGACCAAGAAAAGACCAATTTTACTTGTCCCTATGGTACCTATGCCTACCGAAGGATGTCGTTTGGTCTTTGTAATGCTCCCGCCACTTTTCAGAGGTGTATGACATCCATATTTTCCGATTACATTGAAAATATTATGGAAGTTTTTATGGATGATTTTTTGGTTTATGGAAGTGAGTTTGACTCTTGTTTGGCCAATCTTACTAAAGTCCTTAAAAGGTGCCAACAAAAAAATCTCACTCTAAATTGGGAGAAGTGTCACTTCATGGTCACGGAAGGTATAGTTCTCGGGCATCTTGTTTCCTCGAGAGGAATTGAGGTAGATAAAGCAAAGATTGAGGTAATCGAAAAACTTCCTCCTCCTATTAATGTCAAGAGCATTAGAGGCTTCCTTGGTCATGCGGGGTTTTACCGCCGCTTCATCAAGGATTTCGCCTCGATTGCCCGACCACTTACTTCCTTGCTCGCTAAAGATACTCCTTTTATTTTTTTCAGGGGAATGCTTGCAAGCCTTCAACACCTTGAAGTAAGCACTAGTTTCCGCGCCCATCATACAACCACCGGATTGGAGCCTTCCCTTTGAGCTAATGTGTGATGCTAGCGACCAAACCATTGGAGCGGTATTGGGACAAAGAAAAGATAGGAAGCTTCATGCGATATACTATGCGAGCAAGACATTGGATGACGCGTAGAAAAACTACACAACTACCGAGAAAGAGCTTCTAGCGGTCGTCTATTCCATAGAGAAGTTTCGCTCCTACCTCCTTGGTTCCAAGGTGATTGTCCACACCGACCATGCGGCGTTGAAGTATCTTTTAAACAAGAAGGAGGCCAAACCTCGGTTGATTAGGTGGATACTCTTGTTGCAAGAATTCGACTTGGAGATCAGAGACAAGAAAGGTACGGACAATGTCGTGGCGGATCATTTATCTAGGCTCATTCGCGACAAGGAGGACGAGAGTTTGCCTATCGACGACACATTCGTGGATGAGAGGCTATATGCCATAAGGACCGGTGAAGTACCTTGGTACGCGGACTTCGTCAACTACTTGGCTTGTGGAATTAAACTGCATGGGATGCCCACGCATCAAAAGAGGAGATTTCTGCATGAGGTCCGTAGCTATTTTTGGGAAGATCCATACCTCTTCAAGATATGCAAAGATAGTGTCATTCGGAGGTGTGTTTCTAAAGAGGAGGCAACGTCTATCATTTTGCATTGCCACGGTCTACCATGCAGAGGACATCATGCCGCCTCTAAAACAACCGCTAAGATCTTGCAGAGCAGATTTTTCTGGCCAACAATGTTTAGAGACACCCACGCTTTTGTAAAGGGGTGCGATAGATGCCAACGGACCGGGAATATCTCCAAACGCAATGAGATGCCAATGAGGCCCATCCAAGAAATTGAGCTTTTTGATTGTTGGGGAGTGGACTTCATGGGACCATTTCCGTTGAGTAATGGTAACAAATACATCCTATTGGCCGTTGACTATGTCTCCAAATGGGTGGAAGCAATTGACACCCCTACTAATGATGCAAGGGTCGTCTCTAAGTTCTTCAAGCAGAATATCTTCCCACGCTTCGGAGTGCCTCGTACCTTGATAAGCGACGGGGGGAGCCATTTCATAGAAAACAAGTTTGAGGCCATGCTAAAGAAGTACGGGGTAAACCATAGAGTTGGCATGGCATATCACCCCCAGACAAGCGGCCAAGTGGAAGTCTCAAATAGAGAGATCAAGCAAATCCTCGAGAAGACCGTGGATCGATCTAGAAAGGATTGGTCAATGAAGTTAAACGATGCTTTATGGGCATATCGCACGGCCTTTTGCACCCCCATCGGCACCACACCGTTCCGACTTGTTTATGGGAAAGCTTGCCACTTGCCGGTAGAGTTGGAACACCGCGCATATTGGGCCATCAAGACCTTTAATTATGATTACAAGACTGCGGCGGTGAGGCGACTCTTCGACATCAACGAGCTTGATGAGATAAGAAGAGACGCCTACGAGAGCTCGAGAATTTACAAAGAAAGGACCAAGATTCTCCACGATGCCCGCATAACCGTCACAGACTTCAAGGTAGGAGACAAGATCTTGCTCTATAATTTCCGGCTCCGACTATTTCCCGGTAAGTTGAGGTCACGTTGGTCCGGACCTTTCACCATCAAGCACATACAACCGGGAGGGGCTTTTGAGTTGGAAAGCAAGGACGGATCCACATTCAAAGTAAATGGGCAGAGGCTCAAACACTATTCCGAGGGAGTCCCAACGGGAGAAACCAATAGAATATATTTGCTTAAGGGACGGCCGGATGATCTTTCAGACCTCCTTGACGAGGTAATTAAGGAGGCGATCCCCCATTCGATCGACGCTCTATTCGAGGAGGATTTCAAGGAAGGCCCGGATTTAGGCCAAGATGAGAAGATAAATGATTCCCCCGACTTCTCCGCTGAGAATGATGAAGGCGACACTGATGTCGCAAGGATTCGAGAGCTCTGCAAGCTCTCGAAATTGAAGTCTCCGAAGAAAGCTCCGCCGATACGGAAATTGGCGTCACCGGTGAAGCCGAGGACCGGAGCAAATGCTAGCTTGGGGGAGCCTCCCCCCAACCCTATTCGAGACGAGAGACCACCGAGGGAGAACACGCCGTCGCAACCTCCGAATCCAAGCGTTCTCCCCGGAAAGTTTGACGGGTGCATCCCATATGCACCAAACATCCCGCATTAATTGAAAATCATACGGGGTCGAGCTCACGACCTTAAACGAGCACTTGTCGGGAGGCAACCCAACGGTTATTGCTTTATTTTCACTTTTCTTTTATTTTTGTTTTAGAAATTTTTAGTGTTTTGAGTCGTTCGCCCAAAAATTTTGTGATAACGGGTCCTATTTTTCCTGACAGGAGAGGAGAACGAGGTACCCATCATTAGGAGGATGCACAAGGCGACGAGGAGCGCCCCAGGAAGGCGCTCAATGCTTAGGAGGAAGATGAAATCGACTGGAGGAAGAAAAACGGAGTTTAGAGCCCAAACGAAGACAAACAGTAGAAAACAAGGCTCACTCGGCCGAGCATACTAGTCACTCGGCCGAACACACAAGTTCGTCTGGCCGAGCCGCTCACGAACGAGGGAAGTCTGCTGTACCCAACTCTCTGTTTATTTTCCTGATTTCAGTATAACTGCTACTCGGCCGAGTATATATATTCACTCGGCCGAGTAAAACTGATACACTCCTAGGGCGAGTCTTGCCGAGTAGCTTGAGCCACTCGGCCGAATGGACTTACTCCACTCGGCCGAGGGTGGCAAGGCCACTCGGCCGAAGCGTAAGCGGGGAGGAATTTTTCCTTAGAGTTCACTCGGCCGAGCGACCCAGTCACTCGACCGAGTCGTAACTTTTTCCTATAAAAGGGGGCGGGGGAGGGCGCGTTTTTCGAAACGAGCAAACCCGATCTCGCCCGACCCCTCACCTCCCTCGCCCGAACCCCTCGCTCGCTCGCCCGATCGTCGACCCCGCGCCGCCGCTCGGCCACCCACCGCCGGCCGAGCCGCCGCCGCTCCTCGCCCGAGTCGCCGCCGGCGGCCACTGCTCCGGCTGACTCCGGTAACCCCATTTTCGTCTGTTTTCTCCTCTTTTGTGTATTTTTCGAGGATCCGTGTATCTAACGAACCCCAAACCCAAATTAATTTCTATTTCTATCTATTATACCCCTAATGCTCCATACGTTTTGAATATTACTCACTGATATCTCCATTTCATGCGCAGGTTATTTTTGGGAGCTTAGGGGAGCCCAGGGGAGCTTCCAGGGACTGATTCGGGCTGCGTGGAGGCGTCGTCTTCGCACGCTTCCATTGCTATGCACTCGTGGCGTGTCGTGGTATATTCTTTCCTTTTTTTACGCACGCCGCACTTTTCACGCTTTTCGGTGAGCGCTCGGGGCCCATATGCCGCCCCGGACACGGCCGCGGTCGAGGAGAGCTTCCGCCAAGCGGAAGCGGTCGGATGATGCCGGCCCCTCCCACGAGGTGGAGGACTCTCCTCTGCCTTCTCCACCACACCCCGTTCACCCAGCACGGCCTGCAGGCCCCACACACCCCGCACAGCCTGCAGAGCCCGCACAGCCCATACACCCCGCACAGCCACTCCCTGCCGCTCCACAGCCACCACCTCTGGCTCCACTTATCGGGCCGCTGGGGATCACGTTCCGGAACGACGCACACCGCGTCGCTTTCGAGCGTATCTCCCAGCGCTCGATCGTACCCTCCAGGTTCGCACACCTTGCAGACCTAGGACGCCTGGGGGTACTCGAGGGGATGCTCACGTTGTACGACAATGTGGGCTGGCGAGATTTCTTCCAGGTGTCGTCGGACATGTTTATCCATTCGACACTTGAGGTTCTTAGTTCGATCGCCCAGACCGACGAGGGATGCTCGTTTCGGTTCATGGACCGGGAGTGCCAGGTCACTCTCGGTATGATGAGAGCTTTCTTCTCGTGGCCCGATGTCCCCGGGGCCGATCGTGGTTACGCCCCCACCCATATCCCCCCACCTTCCTTCGATGTCGGCGCCTTCTGGGCCCGGATTACGGGTCTTCACGCTGCCTTTGACCCTAGTAGGGCCAAGGCCTCGGCCATTGTCCATCCCTGCCTCCGTATAGCTCAGCGCCTTATGGCGACGACCTTTTTGGCCAGATATGAGCCAGGTACGATGTCCACGCCGGAGCTCTATATGCTCTACGCGATGACACGGCCCAGAGCTCTATCTAGGGATGGCGATGAGTTGGTCCCCACCGTCGTGATTGATGTCACGGCTTGGTTTTTGGACCGCATCATCGTATCGGTGGGCGCTCGCCACTGATATGCTGCGACGGCCTGATCACCTTGCTCGCCCTTATGACCGGCGAGGACTTCCCTGATGACCTGCGACGAGCACCGGGCCCCACCTCACTGTCGATTGATGTTATGGCCCGGATGAAGATGATGCGTCTGCACGGTGAGCGACACTGGGTCTGGCTGCACGGCCCTTACGGCGCCGATTACATGATTCTTCCGAGCCCAGCTCGGACTCAGATTGCACCGGTCCATGTGGACTGGCTCCCTACGATGGATGTTCTGATCCCAGCCGCTTACGTGCTCGAGGCCGAGGAGGCCGAGCAGGCTCACGCTGCCCACGCTGCCCCCGCAGACCCTGTTGCACCTGCCGAGCCCGCTGCCCATGTTGACCCCGTGGCCCCTCAGCCTATCCCTGATATTTCTGCTGCTCCCGACACCTCTGTCCTCACTGCTGTCGGTGTCGGGGGTACCTTAGCTGAGCCCACCTCCACTGCTTCCACGCCTGCCACCACCACCACTGGCCCTCTGTCTGTCGAGCCCGTTTCCTCTGCCCCACCCGAGCGCCCGCCGACTATAGTTGAGTGCGGAGAGCCCTCTTTTGCCACAGCCGTAGAGACCGTAGTCTCCGCATCTGTCTCCACCGCTGTTGTATTCTCTGAGAGTGTCGTGGCGTCTATCCACACTTCTGTGTCACCGACCTCTCTGGCCGCCTCGTTGCCGCTTTTGTATTCTTCTTTCGTTGCTGCTGCCTCCGCTTCTCACCAGCCTATGCCCCGGCCTCGCACTGAGGCCAGGCCCACACTTGCGAGCACAGCACCTTTCGTTCACTTGCCTGCTGAGCCCGTCACCTACGCCACCAGAGTACGCCAGCCCCGGCCTGCACAGCCCCGACCGGTGCGTCCCTCTGCACCACCTCCCCCCGACACTATACTTCAGAGCATTCGTGCTCTCAAGAGGGCGGTAAGTGGCCTCAGAGGTGACCTTCGGACCCTGTTCGCCACCGTCACTGCGATGGCTGGCCGCTTCGACCTGCTCCCGCATATTCACTACTGCCTTACCCAGGTCCTGGAGCGTCTCCCCCGCGTACCACCACCCACCCAGCAGGTCCCCACCCCCACTCCTACACACACTCAGCCTGCTTCCACTTCCACACCCACACCCGCTCACCAGCCTGTACCACCTCCTCCTCCTCCTCCGCCTCAGGACGGAGATGACGCAGCCCCACCTTCTTAGGCACTCTTGATGCCATCGATTCTTTCTGCCCTTATGCTGCCCGTCTCTGCTGGGTCCTGATGCATTTTGCCCACCCCCCCTCCCCTCACTGTTTTTGGGTACACATTTTCTATGTATATCTTCATATATCTTTTTTGGGAGAGAGTGAGAGTTTTTGGTGCCACACCTTTATATCTGTATCACTACTTTATTTGCATGCATCATGTACGCATCATATTTTCCGTTTCTTTTATTTTCTATTATTTTTCCTCATGCATGCATCCTCACTTACCCCTCACATTACTTGTCTCTCGGTGTGCCACACTTTTCACATTGAGGACACTGTGCCATTTAGCTTGGGGGAGTGAGTTCTCACGTTCTTTTTGATTTACCACCTTTATTTTTAGTTTTTTCACGCCATTTTCCGCATTTGCACTTATTTTCATCATTTTTTCTTTTATTTTACCATGCATCACGTTTTTCTTATTTTTCTGTGTGTCGCATTGTAAATAGTTTTATTTTCCCCTTTATCTTTATTTCTTTTTCATCTCATGCTAGAGATGACTTTTCTGTGATGATGATGATGTGGAGTTAGCTTACTCTATATGCATGATATATTTGTCATGTCTTAGACTTTATTTCTGATATCATATGCTGTGATTTGCCTTGCATTTAGAGATAGTAACCCACACCTTTTTCCACATGAAAATGGATGAAATTTTATTATTAGCTGAGTCTGAATATTCATATGTATGCTATCGCAGAAAACACACCAAGATTCACGCATTGAATGCTTATATCTGGAGTACCGATTTCTTTTCCTATATCACTTCTATATGCATGATTTGTACATTTCACTTCAGGATGATTGAATGATGTTAGCTATGATAAATCTGGATTAGCTTAGCTTTTTTGTGATCGAAACTGAGTAGATTAGATTACCCTGCTGAAGTTGTCGTGCACGTCCTAAAGAGTGAACCGAGAGATATATTTATTTCTTTCTCCACAAATCTTGAACATCATTTCTCTATTTTAAAATCATTGGGGAATCTCCCCTTAGCGATTCTATTATATGGCATTTCCCCCGCTATTAATTCCTAGCTCCAAATTTCCCAAAACCAAAGAAAAAATATATATATTTTTTTTCTTGTATGTTCTTACTTCTCTCTGAGTTGGGATCATTGTGTATATGTGTTATTTGAAAAAAAAAATATAGAAAAAAAAAGAAAAAAAAGAGAAAAAGAAAAGAAAAAAGAAAAAAAGAGAGGAAAAAACCTCAATAAAAGATCCCATCTCATGTTCTCTCTTTCTTCTCTCTTTTCGTATTTATTTTCATTACTTTTGGAGCTTTATGAAAATGGGGATGTAAATATATTTTTTATGCCACCACGCTTATAGATAAGCTTGGGGGAGGGAATCCAATGATGTGTGAGAGAGTGACTACTTGACGTTGCACGACAACCTAGGCTAAGTAATATTCTATACTCGGTGAGATTATTTTTAGCTTTACGAAGTCCAGAAATCTATGCCTAGCACTCATTTCATGAAATCCATGCTTATCTATTCTTTCTATTCTATTGCGTGATACTCTTATACTCCTCATAGAAAGCATTCAATTGAAAAGTGTGTGATCTGCGATTTGTATACCGCTTTAAATGATTCAGACGATGTTAATTCTAAAATTATTCCGTTTTTCATGATTATATCGTTTTTCATGGGTTTTCTATTTCTATTTGCACTATTATACTATGATATCGAAATAAAATTCTTTGACATGTGTTTTTTATTCGGTGCATGCTATATAAGTAAGCGAAACCCACGTCCTGAGGAAATGATCTAGCAGCTTCCCTTCTTCGCTTCTTTCTTTCTTCTTTGTTTTTATTTCGTTTTTCGTTTTCCTTCGTTTTTCATTTTTCGTTTTTCGCTGTTTTCGTTTTCCGAATCCACCGGGTTCGCCTTTTACTTATCTTCCTCAGGGACGAGTAAGAGGTAAGCTTGGGGGATTTTGATCACTCCTTATTTTACACTTTTTTCCCGTATGTTTGCATGCCATTTAGATCGCTCAAATCATGATTTTCACGATATATCGACGATATTGCGATGCTTTTCACGATTTCTTGTTTTTGTCGAATTTCAGGTGATTTGGAGCTATTTGGAGTGATCTCGAGATGCGCCTACTCCAGAGTGTCACCGATGACCTCCCCGAGGGGTATTTTGCTGTTGGAGAGGAGCGGAAGAAGAAAGAACGTCGCAGGAGCGACGAGGAGGCCAAAACAAGCTGTTTGGGCATTTTTGGTGTCCCACTCGGCCGAGTGAAGGAGTCACTCGGCCGACCAGCGAGACACCGCTCGGCCGACCTGATCGGACACGCTTCATGTGTGCACTCGGCCAAGCGACGGAAGCCACATCGGCCGAGTGACGAGACCCCGTCCGCCGGAGTGGCGCTCAGACGAAGCCATTCAAAAATCGCCAACTTACTGTTTTTCGTCTGCCTGAGCTTCAGAAGACCCACTCGGCCGAGTGGCAAATGCCGACCGCCCGAGTACTAAGAAGCCATCGGCCGAGTGACGACAACTCACTCGGCCGAGCGACTCCCGAAGTGAAGACCCCCGAAGACCCAGACTTACTGGAAATTTACAGGGTTTCTCACTCGGCCGAGCGACTTTTGTCACTCGGCCGAGTGCGACGCGCTGCCTGTAGCGAAAATTGCGGATTTCAGGCTGCGCAGGGGCATTTTGGTCACAGTTTTTGGACGATTTTGGGGGGTATTTAACCCCTGTTTTTACCCTAGGTTAGAGAGCTTTTTCTCTTAGATTTTTGCAGCTTTTTAGATTAACTTTTTAGCTTTATTCTTGTGATTGGAGAGGAGACAAAAGTTGATTTTTGTTGGATTATTTGAAGAACTCCATTGGTTTGTGTCTCTCTCCTCTAAAAATACTATTTTTATTGCTTATCTCAATATTGTGATGAATTCCCTTGTTAATTTCATTGATTATTTTTGTATTTGTGCTATGAATTGTGAGTAGTCTCCACGTCTTGGGGCGTGGGGATGAGCCCTATGAGCCTAATTTCAGATGTGTGATGAATTGGTAGAAATTTTGCTAGAATTGCTATTAGGGTTAGATTGGGATCGATTTACTACGGATGGCTAGGAGTTCATACCGATTGGGATTTGCAAGAGATTGGATCCCAATTCGATAGGAAACCCTAGAAATCCGAATTGGGTTGGAATCGAATTTCCGTAGTATCGGTTTGCAAGAGATTGGACCGATACTAGGGTTTCCGGTTGCAATTCCGTGCCGATACCCGTTTGCAAGAGATTGGACGGGTAGGAACTATCCCAACCTCGGTCGTGGCCCGAGTTTGCACGAGAGTGGGCTCGGGGCGCGATTGAACGATGATGTTGATCCTAATGCTAGCTTCCCTAGGCTAGGGTTTGCAAGAGATTGGACCCGAACCTAGGATAGCTATAGACCGGCAACAGCGCGAGAGCGTGAGCTAGGTATTACATTCAGTTGCAACTAGTTCATCCAAAATTTTATTCTAGCAATTTTGATACCAATGAATCACATTGACGAAATACGGTGAGTAGCGGGAATTCCCCATTCCCTAGACGTTCTTTATTTGATTTGATATCTTCGTACTTTGTCTGACGATTGTGACAGGATCGCCAAAGGCAAAACTCTCTCTTTTCTGTTCTTAAATAGCCAGGTTGATTGGAGCAAGCACTTTCATTCGTCCTCCCTGTGTTCAATAACCCGCTCGCCGCTACACCGTGCGCTTGCGGTAAAACTACACGGTCGCACTTTTGGGCTACATTCCGGAGCGATCAGTACTAATTTTGGCTATTTGAAGTGTAGGATGGAGATATTCCTTAGGAGTGCTTCTCTTTGGAGAGCTCTCCACAAGGAGTACGTCGAGCCCGCCGAAGAGGATTTCGAGAAATGGACGACTTCCGAGAAGTCCGCCGAAGTCAACAACGCTAAAGCAATGAACGCTCTTCATTGTGCGTTGGACCCGAATGAGTTCAACAAGATATGCACATGTCAGAGTGCATATCAAATTTGTAACCATCTCATCGTTACCCACGAGGGAACGAATAAGGTAAAGCTTTCAAAGTTATATGTTGACGTGCAAAACTTCGACTTGTTTCATATGCAGGAAAATGAGAGCATTGCGTCGATGTACGGACGCTTTACCGACATCACAAATGAATTGGAAGCCCTTGGCCAACTCTACACCGAACCTGAAAAGGTAAGGAAGATCATCATGGGGATGACCTCCAAATGGGAAAGAAGAGCAATCACCATCGAGGAGGTCAATGACTTGAAGAACTACACCGTGGTGAATCTCATCGGGACTCTTATGTCTTGCGAAATAAGACGGGATAACCGATTGAAGATTCGAGCCATGATGAATCCCTCTGAGGCCAAGAAGAAAGCTTTGGCGTTCAACGCCAATTCATCATCCTCCAAAAGTGATGAATCCGAGAACGAGATGGATTTGGGTGAAATGGCCCAAATGGCGAAGAAGTTCCAACGCTTCTTTTGCAAAGGTAAATTTCCCTCAAACAAACGTTTTGAGTCTACTAATGCTACTTCCTCTCTTTGTTATAAGTGTAATAAGCCAGGGCACGTCAAGAGGGATTGCCAAATGCTAAACAACTAAGAAAAGTGGAAGGCACCAAAGTACCACAAGTCCGACAAGAACAAGAGAGACAAGAAGAAAGGACTCGTAGGTACCTTTAATGACTCAAGTGATGACTCATCAAGCGATTCCGATGATGAGAAGGGTGAGAGCGCCCACATGTGTTTCATGGCACTTGAAGATCCACTCTCAGATGAGAGCGATTCCGACACGGATGACACCGAGGTAATAATGGATGAACTTCGTATTGCTAATGAAGAACTATTTGCTAAATACCAATCTTTAATGCTAAGATACACTAGCTTAAAGAAATCAAATGTTAGCAAGTCATCCATTCCATGCATTATCAACAATGACACCATTGTTGATACTTTAACTCTTGAGAAAGCAAACTTAGCTTCTCAAAATGTCACATTGAGAGATGAGGTGAACTACCTCAAATCTCAACTAGATCAAACACATCCTAAGGATAATAGCGATCTAGTTACACGTCACACACAATTGGGTTTAGAGAATGATTCTCTTAAAACCCAAGTGCACGAGCTCAAAGCACGGGTGTCCACCTTGGATACCAATATTTCTTCTTTAAAGGAGAAATATGAGCTCATGTCCTCCCGTATTGTGAGATTCAATAAGGGAAAAGGACAATTGGATGATTTGCTTGCAAACCAATTTCCGGCCACACATCGTGTTGGCCTTGGATTTGTAAAAGCGAATGCATCTAATGCTCTCACCTCCTATAGTATTGTCACTATAGATTTTGTGAGGCCTTCTTCCGGTGCATCCACAAGTGGTGTCAAAGATACTATAGGTAGCAATCATACCAAGAATGTCACCACAACACCTTATCTTCCTTTTGGCAAGAAACCCACTAAGGGTGGAAACCAAAAGCAAGGCCATGCCTATATGTACAATAACACTCATCCACGTAGGAAACATCCTACTTCACAAGTGGATAATCGTGACACATTCTATGCTCCGCACCCCCGACACGTACACAACCACACATGAGAAATACTCATGTACGTGCTCCAATACACCTGTATGCACATACGCATCATTCTTTCATGTATGCTCATCCTCCACATGTCATGCATGATCAATATGCTTCATATAATATGCATGTTACCAATCATACATATCATCCTAGAATGTACAATGCATATCCTCCACCACATCTCTATGCTAGAAATCATGTTCCTAAGAAGCATGCACCACATAGAAATCCAACACATATGCATGCAACTATGAATAGGACTCCCAAGATGTACACTATTTGGGGTCCTAAGAACACTAGTCTAAATGTTAGGAATGCTTATGTTGATTCCTATTTTCATGATGTGATTAGAAATAGTAACTATGTTGGGAAGCAGAAATCCACTTGGACTTGGCTTCCAAAGGGCTAATCCCCTTGGACCCAACAACCATTGGGTACCATAAGCTTATGGTATATTATATAGGTACCCAAGAGGAAGAAGAAGAGCAATAAATGTCTTATTAGCTCTAAAGGGAAAGGATGGATTCTTGATAGCGGTTGCTCCAAACACATGACGGGAGATCCCTCATTGCTCTCCGAAGTGATTAGCATCAAGGATGGTGCAACGGTCACTTTTGGAGGTAATCAAAAGGGAACCATCATTGGAGTAGGTATCGTTGGTAATCCCTCCAAACCTTTAATTACTAATGTTTATCTTGTTAGTGGTTTATGTAACGATCTCATTTCCATTAGTCAACTTTGTGACAAAGGTTACAAGGTTAACTTTGGAGAAGGATTGTGTACTATTGTTGATTGTGATTCAAATGTTTTATTTTCCGGTAGTAGGCGTAAAAATATTTATTATTTGAGCTTGCCTAAAACCGTAGAACATTGCTTAGTTGCTAACACTAGTGAACAACTATTATGGCATCACCGTTTTGGTCATGTTCACTTCAAGCATTTATATAAGTTAGATAAGCATGATCTAGTCAAAGGTTTTCCTAAGATTGTTTTTAATAAGAAAAACTTTTGTGATTCATGTCAAAGAGGTAAACTAAGTAAATCTTCATTTAAGCTTAAAGAAGGGATTACTTCTAAGAGGCCCCTAGAACTTCTACATCTAGATTTATTTGGGCCAACTAGAACCGTTTCTTTAGGTAATGCTCATTATGGACTAGTTGTCGTTGACGACTTTTCTAGATTTACTTGGGTGTCATTCTTAACTAATAAGAATGAAGCTCATGAAGAGTTTACCAAATTTGCAAAGAAGATTCAGAATCTTTTAGGATCCACCATTATCACCATTCGTAGTGATCATGGAGGAGAATTTGAGAATGAGTCTTTTACTAAGTTTTGTGATGACTCCGGGATAACTCATAACTTTTTCTTTCCTCGTGCACCACCACAAAATGGTGTTGTAGAAAGAAAGAATAGGACTCTTATTAAGTGTGCTTGCACTATGCTCCATGATAGTCATTTAGGACTACAATTTTGGGCAGAAGCGGTGCACACGGCATGTTATGTGCTCAATATGATCCTAGTGAGACACCAAACAAACAAAACTTGTTTTGAGTTGTTTTATGATAAAAAGCCTCAAGTGAAATATTTTCGTGTTTTTGGTTCAAAATGTTTTATAAAGAACACCTTTAGTAATTTAGACAAATTCGAGCCAAGATCCGATGAAGGAATTTTTGTTGGATATTCGCCACGTAGCAAAGCCTACCGGATATACAACAAAACTTCTTCAACGATTGAGGAATCTCTTCACGTATCTTTTTATGAAGATTTTGATTTTTCTCATGTTGATGATGATAATGTAGATATTCTTTGTGATTCTCTTAATAATGTTAAGATTAATGATACTATTATTGAGACTAACACTTCTAACGAAGTTGTTGAAGTTGTTCCTAGTGATCCAGGTATACCCAAAGCTTACCCGACCGTTCGCAACCATCCCCATAACCAAATTATTGGAGATATTGGTGTGGGTGTTCGAACGAGATCAAGAATTGAAGAATTCTCTCATTGCGCATTTGTCTCTACCATTGAGCCAAAGAACATCCAAGAAGCTCGTGAGGATAGCTCTTGGATAGTGTCAATGGAAGAAGAACTAATGCAATTCGAGAGAAACGAAGTTTGGGAACTCGTACCTCTTTCAAGTGGTCACCAGTCATTGGGACCAAATGGATCTTCAAGAACAAGACGGATGAAAATGAGGTAATCACACGGAACAAAGCAAGGTTAGTAGCTCAAGGCTACCGGCAAGAGGAAGGTATTGATTTCGAAGAATCTTTTGCCCCCGTAGCTAGATTAGAAGCTATTAGATTGATTTTATCTTTTGCATCTCATAAGAATTTTAAACTATTTCAAATGGATGTCAAAAGTGCATTTTTAAATGGGTTTGTCAATTAAGAAGTCTATGTTTCTTAACCTCCCGGTTTTATTCATGAAAAATTTCCAAACCATGTTTTCAAACTTAAGAAAGCGTTGTATGGGTTGAGACAGGCTCCTAGAGCTTGGTATGATCGACTTAAGACCTTTCTTTTGAATTTAGATTTTAAAATGGGAGAAGTTGATTCTACACTCTTCATTAAAGATTATGAAAATGACATTCTTTTGATTCAGGTTTATGTAGACGATATTATTTTCGGTTCTACTAACTTTAATCTTTGTCAAGAATTTTCCAAGTCTATGAAGGACGAGTTTAAGATGAGCCACATGGGAGAGCTCACCTACTTCCTTGGATTGCAAATTCGACAAATGGAGAATGACACTTTCATACATCAGACAAAGTACACAGGGGAGCTTATTAAGCGATTCGGGATGGAATCGTCTTTGAGCAAAAGGACTCCCATGAGTACTACGACTCATCTACACAAGGATGAAAGCGAAAAAGATGTAGACGTTCGTCTATATCGAGGTATGATCGGTAGCTTACTTTACTTAACCGCTAGTAGGCCCGATATCATGTTTTCCATATGCCTTTGTGCTAGATATCAAGCAAGACCTAAGGAGTCACACTTGATTGCGGTTAAACGAATATTTCGTTATCTCAATCAATCACTAGATTATGGGTTACTTTACCCTAAGTCTAGCACATATGAGTTAATCTCATATAGTGATGCAGACTTTGCCGGATGCAAGTCCGACAGGAAAAGTACTAGTGGCACTTGCCATTTCATAGGAAATTCCTTAGTTTCTTGGTTTTCTAAGAAACAGAATTCGGTGTCATTGTCCACGACTGAAGCGGAATATATTGCCGCGGGTCTTGCATGTGCACAAGTTCTTTGGATGAGACACACTCTTAGTGACTATGGTGTCAATTGTGATACATGCCCTATCATGGTTGATAATCAAAGTGATATTTGTCTTTCCAAGAATTCGATACACCACTCCCGTACCAAACACATAGACGTGAGACACCATTTTATAAATGATCATGTAGCTAAGAAGGACATCATCTTAGAGTACATTGAAACCCAAAAACAAATTGCTGATATCTTCACTAAACCTCTTAAAGAAGATTCATTTGTGAGGTTGCGTGGAGAATTGGGAATTATGGGTGAATCTGAAATCTAGAAGCTCAAACTTTCATGTTATAACTTCTTTTTGAGCTCATATCTTTTTGTTGTCTTTCTTCATGTGCTTTATTATATTATGAGAGTAAGAAAGGCAATTGTGACTTATTTGATTTCATGAGTTTTGAGAGTGATTGGAGTGATTCGTGTTTCAATGGATTTATTATTTTTATAATGATTTTTCGATGTATTTGTGATTAGAGTATAGGTCCTAGGGTGAGTGTTCTTATTCTCTTGAATTCTATCTCACTGTGCACGTTTGGACCAGGACAGACGACTGTCTTTCCTTCGACAGTCGACTGCCCTACTCTATCTCCTCAGTCTGAGAATTGGTATCTTTCGCTCAGCCGACTGATAACTGATTTACAGTCGACTGTTAGTTTAACAGGCGACTGCATTTTAGTCATCAGGCGACTGTTACATCTTTCCGAGCCCATGCCCTTTTGTCCTCTCCTCGACGCTTCTGCAAAGTCGAAATCTTCTTCGGCTCTGCAGACTGCCTCGAAGAAGAGGAAGTCTACTTCAGCTCCATCCTCATCCACTATTTCTCCTGCTGATCTGCCTTATACCTCTGCTCCACCATCTCGTGATATTCTTTTGGAGATGGTCTCTGGTATTTACAGATTGCTGTCCCTCTCTTTCCTCCATCAGGGAAAACCCTTCCCTGAGGATCTGAGACGGTTTGTTCCCCAGCATCATGATCCTCCTCAGCCCTCTGATGTCGTTGAGCCTCCTGGTGTAGCTTCTACTCAGGATGTTACTGCTGCTGCTGCTGCTACTGTTGCTCCTTCTGACCCTCCTCCAGAGGATACTCCAGCTGCTACAGAGCCTGCTTCCTCTTCTGCAGCCCCTGGAGACGCTCACTCTTAGATATATGTTTGAGTGATGTTAGTTTTCTGATGATATTTTTTTGATGTATGATGGATGATGTTATCAGTGACTTATATATGTATGGTGATGTACTTCGATGTCGTCATGATGATGTATGTTTTTTGTCTTGATCTTGATGTATCTCTTTGTGATGGCCATGTAGATGACCATCCGTTGATGTACTCTTTATATATATATATATATATATATATATATATATATATATATATATATATATATATATATATATATATATATATATATATATGATGTTGTTGCTTATCTTGTGTCACACTATGCTATACTGTATATCTTAACTGTGTGATGTATTATATGTTGTCTTCTTGTATGCTATACTCTCTTTGATGTGTTTTTGAGACAATATATGGACTTGATATTGGTTATTTCATATTATCCTTGACGTGATGAATTTTTGGAAATTATTTTCTTTTCGTATATCTAAAATGTTGATATTGGACTTCAATTACATTACTCACATGTGTATATGATGTGATTTTATGAGTTTTGAATCGATATATCTTTATACTCCTTATTGTTGTTAATTCGTATTTAGCACTATTTTTGTTGTTGTTATTTGCTCCCACCTTTTGGATAATGTTATAGGGGGAGAGAAATAAACATACAAGATACATAATGGAAGTGCTAAGTATGTTCTAACGCTTGAATCTAAGATTTACGTTGCCTTAGATTCAGGAGGAGTAAGATTACAATGAATATGGATTTTATTTTCTAGATTTCTTGTATTGAATTCATCCATATCTCACTCATTTGCTTCAACTGTTATGTAGATGCTCTAATATTTGTTGACTAACTTGATTGGCATCTATGTAGGGGAGTAAGTTTTCATTACGCACAATTATTTATCTTTTTGTTTATGTTTGTTTGTCATCATCAAAAGGGGGAGAATGTTGAGTATTGGACTTCTCCTTATTTGGTGTTAATGATGAGCAAACATAAATACTTGTGACTAATCCCCTATTTTGCAGTTAATCCATTGCCTAAGCTTATTATGAAGATCAACTAGCAATGGATGGCTCACAAACGTCATTGAAGGCAAATAACATGAATTGGATGATCGTAGATTGTTGATTGAAGCTCCGTAAAGACTTCAAGCTCATACGATGGAAAGAAGAGATTATTCGTCAATGTAATTTTTCTTTTATCTCTTCTAGTATGTAGCTTAGAAGTAGAACTTTGATGGAGTACTCACACACATCTACAGTCTGTCATAGTACTTCATTAGACCAATTATCCTTTGATCCCAATTCAATTCTCTTTTGCTTGTACTAGGATTGTTCATAACAGCCGACTGCTGAACAGTTTACAGTCGTCTGTCTCAAAAACAGTCGACTGTGTTTTGTTTTACAGTCGCCTGTTATACACAGACTATTACAATATAGTTTTGGGTCTTCTCTGATTATTTCGCACAGGCTACTGTTGAACGATTCACAGGCGCATGTCCTAGTGACAGTCGACTGTGTATTGTAAATCAGTCACATGTCTATCCTTGCCCAAACTCTGTTTGATCTGACTTCTACGGCCATTCGACTAATGCTGTATAGACAATCGACTGTCTATTAGATCAGTCGACTGTCTATGCTGCAACAGTCGCCTGTCTGTAAGTCATTTCTTTGACGCAGCTCTCTGAAAATTTCTCTTGCTTTTGGCAGTCGTCTGTTTAAGGTTTTACAGTCACATGTTCTGATTAACAGTCTACTGTCTGTATCTTGTGATATTTCCAGTATTTGTCTAACTTACTCTTCTCTCGGCCAGTCCCCTGTCGAAGAAATTACAGTCGCATGTTTTTTTAACAGACGACTGTCTTTGCTTCATCAGTCGACTGTCCACGTGGTAAGTTACCGTTATGAATTCTCACCTACCCTTGCTGACTGTGCAACAATCGACTGTGGATTGTTCAACAGTCGACTGTCGCGAGTTCAGATTATATCCGTTGAGATTTTTCTCACGGATTCCCATTTGGTTTTTGCCTAAACTGTTTTGTGGATTTGAGAAAGCTATAAATAGAGCTTCTACTGTTCCATTGAAAGGTTACTCATTCATTGCAAAATCTCTCAAGCTTTTATTTCCAAAGATTAAAGCTCTCAAATCCAAAGCCCTAAGTATTTCTAAATCTTGTTCTCTTGCTCTCCAACCTAGAACCAAAGATTGATCTTCTAGGAAATTGGTGCAGTCAAGAGAAAGGGCTTTCTCCTCTCTTCTAAGAGAGTTCTTCAACACACATCACACTCCTCCTTCAAGTTCTACTTCAAGGCATAGGTGATTCTAAGTGTTTCTTTCATATTTCATAACTTTCGTTATTTGAATTGTGCTCTCGGTTGTGAGAGTGGTTTTGCTTGCTCCCTGGTTGTGGGAATCAAGGACATCGATTGTATTCGATTGCACTTGTAGGGTTGCTACAAGTGGGCTTTAAGGAAACCTCAAGTTAGGGTTCTAACTTGAGTATCCGGTGGTATCCGGGTGGTAGAGACGTAGGATTACCGAGAACAAGTCGGGAGTTGACTTGGATAATCCGAACCCTTGAAACATCTCTGCGTTTGCGTGTGTTTCACTTTGGGTCGTTTTTCTATTCCGCACTATTTGTTGGATTGCATTTTATTTGGCGTAAATTCCTTTAAATTTGCATAAACACTATTCAACCCCCCTTCTAGTGTTTTCCCCATAGACAGGGTCCTTACAAGCCTAATATTTAAAATACATGACAAAAGTTAGAGAATTTATCACAAATTCTCTCCAATTTGACCCAAGATCTCCTTCAACATTAGCCCTTGGCCTCTGTCTTCCGGTCCTCTAAAAGTCACGAAATACGATTTGGAATCGTGAAAATACTCAAAGAATACGGCCAAAACCCTAACAAATACGCTTAAATAGATAGCTTGCAGGTTTTGTAACGTTAGCGGGTCTAAAACACGCTTAAAATCACTTCAAAACCCTAAACCCGCAACTGCTGCAATTGACAGCCGTTAGATCATAGTGGGATCGTCCATGGAGTCGATACGTGTTGTCAACGGGTCTGGATCCCGCTCCGCTGCTGCCGGCATCATGTCGCTCTCCAAATCACCTTCATATTCATTTGTAGCCGTTCGATTAAGCGGGCAATTGACGTGATCACACCATATGGCCAAGAGAAGTCGCACGCTCTGCTGCATTTTGCCCGGTCATGAGTCGTTGGATAAAGATCGAATGGTCGAGACTTTGCCTCATCGCACAGTTGATGCGTCCGTTGGATGAAGTTGGGGAAAATGCGGATGACTGCCACGTGTCTCAGACGATGTGGGGCATGTATTCACAACGTATTTGCTTCGTATTTCGGCCGTATTTCTTTATTTAATTGGTATTCTGCATTCAAAATTCCTAGAAATTTGCACAGATCTCAAAAAAATATATGAATAAATAGCCGCTGGAATCGTGAGACTGAGATCCATATGTGAAAAATATTTTGAAGACAAAAAATAAGCAGTAAAATGGTATTTTATGCATTAATCAACAAATTGCTCTGATAATTATGAATTGTCTAAATACGCTCGTATTAGAGGCCAAATGCGCGTCAAATATGCACAAAATAATACTATATAAGGGGTTAAATATGCCATATTCATCCTAAATCATGGCTCCATCTAGGCTTGCTCCACTCTAAGGATGATCCACTATGGTCCCTAAGTCATAAGTTTATCACAACTAATCAATTAACTTAAACTATAAATCATGCAAGAATTGAAACGCCATAGCCAAAACAACCAAACATCTCCACACAACATACAAAAGAAGATTTAGCCCATCAAGACAATAAAGGAGACATTTTTATCTCTAAAAACCATCATCCAATACAATTACAATGTTCTAAATCAAAATACACAAGAGGGGAAACAATATAACCAAGATTTCTCTAAGAAAAATACAAACTTTCTCCAAGATGTGCACCTCCAAGCTTGCTTGTTTCTCACTAATGGCCCTAACCCTAGAATGAAGAAGAGGGAAGAAGGTATGGGAGGGAAAGAGGCCAAAAGCCTTTGAAATAGCCCATCTCGTATTGGGTTGAAAACAACCGCAAATGAGTTGAAGATCCAAGCCCAAACACGCAACAAAAAGAAAAGCAACGAGAATGACACGGTCGTGTCACAAAGTGACACGGTCCATCATTTTCTCCTCGAACTGACACAGTCAAGGTGTTCAGTTACATGGTCGTGTAACTGAACTCCCCAATGTCCTTTCTATTAGCAGAATGACATGTCCATGTCACTGAACAACACGGTTGTGTGGCCGTTTCCTTTCTGGGCTTCATCACCACACAGTCGTGTGACATGACCGTATGGGCTGCTCTCCATTGGCTTCATCAGCATACGTTACACTCCATACAGTCATATGGGATGTCACACACGGTTGTGTGTGATGTCACACACAGCCATGTGAGGTGTAAAAACCTTACTTCCATGATCCAGAAAAAATTCCTAAAATTCTGTAAAATAAACCATGACACGATTAAGCCATAAAATCATCATTGTGTGTAGAATTAAATGATTAGTTCCAAAATAAGATGATATCAATAAAATGCATGTAACGAAGCTAAAATATAAACGATATACGCACAAAATGCACAGAAATGGGGGGATAAAATGCAACTTTAACCCCGAATCATACCCACAAACTAGCTTTTTGCAAGTCACTAGCAAAACAAACTATAGATTTGGATAAATAATAAAAGCACACATCGAACTCCAAATTATTCAGGGCAAATATAAAATTTTCAACATGATCTCAAATTCAATATACCAACTCATAAAAGAGAGAAAATCCATGAACACCACATCAATTTGGCTCAAACCAATAACGCACAACCAATGTTTTGCATTTATTGAGATTAAAGAACAATGGTGTATCAAAGTATCACATATTTCAAGAATTTGGCCAAAACAACACCTAGTTTTCCTAACTCATGGAGGATGGATATGTGGCTCATATTTATTCATTCTTTTTGTTTTGTTTTGTTTTGTATATGAAACTTTGAATGATCTAAATGAGTTTTCGGTCAATGACTCCCAAATCGCTAAGAGAGACCCATGACCTAATAGCTCGAATCACCAAGGATACATATTTATTCCTTTTTTATCTCTTGCACTCTCCTAAACCTTATCTTTCAATGTGAATCTCCAATGTTTCTTGCGGCACGCGGACCCGACTACTCGACAAGACTAGAAGAATGATGCATGCATTCTCTTTTTTCTATTTGATCGACACACCAACCAATGACTCCTTAAGCATAAACCAAGCATATGTCCATGGCCAAATCCCATTAAATTGAAACCAATCTACACTAATGACTCAATCCAACTCATGCATCACAAAGTTTGCACAAAGTAATCTAAACCATCTTGAAGACAAAATTCATCGAATTATACATTAATTTCATGGGTAGCATATTAAAAGTGATTTCACAAAGAAAAACAATAAACGCATGCCAATCACAACTCAAGAGTTTGAATAGAAATTTTTAATCCGAAGAAGCGCATATATATGAAGCATACAAGGGACTAAACACAAATCTAATGGCATATGGACAAGGAGGAGAAAAATGATATGCATGTTGAGTATTGGGTGATGTTATATTAAAAAAAATTTAAACAAAAGTAACTAAATAACTAGAAATCCTAAAACTACCCAATGATCTCCCAAACTAAAGACAAACATTGTCCTCGATGTTGAAAAAGTATATGTTTATTGAAATGAAACTAACCTAGCTAGAAAGCATAAAGATAGAAAGCATATATAAAATTCTACGCTACTAGAAAGAACACACCGGGATCGAAAGATGGATCACGGATGTTCAAATGTGGAGAACGCTGCTCCAATAGTTCTTTGTGCTCCTCAGTGGGTGTCTTCACACCGCAAATCACTTTGGACTCCAACAACACAACCACACGCGCTCCTTCCTTAAGTTATTTCACTATGACTTGCGAGATAGAGGTTGCGTCAATCCAAAGTGGGACCATTGTCTTTCGACAAAGTCTTGCCAAATATATTCATTAAAATAAATTAATGAATGTAAAGCGTGGGGGCAAAAACTCCCTGAAAAATTGCACCATTCTCGATATGATGCATGACCACGAGGGATAGGAATGTAGAATTTTGGGAAAGAGCCGAGGAAGGGAAAAGTTCAGGCTCCACTAAAATGATCGCTGAGCTCATGTCCCAACTTGCATCCTCCTGCTCATCCAAAATTGTTCGCTTATCATGTCCCTCCTTCCACACATCTCTTGCAAGAGAAGAAGAATCCAAATCAGATATTAAAATTTTTTGGGTGGTTGGATTACCTTCTACCAAACTGGAGGCCAAATATGCAAGACTCGCTAAGATTTGTCGAATGAGCTAGACTCAAGTCTGCAAGCTCCGCTGAAAATGATGGGATTGTGCCTCCTATGTCTGAATGAGCTGCTGAAGTTCCTTGCCCAAGGGTTGCAAGAGTACGTCTATGATTGGCCCTCCCTGGTCAAGGCATACATCAGCACTATCATGACATGGCGCTAATGGCTCACTCCATAGAGTTCCATCCAATAGTTGTGTAATATCCTTCATAGACTCCAGGTACTCCCAAGCATCCTCGGGTAACCTATCAAGGAAAGCTCCATCATCCAACATCGCCATGAAATCATGCATCTCCTCATGCAGCCCATTGTAGAAGAACTAGAAATGATGATCCATAATGAATCCATGATGTGGACAGCCAGTCAATAGATCCGTGAACATCCTCCAGGCATGATAGAAGGATTCACTCTCTTTTTGAGCAAATTCGGTAATTTAGAGCTTCAATAACCTGCTCCTGTGCAAAGAAAAGGAAAGTGCATTGTCCAAAGATTTTATACCATTAAGCTTCATTTTTTTGAATTTTATAAAAGAAAATAAAAATAAAAATAGCAAAGAACTTAATAAGTGGAAGATAAAGAATCGAAAAGACACACACTAAATAGAAGGATGTATCGCCAAAATATCCAAAATCAATTAAAAATATAATATGCAAAAAGCGTTGTCCCCCTCGGCAACGACGCCAATAACTTGACTCGTGTCAAAATGTGTTAAGCGCTACTCCCAAGTATAGGAGATCACCAAGTAATAAATTCTGGTGAGACCAGGTCGGATCACGGGGACAAGTCGTTTTGCAATCACGAGTTCGATGGATTAAGGAAGATTGATGGTGAATGATACAACCAACTACCCTAACTAAATGGTGGAAAAATTGGGGTTGAAACCATCTACCAAATCAACATCCTATGGTACAAGTATCAGGGAGACAAATAGGTGAGTAGACTTGTGCGGTGTGTGGGTCAATGTGGTTGTTAGGCATATGGGTTCAACTCGAATATAACTCAATTGTCCACCCGGCTAAGGAATGAACAATCGGTGGATATGGCATTTAATCGAACACTCGGTGTAATAAAAGTAGTGGGTGGATTATTGAGATAATGGCATGAAAACATTGAAGAGTGGTTCCATCTAGGCTTGCTCCACTCTAGGGATGATCCACCTGGGTCCCTAGTCATAAGTTTATCACAACTAATCCATCATCATGAACAATAAATCATGCAATAATTGAAACACCATAGCCAAAACCAAACAGTTCCACACAACACATAAGAAGATTTAGCCCATCAAGACAATAAAGGAGACATTTTTATCTCTAAAAACCATCATCCATTACAATTACAATGTTCTAAATAAAAATACACAAGAGGGGAAATAGTATCACCAAGGTTTCTTTAAGAAAAGTTCAAACTTTCTCCAAGATGTGCACCTCCAAGCTTGCTTGTTCCTCACCAAAGGCCCAACCCTAGAATGAAGAAGATGGGAGAATGAATGGTAGGGAAAGAGGCTAAAAGCCCTAGAAATAGCTTAGCTCGTATTGGGTTGAAAACAACCACAAATTGTTTGGATATCCAAGCCCAAACATGCAATAAAAAGAGAAGCAGCGAGAATGACACGGCCTTGTCACTTTGTGACACGGCCGTGTCGCATCTTTGGCCATCGTTTTCTCCTCGGACTTGTTGGAATATTGAGACCCACCCCCGTGGAGTTTTGATAATGTTTAGAAATGATATGGGTACTAACAATTTACTTCAAGTGTGTATAGAAAATGATGATTTATCTTATAGGCTTGAAGAAACAAAAATATGGAAAAGCTTGAAATGACGAACTTGGAAGCCATGATCGTGAATTCAACTTTAGAGTCAGTTCATGGAGCAAGTGAGGACTCAATCAAAGACTCAAGATCAAGACTCGATGGCCCCAGTCAAGAAAACAAGGTTAAAGAGTTTAAGAAGTGTGTATGTTGTAAGTTAATAGCTTAGAATGTTAAAACCAATATCTTGAATCTACACACTCACATAAATAATTAAAAAAATACTCTTAAAATGTATTTAAATATGTTATATTAGTATACAATTTTTAATAAATATTTTCAAAGTATTTTAAAGATGAAAAACTTAGGTATCCGAAAATAGCCGAATACATATCCTGAGATTTTGACTAGAACTCTCGGGACTATACAGTAGTCGGCTATCACACTTGATAGCCGACTATCTGAAAAAGTATAGCCGACTATACAAAATAGATATCCGACTATCTGGGTCAAAAACAGTTTTTTAAGGAAAGCACAATTTTCAATTTATAGTCGTTACTAGCCATTAGAGCCGACTTTATTGTGCACGTTTTGAATAGAATTTCATCTCTATAAATACTAGAGATTTCAAAAAATTTATATGTGAATTTGTAAGCAATTATTTATATTTTTCAAGCTCAAATTTTCAAAAGCTCTCATTTTTATGTTCTTCTTTAAGCTCTCATTTTTATGTTCTTCTTTGGCCATTGTTTCAATTTTCTTGTGCTAACGTTTTGATAATTTTCTCATTATATCTAACCTTACTCAATCTTGAATTTGATCTCCAAAGCTCAAATCTTTTATTTTGAGATTCAAATTTCAAGGTTTTTTCTCTCTCTTAGGCTTAACTTATACTTTCTTTTTGCGGTCAAGTTTTGATGTATATAGCCACACTATACACAAGCTTCATATACATTAGGTACATGAATCAAGGATGTTGTACTTCATCTATAAAAGGTTTATAAAGCCTTTGAAGAAGGCTTGGTAAGTTGTACTTCCGTGTGTCAGGGAAGTGTTATGTTGTACTCTTCGTACATTCTTAGTTGAGTTGTAAACT